>JARYHS010013630.1:347789487-348217267 GCA_031002005.1 Vandiemenella viatica
CAAATTTTCCGAGTCGGCGGAAAAACTTGAGATTGCCGCCCCTTGAAACATAAATTTGCCGCCCGGGGCGGTACAGGGATATTCTTTGATTTTGCCGCCCCCTGATGGTTGCCGCTTGGGGCAGTAGAGCTAAAAAAAAGGTCACCGCCACACGAATTTGCCATTTACCGCTCCTTCAAACATGATTTTGGCGCCCCCCTGAAATTGTCGCCCGGGGCAAGCGCCCCGGTTTGACCTCCCCTAGATCCGGCACTGTTCATTCCTTCGGTTAGCTCTATCTTCTGAGCTTAAAAGAGGTTTCCCATCGGCAGCTTTAATGTTCATACCTCTTTTCTTCATTTCTCCAAAATTATGTTTGATCTTTCTGTATGCAACATCTACTTTTCCTACGACCATTTCCTTTTCTACTTCTTCACACTTTTCTTGTAGCCATTTTTCTTTTGCTATTTTGCATTTCCTATTTATTTGATTTCTAAATTGCCTGTACTGCTCTCTTCCTGCTTCATCCTGAGCATTTTTGTACCTTCTCCTCTGATCCATCATCTCCAAAATTTCTTCTGTGATCCAAGGTTTTCGGGCAGCTTGTTCCCTAAAGATTAATGTTTCTTTGCCAGCTTTCATTATTTCGGTCTTTAATGCATTCCATTCATCCTCGGTAGAGCTCCTTTCACAGTTAATTCTTAGACCTAAGTCTACCATTTCTGCAAATTTTTCTCTTGTGCTAGATTGTTTCAGTTTATTCACTATCAGTCTGTTCTGTTTATGCTGCTTCCTTATTCGCTTGAATTTCAGCCTGCACTTCATTACTATCAAATTATGATCCGAGTCTATGTCTGCCCCTGGGTACACTTTACAGTCTAGAACTTGATTCCTGAATCTCTGTTTGACCATGATATAATCTAGCTGATATCTGCCTGTATTTCCAGGACGTTTCCAGGTGTATATTCTTCTTGCATGGTTCTTAAACAGTGTGTTCGCCACTACTAACTTATATCTTTCACAAAATTCTAGCAACCTGCTTGCTCGCTCATTTCTTTCTCCTAGACCAAAACTTCCTACAGTATTCCCCTCTTTTCCTTCTCCCACTATTGGATTCCATCACCCATGCTTATTAGATTTTCCTCCCCTTTCACATATGGGATTAATTATTCAATTTAAGCGTATATTTTTTCTATTTCTTCGTCATCTTCCTGTGACGTTGGCATATATACTTGTACTAATGTGGTTGGGACGGGCTTAGTTTCTAACCTCATCAAAATAATCCTGTCACTAAACTGTTCATACTTTCTTGTTCATTACAAATCCTACACCAGTGACTCCATTGACAGCGTGTGTGCTAATTATCCTGTTTTCCCCAGACCAGAAATCCTGCGTGTCCTTCCATTTAATCTCACTAATCCCAACAACATCTAACTTAAGTTGTTCCATCTCCCTTTATAAGTTTTCTAACCTATCTGCCCTATTCAGACTTCTAACATTCCACGCTCCGACTCGTAGAATGTTTCTATCCATTCTGAGCAGTCCCCACCCGGAGATCCGATTGGGGGACTATTTTACCTCCGGAATATTTTACCCAGAAAGAAGCCATCATGATATATGTAATTTGAGAGGATTACATGTCCTCGGGATACCCTTTGGGTCTTTAATGCAGTGGTTTCCCGTTGCCTTCTGCATCCTCATGTCGTTGATCATTTCTGATTCATACGCCTTTAAGGGCCATTTCCAACCCCAAGGGCAAGAGGGTGCCCTGAATCGCTCCCCGCTCTTCCGCCCTCCTTTCAGAGGCCGTTGGCAAGCAGTGGGTGACTCCTTATACTAGGAATCTTTCAGTCGCCAGAGCCTCGTCCGTACAAACAGGGTGCACCACGTGAAGGAGAGGTTGACATTTTGTTGGAAAAGACTAGTACAGTCTCTCCCAAACCCTTAGACTCCAAAAGAGATTATAACATATTTTAATTTAAATGTGGATCGTAAAGATTTAGTATAGTAAAAATAATAATTTCATGTTAGCTCTTAGTTCCTAGTCACAGAGTTTCTGATTGGGAAACTCGGAGTGCGCATATATCGTGGAAACATACAGATTAACGTGAAATTCGAACCATAGAGCGTCCTAGAACCTTCAGATTAACAGATAAAAGCCTTTCCAGGGGTAAATGTCAATTTTAGGCCCCCCCAAAAGTTACAGTTGAGACTTGGATTTGAAAAGGGGCACGCAGTAACCATTTGAGTCACCAGACTGAATGTAGGTGTAATGAACAATAAATTTTCAAACATGATAAAGTGAAGATATTGTTTTTCTATACCATCTATTTTCGCTATCTGAAAACACGAATCTACCTTTATCTGTTTGAATACATATTTTTGAGTACTTCGAGATTAGTCTGGTGAATCAAATGGTTATGTCGTGCGATTCGGGTGTGGGAGGTCCCCGTTACAAATGAGGACCTCGGATGCAATTTTTGTGGGACTTAAAATTGATCTTCAAATCTGGCAAAGCTTTGATTTTTTTAATGCGAAGATGCTAGGACTCTTACAGGGCCGGAGCTAGGAATTTCGGGCCCGGGGTAAAATGAGCGACCTTTTTTTTTAGCTCTACAAAATGGCCAGGTGACAATGGGCGTAATCTTGGCTTCATGGCCTGAGGGCCCCTATAGTCTGTGATCGGGCCCTCCATCAGCCCAAGGGGCCCGGATTCTTTTGACCCGCTTACTCCCCCCCCCCCCCCCCCCTTAACGCCGGCCCTGGACTCTTACTACATTTTACGAAAATCTGATGAACATGGAAAAAGAGGTTGATGAAGTAAAGACACTTTTTTAAAGGCAAAACAATAACATGAAAACAATATTTGGTTTGAAGGGAAGGGAAATTTCCGCTCTATGCTCTTCTCCATGTCCAGCAGGCCGACACTGGTCTGCACGGTCAAAACACAAACCAATCCAACGACGGCCGGATGTCGGCCGAGTGTCACCATATTCACTATCGAACTTGAAGTAACTCAAACTGGTAGGTTTGATGATGTGATTTACGAGTTTGCAGCTATTTAAGCTAGAAAGAGGAGATTGTAGAAGCAATTGTTTTTTGTTTATTTGTGTATTATATTGTTAATATTACCATTTTTTTAACAAACTATCATTTTTTAATAACAACAAATGTTTATTTAAATATGTTTTATTAATATCATATTTTACAATTACAAGATTTTATATTTTAGTTAACGTTGAATTTTAATTTTCAAGGGGTGACACCATAGATATCCGCCCCGGGTGTCACCCACGCTAGCTACGCCACTGGTGCCCATTAAGGGTTAAATTCAGAAAAATTACTTTCTAAAAATATAATGATGGTACCTCATTTATCAATTTCGATTAGATATTAATGGAGATAAATGGCTCGTGACACAAATCGCATTGTTTAACCATTAATATTTTTTACCTATAAGGGTTGAATTTCAAAAACATTCTTTCTTAATATGTGATGTCACCAAAACTAAGACATTACTCTTCATAATCGTACTTCATTTATCGATTTCGGTTAGATACCCAGGGAGATAAATGGCTCGAGATACAAAAAACGCATTTTAGAAATATTGACATTTTTGTCCTTTTTAGGGTCGAATTTCGAAAAATTAGTTTCTTAAAATATGATGTCACAAATGCAGATATCTTAAGCTTTAAAATGATATTTCATTTATCTATTTCAGTTAAGTACGAAGGGAGATAATGGCTTGTGACAAAAAAAAACACCTTATAGAAATAATAAATATGAGGATCATTGGGTTATCTTGAATGTATGGGAAATATTGATGTTAGAACCATAACAACTAACCAAAAAGCTCTGTTTAACTAGCCAACTTACGGGAAAATCTTCTGGTCACGTTTCTCGCAATATGTTGTTACATATGCTGTTTCTATATTAGTACAAAATGGTAAGAGTACACTACAAAGTCACTGATTGATTTTCTCATAGAGATTCATGGCTTGCCAACAACAATTTCCTTGAACTAGGATATGATTGTGAACAAAGAAGAGGAAGAGGAAGGTCATCGGTCAGGGAATTTATGGAGGAAGCATTCAGGCACTCACCTAGGTTGATTTCAGGAAAACATGGAAAACACAAATAGATAAATTACTTATAAATACTGGAGGATTTGGCATTCAATTACCAACTTCTTATTATTTCTTTAATTGACTTATGTACTTCGAGTATTATATTCCACTCCCCTCTTCCCCCCACCCCTCCCCCTCCTGTCCCTATATATGTGATTTACAAATTTTAAATTCCTTCACCATTCTTGGTAACTTATTGATCACTCCACTTCATAATTTATTCCAATCCCTGACACCTTTACACACAAAATAAAACTTTCCCACTCCCTTATGTATGAAATCGAGTGCCAGCTTGTGGTCATGGTCATCTCTTCCCTTCCATGCACCATAACTAATTCTTCAACCTTCCAAGCCCATCACTAACATATGCCTTGTACACTCCCAGCAATCTCTTCACCCTCTTCTTGTCTTCCAATGACTCTCAATCTAGGTCCTATATCATATCACATACCTATTTACTGCTCCTGCAATAATGTCCACAAACAAATCGAGCTGTTCTTCAACTCCTGTATTTGATACTCAAACCAGTGTCCCATACTGTACCACCATATTCAAACAATGGTCTGAACAGTGTTTTGTAACACAATTCCTTAACTTCTCTGACACATCCACTCACCACCGACTCCGGTAAATGAAGTATTTTATAATCTTTTCCTACCACTTTCCCAGTGTGCTGGCCTAGTTGAGTTTATTATCAAATGTTATGCCAAGATATTTACACTTCAAGCCTTCAACAAGCAATTCTGCACCTACCCTGTAATCATAAACAACCTTTAGGGTTTTTTTTTTTTTTTTTAATCTGTGTATAAGCTGACTCTTTTTGGCATTTACCCTCATTCAATGTTGATGACCTACCCAGTATTTCAATGTCATTATCCTGTGTATAAGGAAGTGTCCTGGTGCCAACATTATTCAACATTTACACTAATGATCAACCCCAGCCGACAATGACTCGAAGTTTGTCTATGGAGATGATTTAGCACTAAGAGCACAACTAAAAGATTTTGAAACATTGGAGGAGTATGTAAGTAATGGTTTACAATCTTTCACCACCTACTATGAAGACAATCAGTTGAAACCGAATTCATCCAAAACTCAACTATGCACATTCCATTTACAAAACAGACATGCTAACAGGAAATTGAAAGTCAGATGGGAGGGTGTAGAACTAGATCACTGTTTCAATCCAAAATATCGCTCCAAAAGATCGCTTCCTCACTTACAAAAAACACTGCTTAAATACTAAAGGCAAGTTTCAGGCCACAACAATATCCTGCAGAAACTCACAGGAAATGTATGGGGTACACATCCTGCAGTGCTCCGAATATGAGCTCTTGCACTATGTTATTCTGCTGCAGAATATACCTGTCCGTTTGGTACAAGTCTGCTTATGCCAAACAAGTAGATGTAACGTTGCATGAAACCTGCAGAATTCTAACGGGTTGCCTCAGAGCTACGCCAATTGAAAAACTACATGGTCCAGCAGGAATTTCTCCCCTAATATAAGATGGAATGTAGCTGCAATGTCAGAAAGAAACAAGTCTAATCAAAACGCTGCTCATCCCTTATTCGGGTATCAACTCCCCAGACAAAGGATGAAAGCTAGGAAAAGCTTCCTTAGGACCACAGCTGCATTAGATTTACTGCCGAAAGTTGCCCACTCAATCTGTGGTGAGCAAGAATCACTTATGAATCAATGGGTACCTACTGTAGAGGCCTACACCAAGTGGCAATCTCAACTGGAATACCTGGAGCTGCAAGGTATCCTCTTTGTAAGCCGATAATAAAAGAAATCCTGATTGGTCTTACCAATACTTCCAGGTTCTTTTGCAATCTCTTCTATAATTGATAGCACATTCTGGATGATAAATCTGTGGCCCTAGGATATTGTCTCACATGTTTTTTGGCTATCACCTCGCATATTAAATTTAGTTATACCTACTCTTCTCTATAAAATTCTAAGTATTTGTTGTTTAATAACAACTACTATTATTAACACATCATAATCAAATCAAATAATTTCACGTCTCATTGATACATACATTCCATATAACAATCTGTTTCTCCTTGGCTTAAAAACAAACAACACAATTACAGCCTGCCAACTTCAAAATAACAAAACATATTATAAAAACTTAAATTTACCCATTTTCACATACTACTATACTATATGGCCTTTTATTCAAATAAATACGAGGCGTATTCCAAAAGTAAGGTCCGTTTGATCACAATAAAAACATCGTTCAGGATACAAGGTTTTTATTAACGTCAGTATGTAACTACATATCTAGTTCACTTTTCCACATAATCGCCGTTCATATCTATACACTTCTGTAACGCTGTACCAGTTTCATTAACCCCTCGGCATAAAAGTCTGCCGCCTGGGACGTGAACCACTTGGTAACGCTCGTCTTGAGTTCTTCATCGGTTTGAAATCGTTGTCCACCAAGCCACCGTTTCAAATGCAGGAAGAGAAAATAGTCGCTTGGTGCAAGATCTGGACTGTAAGCAGTGTGGTCTAGGATTTCCCAACGAAACTCTTGAATCTTCTCTTTGGTTTTGGAAGCGTTATGCGGGCGTGCGTTGTCGTGCAGGAGGATGATGCCAGATGACAGTTTCCCGCGGCGTCGATTTTGGATGGCACGTCTCAGTTTGGTGAGCGTTGCACAGTACACGTCAGCTGTAATGGTTGTCCCACGGTCCATGAATTCGATCAAAAGGACGCCCTTTTCGTCCAAAACACGGAAGCCATCATTTTGCGATTCGTGTACGGCGATTGCTTACACTTTTTTGGTTTGGGTGAACCAGAATGGCGCCACTGCATTGATTGTTGTTTTGATTCTGCGTTGGTGTACGCTATCCACGTCTCGTCTCCGTAACAATTTGGGAAAACAAACTGTCTCCATCTTGTCTATAGCGCTCCAAAAATTGTCGTGCGCTATGCATTCGTTGCTCTTTGTGCTGAGCGGTGAGCAGTTTTGGCACCCACCGCGCACAAAGCTTCCGATATCCAAGCTCTTCAGTGACAATCCTGTAAATTGAGGTTCTAGCAACATTTGGGAATTCCATAGCCAGACCACTAATCGTCAAACGCCGATCACTTCGCAGTTTTTGTTAACTTGCTTGACGATGTCGTCGGTCCGAATACTGGGCCTGCCACTCCGCTGTTGATCGTGCACGTCTGTGCGACCACTTTGAAATTCTCGACACCAGTGTCGAACTTGTTTCTCACTCATTATGTTTGGCCATACACTACACACAATTCGCGATGGATGTCCGCAGCTGACGATCCTTTTGCCCACAAAAATCTAATCACACCGCGTACTTCACAACTGGCGGGAGCTACGATTGTCGCGGCCATTTCGAACTGCTCTCAACAATAGATATACGGCTACAGCGACACGCCAACAATACTGCATATTTACCAGGAGTTGGTAGATGGCGCTGCAGGTGGGAAACGTCATTCAGGCCTATCATCTGTGACATCTTGTACCCCGGACCTTACTTTTGGAATACGCCTCGTACATTCCTATATTGCTTAAGTTGTAAAATTAATATTATTATTTAAATGTCTGACCAAGTGGGACCTCACATCAATGGGTAACTACTCTAGAGGCACTACGACCAGGTGGCAATCTCAAATGGAAGACCTGGAGGCGGCTAAATGGACTGGGAAGTGAAGTGGGCAGGACCAAGGATAACATGGCAAGATGGCATTATCTTGAAGATATAAATAATGAGTGGGGGGGGGGGGGGGAACAGACCATTCAGCATTTATACAATTGCCCGCAGTGCCCATCAACCTGCACTCTGCAAGACCTCCTTCACGCCAGTGACAATGCCATACAAGTTTCTAACTTTTGGTCATCCATTATATAAACTTCATTGGTGTAGATTGATATCATTTTCTTTCCAACTGTCTGTTATTGTTAATACTGTTTCTAACAATTGTAAAAGCAGCATTTTTGGCACGAAATAATAATAATAATAAACCTACCCAGGTATATATTCTATCCAAGTCACCCTGCAACAGTTCAGTCTTCTCCCATTTTGATGTATTATATACCATTATGTCATCCGCAAAACAATCTAAATTCTGACTGTAAACCATCGACACAATCATTTATTAGATGATGAATAGCAATGGACACAACTCTGTATTCAGTTCAATCTTTTGATAATACATTTCCTACTCTAACACTTTGCTTTCTCCCTTTTAAGAATTCCACATTTTTATACACCACAATAGTTTTCAACTTAATTAAAACCATTTTATGGCTCACTCTGTCAAATGCTTTAGAAAGATCTGGTGCTACACTATCAACTTGGCCCCCCTTGTCCAATTCATTCAAAACATCTTGCATATAGCCCACAGTCTTAAGATTCACATATATATCCTTGTCTAAAGCCATATTGTTGATTTCCAAACCAGTTTCTTTAATAATATACCTCTCTGATGCAACTGCATATCAATAACCCCATAATTTCACCTATCACTGATGCCAAACTAAATGGCCTCTAATTTTCAACCCTATTTGTCACTCCTCCATTATGAACTGGTAGTAGTATCACACTTTTCCAGTCTTCTGGTAAGCTACAAGAATCCAGACTCATTTTAAACAAAATTTCAAGGTAAGGCACAGTATTGTATCCCAGTACAGTTCACTAATAACATTTTTATTATTTGCATTTTATTTTCAGCATTAACCTGTCTTCCAGTTGTATCCTCGCCTGTTATTATTTCAATAGCTTCGTCCATTTCTTAAGCATTTTTTTATTTTTCCCATAACGCATCTACAATCAGTATCCCTTTGATCACTAATTTTTATCCCCCCTCCCCACCAGCAAGTGGAGATCATTCCTAGTGAAACCCCACCTACCAATGATGTCCACAGGCATAACCCTCAAAACAGAACTAATGCCTATTCCAAGTAGCACCTCTGTTTCCACGTTTACCCACCTCACAGTGTGGTTCAACTATGGCCAGTCATGGTGACTTAGAACCTGCATGAGTTCACCCTCCCTCACCACCTTCCTCAGGCCACTCTTTACACTACACCTTGTGTTGTCAATACTATTTCCCACACCTCCCACTATCACTACTCTATAGCCCTTAGTGAAATCACTACAAAGTGAACCTATATACTCTATTACCTGATCTAATATTGCACTAGGTTTGAAAAAGCTTGTGACCTGGTAGCATCTGCCTAAGTGACCCTGCAGAAAAGGGCCTCCACCTCTCTCATGGCTAGTACCTAGCAGCCAAGCCTTTTTTCTTCCTATTTTTCTTCCACAACTCTATTTATAAAGGTCTGCTGCACCATACCTACTACTACATCTACATGAGGCTCTTGCCCATCTAACTCTGGTAACAGGTCAAACCTATTTCTTCCCACAATTCCTGAAGTGTCTGAATTCTTCAGCCTGCAATCTGTAATCCCCCTTCGTCCTGTTGCCAGCTCCCAACCATCCTTCTCGCCTTCCTCACTAAAACCACCATGTCTCTGCCTCTATAGACTCAACCTCTACAGGCAGAGCCCCCACAGGCTGAGCCTCCACAGGTCGAGCCTCAAGGATCCTGACCATTTCACTCAATTCCCTGAGCCTTTTGTCCAGCTCTGATATATTCCTATTCTGTTCTGAAAGTTTTCTATCCCTTAATAAGAACAGACAACACAATGGAAGAGCTTCATTTATTCCCTTTTTCCCTCTGACCTGAAACCACTTTTTGCATCCACTGCAATCCAAACCATTCACCACATGTCTGTGACAGGTACCTCACATTCAAGTCATGATTTCTCCCTCCTTCTCCCTCCCCCCCTCCCCCCCCCACCCCCCCAGCTGCAAGAAAATCCTTTTATACTACCCTTAAAGATTAAATTAGTATGTTTAATTGATATTCTAATAAAAGGAAAAAAATACACTGTGCTTAACTGATTTTTGATTGAAGCTTTGCTCTTCAATCACTTTACTGTAAGTAATAACTAGGCAAAAAGTACTTAAAAGCCAATAAAATAAAATTTTTGCTTTTAAACAACAAAATTAACCTTAAGATGGAATTTCACGGGTCGATAGTATTTAGTGCTACCATGAATAATAACTACAGGTAATCAGTAATTTACAAAAAAAAAAAAAAAAAAATTTTTTTTTAAATACTAGGAAATTATTGTTTTAATTTATTAGAAAATAATTAAACAGACAGAACACTCCCATTCATTTAAATTATGTTTATGATTGTCAAAACTATTGTGCCTGTGAAATTTAAAATATCAATACTACTGAGAGCATTTAGCTACTTACTATTACTTATTTATTTATTATTTCATTTTTATTAAATGATGATTAGCAGATTATTGTTATTTTATGCTTCAATACTAATTAAAATAACAAAAACAAACTGTTATATTTTTTAAAAAGGGCAAAAGTCAATAATATGTTTATTTAACAATCTACAACATCAAAATTTAAAATAATTCTTTATTTAGCTATACAGGAATTTAAGATGTTAAAATAAATATACCAAAAAGTTTAAATACTATTTGCTATATTTCATTTCAGCTAATTCTAGAAGAATAAAACTTGGGAAAAGAAATTAAAACTATCCACTAACAATAGACAATTTTGGAGGCACTATTTTTAAAAGAAAATGTTAGTACTTTGCCTTACTAAAAATAATCCTAACTATTTACTTTACAATTCAAAGCTTTAAACTAATTTAGACAGTAAGACTTAGTTATTTCCAGTTAAGTGCATAGTAGTTCACACATGCAATCAGAGAACACTCCACCAAAGATGAATATTTAGTTTTCCTTAAACCAATACAGCACTACACAGTACACAGACAACTTAGAAAACAGATCTTCTGTTATTTAGAACCAAGTGAGACTGTGAAGAAAACAAGCTATGTTAGAGGGATGAAATTTACTTCTATTTAATTGAATCATCTGAAAAATAAACTATCAAAACATCTTCAAATTCAGTGGTTTTGTGATTTAAACAGGGAGACCAAACAGGATGATCAAACACTTTTTTAAAACCAAATATTAAATCAGTTAAATAGTTGTATATACACATCTCCCAGATCACATCATACCGGTATTGATAATAGAAAGAGACTAACACTCACTAAAAATTCCTAAAATCAATGTTAGTTAATAGAGTTTTGTTCCATTGGTACCGACCGGTACCTGAGATATGCTAAGAGCAAAAGATTGTTGCTGATGATATTTATCTGTAACCATATAGTCAGTGACTAGCTGACCAACTGTGATTACTGTTTTCCTTCATGTGGTATATATGTTAACATTCATCTATGCATCAACCTTACCAAAAAAAAAAAAAAAAAAAATGGGCAGGGGTAAATTTATGAATTCGCAACTTCACTGACATGCTATGATGTGTTGCACGTATGTTATGCGTGTTGGATGCTTTTTGGATGGGTGAAATCTTAGGAGTTCGCGTCACCAACATGCTATAATAGCAGTATATCTGTAGCTATAAGTGTGACTTGTTGCACTTGGACAACAGTGAAAGTATATATTATACTTGTATCTAATATATAAAAATGAATGTTTCTTTGATTTTTTGGCCAATGTTTTCCATACAAACATACAGTTTTTATCAGATTTTGATGGAACTATGCATACATGTATTTATTTATTTTCAAATAGCCTATGGCTAATATAAATACATTACAATTCATACATCATATTAACAAAAGAAAAGGGGGAAAAAAAACAAGGCATTAATTTCACTAAATCCTTACCCAAAAAAAAAGTTACATTATCTCTCCTCTAGCCATTTACCCAGCTTTTCTCTGAAACATCAAACAGATCTGGACCTTTTTATTTCTTCTGGTAATTTGTTATACATTGTTAAATATTTGTGCAGGTTTTTGTGCTCTACTACTTTTATTAGAAGTCTAATGGAAATGATTTTTCTGCCTTGTTTATAATTATGTACATCATTATTCTTTTGTGCTAGTCTAGACACACATCTTGGTAGCAATCCACTTTCCAACTTATATACAAGGGTCAATAAATCTCTAACTATTTCCATCTCAGATGTACTAAATCTTTTGAAATTTTACTTACATTTTGAATTCATCATTTGCTTAGTACAGACCTTATTCCCATATTAAAATTATTTTGCAGCTTCATAATTTCTCTTTTGCACGCCATTACTAATAATGCGGGGCTCTATGTATACTTTAAAACAAATAGAAAAACACTGTTTCATTTACAAAACCTGTTCATACAAACACACATCTTTTATCCGATTTTGAGAGTACTTGGCACACGTAGAGGAGAATGGGGAATTGGGAACTTACTAAGGAAAAAGTGAAATAAGAGTGCCTTAGAAACGAATTTTTTGTATCTCTTTTTTAAATCTAGATTCTTTTATATTGAATCCAAGGACTGTGTAAAATGAGATGAAAATGGACACTGCACTGAAGAGAAAAAAATATAATAACCAAATTCACTTGAATGTCTCTCATTACCTGGTCAACTGGGTAATGGGAGCTGCCCAAATGGTAATGTGAGCCATAGCCATAATAGTCCATAATACTGACAGAGCTTTAGTTTTCTTGGAAGAATTGAAAATTAATACAATTCTTTTCACTCTTAGATAATTATGTACATTTTCACAGCGCAACACTGTAGAAAAACCTCTCGGGATTCTAGCCGTGTCAAAGTAAAGTCGACTGGCGATGATTCGAGAGCCGGCACTACTCCCACTGTCAAGCCTTGCTTAACTTATGGTATACATGCACAATAGGTGTGATTAGAAGGATGTGGGTTAACAGGGCATGGTTCCTACCATGGAGGAAGGAATGTATGGTTCTTACTTATCACCTAAAGGAAGTGCCACCAGCGCACAGAGGAAAGTAATTGGTAGTATCCCACATATTTGAAATACAGAATCAAATAACACTTGCCCACATTGTGTCTCAATATGAAAGAACAGCCAAATATACCATATGTAATTTTCGAACCTCTTCTGCAGGCCAGAAATGTAAATGCCTCTCACATACGGCCAATAAAAATATTATTTTCTAAATTCCGACATGGAACCAAGTATTATTCGCATCACAAGTGTACATTAATGATACACGTTACATTTCAGTAAAAGAAAACAGTCAGATATACCGTCTGTAATCTTCGCGTCAATTCTGCAGGAAAGCCATGCAGACGCATCTCATATACGGTCAATAAAATTATTACATTCAATATTCCCATGTGGAACCAAGTTTTATTCATATTACAAGTGTACATTTATTATACACGTTGTATTTCAGTAAAAGAAAACAGTCAGATATACCATCTGTAATTTTCGCACCTATTCTGCAGAAGAGCAGTGCAGAGGCATGAATCATTTTCTATTTCTACCACCGTTAATAAAGACTGCATTCACACATATTGTGTATGTATACCCTAATTTCAATCACCTCCTTCATGACACTGTCCCAAATAACTCTTGTTTATCTAAAAATTAATCATTTACTTTTTGTACATTAGAAATACATTATTGTTTCCTAACACAAAATTTACAAATCAAGGACAGTTCATCATCACAATCTGCACAGTCCAGATATGCTAAATTTTTACAGACTTCACAATACATGAGTCATTTGATTCTACTTCTATGAAGCAAAGCAAATCATTTTATACAGGTACCATCACTTTGAAGATTACACAAGAGAAGTAAACGAATTGGGTTACAAAACTTTGGTCAGACCATTGCTCGAATATGGTAGTGTACTATGGGACCCACATTTTGTGTATCAAATACGGGAATCAGAGAGGGTGCAAACAAGAGCTGCTAGATTTGTTTCTGGAAATTATCGCAGGATGCAATCAGTGACAGATATGATAAATGAACTGGAATGGGATTCATTGCAAGACAGGAGAAGGATGAAGAGGGTCATGGGAGTGTACAGGTGTAGCGGTACCACTTTGTGTTTGTAAGTAGCACCGGTTTGTGACGTCATTGGCACCATGTCCGTGGCCACGGAAGGGTGAGCCCCAGGGGGCGCATGATGTGTGCGGTGGCAGGCACAAGGTGGGCAATTGGTCGCAGGACGTGGAGAAGTGTGGTTGGTGTTAAGTTGAAAGTTGTAAACATGTGAATGTGAGTAAAAGGTGTACAAATAGCCGCTCTACTTTAACTGGATCTGCATTTTTTTTTTTTAACTGCTTTACGTCTCTTTTTAACATCGAGGTTTTTAGAGACGGGAAAGGATGGGGGGCAAGGATGGGGGCAAGGAATGGGAAGGAATTCAGCAATGGCCTTTTGAAGGAAGCATCCCGGCATTTTCCTGGAGTGATTTGGGAAACCATGGAAAACCGAAATCTGGATGCCCGGACGGGGATTCGAACCGCCGTCCTCCCGAATGCGAGGCGAGAACGCTAACCGTTACACCGCCCCGCTCGGTCTGGATCTGCAACTTTGGAGTGATAGAAGTCCGATAAGTATATAAGATTGGTGGTGTTAGAGAAAGATGAAGGCACTGAATTAAAATTAGTTTTATGAAATAACTTTGTATCCATTCAGTAGTTTCTAAATGTTCTCAGTTGGAAACTGAGTGGCGGCCGGTCAAGAGTATCTGTAACTTTAGAAGGAACTTGAGGTAAGAATTTAGACCATGCACATTATATTCCAGTGAGCGAGTAAAACATTGTGGTAGCTGATGTGAGTGGACGACCCACGAAACCGCAACATGGCGACCATGACAGGACTAAAGAGTTTGGTGGTTCTATGGGGGGAAAATGTAATCCTTTAATGCCTTTTTGTGTATTTGATGTTAGTGGCAAGGAATGATCCATTGGGAACCAAAGTGTATTTGGATGTTCATGATTTATAGTTGTTTGTTACTATGGTGTATTTTGATGTTCATGATGTTTTATATTTGTTTGTTGCTTTTAATGTTGTATTTAATGTTTGCAGTAAGGAAATATTCATTTTCAACTAATTTATATCTTAATGCCCATGACATTTTATATTGGTTGTCTTTTAATTACATTTTAGTAGAAAGAAAACTGTTTTGGAACCAATGTGTATTTTGACACTTATTATTGTTTTGAAATGTTTGTATATTGCTACAACACCAACCAATTCAAAAAAATATAGCAGTTTATGGTTAATGTGATATTTGTAAATATTGCTACATCAATTTGTGGAGTTTTGTATTTTGTGTGAATGAGGTGTGGAAATTGTAAAATAGAAGGAAGGGGACTTAATTTGAATTTACCCTTGCCATTGCTAATTGGAAATTCAAAATAACAAGGATAAACTAAGGGGGGTTGTAGCGGCGGTACCACTTTGTGTTTGTAAGTAGTGCCGGTTTGTGACGTCATTGGCACCATGTCCGTGGCCACGGAAGGGTGAGCCCCGGGGGGTGCATGGTATGTGTGGTGGTAGGCACAAGGTGGGCAGTCGGTTGCAGGACATGGAGAAGTGTGGTTGGTGTTAAGTTGAAAGTTGTAAACGTGTGAATGTGAGTAAAAGGTGTACAAATAGCCGTTCTACTTTAACTGGATCTGCAACTTTGGAGTGATAGAAGTCCGATAAGTTTATAACATTGGTGGTGTTGGAGAAAGATGAAGGCACTGAATTAAATTTAGTTTTATGAAATAACTGTGTATTCATTCAGTAGTTTCTAAATGTTCTCAGTTGGAAACTGAGTGGCTGCCGGTCAAGGGAATCTGCATCTTTAGAAGAATTTAGACCATGCACATTATATTTCAGTGAGCGAGTTTGAAAGTAAAACATTGTGGTAGCTGATGTGAGTGGACGACCCACGAAACCACAACACAGGGCATATACTGGCGATGAGGCTTGGAAAGATATTGCAGCAGGTATGAAAAGAAGTTCATGGAAGGGAACAGATAATCATGACCACAAGCTGGCACTCGATTTCAGGCACAAGGGTGTGGGAAGATTTTCTTTTTTAGGTAAGGGTGTCAGGGATTGGAATGAGTTACCAAGGGAAATGATGAATAACTTACTGAAAACGTTAAAAGAATTTAAAGTTAAAATTTGTAGAGGGAAAATGTAGTTGGGCGCAGGATAGGGGGAAGTTGGGTGTGTAGGGAAATTGCCACCGGAGCGTGTGCTCTACTGCAATTAAATTAAATTAAGATTGTTACAAATGGCTTGTAGCCCTAGACCTCTATTTAGGTAGTCTATCCCTTCTTGCATTCACCATTGCTCCAAATGCCGTTTTTTTACGAGCATTTTTTTTTTTTGGGTAGGGGGGGGGGGGGCGGAGTAGGCTCATGGCCTAATGTTGTTATAGGGTAAATATGCGGTAATCGGAGCTAAGTTCCAATTTCCCTCCCTCATGGCTCTTATTACCCCATGTCAAAAAGTAAATATATATATATATACTAGCTGTTACCCGCGACTTCATACGTGTGGATTTAGAATTTGATTTGATTTGATAGAATTGGATACACAAAGCTGAAAGATACCTAAGATATGTCGGTATAATATGTTCGATATACCATTCTATCATCGAACCTGTCTCATTTATTCATATCAACAAAAAAAGAATCTTATTTCGTTCCTAATGATACAAAGTATTTCGGTATACACATATAGTCGTCAAAACATAAAAAAAAGGACGGAGACTTACTTTCGCATTTATAAGATTATTAGTTTAGATCACACAAAAACTTCCTATGGAACCAGTATACCTTGAATAAAGTAAACACTTCGGGCACTATTCTATTGCCAAAGATTTGGCAGAACATGTTATCCTTACTACAAAATCCTAGGCTTGGCTCAAACTATGAAAACCAAGTCATAAAAATTTCTGCTCCAAGTGGGGTTTAAACCTGAAGCCACACGGGAGTTTTCTTAAGAAGCAAGCACATTACCACTGCACTTCACTGCCATTGCTCTCCAATGTTACACATTACAAAGACATATAGATAGTATGCATTTGTCTTTCACAGTTCAGATAGCTTTCATAATTTAATGACAATATGTTCTTATCTATACAGAAAACGGTATCCCATGTCCATTCTAATGTCAAATAACATCTCCTTGTCAAATAACATCTCCTTGTCAAATTTCATCACGATTGTAGTAGCCATTTAGCCCAAGAAATGTAACAAACAGACAGACACAGTTACTTTCGCATTTTTAATAATAGTATAGACAACTTTTTTCTCCCATTTTACACAATGCTCGTTAAACTGCAGTAATCATGCAACCATTTCAATATATTAAGATTACTTTATAAGTAATATGGCAAACTCACCTACTTAAAATAATAGTGGACAGCGAAAAACACAGTGTCATCTGTTTGGCAAACTTAGGGCGACTGAGCCACCGCTTTTAATAAGGAAGAATGAGGTTTCTAGCACAAGATATTAAAAATTAACTGAGCATGGTGGGTGAGTGGTTAACTCTCTGCCCTTGCATTTGGGAGGACGCCAGTTCAAATCTCCGTCCGGGCTTCCAGATTTGGGTTTTCCATGGTTTCCCCAAATCACTCCAGGCGATTGCCGGGATGCTTCCTTCAAAAGGCCATGGCCAGTTTCCTTCCCATTACTTGTCCCCAGTCCCATCCCGCCTCTAATTACCTCAACGAGGTGTAAAGCCACAAGAAAAAAAATTAAAATTATTCATGATAGGTTCCTATTACCAGTAGGCTCCCATTCCCCTTATACTTCAAAACAAGACGGTCTGGTAACTCAGTGGTCAAGGTGTTTATTTCTGCAACTTTCTCTCTCTGGTTGCGGGTTCAAATCTTGGGATGAGCAGGCATTTTTAGGAGTTGTATTTGATTCGACGTTAAACTGTAGGATCCTGAGGAAAGAAATTGGCCTTCCTGTCTCTGATAAAATAGTTTGGTACATCTCCTTTTGGAAGATTCAACCAACCTTCGGGTTGTGGATTAAGTTAGGTTTACAGTTTTTGAAGTGAAAACTCTCTTAGGTGCATTGGGTGATTTTTGGAATGGTAAAATCTTATGAGTTCGTGTCACTGAATTGCTAATGTAAATAGTATATTTGTAGCAGTGTGGTGGCTCTTTGGTTAAAGTATTTGACTGGGGAACAAAAGGTTACCAGTTCAAATCCCTGTCTTGGTGGGGATTTTCATAGACCCTTAACCCAACCTTCACCTCTGGCACAGGTTGCTGTGTAATGTTAAGTCTACATCTACATATATACTCTGCAATTCACAAAATTGTGGGTGGCAGAGGGTGCTCAGCACCAAAGCTAATCTCTTTGCTGTGCATTCCAATCCCTAATGGTACGAGGGAAAAAAGAATTCATATAAGAATCAGTCCGGCACCTTATTTCTCTAATTTTATCTTTCCTGTCCTTCCGACTCAAATAGGTTGGTGGAAGAAGTATTTCACTACACTCATGAGTGAAAGTTGGAGTACGCATGTTTTCCAATAAGTTTAAACGAAACGTGTGTCGTCTATCTACCAGAGACTCCCAACCTAATCTACTAATCAGTTCTGTGACGCTTTCATAAGGACTGTAGCAAGCGGTCACGAATCGAGCGGCTCTTCTCTGTACTTTCTCTATACTTTCGATCAATCCCTTACGAAACGGGTCCCAAATGGCACAACAATAATCCAAATGTGGACGCACAAGAGATTTGTACGCTATCTCCTTTGTTTGTTCATTACAATTTTTCAAGATTCGACCTATGAATCGCAGCCTAGAATTTGCTCTACCTACTAAAGAATTAATGTGTATGTCCCATTTCATGTTCCTTTGTACTGTTACTCCCAAATATTTAATAGAATCGACCATATCAATAACTGTATTGTTTAACTCGTATTTCTGAACAATCGGATTCTTTTTGTTAGTTATGCTCATTGTCTTGCACTTTTTACAGTTTAGAGTAAGTTGCCACTCAGCGCACCAAGCCAAAATAACATCCAGATCGCGCTGAATTTCTAAGCAATCGGCCAAAGTTCTTACTTCCCTATAAATAACCGCATCATCAGCAAACAATCTAAAAAGGCTTTTCACTTTGTCTCCGAGATCGTTTATAAAAATTAAGAAAAGAAGTGGTCCTATTACACTTCCTTGAGGTACACCCGATGTAACATCTAGATTAGAAGAACTTTCTCCTTCAACGACAACATACTGCGACCGACCAGTTAGAAAATCCTTTATCCATTCACAAAGCTGATCCGATATACCGTACGCTCGAAGCTTCGCTAAAAGGCGGTTGTGTGGCACAGAGTCAAAGGCTTTCTGGAAATCTAAAAAAATTGCATCTACTTGTGAACCTGTATCGATAACTTTCATTACGTCGTGTGTAAATAGGGCCAGCTGTGTTTCACATGATCTTTTCTTCCGAAATCCAGTGTTGATTTGTTGTAAGCAAATTATTATCATCTAGAAAATTCATAATGTTCGAGCATATAATATGCTCCATAACTCTACTACAAACAGATGTTATAGATATGGGACGATAGTTCCCAGGATCACTTCGATCACCTTTTTTGAAAATCGGAGTTACTTGCGCGATTTTCCAGTCTGAAGGTACTTTTCGCTCTTCTAATGATTTACTGAATATATCAGACAGAAATGGCCCGATTTCTGCAGCATACTCTGAAAATACTCTTACTGGAATTCCATCCGGGCCCGGTGCTTTCCCCCACTTCAGGAGCTCTAATTGCTTAACGATACCTGCAGTATCTATTCGTAATGATTCCATCACCGACTCGCCACGGCGTGGGAAAACGGGAATACTATCCTTATGTTCATTTGTAAATGAATTTTTGAATACAGTATTTAGTACGTTAGCTTTATCGCGGCTTTCATTAACCTCGGAACCTTCACGAATTAGTGCTGGAATATTGCTGTTGGTACAATTAACTTTTCGTACATACGACCAAAATTTCTTTGGGTTTTCTGTGAGACTCTTAGAGAGAGAGTTGGAGTGAAAATCGTTAAAGGCCTCGCGCATTACATTCTTAATACGTCCTCTTAAATCAGCTAAGGTTTCTAAATCGCTGCGACACCCCTTCCTTCTTGAGCGTGCGTGTATTTTCCTTTGTTTTTTGAGTAATCTTTTGACTTCGCATGTGTACCACGGTGGATCATCCTCTCCCTTTATTGTCCGCTTTGGTATATGTATTTCCATGCCTTCCCTGACTATATGTATAAAACGATGCCACATCTCTTCAACGGTGTCCTTTGTTGACTTGAAGTTATGGTATTTATTCCTCAGGTAGGTTCTAAAACACTCCTTTGAGGCCTTACTGAATCTGTATACAATCCGCCCTTTTTTCCTTTTTCGCTCGGTCATTAATTTGATAGTCGCAATTACCGCTTTGTGATCGCTTATTCCTGTGGTCGTTGAAATGTCGGTGAATAATTCTGGCCTGTTGGTAACCAGCAAGTCTAAAATGTTTTCGCTACCGTTATGACACCGCGTAGGTTCATTAACTAGCTGCTCGAGATGATTATCTGACAACAAATCGAGAATTACTTCAGAAGCTGCCTTATCCCTGCTACCTGT
Source organism: Vandiemenella viatica (assembly GCA_031002005.1). Classification (NCBI taxonomy): domain Eukaryota; kingdom Metazoa; phylum Arthropoda; class Insecta; order Orthoptera; family Morabidae; genus Vandiemenella; species Vandiemenella viatica. Next base: position 347,810,097 of record JARYHS010013630.1, read on the forward strand.
GATGTGAACGTAATTACGCCAGTCAATATAAGGCAGATTGAAGTCGCCTCCTAGAATCATAGCATGATCTTTAAAACGGCTAGCTATACTATTTACATTATTTCTTAACTCCTCGACGATAGCTATATCCGAATCAGGTGGACGGTAGAAGGCACCTATGATGAGTTTTGACCCAGCAACGTTGAGTTTAATCCATATGATTTCACAGTTCGTATCGACGTCTATTTCATTACATGGGAGAAATTTACTCACAGCTATAAATACCCCACCTCCATGAGAATGTAATCTGTCTTTACGAAAAACGTTCATGCTATCTTTAAAAGTTTCGGCGGAACTTATTTCCGGTTTCAACCAACTTTCTGTACCGATAACGATATCCGCTTCTGTACTACAAATAACGCTTTCAAGTTCCGGTTGTTTGTTACAAACGCTTCTACAGTTAATTACGAGAACTTTTAACTGACGAGATTCTTTTACGTTGCTCCTACATTCCGGTGTTGTATCTGATTGGGTTGCCCGTAACTGAATTTCGTGTTTCGGGTCTTCCTCCCTCAGCCTAAAAAACCACCCAGTGCATTCCACACGGCCCCTGCCACCCAGTGTAGCCGATTCACGTGTGTAGTGCACACCTGACCTATTAAGGGGAACCCTACAAGACTCGACCCTATGGCGAAGATCGAGAAATCTGCAGCCAATGTCATCACAGAAACGTCGTAGTCTCTGATTCAGCCCCTCAATACGGCTCTGAACCAGAGGTCCACAATCAACTCTGTCTACGATGCTACAGATGGTTAGCTCTGCCGATATCTTGCGGTCACTGGCCACAGAGTTCACCCTTTCAGCCAGCCGCCGGAAGGAAGAGAGGATAACCTCCGACCCAAGGCGACAGGCATCATTGGTGCCGACATGAGCCACAATCTGTAGTTGGCTACACCCCGTCCCCTCTATGGCATCCGGGATGGCCTGTTCCACATCTCGGATCAGGCCACCCGGAATACACACTGAATGGACGTTGGATTTCTTCCCCGAGGAATCCGCCATTTCCCTAAGTATGCCAGAACATTTGCATGGTTTGGATTACACGTTAAACTGTAGGTCCCCTGTACCTGGTAGCACTACCGGGTTAGTTTAAGATGGCTAAGACATTACAACCACACGGAATTATTATTATTTAGTATATCTGTATGACATATTGAGTGTATGATATTAATAAATTTAAGCTTTCACTTCTGTTGGCAGTCCCCAGTGGTATTTTTTTAACTCTGTTTATCTCTGGGTTAAAAGCCCTAGCCTAGGATATCACCAATGCACCAAAATATATTCCCAAAATTAATAGTTTCTCTCTGTGTATCTCTTTGGTGAAAGTTGACAGTTTTTCTGCAGTAGCATCATTATAAATGCTGTAATGAGTTACTACTGATTTCATCTGAAAAATCAAGCTGAAGTAGTTTGTCAAACAGCTTCATAATTGGTTAAGAAGACCTTTTAGGGCTGTGAGAAGATTAGAGCCATGATCACTTTACAAAGCAAGATGCAGCACTGCAGGAGAAACTAATTACATACTAGAAGTGAAGTAGGACATTCGTAATAGATTAAGACTTTAGTATGCCAGGAGTGGACTCAGAATAAAGTAGTATTGAAGGAATACTCACAACCCTGTCATCATCATTCATTCCTGTTCCATCGTCCAGATTACATACTCACTCCATCATTTCACCAGTTTTCCTCTACTTCTTTTTACTGTCGTGACATAGGAGCCAAATTCTGACCCAAAAAAATAAGGTATGTACAACCATGGTTATGTTTAACTTAAGGAAAGTGGTCTGAATCAAATTAACACACTTATGTACAGACAGCACACTCATGCAGCTGCTTCACTCTGTTGTTGATGAACCTGAAATTGCAATGCTTAATGTGTGTATTTGTCTGTCTGTGTTTTGACGATGTCCTTTCTTCAAGAGTGGTAAGCTGTAGTTATTCTCGTACCCATATCTAATGTTTGTCCCACTATTTCTTAACACTATATATAAATATTTTAAATTTAATTTAATTGTGATGGAGTTCATGATCTGGTGGTAATATCCCTACTCCACCTCTCTTGTGCCCAACTAATTTTGCCCTCTAAAAATTTAAACTTTAAATGCTTTCAACATTTTTGGCAAATTTTCATGACTTGCCTTGGTAATTTATTCCAGTCCCTGACTAACTTACCTATGAAAGAAAATTCTCCTACACCTATCAAAGTGACTGGTGAGCATTAACAGTCTGGACTCACATTCAGGAGAATGTGGGTTTGAAACCCCATTCAGCCACACAAATTTGGGTTTTCCATGATTTCACAAAATCACTCCAGGCAAATGTTGGGGTGGTTCTCTCAAAAGGCCAAGGCTGAATTCCTTCTTGTTTCATAGCTCAAGTCATTTCCTGCCTCTGATACCTCGATCCCACCTCTTATCACCCCAGTGCCACACTCTTATGCCTGTAATTGAATGCCAGCTTGAGATCATGGTCATCTTTTGCCTTTCATGCATCACTCTTATTCTTGCATCAATAGTTCTCCAAGCCTCATCACCAGTATACGAATTGTGCACCGTCTTCAACTTTCTCCTATCTTCCCATTCCAGATCCTTTATCATACTAGTTACTGATTGTGTTCTGCAGCAATTTCAAAAGACAAATCTAGCAGCACTTTTTTGTGTCCTCTCCATTTCCTGTATTAACCATATCACCATATTCAAGGAAGCAGCAAAGGTAATTAAAAGAACAAATATGCTCAAGAATGGTATCAATGATTACAATTTTTGCTCTAATTGGTCGTGACGTTAAAAGGTTTCTCAAAAAACAAAGGAAGATACGTGCATGATCAAGAATCAGCCTGATTTAAATAAGTTAGATGAGATTAGGGAACACGTTAAGAATGTGATGCATGAGACCTTAAATAACTTTCATTTCAATTTTCTCTCTAAGAGCCTCACCGAAAACCCTAAGAAATTTTGGTTGTATGTAAAGAAAGTTAGTTGTAGTGGCAACAATAAGCCAGTTCTAATACAAGATGGTCGGGAAGTTGATGACAGCCGTGATAAGGCTACCGTATTTAACACTGAATTTAAAAATTCAATCACGCGTGAAAACATGGAATACATTCTCCCTTTACCACATCATGTAGAATTAGAGATGGATCCAGTACAAATTGATAGCGTAGGTTTTGTAAAGCAATTAAAGCTCCTGAAGTGGGGTAAAGCATTGGGTCCTGATGGTATACCAGTAAGAGTATTTTCAGAATATGCGGAGGAAATTGAACCATTTCTGTCAGATGTATTCTGTAAATCTCTAGAAGAGAAAAAACTACCTTCTGATTGGAAAATAGTTCAGGTAATTCCAGTTTTCAAGAAAGGAGATTGGAGTGACCCATCTAACATCTGTCTGCAGTAGAATTCTGGAGCATGTCATATTCACTAACATTATGAAGTTTCTAAATGAGAACGAGTTACTTACACCATGTCAACACGGATATCGGAAAGAAGAGATCATGTGAAACATTATTGGCCTTATTTTCCCATAACGTAATGAAAGTTATCAATGCAGGTTCACAAGTTAATGCAATTTTCTTGGATTTTCATAAAGCTTTTGATTCTGTACCACGCACCGACATTTAGCGAAGATTCGAGCATTTGGTATATTGGATCAGAGTTACGAATTGATATGTGATTTTCTAACTGGTTGATCACACTATGTCGTTGTTGACGGGGAAGCCTCTTCTAAGCTAGAAGTTACTTCAGGCGTTCCTCAAAGAAGTTTAATAGGACCACTTCTTTTCTGCTTTATAAACGATCTCAGTGACAACGTTAATTGCAGGATGCAATTGTTTGCTGATGATGGAGTTATCTATATGGAAATAAGGTGCTCTGACGATTGCTTAAAAATGTAGCACAATTTGCATGCTATTTCTGAATGGTGCTGTAAATGGCAGCTTACACTTAATTGTTTGTAATATTTATATCACTGTATGCTGCAGCATCTTTTAGGTTTGTGACCATTACAACTTATTATTGGTTCCTCATTTATATTTAAATTGTGTGTTCCTTCTGTGAGGCAAAAACTGATAATAGCTTTCTGCAGTTCATCTTTTGGCAAGAGAAGACACAGTTGTTAACAAAGAGTATAGTATTGAGGGGTATGCTGCATTTCATAACATTGATTTTTATTGAATGCCACTTTATTAATATGTTTTGATATTTCATTGCCAAGCACAATTTGCCACAGTATTTTAGAATTTAGTATGTCAAATATATTTTAATAATCATAGAGGCCATGTAGGTTGATATATTATAATCTGTGTTTTTCCATTAGCTGAGAAAACGCAGCATCAATACGTGACCATTTAAACAATAACTAATTTACTAATCAGGAAAGCTAAAATACATCATTCACTCATCAAAGTTGAAGGGAAGGAACACTGGTGAGTGATGAGTGTATTTTATCTTTCCTTTCAATATTAATATTGCCCTAGGGCATTTCTTCCTGCTCCATTGTAGCTGAAAAGGGTAATTTATTCTTTTTAGAAGTATTGCTTCAGTGTCACTGGTCACTAGGTGATTGTTTTGAAATAGATCTCATGACATATTGGTGATTTTTTGGCCCAGGTCCTTAGTTGCTATAATAACTGTTTACACTGCCACAGAACAGACATAGCTAATGACCACATATTCAAAATAAGAAAAAGTTTGACAACACATAATCTTTAGCTCATGTCTTTTGAAAGTCAGCAACACCAAAAAGTTGATATACAGTTCGTAGCTGGTGAAATTCGCTAGAATGCATCCTACAAAACCTTTGGGCAGTAGTGGTGTAGTGTCAGAATAGTAACTGGTGTAGAAACACGAACCTGCGCGTGTTAATTCATGATATAAAACTGTAAGTACCTAGTTAGTAATATAAGAAAATGGAACAAAAATCAAATAACATCATTGTATATGAATATATATGTGTATATATGTTGAAGATGTCTTCCATGAAACGTGTCTGCCATGAAAAGCATTTGTTTTAGTTGCAAGACACAAAAGTAACCAAAAAAAAAAAAAAAAACAGATCTCAGGACTGCTATTTCTTAAGTAAAAGCACAGCCATGCAGTTGGAGAATGTATCTGAATTTCTTTTCTTTTAAGGGCACCAGTTTAAGGCTATTAACTTATGAGAACATGCTCTTTTATCTATTTCTGACTGAGAACCTCTATTACTCCATGTTTTATTACTTTCTCTGTGCCAGAAGATTGTATCTGTAATCTTTAGATCACTGTATGCTGCAGCATCTTTTGGGTTTGTGATCATTACAGCTTATTACTAGTTCATCATTTATACCAAAAATTCCATCATCATGTTTGTAGCAAATCTTAAATTCATATCTCCTATAGATATACATATATATATATATAAAAAATTATCCATTGCAGCCTTTTTATTGAAAAAGTGTGATTCTCATTTCCTTCCTTTAACTTGAGAACAGATTCTTATGACATTCAAAACTCTGTTCTGTGATTAGTTTGCAGCAGGAGTATTCTTAAGCTACGAGGTGTATTTTTTTAAGAAAGTACCGTTTTGTCACACCGTGGCTGCAGCGCTACAGTCGGCATTCCGCGCATGTGCACTGGGTACCTGCATCTCTTGCCTACGCACTGACACCATTACAGTGTAATTCTTCCTTGTTTACGTTGTTCACCGAGTGTTTAAGATGCCTCCAATAATCGTGAGTCCCGACTGTGAAGTACGGGCTGTTATAAGATTTCTTTGTGATAAAGGCCTAAAACCGATCGATATTCATCGTGAGATCTGTGCAGTTTATGGACAAAACATTATAAGTGATGGAATGGTGAGAAAGTGGGTGAGTGCATTTAAAGATGGCCACACAAATGTGCATGATGAACAACGGAGTGGGCATCCTTCGGTCGTTAATGAAAGTTTGGTGCAGAAAGTGGACAATAAGGTGGAAAAAAAGATGCTTTATGATTTCCTCCTTGTGTGATGACTTTCCTAATGTTTCTCGTAGTGTTTGTATGGCATTGTGACCGAGCACTTGAATTACTGAAAATTGTGCTCGCGTTGGGTACCGAAAATGTTAACGGATGTGCACAAAACCAAACGTTTAGGCAGTGCATTGACTTTCCTTGAGCAGTACCACAACGATGGTGATTATTTCTTAAACCAAATTGTACGGGCGATGAGACATGGGTGCCTACGTCACACCTGAATCAAAGCAACAGTCCATGGAATAGCGGCATTCTGATTCACCCTAAAAAGTGAAGTTCATGCAAACGATCTCTTTCCGGAAAATCATGTGCACAGTTTTTTGGGACAGAAAAGGAGTATTGCTTGTGGAATTTCTGCCTTGTAATGAGACAATCAATGTAGCAGCTTATTGTAGGACATTGAACAATCTGCGCCATTCAATCCAGAACAAAAGACGTGGCAAGTTGACCAAGGGCATCGTTTTGCTGCATGACAGTGCCCGTCCACATGTGGCTAATCAGACCAAAGATTTCATCACATCTTTTTGATGGGAAACTCTAGATCATCCTCTGTACAGCCCTGATCTGGCGCCCAGTGACTACCATCTATTCCTGCACTTGAAGAAACACCTGGGTGGTCAGCGTCTTGAAGACGATAACGAAGTCAAAACAGTTGTGATGCAGTGGTTAACAAGTCAGGCGGCAGACTTCTATGAGGAGAGTTTTCAAAAACTGGTACTACATTATGACAAGTGCCTCAATATTGAAGGGAATTATATAGAAAAGTAGAGTAAGGTACAGGCTTTCATCTTTATATATAAAGATGAATGTATGTTTGTTGGTTTGTTTGTTCTTCATACAAATCCGCAGTTTTCATCCGATCTCGATGAAACTTTGCACACTTATCCTTTGAAACAAGGAGAAAAATACTGTCTACATTTGGTTGAAAAATTATCTGTATAAATAACACATTTTGTCTCATAACTTCGAAATACGGTGATAGACAGACACGTTGGATGTGGACGTCTCCAGGCCGTGTTTCCGTGTAGTGAACTGGCAGCTCAGTGGCTAAAGAGCTTGCTTACGAACGTCATGGTCTCCGGTTCAAGTCTCCATGAAGGCTAAAATGTTTAAAAATTGTTTTTCTACGTATGAGTCAGGCCTGTGCCATTGGTTATGCGGATTGAATTTTAAACTGTAGATATCACAAAGGTAGGGGTGCAATCTGAGGCAATTCGTAGGTAGTCTTGCAATATAGTAGATGTACACTTTTTTTACATTATATTGATCCATCAGGGGTGATTCGTAGTCAGTGTGTGTGTAAGCTGCAGTAGGAATACTATAAATGCGGAAGTAAGTCTCTGTCTTATGTTACGTTTTGACAATTAAATGCCTATACCGTTATTGACGGAATTTGACGAGAAAATCTGTAGGGAGGGCACTGGACTTTATTTGTTCTTCATACAAATCAACAGTTTTCATCCTATCTCGATGAAACTTTGCACACTTATCCTTTGAAACAAGGAGATAAATACCGTCTACAATTGGTTGAAAAATTATCTGTATAAATAATACATGTTGTCTCATAATTGAAAAATTTCCCGTCGAATCGAAGTTGTCCGGTTCAAATAGTGCAATTAGGATCAGAGATATTCGTCATTAAAATGAAAGAAATGATGCTGAAATAATCGTAACTTGAATTGTGTCAATATTCTGCAGTATTCCACGATAATCGGCAATACTCTGAGCGCCCCAGCGGACATGTCTCTACTCCGGCCGAGCGGAGCTCAGCCCATGTAGCTCTCTAGCCGCTTCGCCAGGCAGTTGGTGCTTTAGCTCAGCGGTACCGTGCTTGCCTGTCAAGTGTGCAGCTCGGGTTCGAATCTTCGTCCCCGCAACTACGATTATTTAAGTCACTTTTCTTCAACTTTCCAGTGTGTTCTGGACCATCTATCTATTCTTTGGTAAAACAAGAATAATTTCGAATATTCTAGCAGAGTGTTCTAGAAGTTTCCATTCATACCCGCCTTCATCCTTTCCCTTGCGAGAGGGTATATATTAGCGGGTCCATTGGAGCTCGCGTCAGTTAACAGTAACGCACAGATCATATCACTGCAACGTAATCGGAGAAAACACAAACAATGCCACCGAAAAAAAGGAAATCAATAGGACAAGTAAATCCGAAAGTTAAACAAACAAAACGGATGCGGGCATCTGAAACACCTTAACAGCGCGATGCTCGCCCTGAACAAGTTCGGATCAGGGCTTCCACATCCCGTGCTGTTGAAACGACAGAACAAAGAGAAGCTCGCGTCGAACAAGAGCGAATTAGAGTTTCCACAGCGAGGGCTGCGGAAACACCTGAGCAAAGGGTAGCTCGCGTCGAACAAGAGAGAATTAGAGTTTCCACAGCGAGGGCAGCGGAAACACTAGAGCAAAAGGAAGCTCGCGTTGAACAAGAGCGAATTAGAGTTTCCACAGCGAGGGCTGCGGAAACACCGGAGCAAAGGGAAGCTCGCGTCGTACAAGAGCGAATTAGAGTTTCCACAGCGAGGGCTGCGGAAACACCGGAGCAAAGGGAAGCTCGCGTCGAGGAATCTCGAGTGAGGATAAATCAGGCGAGAGAGAGACTCCGACAGGGTAACCTGCGATTGGGGGCGTTTAATTATGATCCTCAGTGCGGTTACCATACACATCCAAATGTTCTAATTGGGAAGATGGACGTAGTATGCGGATATTGTCAAGCAAAAAAATTCCGAAGCGAACCAGCTGGAATGTGTTGCTCGAACGGGAGAGTCAATTTGACACCTCTTCAAGAGCCACCTCCTCCACTGAGTTCGTACATTTCTGGAAATAACCCCGATCGAAGCATTTTTTGAAAAACATCCGGAAGTACAACTCTGCCTTCCAGATGACTTTGTTTGGGGCAAACGTGATCGTCGGAGATGGATTCATGCCCACATTCAAGGTGCAGGGCCAAATTTACCATCGTGTAGGCTCTGTTCTTCCACTTCCCGATGAAGACCCAAAATTCTTGCAAATTTATTTCATGGGCGATGAAGAATCGCAAGCTGATCGACGGTGTGAAACGATACCCGAAACTCTACGAGAGATTGTTTTAAATCTGCAAAGACTGTTGCATTCACGGAATTACTTAGTTAGGCTGTTCAAGACAGCTTTGGAGAGGATGCCTACGGATGAATACAAGGTGGTGATAAGAGCTGACACACGTCCGCGAGGAGAACATGAACGGCGGTTTAATGCGCCCACAATCAACGAAGTCGCCATTGTCATTTCCAGACAAGCCTGTGATAGGCGAGATATCATCTTACAGAGGAGGAGCGAAGGTTTACAGCGGATATCTGAAACGCACCATTCATATGACGCTTTACAGTACCCGCTAATATTTTGGGAAGGAGAGGATGGCTACCATTTCAACGTCATGCAAACAGATCCCTGCACTGGACAAACCACTCAGAAGAAAGTATCGTCGATGGATTTCTACGCTTATCGCGACAATTCTTCAAACCACATACTCAAGTACCGAGATCTTTTTCATCAATTTGTGGTCGACATGTACGCAAAAGTGGAAAGTGAGCGCCTTCTCTTTATCAGGCTAAATCAGAAACAGCTTCGAGCTGACGACTATATTCATCTGCGAGACGCAATCGCCAGTGACAGAAACGTTGCAGCCATTGGCAGACATGGTTATACTGCCAGCGACGTTTACCGGGAGTCCAAGGCATATGCACGAGTACGCACAAGACGCAATGGCATATGTACGAACACACGGCCGTCCGGATCTATTTATCACATTTACATGTAATTCAGCGTGAGAGGACATCACTGAAAACCTGTTCCTCGGCCAAAGTGCAACTGACCGACATGACATCATAGCAAGAGTGTTCAAACAGAAACTGGCAAAACTTATTGATGTCATTAAAAATTGACATATTTTTGGGGAAGTTATATATTGGATGTATTCTGTCGAGTGGCAGAAAAGAGGGCTTCCCCACGCGCACATCTTAGTTTGGCTTAAGGAGAAAATTCGACCTATCGACATCGACATGGTCATATCAGCGGAGCTACCTGATCCTGACAAAGATCCTTTACTCTTGTACGTTGTATCGTAAAATATGATTCATGGACCATGTGGGCCATACAATCCTCATTCCCCGGGCATGAAAGACGGAATCACGAAAAGGTACCCGCGGCCGTTAGTGAATGAAACACAAACCGGGAATGACGGTTACCTTCTGTACAGACGACGCAGCCCCGACAACAGAGAATTAAAAACAAAAGTCATGGTTAAGGTCGATAATCGGTTCACTGAAGTTGAAATTGACAATAGGTGGGTGGTACCGTACTCCCCAATCCTGTCAACAATGTTTCAGGCCCACATAAATGTACAGTCCTGGAAATTGAAATAAGAACACATTGACGCCGGTGTATAAGACCCACCATACTTGCTCCGGACACTACGAGAGGGCTGTACAAGCAATGATCAAACGCACGGCACAGCGGACACACCAGGAACAGCAGTGTTGGCCGTCGAAGGGCGCTAGCTGCGCAGCGGTTGGGCACCGCCGCAGTCAGTGTCAACCAGTTTGCCGTGGCATGCGGAGCTCCATCTCAGTCTTTAACACTGGTAGCATGCCGCGACAGCGTGTACGTGAACCATAAGTGCAGTTGACGGACTTTGAGCGAGGGCGTATAGTGGGAATGCGGGAGGCCGGGTGGACGTACCGCCGAATTGCTCAACATGTGGGGCGCGAGGTCTCCACAGTACATCGATGTTGTCACCAGTGGTCGGCGGAAGGTGCACGTGCCCGTCGACCTGGGTCCGGACAGCAGCGACGCACGGACGCACGCCAAGACCGTCACATCCTACGCAGTGCCGTAGGAGACCGCACCGCCACTTCCCGGCAAATTAGGGACACTGTTGCTCCTGGGGTATCAGAGAGGACCATTCGCAACCGTCTCCATGAAGCTGGGCTACGGTCCCGCGCACCGTTAGGTCGTCTTCCGCTCACGCCCCAACATCGTGCAGCCCGCCTCCAGTGGTGTCGCGACAGGCGTGTATGGAGGGACGAATGGAGACGTGTCGTCTTCAGTGATGAGAGTCGCTTCTGCCTTGGTGCCAATGATGGTCGTATGCGTGTTTGGCGCCGTGCAGGTGAGCGCCACAATCAGGACTGCATACGACCGAGGCACACAGGGCCAACACCCGGCATCATGGTGTGGGAAGCGATCTCCTACACTGGCCGTACACCTCTTGTGATCGTCGAGGGGACACTGAACAGTGCACGGTACATTCAAACCGTCATCTAACCCATCGTTCTACCATTCCTAGACCGGCAAGGGGACATGCTGTTCCAACAGGACAATGCACGTCCACATGTATCCCGTGCCACCCAACGTGCTCTAGACGGTGTAAGTCAACTACCCTGGCCAGCGAGATCTCCGGATCTGTCCCCCATTGAGCATGTTTGGGACTGGATGAAACGTCGTCTCACGCGGTCAGCACGTCCAGCACGAACGCTGGTCCAGCTGAGGCGCCAGGTGGAAATGGCTTGGCATGCTGTTCCATACGACTACATCCAGCACCTCTACGATCGCCTCCATGGGAGAATTGCAGCCTGCATTACTGCGAAAGGAGGATATACACGGTACTAGTGCCGACATTGTGCATGCTCTGTTGCCTGTGTCTATGTGCCAATGGTTCTGTCTGTGTGATCATGTGTTGTATCTGACCCCAGGAATGTGTATATAAAGTTTCCCATTCCTGGGACAATGAATTCACGTTCTTATTTCAATTTCCAGGAGTGTAGAATACTGCAGCTCGGTGAAATCCATAAAATACATTTGTAAGTACGTCAACAAGGGCAGTGACATGGCTGTTTTTGGCCTCGAGGATCCCAATGAGGGGGACGAGGTAATGCAATATCAACTGGGAAGGTACATTAACAGCAATGAAGCTATCTGGCGAATTCTCAGTTTCCCAATCCACGAACGCTATCCGACGGTCTTCCACCTAAGTGTTCATCTAGAAAATGGACAACGAGTTTATTTCACCAAAGCTACAGCACGCGAAAGAGCACTGCAGCCGCAAAACACAACCTTAACAGCATTCTTCAAACTCTGCAAAGAAGATCCCTTTGCCGAAACGTTATTATACGCGGAGGTGCCGAAATACTACACGTGGCAAACATCCACAAGAACATTCTGCAGACGAAAATGGGGTGCCCGAATGACCGAAAATCCAGGCGTATTTGTGACTGACGCGATTGGACGTGTATACACTGTCCATCCCACCAACGCGGAATGTTACTTCTTGCGAATGCTCTTGCACACTGTCCGAGGACCAAAATCGTTCGCAGATTTGAAAACTGTCAACGGCGAAATCTGCGAAACGTACCGTGAGGCGTGTCAAAGGAGAGGTCTATTGGAAGATGACCAGCACTGGGATACTACATTAGCCGAGGCATACATCAATACCTTTCCACAGCAGCTGAGAGGTCTTTTTGCCATAATCATAACGACCTGCGCTCCATCTAATCCAAGAAATCTATGGGAAAAATACAAAGAGAATCTCAGTGAGGATATTTTAAGAGCCGCACGCTGAACTCAGCCGTCCATAAACTACTGCGCTGCAATATTTAACCAAGCACTTATCAGTTTGGAAAACAAATGTGTTTTGATCGCAGGGAAAACCCTTATTCAGCTTGGCCTTGACGCGCCCGATTGCGATGGTCAAGATGTGCTTGATAGAGATGTTTGGAGAGAAAATAACTACGATACCGTTGAACTCCAAACGTTCGTTGAGCAGAACAAGCCCCGCTTAGTTCATGTCAACGACAGGCTTTTGATGCAATCATACGTCTTATTGACAGCCAAGAAGGAGGTATGTTTTTCTTAGATGCACCAGGAGGGACAGGAAAAACGTTTCTCATCAACTTGCTATTTGCAGAAGTTCGTCAGCGGGGTGAAATCGCTTTGGCGTTAGCTTCATCCCGGATAGAATCCACGTTGTTGGTTGGTGGACGGACGGCACATTCTGCTCTTAAGCTGCCATTAGATCTTCATCACATCGAGACCCCAGTTTGCAATATCAGTAAGTCCTCAGGTCAAGGCCATTTATTAAAACGTTGCAGGCTCATCGTGTGGGATGAGTGTACAATGGCTCACAAACGCGCTCTGGAGACATTGGATCGGACGATGCACGACATCAGGGCAAACAATCTGCTCATGGGGGGAGCAATGGTAGTGCTTGCTGGAGACTTCTGCCAGACACTACCAGTCATTCCTCGATCAACACCAGCAGATGAACTCAATGCTTGCATCAAGGCGTCATCGCTTTGGCGACACGTCCAAACTAAAACCCTGAAAACAAACATGCGAGTCCATTTGCAAGGAGACATAGGTGCCGAGGTATTTGCACAGCAGCTGCGTCTACTAGGAGAGGGAAAGTTTCCAGAGGATCCATCTACGGGACTCATTTCGTTTCCGCCGGATTTCTGTACGGTTCTGCCATCAGTGGACGACCTGATTGACACAGTTTTCTCAAACATAGGTGAAACCTTCAAAGACCATCAGTGGCTTTGTGAGAGAGCGATTCTTGCCTCGAAAAACGACAGTGTCAACAAAGTGAACGACATCATTCAGGCAAAGGTTCCAGGATCAATCATAACCTACACCTCCATTGGCAACGTGGTGGATATTGAACAAGCTGTATTTTACCCCACGGAATTTCTGAATACATTGGAACCGCCTGGAATGCCTCCACACAAACTACATTTGAAAATTGGCTCCCCAATAATTCTTTTGCGCAACATTGACCCTCCCAGGCTGTGCAACGGGACAAGACTTTCCGTTAAAACATTGCTTCCGAATGTCATTGGAGCAACAATAATTACCGGAAACGCTAAGGGAGGTGTCGTTTTTATACCACGTATTCCTATGATACCCGGCACCAATGATTTTCCCTGTGATTTTAAAAGATTGCAATTCCCCGTTCGACTTGCTTTTGCCATGACTATCAATAAGGCTCAGGGACAATCGCTAAACGTCGTCGGCATAAACTTGGATACACCGTGCTTTTCACATGGTCAGCTATACTTAGCCTGCTCAAGGGTTGGGACGCCAAGTCAACTTTGGATTTACGCACCACAGGGAAAAACTAAAAATGTCTTGTATCAGCAAGCTTTTACACGTGTTATATAAATAACCATAACATCCGAGATCAGGCTAACCGACATATTGTGATGACAAGGCACATGCACTCTTTATCGCGGATTATACGAAATGTAAGGGCCAAAGCATTTGCAGCCCTTTGAAAGGCTACCTGTGCCACTCTGTTCCAAACTCGACTCTCGGGCTAACAAAACCCTTCGCGGGGGTCACCCTCGCCCTCGGCGACAAAATCACCACCAAACAAACAACCAATGGAAGGGTAGTTAATTTTCTGATTCTTTGTTCCCGCATAAAAAAAAACATTTCGTCTGGTTTAAATAAGAGACCCTGCTTTTCCTTCCTAACCAAAATCACTCAGCATACGGATATTGTCGATGATACGTCTCTCCAACTCCGCTTCGCTCCCTGCTGCGCTGCCTTCGCCTTGAAAAGGATATTCCCATCCTCAGTACTTTTGAACTTAAAGGAATATTTTCGCTTTTCGGGAATTGGATCGAACTTTGCAGAATTGTGTATAAGTTTCTACACAGTTCAACAAGGTTCCAGAAAGTTTACAGTTAGACAATTTTGTACAAATTATGGAGCTTTCTGCCACATTCTACAAATTATATTCAGATTTCTTTACGTCACTATGCAGCGCTGTGGATATTTCGTAGGCAAGCCTCACTTTCCAAGCGGCTGGGATGGCTATTCACGAACCAGTATTATTTCTTGCAAATTTAACCCTACACACCTTCTAAAAAATAAAAACTTATATAATATTTCCTTCATGTGACCAAAATCGGGCGAAGCCCGCTAAGCTAGCGGGCAAGTCCGCTACTATAAAAATAAAATTATTGATATATATTTGCACGTCTTTTTTTTTAATTTCAAAACGGTACTTACTTAAAAGACATGCCTCTTATAAAATGTATGTAGGAACAGACTTTCATTTCTTTTTAAATGTTATTCAAATTTCTGATGTAGCTTTTTTGTTGTGAGGACCTGCCTCATACAGTTGAATGCAATCTATCATGTCTAATTATATTTTTTTTTCTTCTTGCCTAGACTGAACAGACAACTTTTACTTGTAGTTTTGTGGTTGTTGGCTACTTTAAAAATATATTGCTGTGTTAATCTGTTTCTTTGTAGTTGTCTTTACCTTACGAATAGTCTAGCAGTTTTTATCCTTGAAGATTGTATGTGTGGGGGCTCTTAACTGAGAAGACCTGTTACATGGCGCTAGCTATTTTCTACCCATAGGCCACTCTATTATTGAAGTTCATTTTGTATAGGAATATCTGGCTCTAGCCTGTACAACAGCTTGCTAAAAACTTGCAGATATGTTTACTAACCTGACTTCCTTGCAGTAGATCATTATATTTGACATATTACAGCCTTTAGTCCTAAAGAGAAAATTTTGAACACATTACATTGTGAATGAGACTTTGAACAGAATAGAATGATCTATTAATGTTGAGTGTCTTCCTACTAATACCCAAGGATAGATAAATTGGATCTTCATTGGAAGAAGGAATAAGTGACCATTAAGCAGTTGTGACAGGAATAGAAGGGTTTTAATGGTTAAAAATTAATGTTGATATGGTAACAATTACAATAAAAGACAACTTTTCACATTACAGAAATATTTTAGTAAAAGGTTCAGTAACTGCAAGTACAACATTGGTTTTGTGGAAAGAAAATAACAATACAAAATAAGTAAGAAATATTATACTAAATGGAAATATAATGAAAAATGAGAAATTGTATCCTTTAGGTTTAATGCTGCAAAGGCTGGTTCTTAAGTACTTTTGTTACCTAGCTGTTACTTATAAAGCTTCAATCTAATTATATATATATATATATATAAGGTGTCCCAAAATTAAATGGCCAAACTTTGAGAGAGTATTTGGGGCTCAAAAATAAGCAAAACGTTCCAACAAAAGTTTTCTCTATTATCATTTCCTATGGAGATAATTGGGAAAATGAAGTTTGAAACGGTAAACCCAAGTACAGTTGGTTTAGATGAATGTTTATTTTTATTGACAATCGATTTAAGTAATTATCTACAATATACTTAGTAACATAAACAAACCAAGTAACAGTAAAAAAAAATTGTAAATAATTAGCAAATAATATTATTTAATACATATTAATAATATGCAGAAATAAAACAGACTATTTCATTAATGTAGAAGTTGTTCAAAGTGTTGTCCTCCCATGGCAATGCAGGGGTTGCACCATGATATGACAGCTCGTGTTGCTGCCAAACATTGCTCTGGGGTAACTCGCTGAGCTGTAGCCATGATTCTGTCCCTAAGATGCTGTTCTGAGGTTATTGGTACCGAATACACTTCTTCTTGTAATGTACCCCATGCAAAGAAGTCCAGAAGTGTAAGGTCAGGTGAGCATGCACACCACAGTACAGGTCCCTGTCGACCAATCCAGTGACCTGGATAATTTCCATTCAACCATTGATGAGTAACTGTACCATAATGAGCTGGACATTCATCTAATTAGGTCCACATGTTCAATCGTTCCTATAATTTGAACTCCTCAAGATAACCTCGGAGGTCATTCTCCAGGAAAGCCATGAAAGCTGTGCGTTCAATCTTGGTGGTAAAACATGTGCTCCTACAAGACGATTACTGTGAATACCCATCCAAACATTAACAGAAAACTCTTGCTGCTGGTAATTGGTCACCCTAACTTCTCATGGATTATGATGACCCCAAATGTGAGAGTTTTGTTGATTGATACTTCCTCTTCTTATGAATGTAGCTTCATCTGTCCACAAGATACTCGAGAGAAACTGATTATCATTCTCACATCTCTGAAGAAATCAATTACAAAAATTTACTCGATTCTGGAAATCCTGAGGCAATAATCCGTGAACTCTTTGGATATGATACGCATGACGATTATCGCCTCTTAAAGTATGCCAGACAGTTTGATGTGATATCCGTAATGCCGCTGATGCTCTCCGAATACTCGTGGCATGGTGATCATCAAAATGGTGTAGGATATGATTGCCTATTATATTATCTCTCCTCAAAGCTGCCTGACATTCATTGCCTTCTCGGTGCAGGCTGGCTGATCCAGTCTCACGAAGTCTATGAAAAATTTGAATAAATAAATGTGGTACTACCCTACCCGGAAATCGATTCGCATATTCTCGAATGTCTGCATGTGCGTTACTGTTGCAAAAATCATACACAAAGACAATATCGGCATATTCCTGATTAGAAAATGTGTGAGGCATTGTGTACGATGGTCACTCAAAACACATTACTCACTAACTGATGTATGGCGTATCGAATAAATGGACTTATGTGCAGCTTAAGATTTATTTACGTATTATGTATGCCTGTTATGCCATGGAAGGTCAACATTTCGAATAACATCGTCATTAATCAAATAGTAGGTTTCATTTCTGTCTTTTATTTCATTGATTATAAATGTTACTCAGTCTTTTTTTTTATCCTTGCATGTGTTTGGTTACTTACATTGAATGTCAATAAAAAAAACGATAATTCAAATGAAATGTACTTGAGTTTACCCTTTCAAACTTCATTTTCCTGATTATCTCCGTAAGAAATGAAAATGAAGAAAAATTTTATAAGAAGTTTTTGCTTATTTTTTAGTCCCAAATATGCTCCCAAAGTTTGGCCATTTAATTTTGGAACACCCTGTATAAATATATATAAATTTAACAGTCAGTTGAGTTAAGAAATCTACAAGCATAAGTTAATTTTTGGTGAATTGAGCACTGGTTTGGGGGTGTGAACTGCTGTGCACTAAACCTGAAATAACATCGTCATCAACTAAGTTTTACCATCTGAATTAGTTTAAAGCTTTCGATTATAAAGTAAATAGTTAGGATTGTTGTTAGTGTGGCAAAATAAAAACATTTTTCACTTGGTAATAGAGCTTCAAATAGCAACTTCTTAACAAAAACAAATTAAGTATTTTATTAAAGTATTTTTATCTATGTATTAATTACAATTACTTGATTGAGGAGTAAAGCACCTATCATATTTAATAAAAATGTTAAAAATATAGTATAAACTTTATTAGACTACTTTATCAAATAAATTGTTTAGAAGGTTCTTGAAGTATTTGGGAAAAATCATGATTGGAAAGTGTGGCACCTGTCATAGGTACGTTGCGAAGGGGTTGGGTTGTAGTAGGTGTAAGCAGTAGTTTCATTGGGCATGTAGGGAAGAGGAAACATGAAAAATAATTGAGGCTCTCCTATGGTTTTGTTTACTTTGTCTTAAGGATGATGGAGATGGGCAAAATGATCAGGGAGTTGCGTTGAAGTTCAGGGTTCTTGAGTCTCATCCTGTGGAGGCTCAGCCTGTGGAGGCATGGACTGTGGTGGCTTCGCCTGTGGAGGTTCATCCTGTAAGGGTTCAGCCTGTGGAGGCCCCGCCTGTGGAGGCTTAGCCTGTGGACTGTGGAGGCTGAGCTTGTCAAAGCTCATGCTATATAGGCAGAAAGTATAGATAGGGGTTAGAGGAAGTTGAGAAGGATGGGTGGGAGCTGGTAACAGGTCGTAGGAGAAATATGGTTAGTAGGATGAAGAAGCCAGACACTTCAGAAATTGTGGGGGAAAAATAGGTTTGACCTGTTGCCAGAGTCAGGAGGAGAAGAACCTCATATAGCTGTCGGAGTAGGTAGGATGCAGCAGGCCTTTAGGAATAAGGGCGCGCAAGGCAAGAAAGGGTTCTGCTGCTAGGTAGTAGCCATGGGAGAGGTGTAGGCCCTCTTCTGCAGGATCAGTTAGGTACAGGTTACCAGGTCACAAGTTTTTTCAAACCTAGTGCAACATTAGGTCAGGTAATAGAGGTTATAGGTTCACTTTGTAGGAGTTTCACTAAGGACAATAGAGTAGTGATACTGGGAGGTGCAGGGAATGGTATTGATACAAACAAGACTTGTAGTATAGAGAGTGACCTGAGGAAGGTAGTGAAGGAGGCACAGCATACCAGGGTGGAATTCACGCAAGTCCTAAGTCTCCATGACCTGCCACAGTTGAACTATGCTGTGAGGTGGGTAAATGTGGAAATGAAAGTGCTACTTGGGAATGGTATTAGTTCCGTCTTGGGGGTTGTGCCTGTGAACACCACTGGTAGGTGAGGTTTCACTAGGCATGGCCTACACCTAAATAGTAGGGGCAAGGAGATACTTTTTGAGTTGTTAGCTAAAACAGTAAAGGAGCCCATTAACCTTTTTTAGGTTAGGGGCACCTGGTGAACAGTGGCGGATCTACAAATTTTCCGAGTCGGGGAAAAAACTTGAGATTGCCGCCCCTTCAAACATGAATTTGCCGGCCGGGGCGGTACAGAGCTATTCTTTGATTTTGCCGCCCCCTGATGGTTTCCGCTTGGGACAGTAGCGCTAAAAAAAAGGTCACCGTCACACATATTTGCCATTTACCGCTCCTTCAAACATGAATTTGCGCCCCCCTAAAATTGTCGCCCGGGACAAGCGCCCCGGTTTGACCCCCCCTAGATCCAGCACTGCTGGTGAATGGATGGAAATAGATGATCAAAGTGATACTGAATGCACATCCACGATGGGAAAAATCACAGATGTTAAAGAAATAAATGAAGTTGCTGAAACAATAACTGACTCGGCTAAAATTGGGAAAGAGGAGGTTAATGCTGAAAATATAAAGCCAGTAATGAGGGTCTTAATGGTGAACTATAGAAGTATAATGAACAAGGTAATCAAATTTGCAAACTCAATAGAGATACACGAACCACAAGTAATAATTGGGGTAGAGAGTTGGTTAAAAGAAGAAATACTAGACAGTGAGGTTTTTCCTGATCGTTAAAAAGTGTGCCGCTGAGATGAGAAATTAGTGGAGGAGTTTTCAGACTAGTTAGAAAAAACTACCACAGTTCACTGGTGTTCATAGATCATGACCATGAGTTACTTGGGGTAGATTTCTGGGGTAATAAAAAAGAAATCAGGGTGTTGGCTGCTTACCACAGTGGAAGGATGACAGATGAAGATGAGGTTCTTGGGGAGAAATTAAAATCATACTCAGATATCAGAGGTGAGAATAGAATGGTCATTATTCGTAGGGATTCAAATTTACAAGGTTTAAACTGGGTAGAAAATAAGATTAATAACACAAGGGAACAGAGATTTGCAAACAACTTAATTAGGGAAGAAAGATTTACACAAGTGGTGGAGCAAAACAGTAGGGGCCAAAACGTTTTGGATATATTCCTAATAAAGCTTGATGATATTCTTTTCAAATTTGAAGGATTGTAAGGCAATTAACAAGCTTTTCAGTTGGGGCTTTTAATTAATATACGATGTTGCAGCTGTGGAGCTATGTTACATGACACCATGTTCAATACTTTCACTTATTACTTTTAATAAATAGTTCGAATGCTATCCGGTCACCAGCCTGGTTAGCTTTGCTGTTTGGATAATCAATTAAACAACAGTCAAAGGGCACATGCAAGAAGCTAATTAAGAACATGTACATACTTGCCAGCATTCACAGTTCAGGAAGTTTTATTATACTGAAGTTAAATAATCCAAAAGTAAGCCATCAGACCCTAAAACTAATCTTCTTCACCAAAGAATTCAGTTTCAAGTATAAATAAGGTTGGAAATAGTGAGTAGAAGCCACGTAATTATTCATTAAACAATAGACGCTGAGCAGTACGGTATCAGTTCAACAAATTCAGTCTTCAGCAAACCATATTACTTAGAACAACATACACAGTCTACAAAATACTTCTGCACTGTCCACATAATATGCTGTTCATCAGAACATTGGTGATACTTCGATAGCGAATTATTAGATTGTACACACGGTACAAACACTATTGGCTGCCGACCCACTAGATTCCATCCGATTGTACCATACTCCACTGGACTGTACTGTATAACCATGCATTAGCCAACTTCACAACTCCAAAGACAATATAAGTATATCTGCAATCACATTATTAACTTACAAAATGTATATAATGTTCACGGTTTGTCACAAGATATTTCATAAAATGCTTCAGCAAATGGAAGGTAGAGTCAAGGTGGGAAGAGTTCAAGAAGATAATAAGAAAGGGGGAGAAGTAGAGAAGCGGTGTACTATAATAGGAAAGTGAAGAGGTTAAAGAGGTTGGTAAGAAGAGATCATAGTAGAGTTAAGAAACAGCAGGGTAGTAGGAAATATTTAAAACAACTAAACAAGGACTTAATAATAGCAAAGAAAGTAGGTAAAGAGTATTGTCAGTGAAGGATGACCATTGGCTGATGCATCTAGAAATTTCTATTGCATATTAGAAGACTGAGGGGAAGGGAGGTGTTGAGACAATTATAGATAAGGATGGAGCAGAAGTTACTGAGGATTCCAAAAAGGCATAGATTTTGAGTAACTGGTTTAGTGATAGCATAAGGGACAATGAATAAGAAATGGCAAGGTCTAATTTGGAGCATGAGCTTAACAACACAATTAGAAATGAAGATGCCAAAAAATTTGAAATACATCCTGAGGAAATCATGAAGGAAATAAGAAAGCTGAAAAAACATAAAGGGGCTGGTGTATATAATATCACTACAGATATTTTAAAGATACCTGGATGTGACATTGTACCTTATCTTGAAATATTACCAAAGGGCTGGAAAAGTGGGATAGTAGTGTCAGTACACAAAGGAGGGGTTACACATTGAGTCAAAAATTATAGGCGAATCAGTTTGCATCAGTGGTAGGTACATTAATGGAAATATTGATATGCAACCACATCAGAAATATATGTGAGGAACGTCAGTGGTTTTCAAGTAGGCAACATGGCTTAAGCCATGGAAATTCATGCGAATCTCAGTTGGTGGGATATATGCAAGATATATCAGATGAAAGGGACAAGAGAGGCCAAATTGATTGTGTAGCACTAGATCTGTCAAAGGCTTTTGACAGAGTGAGCCATGAAATGGTATTAAATAAGTTAAAAACCATTGGAGTGGATGATAAAGTGATTTTCTGGGACTGAGCATGGTGGGCCATGGCCTCACATTCGAGAGGACACGGGTTCAAATCCCCCTCTGGGCATACAGATTTGGGGTTTCCATGGTTTCCAAAAATCATTCCAGGTGAATGCCGGGATGCTTCCTTCAAAAAAACCATGGCCAAATTCCTTACTGTTCCTTGTCCCGGCCCCATTCTGCCTCTAATGACCTTAGCTGTCAATGAGGCATAAAGCAATAAGTAAAAAAATAAAAAAAATCTGTGTAAAAGAATTTTTAAAAGGTAGAAAACAAAAAGTTAGGGTGGGAAATGCAGTATCAAATGAAATGGAAGTAAAAATGGGAGTGCTGCAGGGTTGCGTATTGGGACCATTGCTAGTCATTATTCTAATGAATAATTGTGTTTATTGTTTACTATCAGAAATTAGATTGATCGCAGATGACATAATGGTACATAAAAGGATCAAAATGGTAGAGGACTGTAAACAGTTGCAGGGTGATCTGGACAGGATATCTAATTGGGTTGGTAAACATGGGATGAAGATAAATGCAAAGAAGAATCAGCTTATTAGACACACAAATAAAATACTAAAGGTTGATTATGATTATAAGGTGGGGAAAGAAATTACTTGCTGCAGACTTGAAATGTAAATATCTTGGCATTACTTTTGATAACAAGCTTAACTGGGCAGGACACATTGGACAGGTGTTAGTAAAAGGTTTGAAAATTCTGCACTTGTTGGAGAGAGTGATGAGGGGATGTATGAGAGAAGTAAAGGAATTGGGTTATAAAACTTTGTTCAGACCATTGCTCAAATATGGTAATGTAGTATGGGACCCACATTTTGAGTATCAAATAGAGAGTTGGAGAGGGTGCAAAAAAGGGCTACTAGATTTATTTCTGGAAATTATCACAGAATCAAATCAGTAACAGATATGATAAAAGAGCTGGAAGGGGATTCACTGTAAGACAGGAGGAGGGTGAAGAGGATCATGGGAGTGTACAAGGTGTATACTGGTGATGAGGCATGGAAAGATATTGGTGTAGGTATGAAAAGAAGTGCATGGAAGGGAAAAAATTACCGTGTCCACAAGCTGGCACTGGATTTCTGGTAGCAGGGTGTGTGAAGATTCTCTTTTTTAGGTAAGGGTGTCAGGTATTGGAATAAGTTACCAAGAGAAATGAAGAATAATTTACCAAAAACGTTGAAAGAATTTAAAGTTAAAATTTGTAGAGGACAAATGTAGGTGGGTGCAGGAAAAGGGGAAGATGGGTGTGTAGTAGTCTTGAGTAGTTCCCGAACGAACTAGTTCGGAAGAGCGCTCCCACGAGCGAACTAGTTCCCAGATCTCTCGCTCCTTAGTTCGTTCGATCCTTTCCTGAAGAACAACTTTTGTTTTAGTTTATTATCTAAAAGGTAACACAGTTCGCTGTGGACACATTTCACTGAATAGACAATACAAAAAATAAAATAAAAAAAAATAAAAAAATGTAACTGTTAAACATTAATAATTATTGCAGAAGTCAAAAACGGAAATTTAACATGGAATGTGAAAACAAAACACACTTTTATCCTATTAAGAGAGTGCGTGAAGTAGCGCTAGCAAAGCGAGCGAACGAGCTGTCTTTCTGGAATTCCAGAGCGGAGCTACCTAGTTCGTGAACTAAACACAGCGCTACCGCTCACGAACTAACCTGAGCGGTACCGTTCGTGAACTAAATTGAGCACTACTGCTCGCGAACTAAACTGAGCGGTACCGTTCGTGAACTAAATTGAGCGCTACAGTTCGCGAACTAAACTGAGCATATCCGGTTGCGAACTATTACCATTCGCCGCTAGGATTACAAACATTTTTTAGGTTAATGGTAGAATGTTTTTTTAGAATAACCTATAAAAATATAGTACACTTCAAAAATATAATACTTTACGAAAGAGTGAAAAAGGACAAAAGATTTGTCTTTTTTTTTACTAATTTAATTTTTAAGCTATATTTTTTTTGCACTTCTTGCATCTATAACAATTTTCTGTCTACAGTATAATTGTAATATGCTTTATCGCTTTCAGTTGTTAAATTAATGTCGATCAAAAGCTCATTTTTACTAATGAAATACTGCTCTTACTTTTACCTAGATTTCGTGTAATATTGTTATTTCAGAGTAAAGTTCGTTCACTTTGATACCCATTTTTTGTCATAAATTTAGAACCTCTAATATTGTCTCACAGCCATCAAATGAAACATCGTGTTTTAAATTTAATTTTTGGATTTTCTATAGCCAATTGCTTTCATTAAAATCTAAGTAATTACTAAAATACTCCAGACTTTTATTTACGAATACTAGAACATTATTTTTAATATTATCACTTTCAATGTAAATTTTGGCTTTTCTTGTTTTCTTAACCAAAGAAAAAGTATTTTTTACATTTTTCTAGTGTTGATTTTAAAGCTGACATAATATAATACTTATCTCAGTCTGTTGGTTAACAGATTTGTGAAAGTTATGTAAAGAAATGACTTGCGAAATTCAAAAAGATTTTAACTTTTGTGTCTTCATCAGTTTCATTCATCTCCAAAATATTGTGAATGTGTGTTGGATTATCCTCCTCTACACTAATAAAAAATTAGCTCAATGACTTTCGTTATTGTTACCACTTTCTCATTCAAGGGTCACTGTCATTTTTATATGTCTAATTGTTAGGTATCACATTGGAAGTATTACTATTACTTTCCTTAATAATATAGGTAATATTGTTTTGGTCATATAGTACTTAACTTGTAGCCAATAGTAGAATTATATTTTGTTCATGATTTCGAAAACTATATTTATATAAAAAAAGCCGATTACTTATAAACGGGTATTTTAATTCATCAAAATAAATGCATTTATAATATTTTATAAGTAATGTTGTGTTGTTAGGGCGCGTCGACGGCGGGGTCATTAGCACCTTTTATAAGTAATGTTTCTTCCATGAACTAATAAATAAATCCATTAAAAAATTAATAATCTATGAATGCATGTAAAGTAAATAGTGAAAACAGCACAGTTATTCAGTTTGCCCATTTGTGCAAAGGACAATGAGCACTTTGGTTTATCGGCGGCAACTGATCATGCTAATGTCATTTGAAAGGGCTATTATTAAGCAATAACTTTTGTTAAGAAGGTCATATTAAATTCCATTTAGAAACGACAAAAAAATGATTATGTCCTAAAAAAAACTGACATAACAACCAAAATAGCGCGTGCAGTAGCGGTAGCATGGCAAGCGAACGATCTGTTTCTCTGAATTCGAGACGCGAACTAGTTCGCTGCTAGTTCACGAGGGAGCTGCGAACTAAACTGAGTGCTCTTCTTCGCGAACTATAATGCGCAAGTCTAGTTTGTAGGGAAATTGCCATCAGAGGGTGTGTGCTCCATTCAGTACCGCCAGATTAACCACATAGCAGGAGGTAGCACATTTTTTTTTTTTTTTTTTGCTCTACAATTTTATGAACTTACAACGTGATCAATTTACTTGATAGCAACAAACAGAGAAGCTAAAAGGGTATCCATGAACAGTATTATTAGAGGAATCGGCACACTAAATGATGTAATTGGGATTTCCCCTTTAAAAAAAAAAAAAAAAAAAGAAGAAGAAAAGCAAGGGAATGAAAAAAAATTTAAACGTGTTTAAGGATGCAATATAAGTTATATACGGTATGTATAAGACAGAAATGTTAAACAGCTGGTTTGAAGTTACTATAGATCAAAAATTTAACACAACAAATACACCAGGAAATCAAAAATACTTTCCATTTTGAGAAGGTCAGGCAGGTTAAAAGATAATAAATATGGTAATAACACAAATGTACTGATTTTAAATGCTTGAACTACTATTTGTGGTAAGCTTCGGCATGTGCACAGCTCCGGAACCATATGACTCAGTCCCTAACGCATGAATAAAGTGTAAAATTGAAATATTGTACATGTTTTTGTTTGTCTCATATATGTTTCACTCATTGCAACCTTCAACTTTGGTGAGTGATTAGTCATTTTTTCTTTGTTATTTATTTATTTTAAATCTGAAGATATACTACATTGTGGGGGTACAGAAATATGACACAGTAACGTCAGTTCCTGAAAGTGATGAGAGGAATATGATCAAAAATTATAGACTAACTAGTTTGACATCAGTGTAAGACAAGTTGTTGGAGAGCCAATTAATGCACTGCAAGTTTCACTTATGTAGAAAAAAGGTGCTTGTAAAGCAACAGCAATGATTTAATAACAGGTAATAATGAAACTTGCAGCTATCAGGAGAAGATGCTATCAATCATATAGACAAGGGGATGATAGCATGGCACTGGGTCTTTCCAGGGTAAAAGTTGTGAGTAAAGTTGTAAAAGTTGGGTGACTTAAAGTGTGTACAGATGATTAACAGGTAGGAAACATAATACAGGAGAGGCACTAGTATCAATGGTGTTGCCACAGAGTAGTATACTCTGTGCACTACTATTTATTATGCTGAAAACTGCTCCGTAGTGCAAATCAAATTAGATGTTGTCTGTATGTGATATAATTCTCTGGAAAAGAACTATTGGCAACAGTACAAGGGGATACTAAGAATGTGGTGAGAAATATTTATTCCCAATGAAAACTAAATGCAAGTACAGGGCCACGATACTTCAACTACAATGCACTAGTACTCTCTTTCCATAAGCTGAACCTTTCCCTAAAATATCTCTTTAGTTTTGAAATTTCTGCAATTTTTACCATCGGAACTTCTTACTGATCACTTTTTCCTTCTGTAACTTTAGGACTTCTTTGTTTTGAATTATGGCTTCACATCTCATCATAAACATTAAGGTCATTAGAGGAAAGAAATGACAGGGGTAAGAAACAGGGAGGAATTTGACTTTTTTAAGGAATCATCCTGGCATTTACCTTGAATGATTGGGAAAAAACATGGAAAATTCAAATTTGGATGGCCGGACCACGATATCAACCCACATCCTGTTGAATACAAGGGTGCAGAGTGTTATCACTCACCCACCATGCTTGGCACCTGGAAACTGTTCTAGTTGTTGCTCATCATTCTAGTTAATAATTGTGTCAGTGGTTTACAGTTAGTTAGTAACACCAATCAGCCAAAACATTATGACCACCTGCTTAAAAGTGTGCTGGTCATCCTTTAAAACAAAATAAAACGGCGATTCAGTGTGACATGGATCCAACAAGTTCTCACCAGATTTCTGGAGGTATCTGGAATCATATATCTAAGCACAAATCATTAAATTCCCTCAAATTACTTTTTTTTTTTTTTACCATATAGCTTTATGGCTCATCAATGTAGAGGTAATTAGAGGTGGGAAAGGACTGCAAACAAGGAACAGGAAGGAATTTGGCCATGGCCTTTTAGGAAGCATCCTGGCATTCGCCTGGAGTGATCTGGGGAAACTATGGAAAACCAAAATTTGGATGCCTGAATGGGGATTCGAACCTGTGGCCTTCCGAATGCGAGGCCAGATCGTTACTGCTCATCTGACACACTCAGTCTCAAATAACAGGCTGGTGGTTTGTGGGCACAGAGTTGCAGGTTGATAGAATCTCAGATAAAATCTATCAAGTTGAGATCAGGTGAATTTGATGACCAAGAAATCATCATGAGCTAACTACCATGCTCCTCAATCCATTGTAGCATGATTCTAGCCTAGTGACATGGACAGTTATCCTGCTGGAAGATATGAAAAATGAAGGGATACAGGTAGTAGGCAATAATTTTGATGCAGTCAACAGCTGTTATGGTGCCATTGATCAATACCACAGATCCCATGGAAGCAAGGTGAATGTCCCAAAGCATAATACAGCCACTAGAGGCATGTGTCCATGGTGCAGTGCGTGTTTTGAGCAACCATTAACCTGAAAGATGCCATATCCGGACATGACCATTGACCAGATGTAACAAGGAACATGATTCATTCAACAGGTTTCATATTTATACTGATCCAAAGTCCATTTTTAATGAGCATATAATTGATAATGTCATTGGGTCATCACAGAAACACTCAGGGTCCATCTACTGTGAGGCCCTCTGTTCAGCAATGTTCAGTAACACTTATGCCTGCACCAGTATACTACTCTGTCACCAGATATGCCACAGTACCATAAAAGTTGACATGATTGTTCAGTTTGAATATCTCAAGAAACAATGACAAAGATTTTCTTTGAGTTTTGATGAGTTTACATCAAAAAAAATCTAAAATGTTTGAAAATTTATGTTCACTGCAATGAAACACATTTTAATCTTGACTCGCTTAGAATATTCAGTTCGTGCAGTTTAGTCAAAGTATATGGCTGACTGGCTTTGGCCTCGATCTCTAAACTTATGCTACTGGCTTAAGATCCGACGGAACAAATGTCATGGCAAAAGTTGGTGAACTTGGTACATGCAATTGTGCTTTTTCACACAGTACACAATTGGCCATTGATATATTATACAAAAAAACCTACTGAAAGAGAAGTCAAATACACAGAAACAACTATGACTGACTTGGACTGAATACAACAATCAAAACCCACTGTAACACTGGATCATCCACCTATTAAAGTGGTTCCCAGAGATAATGATCTCAAAAAAGTGCAGAAATTTGCTATGATTTTCAAAAAGTCTTTCATTTATGATCATTTCAATCAAACCAACAAGCGAGGAGGCAGAAATGGCATTCTCAGTCACTGACTACATATGTAATTCTTTCCAAATAAAGTGAGCTTGACTGCTTAGTAGACAGCTAGATTACTTTTAAACTGATGTGATTTACTCTAAAGCATGTATTGTGATCTGAATACTTATAATATTTGATTATATACTTAAAACCTAGAATTAGATTTAAAACCAAAGTGTAAAAGTGCAATGTATATTTAAGGTAGGTTAGAAATTTTTAAATCTTATATATATATATATATATAAAAATAGAAGTGTGTTTTCCTATATTTCACTTTTCAGCCACCACTACCTACCACATATCACTGGTGTTTGTGTGTGGAAGTAGCATGGAGTTTCCTGTCGTGCACAACATTGGCCGAATGTTGATAGCTGTGGGGATGTGGGATATATGATGGTTAAAAGTTGTTGATGCAGGGCATTTTCTTATTTCGACCAAGAAATGTGTCTCAGTATATGTCACTCTGCTGCCACAAATACATAGCATAGACCTATGGTGTTTGTGTGTGGTAGAGGTATCGTGTACTATGGTTGTTAGATGTCAGTAGTTATGGTGGTGTGGGAGATATGGTGGTTGAAAGTGGTCGACTTGTGGCATTTTCATATTTCTACCAAAAACGTATGTGTCATCGTGTATCACTATTCAGCGAAAACTATCTATCACAGATCACTGGTGTTTGTGTGTGGTAGTAGCACAGAAAACTACGTTGGCCGAATTTCAGTAACTGTGGTAGTGTGGGAGCAATGATGATTGAAATTTGTCGATCAATGATATTTTAGTATTTCGACCAAAGACATGAGTGTCCATATATTTTACTTTGCTGCCTGAAGTACTTAGCACAGATGACTGGTGTTTATGATTGGTAATTGCAACGAGTCTCCCATCCACTATGGTGGTTAGATGTCGGTAGCAGGCAATCCAAATTCTTTACAAACATGAATGAAATCATGGGTACCAGCTAGTTAATATTATTTTGCTAGTTAAAATATTGCTACCTGTTGATTTAGAATATTTAACATTAAAGTTGATTTATTAATTCAATAAATATATGTTTATTATTTAATTTGATAACACCTTACTGTGAAGGATCCTGCATGATTGACCAATCCTGCAATCTGCAAATGCAGGAATGAAAACACCGTAGGATTGCAATCCTTGGCGATAATGGGATGTACCAGAGAAGTGGAGGCTGCAAAACCATTGTCAGACTACTGCTTGAATATGCTGGTGTAGCATGGAACCAAAATTTTGGATATCGCATATAGGAATCAGAGTTGGAGTAGGTGCAAAGGAGAGCAGCTAGATGTATTTGAGCAATATAACCAGTGACTGATAGGACTCAAAAGCTGGGGCTGAAATTCACAAGGAGGTGAAAGATGAATGGAGTGATGGGAATGTAGACATATATTTGTAATGAAGGTGGGATGCATATTAGTAGAGCTTAACAATGCAATTAGAAATAAAAATACAAAAAAATGTGAAATTCATCCTGAGAAAATCATGAAGGAAATAAGAAAGTTGGAAAAACATAAAGGGGCTGGTGCAGATAATAATATTACAGACATCTTAAAGATAGCCGGATGTGACATTGTGCCTTATCTTGAAATATTATTTAAATTGAGTCTGGACACTTGCTGCTTACCGGAGGACTGGAAAAGTGTGATAGTAGCGCCAATGCATGGAAGGTAAAAAATTAATTTTATTTAATTTAATTGTGACAATTTCCCTACACACCCATTTTGCCCCTTTCCTCTACCTACCTACTTTTACCCTTTAAATATTTCAACTTGAAATTCTTTCAATATTTCTGCTGAATTATTCATCATTTCTCTTGGTAATTTATTCCAATCTCTGACCCCTTTAACTATCAGATAATATCTTCTCACACCCTTGTGCCTGAAATCATGTGTCAGCTTGTGATAATGGTCATCTTTTCCCTTCCATGCATTACTTCTAATTCTTACACCAATATCTTGCCATGCCTCTTCATCAATATATGTCTTCTACACTCTCTTCATCCTCCTCATCTTCCAATGAATCCCATTTCAGCTCTTTTGTCATAACGGTTAGTGATTGCAATAATTTCCAAAGACAAATCTAGCAGCCCTTCTGTGCATCCCCTCCAGCTCTTCTATTTGATACACCAAATGTGAGTCCCATACTACACCACCATAATAGGGTGGTTATGAGAGTAAAGAGGGAGGTAAGAAGAGAATACAACAGGGGTTAAGAGACAGCAAGGCAGTAAACAACACTGGAAAAAGCAAAAAGAAAACAATAACATCAAAAAGGAAAGTTAAAGAGGTTTTATGAATATTATGGGTCAGAGAGACCACTGAATGATGTGTCAATAAACATCCATGGCTTTGTTAGAAAACTGAGGAGAAGGGACTTTTAGAGAATAAATTACTTACGATTTTTTTAAAAAAATTAGAAATATTAAGTAATTGGTTTGATGAGATAATTAGGGACTATGATTTCAGGAATAAAAAATTTAAATTCCATTGAATATTATGAAGGAAGATGGGAATTCAGAAGTAATAGAGACAGCTAGATATAATATTGTATCCTTATTTTGTAATATTATTTAGATTGAGTCTGGAGACTTGCAGCTTACCAGAGGAATGGAAAAGTGCGATAATAGTCTTGATCCATAAAGCTAGAGACAAATGCGATTGAACATTACAAGCAGATTAGTTTGATATCAATGGTAGATAAATTAATAGAGATATTGATATGCAGCCATATCAGAAATGTCTGTAACGAAAAGAATTGAAAATCAACAACCTGGACTTAAGAAAGAATATTTTTGAAAATCCTGGTTCGTAGCTGTATTCATGACATTTTGGATCAAATTCACAAGGAAGCATTGCAAAAGGTTTTCTGGTGGTGCAGAAAAAGTAAGTTATAAAATGATGTTAAATACAATAAAAACCAAGGGTAGGGTGAAAAGTGAATTCCTGGACTGAGGAAGCAAAGTGATAGTGCAGGAAATGCAGTATCATAAGAAATGGAAGTGAAAATGGGAGTACCACAGGGAAACGAATTATTCTAATGAAAAATTATGTTGGTGGTTAACAGTCAGATGTTAGGTTTTTTTCAGATGACATACTGGTAATGTTATACAATATGATCAAAATTGAAAAAGGCTGTGAACAGTTGTGAACATGGACAGGATATTTAACTGGGTAGGTCAGCTTCATATGAAGATAAATACCAAAAAGGTCAGCTTATTATCTTCACAGATAAAAAAAGAAGGGTTGTGTATGATTATGAATAATTGTGTTGATTGTTTACTATCTGAAATTAGATTGTTTGCAGATGACATAATGCTGTATAAAAGGATCAAAACGATAGAGGACTGTAAACAGTTGCAGGGTGATCTGGACAGAATATCTAGTTGGGTTGGTAAACATGGGATGAAGATAAATGCAAAGAAGAGTCAGCTAATTAGATACACAAATAAAAAACAAAAGGTAAATTATGAATATAAGGTGGGGAAAGAATTGCTTACTGAAGACTTGAAATGTAAATATCTTGGCATTACTTTTGATAACAAGCTTACCTGGGCAGGACACATTGGACAGGTGGTAGGAAAAGGTTTCAAAACTCTGCACTTGTTGGAGAGAGTGATGAGAGGATGCACGAGAGAAGTAAAGGAATTGGGTAGCAAAACTTTGGTAAGACCATTGCTCGAATATGGTAGTGATTTTGAGTATCAAATACAGGAGTTGGAGAAGGTGCAAAGAAGGGCTGCTAGATTTGTTTCTGGAATGCAATCAGTGACACATATGATAAAGGAGCTGGAATGGGATTCATTGCAAGACAGGAGGAGGATGAGGAGGGTCATGGGAGTGTACAGGGAGTATACTGGCGATGAGGCATGGAAAGATATTGCAGTAGGTACGAAAAGTAGTTCATGGAAGGGAAAAGATGACCATGACCACAAGCTGGCACTCGATTTCAGGCACAAGGGTGTGGGAAGATTTTCTTTTTTAGGTAAGGGTGTCAGGGATTGGAATGAGTTACCAAGGGGAATGATGAATAACCTACCAAAAACGTTAAAAGAATTTAAAGTTAAAATTTGTAGAGGGCAAATGTAGGTGAGTGTAGGATAGGGGGAAGTTGGGTGTGTAGGGAAATTGCCACCGGAGCGTGTGCTCCATTGCAATTAAATTAAATTAAATTAAATATGGTGAGGATGGAACTGAAGTACAAATAATCTCAACTGGGCAGAACACTTTGGTCATTGGAAGAAAGAGGTTTCAAATTTTTACATCATAGGTTCCCAACCGTTTTGGACTACTGCCCCCTTTTCTTTTAAAAAAAATTACTCACTGACCCCTTTTTAGAAAATAAAATTACAAAGTGACTCCTTTTCTTGTAATCAATAATTATGTAAACCATGATGTGTCAAAATTTTTTGTGCCACAGCTCACATTTTCAAACAGTAGTTCACTGACACTAAGTAATATATTGGAAATAAAGGACAGATACAAAATTACTTTATAATTTCTACTGTTGTGGTCCTGTTCAAACATAGGATCTCAGGCCACCTCTACAGCAGATATTATTACTATACCGGCTTGGCCCCTGAGCGGTATGAGCCTTACAGCTTACTACAAATGGCTAGGGAGCGGCAAGGATAGAGTAAATCAGTCAAATGGTAGCTACGAGCAGTTTATTAGCAGCCTTCCTCCTGAAGGGTGTTCAGCTAAAACAGCGCAGCGCATAGTAGCCTTAGAAGCTTCTGTGTACAATAGATAATAATACAATAGATCTGCTTACTTTGGATCGCAGCGGAGAGAGTGTGGGGTGCCAGCCGTGTATTTCTTAAATTTTAACAAATATATATTATTAAAAATTAATATTACTAGTCAGAGAGCTGACTTGGTGTATGGCATAAATTTTTTCCATATCTGTCATCGGCAATTTTTAATCACTGCTTTCCAGTGCGTGACAACCTGTTTCTTTCTTTGTTCATAAATTGCTAACAGTGACAAATCCTCTTTTGACTAAATATGACAATGGCAAAGCAACGAAAAACTTCTTTGATGCAACTAGAAAGCTGGATACAATTCTTTATATCAATTTAAATGCTTCATCTGTTGACAATTCTATTAACTCCTGCTACAGTTATAAATCTGCTGTTTGTTAGTTTGAGAAAGGTTCTAGGACCTAATCTGGAATCATCGAGTTGTGGACATCCTGAAATAATTTTGTAAAATCTTCTTTAAATGTTTCCAAATGCTGTAAAAGTACCAGAGTGTAGTCATCATTTGTTTGCACATAGGAAAGGTATGGAAACTGATAGAATTGTCTTCGACCCAAATTTTTACTACAACACAGAAATAGTTACCCTTGTTTAGTCAAATTTAAATCATTTGCTTGCAGCTGTATATTCATTCCATTACATATTATTTAATAAATCAGTTAAATAAGAAACACATTTTTAATAAGTAGCACCAAATAAGTTACCGTTTGAACATAATCTGTAGGGTCTATATACCACTCTCAAATTTTATGTCTGCAATTGCTGTAAAGGAACTTACAAATAATAATCTGTACAGATTTATTAATATATAAGCATAACTGATCGAGCTGGAACATAAACAATCGCACTGTGGTTTTCCATGTGGTGCACTGTGCACAAATCAAGTCACTCATGTCCTAGTCAAAAATGTTTGATGATTTAAACTTGTTTGCAGCAATTACTGCAGACCCCAAAATGGTACGATATAAGGAAGTTGTCAGAGGTCATCAACTGACGGGATGAAAATGAAGAGAGTTCTGAAAGTGTAAAAGATATTTATTGAAGAGATATAGATGAATAATGACAGAATAATTAAAAGTAGCAAGAGGAATCAATAAAGCTAACACTTGACTTCGGTCATAGGGGTAGGCAAAGGAGTCCAACTGGAATAAATTAAAAATTATGGGTCTACTGGAGAGTGCGATTCCACTACAACATTCACTAATGATATCATAATACTGCTGTAGTGCGGTACGTATTATTTTAAAACAGTAATTCAGTTATAATACAGCCTGGACCATTGTTTTCAAGAAGTGATTAGATTATAGTACACCCTGGACCAGCATGGCACCATTAAAAAGTATTCGAAAAGTATTTCTAGAGATGTCTTGCGTTTGACTACTGCGGTTTTATGACGCCAATTCCTTGCGGAATCGCGATGTCCAGTAATCCCTTAAATACAAGTTATCCCGTTTTCATGTGATTTTGCTCTAAACGGATTTCTTTCCACATCCCACAGCCAGTCTCCCATAATAATATCTACAGGCAACAAATGAAAATATAATTCACAACCGCATAACAGATGTGCTACAAGAATTTCTAGTTTTCATAATATCATTAATCAATCCTTTAACGTTGACGGCATTTTCTGGAAACAAACCTTATACTTTCTGATAGAAATTATTAAGAAAATTTTTTACAAATACGTCACTCTAAAACCAAGTCATCCCTTAGTAAAAACTTTGGTGAGAGAGAAAAATATTCGAAGTGTAAAGAATACTGTTGCCCCTTCGAGTTCATCGATGACTACGTGAACCTGTACCGATATCTGATATGATACAAGGAAGTCCTATTATGGAAAAATATACACTCTAACAGCAGTTTGGAAAATTGTTTTTATCTTTTTCGAAAGACCTCAGAAAATTATATTTTTATTCAATAATTAAAATACACATGTGGCACAATAACAGTTGATGCATACTGTAACGTTTAACGAATCTTCCTAGATATTAGACTGCGACTGAAACAGCTGCCTTTACAATGAACTATTTTTGGCGCTTCTCAACACCAACACATAACCTATAACAACGAAAAATCCATTTAAAATTGTCGTTATAGAATTGCCATGTGCAATAATGCGTGTTTCTTGGGCTGTGGTTCCTACCCTTAAAACATCCGTCCTGATTACATTTCGTAATAATAGAGTCACAAATTAGGTCAGAAAATAATATCCACTATCGAATTCTGTTGAAGAATTTACAGATTAATCTATAGCAAAATGATTGCTAATTAGTTAAGGAGTAACTATTCATTTTGAAACATTGTATTTGAATTAGAAAATACAATATCAATGTATTTTAAGTTTCATTAAAAAAAAAAAAGGTGAAAGAAAATCCTTAATTAAGAAAGCGGGTGTGTTGGGAAATTGCCACAAGTACATGTGCTCCATTCCAATTAAATTAAAAAATCTTTCCAGTATTGTATAATATATCTCACACCAACACCTTCCCTGCATATTGTCTCTGCTCATATGGCAACTTTGCATCAAAAGAAGGTCGTTTGGAAGCTGCTGCCATCTGGGCTTTAGTTTGAGGTTGTTGCTATGTAAAGTAATAAATGTGTCATTAGCGTTATCTGCTGCTTGGTGTGATAAACGGTTCGCTGCTTGTATTTAATGCGCCAGTTTGTCTTGCGATAAGTCAGTCTCAAGCTGCATCTGTTGTTTAGTGTGACATAAGTGCTTGACTAGAGCCTTGAGTTTAGTGTTCAGTGTGGACAACTGTGTTTTAGAGAATCCAACATCTTAAAGAGGAAAGCATATTTTTCTGAGACTCTATTAGATTTCTTTGTCAACCTGGAACTGCACAGAGGGATGCGAAAAGATATTGGAGACTGTCTTGGAATCAGGTATCGTATTTGCACGCTGCATCAAACCTGGAAGTGGCTGCATCAAACTCAAACAGTTCACGATCACCTGATTTCTCTTTCTTGCTCTGACTCCGACGTACAACAATAGAACATTGAGGTAGTGTGCAGGAGATAGTGTTGAGCCAAGTATTATCTGTCAATAGCCTTCAGGAACAATTATTTAGGCTTTACTTTAAGTATCTTCTAAGTTTTAGGACTTGGAACAGCATTTTTTTCACTGAGGACACAAAAGAAACTTCAAGATGGCTCACTTTATTTGCAAAGCTGCATCTAAAATTGGACAAATGCCCAGTGTTTTATTTGTAAGGAGCAGCAGTATCTTCGTCAGCTCCTTGAACCAAAAAAGTAATAATTATTCCACAATTGAAAATGAGGATGCAACAAAAACTGTTAGGAAATCAGTATTTATATCGCAATCTGATGACATTTTCACAAATCTTGCTCTTGAAGATTGGCTGTACCGAAATTCTGATTTCACAAACCACCATGTTCTTCTGCTGTGGCGCAATTCTCCATGTATTGTAATTGGAAGACATCAGAATCCTTGGCTGGAAGCAAATACTGCAAATGTATATTATCAAGGAATGGAAATAGCGAGACGTAACAGTGGAGGGGGAACTGTGTACCATGACCGTGGAAACCTGAACCTAACTTTCTTCACTCCCAGAAAGGAATACAACAGAAGAAATAATTTGGAAGTAATTAGTCGAGCATTATTCAGAGAATGGGGCATCGAGACAGAAATATCTCGACGTGAAGATGTTCTGCTTGGAGGAAACTACAAAGTATCCTTTTTTTTCTATGAATAAAGTCCATTTTTTTTTTAATGTTCAACTGCCTTTACAAAACTTAATGCTTATTACTGAAACATTGATGACTTAATTTTAGTAATTGATTTTATTGAAGGGAACGAAGTAATAGGCCGCCTCAATTTTTCATTGTCAGGTTTTGTTCTTCTTTAGATAATGTCAGACATATTATCCTCAACTTTTCAAGCAGATTTCGGGCACTGCTGCCAAACTTGGCCGCCCC
The DNA here is from genome assembly GCA_031002005.1 of Vandiemenella viatica. NCBI lineage: Eukaryota > Metazoa > Arthropoda > Insecta > Orthoptera > Morabidae > Vandiemenella > Vandiemenella viatica. The sequence goes on from JARYHS010013630.1 coordinate 347,847,672, forward strand.
AATGCTTACCATCATTGCACACTTCTGGTGGACATAAACAAAATAAGCTTAAGGCAGTCACTTTTGAAACAAGATGTAAGTATAATTCCTGTTTGTTACTTGTATTTTAATTATTATGTAATTAAGAAATAGTTCATTGTATAAAGCAATCTTTATAACTGTGGGATGACAGTTTAAGCTAAAGGATGAATATAGGCTATGTGCAAAATGATTGCAGTTATTTTCATCCATTAATTATTGTAGGGCCTAAGTGTATTGTAGGTCCAGGTATCGTATCAGTCCATTCTCAGTTTGATTACATATTATATATTCTTGTAAAATATAAATTCATATGGGTGTTTTACACCTTGAAATAACAGGGTAAGTGTTTCAGATAAGTTATGAAGTCTGCTATCTTTTTACACAGTGGTTGAGAAATGTCAATTTTTTTCCATTTTAGTTTTTTCTTATTTCTCCACATTCAACTGGCAGAATTTGTAAAAAAAAATATTTCTGCATTTAAGGACCACATCTCATCAGCTGTGGTTTCTGTAATGTTTCTGCATAATTCCTGGATAATTTACGTTTTTGAAATGATTCGATTCATGCTTCATTTTATTGCTTCTGTGAAAATCTTATCCACTTCATGTAGTGATTAAGAGTTATTTCCATGGAGTCTGCTGGGGATTGTGATTCTGGTACAACACACACTAATGCTGTCATAATACTGTTGTTCTCAATTGCAAGATGTATTATTTTCAAGCAGTTATTCAGTTGTAATACACCCTGGACTAACATGACATCACTAAATGTACTTTGGAAAGTATTTGTGGAGGTATATTGACTGCTGCAGTATTACGACATAAATATCTCGCGTAATTGCGCTCTCCGTTAATACGTTTCCGTGAAGTAAGATGAATTACAGAAAAAAGGGGGGGGGGGGAATTGAAACTAGGGAGAAGTATCAAATTTATTAAAGAGTAATTTGAGTAATGTGAAACTGTACAGAATATGACTGGTGCATGTTACCTTCTACTTCAGCCCTTAAACCATCCATGTTGTTGTTGGATGCGATTTCTTAACCTTGTGAGTGAATGTTAGGATTGTACACAATTTTTGACTCATAAGTGCAGTTTTAACAAAAATAAATAACATGAAACCCACATTTATTGGTTTATATTGAAGTCTACACTTTTCATCCTTTGAATTCATCCACACTGATGATCAGAATTGTCAGAGTAAAACACTGATCACAAGTAAAGTTCTTAATTGCCACCATTATGATCATCATGCCATCATAATTGACAGCACAAGGATATCTGCACACAGCGTGCGACTTTTTAGTATATCTGTAGTTAAATGCTGTGTCTCTAAAGTTTCAAGTTCTAGTAAATCCTTTTGGCAAATTTATTTGCTCTACATATGGCCCTGTACAGGTTAACAAGGCCCCTGCCTTAAAATTTCTGATTAGATTGACAGTTATGCATGAAAACTGTCAATGTGAAAAAGAGAATTTCACTTGAGTAGTTACAGGGTAATATTTAATCTTCATTTTTCCAGGTAATATAACCACACAGCATATTACTTTTTCAAAATACATTTTTTAAGGCAGTTGATAGATTATGAAATTAAAAATTACAAATTTTTTAAAAATAAATATTAGCTACTTTTATAAACACTTCCTAACATTTTAATCTTTATTTGCTGAAAAATTGTGCTGAGTACATTTCTCATAACTATGTAAAATCAATTAGTAAGCTACCTTTGTGAAAGAATTGTCATAAAACCTAATGGGTACATTCTGTAAGAAAGTTTATGTGGAAAAATGATTTTCTACTTAGATAAAACTGCATTTGGTTTACACATTTACTTTAGAACAATTAAAAAAAGATATGTAGACAAATTATACTTGCTGTTTGAAAATAATATGGTGTTTCTTTTGTAAAGTGCTTGTGGTTCATTATTGTGTGTTGTAGTAACAATATTGCAAAGTATGACACACCTTTATTTATAGAGCAGTGGATTTTAATGTTTGATTGTTTCTTTTTAACTTTTCAGACACTCTTATATGTAAGGATGTTATATTTAATTAATCACTAATGTTTGTAGATATCTTTTCTAAATACCTCAATACATTGAGTCCACTATGTCAAGTTTGATTCAATTTCAATAAATATATGGACGTTTTGTAACTTTATCAAATTCTGGAAATCACATTGATCACCCATATTCATACGTGCTTAATGTTCTAATTATTTCACATAAATTTTCTCTCCTATGTGTGCACCTTATTAAAGACAAATAGTACACATGCCCTAACTTCTTTAGCCATATCAGACAAAAATATGATTGTGTAGTGAAAAAATGATTATTGTATATAATACCTAATCAGAATGCAGGAAATGTTTGAATACACAACACTTTATCAAAGTTATAAAGAGGAAATGTGAGCTATGTCAGTTTCCGTGCTGTTCCAATTGTGTAATGTCCCAGTAAATTTTGTTTCGGTTGCAGAATCCTTTAACTATATATATTTATTTATTGATTGTGTAAATTCTAGATTCTGTTCTCAATAATGGGATTTGACACTTTCAGATCTACAAAGAAATTTTGTAGAAATTACTGAACACAAGGTCAAGTTTAAAAATTTGATATGATTAAGAGTAATAATTTCAAATGTAAGAAAAACCAATGGTAATAAAAAAAAGGACATATTCTACCAAACATTCTTCCCACTCAAAAGCACAAATATGGTGGACTTGAACACATTTTCCCTTCATAAAGTTAAGGGTAGCATTTTGAAGCTACGAGTTTTATACGTAAGCCTACATCTTGGCTTATTGTTTCACAAAACATTGTTTATTTTGGCTATTTTGATCAAAGTTCATATTGTAACAGCTTCAGACTTTTGTTGAAGCAATCTTCTTCAGTCATAAATTCCAGCAAAGGATAGGAATGAGTATATGCCAATGCTGAGCGTGATAAAACTTTAAAGGTTAGTGTTCGTGAGCAAATGCATATTGCAAGTGTGACTGGTTAACTTCTAAGACAGTGTGTGGTGTAAACTGATGTATTAACATTAGTGTGAGTTTGATACCGGATTCCTATGTGATTTATGAATAATATATGGTTTTGTATCTAAGGAATAATTATAATTTGGCTTGTCATCTTTCAGATGGGTATATCAACTAATGCAACAAAAAGTGTGCCTTCGGCTATAATGAATTTGTGTGAAGTAAACAAACATGTTAAAATTGAGAAACTACTTTCTGCAATTGGTTGGGAATATCTTCGTACATGCCCCACAACATTTGAAGATGGTGGTAAAGAGCTGGCTTCCAAACAGAGAGGGTTTCAAATGATTAATCCTACTGAATATTGGTTTCCAGGTAAGCTTAACAGTATTATTTATTATTTTTAATTGCAAGCTAAGGTTTTTTTTAATAGTGTTTGTACAGATGAATAACTTTTGTCATATTTTCAAGGTTTAAGTAAACTGAAAGAAGAATTTTCCAGTTGGGATTGGTGCTATGGCAAAACGCCAAAATTTGAAGTTACTCGGTCCATTCCTGTATCTCAGGAACCGACTGCAGAAAATGACACAAATAAGCAGGAACTTAAAATAACATTAGTAGTTGAAAAGGGTATTATTCAAGATATAATGTTGACAGTGCCTCCTGGTCTCAAATCGACTAATGGATTTCATGGCGAAGCTCGTGTTGTTACTACTTTGAGAGGACGTCGCTTTTCAGAGGAAGCAGTTTTTACTTTAGAGAATTCTCTCAAAGCTATGAAGATTCATGAGAATGATTTGGTACATACAGTAGCTGTTGGGAAAAATGATTTTTTGGATAACAATCAGAAGAAAGTGATGCATTCATTGTGACTCTATTCTGTGAAGTGAAAATAAATGCCGTCAGAACTGTGATTTGTTAGCATAAAGACTGTGTAATAGGGGTAGTTTTTATGTAGTTGGAGTGTTTACAAATCGTTTGTTTTAGTTAAAACTGTAGGGTCCAGTGAAAATGTGCTTTTTTGTAGCTAAATTCTCCATTTGTATGCTTCGTTAGTTAAAAATTTGTAGGATTATATGTGCTCTCATTATTAGGAACCATGCCAGTGTTAAAATGCTGTCTTAAGTCCTTAGACAAGAATGTAAACCCAATCTTAAATGTAGATTTTCTTTAAAAGAAAAATGTAAATTCCTTAATCTCCTGAAAATTTTTTCAATGTACACTGGTGTGCTTATTTAACAATTTAACATTTAAGTTTTTTAAAGTGTGCTAATGTTAATTTGTACTGATATATTTTATTCCATTTATTTTATGAATGTTTTTTTTTTCATTTTATTTGCATGTCTGGTGACTGTATTTATGAGTAATTAGTCATACAAATATTTAGTTAAATGTATTTAGTTACCTGCTGTTACTTATGCAGTTTACAAGAATGCATCATATCAATGTTTTTAGTTAAAGTCTCAGCTGTGGTTTTGCAATACACCATAGTTAACTCGGTATATAATTTTTTTATATATTATTGTAGTACTCAATGTACAAATCTTAGTTTTTTCCATATACTTTAAAAAAGCCATTTTCATTTAAACTGATTTATACATTTATAATAAGAAATACTGAAAGTGTGAATATGTGTGTCTGAGCCAGAGTGTTTGATTTTTATACTGTCTAAATTTTAAGTCTATTGTTTAATGTACTAAGATATCAAAATAAATTTTTCTAACTTTTTTAAATATTTGTTATTTGATAACACATTTCCTTAATGTAGTTTAAAACTATTATTTTAGGAATGAATAGTCCATGGCGATAAACAGTGATTCAATGGAAAATTCTGAGAAGCTGTGTTATAACAACTGTTGATAATATCTCCAATTTAGTATTAAATCGCAGAAAAAGGGAGAGGAAGTATTTGAAGTTTGACACTGTAAATTTATCTAATAATTCTGTAGCTATATTATTATTCCTTAATTCTTGTCAGGATGAAATTTGCATTCTCAGGTTTGATTTTCTTGTACAATCCACCCACCAAGTTGTAAGTACATGTTACTATCGTTTTCCTGAACATTGCTATATGCCTAAAATTGTAATGCATAGATATCGGCAAGCTAAACTAATACTTTATATTTTATTTGGTTTAGGAATTTATTTGCAGGCAAAGTTAACACACACTGACATTTGCTGATTGTCAAAATTATACAATACTTCCAATAGTCCTAAAAAGTACATTTGGTATTTGGACAATATTTTATCATAAAAAAAGTCCCATATTGATGATTATGCCATTATTTACACCATGTCAGCCTCAAAGGTGAAAGTATTAATACCTTATATCTTTAATTTGGATGACGTAAGAAGTCTCCTCCTCCAAAAAAATAAATGTGTATTGCTTATTTGCCGGGACACGCCAAACTGCTGTACATCTGCCTAGTGACTTTGTTTCCTGCGTAATCAGCTTGTGTCATGGTTGCCTTAACATACAAAACTGATAATTATACTGAGTAAAGACCTACAACTTTAAGTGAAATCCGAGCAAAGGAGTGTCTTAGCAAACTCCACTTGAACAAGATCAATTTATGGCCCAGAGACTGCTATTTGAAGCAGAGATGTAGCTTGCTAAAGTGTTATATTTTACGTATCTCTCTTCTACTTTTTAACTGATTACGACACTCGATGGCTGATCATCAAAATTGTGCAGCATTTCCAGTAATTCTCTGCATCAAAAAATAAAATACATAAACAACAGTTGCAAAATACTTGAGGCAGTTTAATGATGGAATTAAGAGATCTTGTTTTGAGCCAAGTCTACTACACACTACAATGAGTAACACCTTCTGAAACGGAATGGTTTCTCTTGGTATCATGAATCACTGATAAAAAAAAGGGGGGGATCAGGTGATAATACCATTATGCATACCATGTTTTAGTAGAATAGATACCTAGTAAAACTTCTATCTGTGCAGAGGTGAGAGTGAAGTTTTATCAATGTAACCAATACACAATGGTCAAGATTTGCATCTTCATTTAGTGATAAGTTTTCATACCCGTTTCAAGGTAGACAAATCCAAGTTTAAATCATACAAAATATACCTTTCGTTTTAGTAACAATTTGACGAGCATAAGTCACTTGAAACCATTGTTTTTCAGAAAGTGTAGTAATTAATCGTCTATAGAGTGTGACCTACATGACCAAAAATCAATGCCCTGCCAGAAAATACAAGGGGAAAAAAGTTATCTTCATAAACAACTTTAGCAGCACGTACTCAGTACACCATGCCAAGTTTACAATGCACCTGCCTGTTAACTAAAGATATTAAGAAGTAAAGGATCTCAAATACAAAGCAATCGAAATGGTTATGTGGCAAGAGGGCATGAAAAATTAAAATAGGAGAGGCAATGTGCTATCTAGTGTAATAAATGCTGAAAAGTGGAAACATTTAGAAAGATGAAGGCAACGAAATTACAGAAAAAGAAGATCTTAGTGATGGCATGCAAACAGATGGGCTTCAAGTGAAAGATGAATAAGTAGAGGAAGTCTCCTTCATCTCTGACTTCTCATACTGTAGGTATTTTTTTTAGAGGCAGTGATCTTTGATGTAGGGGAGGGTTGGGCACAATGGAACACAAAAGCTGTTTTTTTCCCGTAGCTCCTCACCTGAATTCATTTTTTCAACATTTTAATTTTTTCTTGTTAGCTACGAATCTAAACTATGAAAGAAATGCATCAACGATTATTATAAAAATCTTTTGTGACCGTGAGCGGCCATTTTCCAATAAATGAATTTTGTTGCATTGTACCTCATGCCTGGGGTTCGATGAAACAGGGCAAGAGGTACCTTAAAACATCTGCAAAAACGCCGTAATTCACCAAAAAAAACCTTAAAAAAAAAATTAATACGCTTTGAGTCATGTAGTCCTTGAAATGAACACGTGGAAAAATCATGACTGGCGGAATAGTGCTTGCCAGACGCAGAAATTATGGACACTGTGGTGACGTTAGTGCCTATTTCTCCACTTGTAGCTTTGCACGCTTGCTTGATTCGTTGGGGTTTTTGTTCAGTTGGTGTGGCCGTTTCATTTAAATTAAACACCATGGTACCATTTCAAAAGTCTGGGTGCTGCTTATATGGTATTTCCAAGTTATTAAAGAACCCATCTACATTCTGTTCGGTGAACGAAGTAACACGAGACAAGCTGCAAGGCTCAGGGGTTCTTTGGCAGAGTTTGATGTGCCTTTTCAGAAAACCATAAACCAACCAATGCCTGCCATTTTCTTCTCCCCCATGATTTAGGGCATGGTATTTTGTTCTTCACTGCCATTTCGTATGCAACTCTTCTGCAATCTTCAACCGGTAGGCCATAGTACATTTTAGAAAACATAATGACATAGTTTTTCAATTTCTCCTCCTGAAGACCATCCTAACTGAGTTATTTTCCTCTCCATCCTTACTACGTTCTTTTCTTTTCTTCACATATCTTTCTAACGTGACGTGACTCAGGTTCTTCAATTCAGCTGCACGTCTTAGACTGCCTCCACTCATGACCATTTTCACTGCTGTCGTCATCTTCCAAGAAGAGCCCCTTGCTGGTTTTGCGCTGTCGATTTCACACAATTTTTGAAACAAAAAGCAAAAAAAACAATTACTTACTGCACAATGAAAAACACCTGGGGCACAATGAAACACTCATGGGGCTCCATGAAACGTTTCATTGTGCCCCGAACTCCTCTGTTTCAATGTACCCCAAACAAACCATTCCGGTTTCTCCTACTCTCTACCACGAACGTGTAGCAGTAGAAATGCGAAAGTTGGGTAAAACCTTAAGGGTTACATGTACAATGAAATGCCATAAGAGCCGATTGAATACAAAAATCACTCTTACCTGGAGACGAAAATCCGTTGGAGGAAAAATTTTACTTTCATGCGAAAAACAGCACCTCACCTTGTCAAGTCTGGCTCGCGGCTGAGGAGGAGGGAACGATTAGATGGCATTGTTGGGAGTGACTCGCAGCGCTTTCTGACAGAATCCCGTTGCACTAGGACCGTTCTGCCCCGTGTTCCATTGTGCCTCACCCTCCCCTATATATGAACTGCTATACAAACAGAATATGGAATATAACCATATTATGGTACACATATTTTGTATCCAACTTGTAGTGTATCGCTACACTACATGCAGGGCCGGCGCTAGGAATTTTGGGCCCGGGGTAAAATGGCCGGGAGACAATGGGGGGATTGTTGGAGGGCCCCAACAGTAAGTGATCGGGGCCCCCCATCAGCCGGCGGGCCCCGGTACTTTTGACCCGCTTGCCCCCTCCTAACGCCGGCCCTGACTACATGGTGTATTCGTGGTAAGCTGGGCTATCGGCTCAGGCAGATGGAAGGGTGAGACAAAGGGTGACAGGGCTGCTCTGGAATGCGGTCTTGAGCAGGTAGCGAAGGACGTTAGGTGTGTGTGGAGAGGACAGTTGGCTGCGGGCAGTGTGGTTGCGTGCGTGGCAGCCGAGATATGAGTGAATGTGATGTGCAGCGGCTAAGGTTAGCACGCGCTGGTGTGGTGTTCTTTGTTGCATGTGGCTTGCGGAGCGGATGAGGCAACCGGCGAACGTGCAGATAGGTCGTCGCCGATGGAAGACCACTGGAAGCCGACCCGGCGCCTTCGAAATATGGTAGCCACAGAGTGATCTTGGTAAAACCCTCGAAGTGTCGTATTGATGACCAAACCTGCACCCTAGAGATTCTCATTGACCCGTTGTGTTTAGTGGAAGGACACTTAACAACACCTGCGGAATGATATGTGTAACTATTATATGATACGTGGATTGATGCATTGTATTTGAAAAGGAATTGTTATAATAAATATCAATGTTAGTTGTACGTGAAACGGTGTTGCCGACCTGTTCAGCACAATTCCAATTCCTCGTTTCATTAATGTCATATAATAATAATGGTTTCATTGTTGATCAATTAATTAAAAGAAAAAGTAATTTAAATTAAAAAGGAGAGTACAGTTGTACGCTTCAAACTATAGATCTGGCAGTCCTGTTCCACCTAGCCATCTTGTATTCCTCCGCGCTTAATCACTCGACCACTCCGCGACAAAACCGATCACCTCAAAATTGAAACAACGACTAGCCAAGAATCGCTTTTGTTACGCTTTGAAGACCATCCTATCACATTACCTGAAATTGTCTTGAGAAAACCGAAGCCCATTACCGCTGATACAGCGGTAATCTATGGTGATGTTAAACATTTTCGGAAGCTAAGTAGACCCGAAAAAATGGCAAACATTTACACTTGCCGTTTTGCATCTGACAAGAGCCCTCCATCCAGGTGATAAAAATATAATGTTTCAGCACCATCGGCAGTAGACAGGATACACCTGCGATCACTAAATCTTCCAACGCTTCCATCTCAATTCTTAGCTCTCGTTCACAAGGTTTTCGAAAGAAGCAGAGAATATTTAATCAATAGGAGACTTATCATAACCCATGGACGCATCAGGGCCGCATGTAAGCATAGGCTAGCTAGGAAGTAGCCTAGGGGCCCTCACCACAAAGAGGCGCCCCCCGCCTAGGCCAGTAGTAGAAATAACAAAAGGTTGCCCATACGCCAATGCCTACAGGGGCCCGCACCACCTGTATAGCCTAGGGGCCCACGAAGCCTAAATGCGGCCCTGGGATGCATACTTCTTGATGGGAGATTACCTTGGCAAAAGTGCGGTACATGCACAAGGCATCCGTAAGGGAACTTCCATAAACTGCGCGACTCGATCTCGGTGGATTGGGGGGAGGGGAAGGGGTTCGGTAGAAAGCTACGTGGAGGGAGGGTCCCTAGCCAAGCCACGTTATTTGTCATAGTTAAAATAAAGTACAGAACACAAAGCTACATGTGAATATTTATTTCCGTCATTTAATTATCTCCATATCGTCGTACTAATTAGCATACCTCGTAACTCCCAAATGACAAACTTTCCACAAACGAAAAAAAACCTGATTTTTCTTTCTATCAGTGTCCCCACCATATGTTTTTTTTAATGTTTATTGATATTATACAAATTGCATTTTTCCACATTTTACAGGAACTGGATTAATTTACGGAGTTAAGAGGTTTTAGAGCAAAATACGTAGGAAATACGAGGTTTTCTTATAATGTAGTATTGTACCTAAGTGCTAGGTACCGTACGTTAAAGAAAAAGAAACTTGATATAACACTTTTTATTTTTTAGAACATTATTCTACACATTACACAGAACTTGATTTAATGATTCAAAAAATAAAATCAAACAAAGGGTATACTGTCATAAAATGTGTGGTAATCATATTCTAAAACAGATTTAAGATCTTGCAGATCATCGAACTTTTGTTTTTGATTCTGCTCTTGTACAAATTAGTAAGAGCCCCAAAAGACATAGGTGTCATGTTTTTGTTCTTTCGTGTTGGTAGAGCTGTCCAATCATCAGTGAAGTTCAACTTATATTGAATTTTAGCTTCTGGAATATAGCAGTAGGCTTTTACATAAACAACGCGTGGCGCTCCAACACCTCTTCTAGGTCGTATACTTTTATAATACAGATAGCTGACAAATGATCTGAAAAAAGAATGGTCAAGATACTCTACTGAAAATGGGACCTGCTTCTGTGCACACTAAAATTTAGTCCGCAGGAACATTGATTTTTTTGATTGTTTTTTAGACTCTGCTCAATGGTAGAATGTACAGAATCAGCCTCCGTCTGCGTGTGTCCTACTTCCATGTATGTTTATTCTAAAGCCACATTATTTATGATAGATATGTGCAACAAGCCGTTGGAAACGTGTATTTCTATTCTGATAAGAACATCCATCACTGTACAGTACAGGTTTTTCTTGGTCTTCGGGTATAGGAAGCTGCGAAAGCACAAAACTTGATAAACACTTGCAAAATCAATTTGATGTCAAATCGCCCTCTGTTTCATTTCAAAGAAAACAATAGCCAGCATTGGCACTTAGGTTGTAAATTGTAAAATTATGAACTGAAAGTTTCATTTTGTAATAAAAATTTGGAACAGTTGATTTAGGGGACTGCTTGTAATTCCATAGAAAAAGTAAGGTATTTTAGATTTGTCTTATCTGACTCCTTTTCCATTCGTGCTTAATTTTTTTTATAATGTGAGCTTCACAATCAATTTCACTATAATTACCAGCTTTAAAAGATTCAAAAATATCACACAAATCCTTCCTAGGTTGAAATAGGCTTAGATTCTGATCTTCAAACACCTGTGAAAACCTAGTTAGTGAGAGTGGGGTTACAGCTTTCTTTTGGCACCAATCCTCTTTGTAAAAGTAATATAATTGGCTTTTGAATTTCAATACTGGCATGAATATTTCCTTTTGCTTCTTTGACTCTCCTTTCAATCTCTGGACCTTTTCATATTCATTTTCTTCGTCAAAGATTTTATAAACAGCTTTTTACCTTGCCACTCATAGCCCCAAAACTGTCTTTTCTGTCTGTATCTGTTACAGTTGCACATTGTAACAAACTTTTATCTTTTGTTTCACATGAGCACCGTGGCTTCATTTTTCTCTTTCCTTTGTATAACATACCTCCATTTTCCATCATCAGACTTTCTCTTACTATAATAAGCTTTTCCGAATTCTCTAGCTGCTTTCAATTCATTACTTCATTCCAAGTGGCTGGTTTTACATTATGCCTCTTTTTGCGTGTGCTTTTGCTAGGCTGCTCCTCCAGTTGAAGATCACTAACATCGTCACTAACCTCGCTGAAGGGTGTTTTTCCTTCATGTCCCTGCTCACACGACACCTCAAAAATGTTTTCAGCGGTCTCTAAATTTCGTAAATCTGAGTTATTTGCACTTGTATCCAGGTCCAAATTATTCAAAATTCTTCCCTCTTCAATTAGATTTAAATTAGTTTCCTTTCCCAAATTTTCATTTGATTCGTTCACTTTCAATAATGTTCCATCAGCATAAGTACAAAAGTTTCCATGGAGGCATTTTGTTCTGAGACCGTTTTTACAGGAACATCTAGGTCTAGGGCCATTTCTATGGAAAAAGCTTCATCTACGGCCATTTTTACTTGGGTCTTTTCTCCTGACGCTCTGTAAAGTACAAATAAATAAAATAGAAGTTAACCAGATTAAAATTTTTCGCCCCGTATCTCTAATATAAAGGTAGCATTCCTTTTATGTGTTTTCAAGCTTGAACTGAAATTAATGAAAAAACAATATTTTTTTTTTGTTAATAGGTGAAATGTTTTGTGTAGGTTCAAAATTTCTTCTATGATATGAATACATTTGAAGACAGTTTATAACTTTAGTAAAAATATTAAGTCTACTTAACATTTTGTACAATGTAGAAAACCTCTCAACTCCTTCACCAAGCTAACAAATTAACCTAGTAGAAAATCTCTTAACTCCAGACCAATATTTACTGGACATTTTTAACACTTTACTAGTACGCTACAAACTTATTAGTAGATATAATGATTGTAATACTTACTTCTTGAGATTATTTAGACTTCGGCAATGAAACAGAAAATATCCCAGTGTAAGGACAGATCGACCATAAGCCACACTTAACAGGAAAATCAGCTTTACTTGATTCTTAAATGTTTTGGAATAACGAGGATTGCTGAAATAGGTAGAATTTTGTTTTTTCTTCAAGTTGGCACTAAAATGTATAATATTGAAAAAAAAAATGGAGTTACGAGGTTTGCTAATTAGTACGACGATATGCAATTGACGATAGTCTGACAAGAGAAAACAGTTCAAAATGTCTTCTGGAATCAATAGGGAAAAAAGCTACGTGCCGCGCGGGAAAAAAAAGGGGGGGGGGATAGAGGCAAAAGCCTCGTCAGGCTACGTGGGGGGAGGGGGGGGTTCACAGAAGCCCAAAATGAAGCTACTTAGTTTATGGACGCTCCCTAACTATAATGTTAAGTGTTACTATGAGAAGCTCTACACTTAATTAGGAGGTAGCTATATCCAAGAGCCTTACTTTCGGCAGGATAAAATCTCGCATATGACGGGAATAAATACTGAAAGTGAAAACCCAATGGCAGCAATAATTGTTTTGAACAAACAATTATCAAGTTGACGATCACTATAATCAACGAGATAGATACGGCACAATTATTGGGTTCAGGCTGGGTAGCCACCACAGAGTCTGTTTACGCAAGAAACTGTCACTTGGCGGTGGAACTACACAGTTCGTGATGTTCCGGCAAATAATGCAATACGCATTTACTATTCTGGTGGTTTAATATATCATCCAAATTTGAGATGTTAAGGTATAAATACAAAAAAAAAAAAAAAAATTATTTCCATTTGTTCCTAACAAGATCGAAAATCGCAGATAAATACAGTTTTGATGAACTGATAAGCAGAGATTGCGTATGATATCAATACAAAATCTGTTCTCTGGAACAGTAAGAACACCGTTGTTAGAGAGCAATTGCTAGAACAACTATTAAACAAATTGGGGTTTGAGATCACGAATCAAGCATACAACCCTCCCATTTACTGCAACAATGCTTGTGCTAACATAAATATTGACGAATCAATTAAAATATACATGTGGGAAATCTGCTTCAAAGTTTGAGACTGCCTGATAAACGTAACAATAAGCGATCACACCGAGCGTGGTGGTGTAACGGATAGCGTTCTGGCCTAGCATTCTAGAAGACGGCGGTTCGAATCCCCGTCCGGGCATCCAGATTTGGGTTTTCCATGGTTTCCCAAACCACTCCAGGCAAATGCCGGGATGCTTCCTTAAAAAGGCCATGGCCGAATTCCTTCCCATTCCTTGCCCCCATCCTTTCCCGTCTCTAAAGATCTCGCTGTTGAGAGACGTAAAGCAGTTTAAGAAAAAAAATAAGCGATCACAATTCTAAAGTCTTGAATTGGGCAGCACAAACACAATTAAAACAAAGGGAAACATTAAAACAGCGTACAACAGAAGGAAAGCTGCATGGAAAAAGCCGAGTAATGTGTATAATGCACAGGATCTACCAGTAACCCACTTCGATATAAACAGAGCCGCAAGAGTGCTGACACTCGCAATGAAACACTGGATATCATTGAAGAAGATGGTAGAACCTACCGACAAAATGTATACAGATAAACTTCAGAAACAACGAATAAACCTGAGACCAAACATGATGGGTGCGTAGGACCTCAGTAGTACCATGGAGGAAGGAATATTAATGTGATAGGTTGTTGCTGAGTTAATCATCATTTCTGTTTAAGCGTATGTTGACTATTTTCTAGCTGAAAGTGCCGTGAAATAAAATTATTTTTGTGTTTTCTGTGCCTTAATAACCACCCTTCTACTATCTCGTCCTTTGCTTTGTTGCTCCCTGGACTTTCACGATGGTGAGGTTCCAACGTATTTTGGAATATTACAGCTCGACGCGCTGTCTCCGTTTTCGCACCGAGCGTGTTGGGAGACCGGTAGCGCTCTAGCCATGCAGTCGGGAGGAAGCGGGTTGAATTCCAGTCAGGCAATCCAGATTTGGGCATTCCATGGTTTTAAAAACTCTTGTCAAATGTCGGGATGGTTTCTTCAAAAGGCCATGGATGAATTCCTTCCAGACATTTCCCGCCTCTAAAGAACACGACGTCCACGAGGCCTAAAGCCATAAGGAAAAAAATTTAGTTTCGTAGTGCGTTCAGTACTTCGTGTACAATTTTCATTTGGTTAGCCATTCAGTCTCCTGAATGTTGTCAAAACAGTAGGTATTAGCTTGATTTTATCAGCAGGAATACCCCACAAGTATGAGAAAAAGTTCTCCACGATTTGGTTTTATGAACACAACCGGGAATTGTTTCCTCATATCCCTCTAACAGACGAGAACATTCTGTCTCTCGGTTGCAGTAAGGCATTGCAGATGCGCTTTTCTTGGCCTCTCTTATTGACGTTTGTAATCTACGCATTTTTATTTATTATACAAACTTTCTTCTGCTCTGCGACCAGAACCACACCAGCTCCTTTTGCAGTTTTATCCTCATTAATATCTTTTTCATGAACGTTGTGAAGTTATTTGAATTTGGGTCATACAGCTAAAACTAAATGTTACCAATGACTCAGAGAATGTGTCTTCTCTGTCTCCGACTGGTGGTTAGTCTACTCAATACTGTATTGCGTTGCCAGCTGATTAGTTTCACAGGTAACGATCCTGAATTTCCTGAATTCTTTTACCGTTAATAATTTAAATCAGATGAAAATTTTCAGACCAATTTCACTTCGTCTATTAACTAATGATTAGAAGCAGAATTTATATATACGGCCGCATGCCATTGTTGACGTCAAGCATCTTATACTTACTTCGAGATCGTACTAAGTACTAAAGGGGAATGTGAAGTATTGCCTTCTGTCTGTGAAAGTATAACTATGTTCCGCTTGTGATAAGTGTATTTTTTGTTTGTGAAATGTGTAGTTTATGAGGCGGAGATTGGAGCCGCAGTCAGGAGGGCCAGTTCGCGGGGGTCCTAGGTCGTACCTGGTCAGTTGAACCTCCTCGATCCAGTGTGCAAGGCCTTAGCGCACTGAGCCACACTGACGGTTGTTTTCGCACTAATCATTCCACTATACTAAACATAACATCTTAGCTAACATAGCGCAGTTGCGTAATGTGATGTAACTTTTTAGGCTGACTTTGTCTGCACCCGTCTGCAAACTCGGCAAGTTTTGGTAGAGAATGTATTTATAACTCTCCGACTGGGTTGTGTTGGTGTTTATCAGAAAGAAATGTAGGTGTTATTCAGGAACAAATGAGAATTCTGAATACGAGTCAACCCTCGCGCAGTTAGGCTTCCGCATCCTAAGATTTAAATGGTTATCTTATACGCGACAGCATAGAGGTAGTGGCTCAGTAGAAAAATCAGTGCTGGCGCATTTCAGATTAAGCAGCGAACTCCGTTTCACGGCTTACCGAGATGGGAGGACGGCGAATTCGCCGTCCTACCTATCATTCGGCAGGATCGGGGTTAAACCAGCACCTCATATTTAGGAGGTGCTGGTTAAACCTGGTTCGGCCATTCTGACTGGGGTTTTCTGTGGTTTTCCTCAGTCAATTTAGGCGAATGCTGGGATGGTTAGATATATATATATTTTTTTAATGGCTTTCGGCAATTAAGCCATTCAGCCAGCTCGATGTGTTTATTATATCTCATCCAGTGACATAGTTTCTCCAGTATGTTATGATTACTAAGTATAGACACCACAGGACGGACAGTAGACACACACACAGACACACAACATCCATGCCCGCGGCCGGATTCGAACCGGCGACCTTCGGCACGCGGAGCTAGTGCTCTAGACCCTACGCTATCGAGGCCGGCACGGAATGGTTCTCTACAAGGCCACAGTCGACTTCCATCTTCCCCCCCTCCCTCCCTTTGCCACGTTGTCGCTCGAACCGCTACCGCAATCGTTCGGTTCCAATAAAATTTATTATAGGCATATTAAGGTGCAATGAACTTTCAATTAAGATTAATTTTTAATAAAATAATATAGAATGGGCACCACAGTTTCCCTGGCCTACGTTTTAGCCTAACAAGTTGCTCATCGAACATGTTTCGGATATGGTCGGTCAGAAACTTGTTGGTTCTGGTCCTCCTGCCAGCACTGTCGATTATTTGTGGACGCGCCTGCAAACCGCTTGGCAGTGTGTCCCTCAGCGACTTGTGTAAGCACCTTTTAATTCCATACCAAGACGTCTGGAGGCTTGACTGTATCACGTAGCGGCTTCACATCGTGCTGTATTCTCATGGTCATAGTGCATGTATAGTTCTGTAAATCTAATCATTTGTGTACTATCGTATCTCTAAACTGTGGAATAAGTTTAAATGTAATTACATGTCTCCTTTTTTGGTGTTACAATTTTTACGAACAGTATTTTATACCTCCGTTTTGCTTTAACGAACATAATAAATCTATATGTATTTAAAAGCTAATTTAGAACACTTCAATCTAAATGCTGACATGCATAGCCATAATACTAGGAATAAATATAATATTCACAAGGATTACAAATCACTTTCAATTGTACAGAAAGGGTTAACATTTACTGGAGCTTCCTTATTCAATGTATTACCAACAGAAATTAAATGTTATCTACAAAAACCCAACTACTTTAAGTCCAAACTGAAAGAGTTTCTGCTTCAGAAACCATTTTACTCTGTGAAAGAATTTTCTTCTTGGAATTTGGTAACTAAGAATGACTGATAAAATAGTATATATGGTGTATGGAAGGGGAAGGTGACAAAATTATCCACAATTACTAAAATGATATATGATTTTTCTTTCTGTTGAAACTTTTGACAAATGAACTAATTACACTGTTTACAAAATTTCACTCATATATAGACACTAACATGGGATAGCATGCACTCAAAAACTGCTGTGAAAATTAGCATACTAACAGGTTTTTAAGTAATTGACTGCTTATGAGTTGTTGGTGATATAATTGATATTGCTAATAGGTGTGTGTACTGTTCCACATAAATAGCAACTAACATAATATAATAGGTAGTCACAAATTACAGTGAAACTTATCATGGTAACTGGTTGGTAAGAAAATAACTGGTTATTAGATGCTGGTAACAAGTGTATACACTGTTCGACAAAATAAGTATTAATTAACTCGGGATTGTATTTGTAGATTACAGGAGATATTGGTTATACTAATGGGTTGTTGCTAACTTGTTGTCAATATATAATAATATTATCAATTATATAGTAATATTGACATTACTAATAAGTGTATGTACTGTTCCACATCCCCGAGATTATTCTCACATGGGATCAAAGTGAACATATCTATCTATCTAATTAATAATAAAAAACGGACGTCAGCTTGTAAGAACGGATCTCTGAGTTTTTTACCACATTTTTATTAGTTTCACCACTGTTACATGTTGCAAGAGATGTTTCACTAGCTTCGAAGTGTCCGATTGACTTGAAATTATTCATGTGTTCCTAGTTACAACACAGCATTCAATAGTTAGTAATTTTTGCTAAGTAAAGAACTAATTAATAAATTAGTAATTTTCATTACTTAGTGTTTACTTCGGGGTTATATGTTACAGTATGCATACATGGTGGTGGGGGGGGGGGCAGGGAGGGGGCAAGAAAGGACAGGTTGATTCCTGAGATTCTACACCAGGCAGACCAGAAAAAATTATGCATTTAGTCGCCAGGATCCAGCACATTCCGTAAAGGTATAGCCATTTATTTGCAACTCTGGGAATAATATAATCGCAATGGATTTGTTTTTGTGTCGAGACCACACTATGAAATTATAACTGCTGGATAATACAATGCTGCTGCTGTGTCAGTTATTGTTAACTTCGTTACCTGATTGTAGCTATATTGAGCAAAGCTGGTCGCAGAAAGGGTTGCTATATATAGCTTTGTTGAATGATGTAAATTTCATTCACTTTTTTGGATTTAGAGCTGCGTCTTCGTAGTGGTGCTGAGCTAAACCCAAAAAATCAAGTGCCTTTTTATTATACGACGTCTGTGAAAATAAGAAACTTTATATTTGTTGAACATTGCCTAGTCAGGTCTGATCCATGTTTGCCATTGAGAATGCTGTGCATCACGTTCTTCGAATGTTTGACAGCTCTAGTTACATAAGAGTGCTTTTATTTAAAAAAATTGAATTTGTATTTATTTCAAGTGAGCAGATACAGCGACAAACAGATGACAATGGAGCACCGATTACACTTGCTGTTGACTAATGTAACAACAAGCGTCACGAACAAGACTTTGAAGCGACTCTGCGCGTTTTATTTCACCGTTTGCTGCTCTTTGGTTTATTTTCTGTGGTGGCATTTTCTAAACCACAAGCTCAGCGCAGCGGAAGAAAGCTCCCGATATCGAGTGACGGACGAAAGTGTCACGGCTTCTGCGAAGATCACTGAAGAGTTGAGACAGTAAAACGGACTACGAAGACAATACTGGTCCATACTATAGTTTATATACTTTTCACAGTCCTGAAATTCCTGTTTTTAGATCATAGTCATTCTGAGTTTATTTGTGTTTTAGACATGTTGTTTCTTGCAGCTGAAGGGTAAAACAGTTTGCGACGGAAGAAGTCAGTAGGTGTCGTAATGAAAACTACTGTTTTTCCTCTCGGTAAATTAATACTTTTCATGTTTATTTTGCTCTTTTAATTCAGTGGAAACGTGTTTAATTCTACTTGCTACATTCGCTCATAGTAATTGGTATGTCGAAAATCATGCTAGTCTTTTTTGTAAATGTAAAGAGTGCGCTCAGTACCAAATAGATTTCAAATTGCTCAGACTTCAAGTATTCATACCGGGGGATAATTAACTATGTTATTTCGGAACATATCTCACCATATGTCTTCAGACTCTATCCGACGTTTACGACAGGCTTGCTTTCAACATATAAATCGTTCACATAGAGTCCAACAATTTTCTTCTGTTTGATTACAGTTTTATTTGAATTATCCGCAATAACTCTCAAACAATTGACAGACATCATATATCTTGTAGGGAAAAGATATCAGGGAGGTTGAAACTGAATCACATGTTTGCGTGTAGCGTTAATGCATTTTTATCAAAATTGTTCCTCATCCTGGCATTAGGTTCACATAGAAGAGAGAGCATTATTCCTTTACGGAGAAAATTTCAACTAGCATGGTGTACTTACGTAAATGGACTTTTTATCTGTCAGGAATAGATGACCGAATGCTTTCTGGACAACACTACCATGTGCTCCAAGAAAACTGCGACATAATTAGTGTTCCCTTTTCTCCGAGAAATCGATTTTAATTGTTTACAATTTCATTTATTAAAATACTTTATAATCCACCATTAGTCTAAACCAGGGGTAGCCAATACGCGGCCCGCCTAGAACATTTACCCCGCCCGCGAGATACATTACACTTTTACAAAATATATTTATTTTATAATGGACAAAGTAGTGTAAACCAATGTATTAAAGGAATACATTATTTGTGCATTCGTATATTAAAAAATTAACTGTCGGAATTAATAGTATCATTATTATTATATTATCTATGTTTACATGTAAGAAAAATAGTAAACACAATAATAATAACTAATTATATTTCAATTTTTCACTCCAGAAAAGGTCTATAGTAGGTCTAAGTCTAATATGGGTATATATGATTTTATATGTGGCCCCCAGAGTTATGATGCATTTCCAAAGAGGTCCGCAAGATCATTTGGGTTGGCCACCCCTGCTCTAAACGTTATTTATGTAACTGATATTCAATTGATAAGTAATTTTCAAACACCGACGTAACAATATATGAAACAAACGTAGATAATATTTCTTTTGTCGGAATTGCCCATTCTACATCAGAGAATCACGGCTCTACACAATCCTTGACGGTCTTAGAAGATGAAGTCTCCGGCTAACAGAATGGTGAATCATCTGTGTTTAAAGGACAACATTGAACTGTACAGAGGTATTTTGCGGGAGCTTTTGACTGACATCCTATTTTATTACAAAAATGTTGTGTACAATCGGTCTTGGAAAGAGACGTATTTTTGCTTTTACCTCTGATATCAATTTAAAAAATTGAACATCCTGATATAAGAATACATTTTTTTTTCATTTGTTCGTTAAGTGCGGAAAGAGTTACACAGTCATTAAATCATGATTCTTCAAGCTCACTGTGTTTCGAACGATCATGTTATATTCTTTTAGTCCGGTTGACTTTGATAAATTTAATCTATTTCAGACAGCTTTCAAAGAAAGAAGACACCACAGACGGGTAAACAGTATCAAAAATTGTAACATAGATTTCCTTCCCCTTGTAAACCATCTTAAACTTTTTTTAATGACCAATCTTTTCGACGAGGAACGAAACCCTTAATTAAAAAAAAAAGTAAGAAATCATCATTCGCATTATATTACATTACTTTTCGGATGTTTGGTAGTCCTATCTACCATTAAATTTGACTTTTTGGTTGGCGAATGGTTGTTAAGTTGAAGGAATAATGAGGGGACAAAATATTTAAATTTACTGATGCACTTTTAACATCGTAGCAGATGCATGCATCTGTAAAAATTTAACCCAATATACGTATATAAAGACAGTAAATTAGTGCAATATTTGCTTACATTTGTTATTTCTTACGTACTCTTTGTTAAATCATAAACAAGGAATCCTTCTTGGAAAAGGTAATGTGAGGAATTATCTACTGAGCAAGCTTGTTACCAACGATCTACTTACGTTTATAATCCCTAAATGCGTGTGCTACATGAGAGATGTATATTCAGTTGGGTTTGTAACGAATGCTTCAAACATTTGCCGCAGGCACCATAGACCGGATAAGTCAAAAGCTTGCCGCAAATACTGAGTTGAAAATCCATCGTTCAATTGACCTACTAGCTTTTGAAAAGAAGGGAAATGAAAACTAAAGAAGAGGCTGCTAAATGGTAAGAGTGACAGTATTATAATGTTGTTGTAAAGCTCTATGGGGGCTATATTAACAACGTACAGTAGATTCACAGATGGAAATAGCATTTTGTGGTCTGTTGCTGCAGTACTTAAAAAGTTGTGTTGGTAAAGACAGACGATGTAATTTTCTTTTGAATTTACTGAGTAACAGACCATCAAACCTACTTTTATTTTAGACTGTACTGAAATACTTTTCCTTCCAATGTACTTGAGTCGCTGTCACAGGATATACAGGATCAATTAAATAAGCTGCCGCACCTATAGTTAGGTATATGTTTTCTGTGCTCCTTCGCATTGTTAAGGAGGTTGATTGGACCCTACTGTGGGAGGTGTACTTAGCAGGCAATCGGTATAGGCAGTGTCATTGCCTTTCGATCTAAGCGTTTGCGTCCTTCGTAACAAACACAAAGCAATATATGCTAGAGGTGAGGGTCAGGTCAAAGTCTTGTAGGAATGCCAGTAGACACCTTCTGCTGGTATTCCTACAAGACTTAAGTTAAACTGGCATCTTCATACCATAGAGCTACTTGGCGTTAGGGAGAAGAGATTTGGTAGACGGTTCTCTCTCTCGTGAATTGCAAAATATAGATTGTAAGATTATTGGTGAAGACTGTCAAAGGACTAGCGCTACCAGATACTGTCGCTGCTGCGGTATAGCACGCAGGTGTGCTCGTGTAACTGCCTGGTAGCGCTCGAGGGACGCCTATTTTCCAAACCGGCTGGCGCGAGCTCCCGGTACCACTGCAGCCGGTGACGTAACAGCGTCGACCAATCAGTGCGCCGGGCTCCGAGATCCTTTACCTGTCCGGGGGGATAGGCGAGACCGCGCCGCACCGCCTGTGTTTGAAACGTCACTCTGTTGTTGCGCCGGCCGCTGGAATCTCCAGCGCAGTGAGTGTACACAGTAGATAGGGTCGGTACAGAGACGCGGCCGAAGAGGTGGTGAAGTGGCCATCGAACAACTTTAGTAAAGTCTGGGACGACAACAACGACCATCCTCCGTTTCTTTTTTGTGATAGGGAAGGACAACAAACCACAATGCGGAAGACGTGTGTGATATTCGCAGTGAGTATCAGTTTGCTATTTTCGTTCAGAATGATCTATCTTATCATAGGCTCCACGGCAAGATGTCTCTGATATGTTGTGTTCAAACGTAACAATCTCAGATTGACGTCTTTACAAATGGAATGCGGTAAGTTGCCGAAACGTCTCATGTGAGGGAAAGTTAAAAAGAAGATCTTACCTTATGCAATAAAATACTGGCACAGCTATTGCTGTGGTACTGATGTAATCAATTGTTTAAGGTTCTTTAAATGTGTATATTTACCGATGATAAACTATAACAACGGTATAATAGACCGATAATATCCTCAGCTCGACACTGACAGTGGAGTACCAGCTTATTCAAGAGTGGTTTTAATTAAGATCTGTTTTATCTTCTGAAGTTTATAACGTGTACATTCATTATTACTTGTCAGAGTAAAAATGAAGTTAAACAATACAATCCATAACTGAATTTGTGGCTTCTTCTGTCTGTTGTATCATCACGGCGGTAGCTTTCAAGGAAAGAAGCACAATTTGAAATGGCCTCAAGAAATATTACCAGAGCTAGGAGTGAAAAACGATTAGTGTTAAATAAATGTTACGCCTAAGCTAAGACTCTCCTGCAGGGTGTATGTATGTTGCTCTAGGTTTCATTGTAAAAGCACCTTATTTAAGAAAATGTTTATTCATGTGACAGACCCAAGATTACGAAAATACACAGAATATGACATTTTAGTTTTGATTTCCTGTGCGGCGTTGCAAGCTATTTATACAGGTTTAAAACTAAAAATAATTAATTGGTAATCAATGATTTTGAGTGATATTGTTTCTTCAGGCATCAGATTTCACAAATACACTATTATATCTATACCCTATAACAGGAAACAAATAAACAAAAATATTTTTGTATGAGAAGGGCGAGTGGCGTCAGATTGATCACTGATCACCCAAATCTAGTTTACATTCCTTTTCAAACATCAAATTTTTTATTGACAGCCTTTGGCAACATATAATCGTGAAACTTACAGCTTAAATCTTATTTAATTGCGCTTTCACGTGCTGGTTGTAAAAGAATGGTATTCGAGAAAATACTGCTTCAAAATTATAGGGGTTGTTTAAACCATTGCCAACATCGAACGTAAATGGCGACGCTATGGCGACACTTGAAATTTTTACTAAATCTTTTTGTTTTTGTTTTGCTAATGGTTTTACGCCTCGTCAACATCGTAGTCATTGGAGGCAGGAAAGGCGTTGGGGCAAGGAACGGGAAGGAATTCGGCCATGTCCTTTTAAAGTAATTACCCCGGAATTTATCTGAAGTGATTTGAGGAAACTATGGGAAACCCAAATCTGGATGGCAGGACGAGAATTTGAACCCGCGTCCTCCCCAGAGCGTCACCGCTCACCCTCCACGCTCGATCGGTAATCGTTGCATTCTGTAAATTTTCATTAAAATTTGTAATTATCTGTATCTTTAAAGTAAAGACTATCTGGTACGACCATCTTTGACAGTGGGAAGTGTCAACGACAGGTATAATCGACGACAAATGTATGTCAACGACTGTAATGTTTTATACGGTTGGATAATACAAATTACTGACGACACAGATTCGTGCTTTTTAACACCGGCGGCGTGAGTGTGGAGGGTAAATTATGTGACATGATATCGGTAGTTTAACTTTACGATCCACCATCGCCCACGATCTTTTGTTCTTGCCATGTAGTCGTAAAATTAGCTTGCTTCTGGCGCATAATATCATTACCTCAGCTCCAGGGAAGCATGTTCTCTGCACCGACGATGCCAGCGAACCATGAACTCATTTTAATTCATCATTTTTCTTCGCGTTATTAATGATTCGTGAGAAAAATTCGCCTTGTAACAGTCACAGCACAGCGTGGTATTATTTATGGATTTGTACTTCCCAAATTTGCCTTTCTCAATCAGCAAGATTTCGTAATTGTCATGGGCGCACAACTTATTGACAGTGAATTCGTGGAATGGGAAGAGGAAACAAAGAGATTATGAGCATATGAATTATTCGTTTGTGAAAATATCGAAAAACCTTGAGGAACCGTGACTTGACAGAGTGAACCGGAAATATAAATCGAGTCTTCCCGAAAGCAAACCCACCAAGGTTGTTAGTCATTGGGATTAACAGTCAGTGCTCACAGAAATCTTCTATGGGTTTGATATTCCTGTAAACCCTTTGACCTGAATTTTTTCGAATGAAAAAGATACATTATTACCCAATTTTTGATAGCAGTTAAAATTGTGAAGGATTTTGAAGACTTGAAGTATAAATATTAGCTATCTGCCATATAGGTCCATAAATTGAAATTCGATGTTTTTTTTATTAAATTTGTACGTACCGCTTATTGCTGTTGTTATGACATGTATAATACACAAAAATGATTGTATTGATAATTAAACACAATCAGACGTTTCTTGTTCGATAAATTACACCAAGTGTTGTATCTCCTACTTTTCGTACACACGTAGAAACAAAACAAAACAAAAAAGATCAAATTCATGCTCCCAGAAACAAAATAATAATACGCTCTGCTCTGTCGGTGTAAACTCGTTTGTAGTTTATGATTAGGTAATGCCACGGACATGCCAACATAAACGTGTCATTGATACACGCATAAACAAGGCAAGTGAAAGACTGTGAGCCATTTCCAGTTCTGGAAGTGGACTACTGTGAGATTTTGCTGTAAAATCCATTGACTGAAATGTGAAACTAAGTAAAAAAAATATATTTAATCTTCTATTCTTAATTAGAGCAATAAAACTGGGTAAGATTTCTTAATGAAGAAGTAACTAAAGCAACTAGAGAGAAGTTGATTACTACGAAGGAAATCTATTAAAAAGTTTGGATAGTAGTGAAAATATTAAAATTGATCAAAAGAATCAAATTAATTAAAAGTTCTCAAGTAGGATATGAAAAACAGTAGTACCAGTAATTTTAAAATATGATGTAAACATGGAATAGAAGAAAATCAAAGAAAATAATAGTGGCAAGAATGAAGGCTTATAAAAAGGATGCAGGTAGAATAAACGCGCCACTTGAAAACAAGTTGCAATATCATTCAAGACGCTAGTTGGATCCTCTTTTGATCTCGGGAGAAAGAGCTGACAGATGGATGGAATGTATTGTGTGCTGGTTAACTTAAAAGTTAGTGTAGTCAAGAGAGATATTTATGTTTTGATAACACAGAGATTTCATTACTTTTGACACAATTTAACAGGCGTTTTAAATATTTATACACAAATCTGGCAAATGCGCTGTCAGTCAAACTACAACAAATTCGTGATCTCATCGAGTGGTGTGTTAAAAAGAATAAATAATTTTCAGCTCAATATTGATTTTATTGTGAATGGCGTCAGTTTGAAACGACCATCTACAAATTAGAAGCTTGAATTTTAATGTGAACTGACGGATGTAGCCTCTTTAACAGCGCCACTCTATTTTTGGAATGATGTCAACAGCTTTGACCTGATCTTCAGTCAACAAAAGCAAACTATACTCGTTTCTTTCTTAGTTGAGGCAGACAGTACAACGTACATTGATTGACTTACTGCCGCTGTTAGAAAAATCTTAACAATATGTAATTACTTCGAGCAAAGGGCAGAAATGTAAGTTCCTGGGCAGTAAAAGATACCAGTTTTTCATGCTCTCAGTTGCAAAAAAAAAATATACCTTCACTATTTCCTTTCCTTTATAGATTATCGTGATAGGTAAGAAAAGCTAAGAGTTAAAAGCAGATTAATTAAACAAGAGGCGATGGTTATCAGAAATAGTGTAGAACCGCAAATAATCGTTCAATACAATGCGTTTTTTTAAAATGGCTTTGCGACCCGTCTACGTTGAGATCATTACAGGCTGGAAAGGAGTGAGAATAGGAACGGGAAGGAAATCTGCCATGGCCTATTGAAGGAAGCATCCCGGCATTGACCAGGAGTGATTTGGGGAACCATGGAAAACCCAAATCTGGGTGCCCGGATGGGGATTCGAACCTACGTCCTCCCGAATGCGAGGTCAGAGCGTAACCGCTCACCCTCCACGCTCGGTAATTACAATGCGACGTCATTCATTGTGCTCAACGAGTCTACACTACCACGGTTGATCAATGTCGTCGAGTTTGGGGGCGACCTGGGTAGAACTCCCATGCTTCCAATGTTTTGGAGAGGCACAGCGGTGTTGGTCCTGGCGTCATTGAGTGATATCGGGTATGATTTCAAGTCATTGCCGATTGTGATTGAGGGAACTCTGACGGCACAACGGTACGTCACGGATGTCCTGCGTCCTCATGTGTTACCTTTCATGCGACAATATCGTGGAGCCATTTTTCAACAGGACAATGCTCGTCAACAACTGTCTGCCTGAAGTTGAAGTATTGCCGTGGCCATCAAGATCCTCTGATCTGTTCCCGAGAACACACAAGTGTGATTAGCTCGGACGTTGACTCCGCCCCAGGGCCAGTATTCAGAATGTCAAGAACCTAGTACAAAAGTTGTAGGACAGATTGCCTCGGTAGAGGATACAACGGCTTTATGACACCCTTCTAACAGAATCAAATACTTGCATTCAGGCCAGAGGGGGAGCACGTGAGCTCATATTGCCATGTTACTTGTAAGTTTGACTAGATTTTGTAATCAGCAATACAACATCACATACACTCTCAACCCGTCAAGCTTTTTTCGTTTCCTCCTCCCCTTCTGGGTTCTTCACTCTCCCCCCCCCCCCCCTGACAGTGTATGTACTGAGAAGTCTTTGTAAGAATACTGGACTTTTTAAAGAGTTGTCTGCAGCCTTGTAGTTTATGTCTGCACTATGAAAACATTTTTACTACGTGAAAATATTCTCTAAAAAAATTAAACCATACGACATGACTGAATGAAAATAAGAGGAGTACACCTGTTTCGTTAATACCAAATCTGCTGTTAGAGAAAGTTTTTTTTATTGCAAACGTCGCACTGCTTCTTCAATATTAGTATGGTATGTTTATTTCAAAATGATTTTCTCATCTATATGAATGACAAGGAATTTTATAGACCCTACTCTTTGTTTTCAAAATTGTGTCATTTTTATAATTTACGTGTGAATATCTATTCTTTTCGTAAATCTATGGGCTACTTTTCTCCAGTATATTAAAGTCATATGTTTCAATATAGGTCTAACTAATACACACTCATATTTATTTACCGGTAACAAGTTATTCCCGAACAATTATAAAACAGCTGACGACGAAACGAAAAATCTCACAGAAATAAGGTGTAATACGATCTCAGCTGAAACTTAACTATTTTTATCTACATTATAGAAGTACTTAGCAATTTCATCACCTTTGTAAATAGAAACAATGTTGAATACGATTTTGGTTACACTTTTAACTTTTGAGGTTTTTAACTGTTTTTTTTCGATTCTCTAATAGACTGCTAAACAGCTTTGCCTGAAAAACATGGTAATTTGGACTAAATAAAAATAAATACACGAAAAATATCATGAAATGTAGCATGGATGTTATCAATAACAATTGAATAACATTAAGCTGGAACAGATTGGGTGGGGGATGTAGATGTTTTCATAATCCCGCACAAATATGTTAACCATTCACCTATGATATCTATTGCATTTTAGCAACAGAAACAAGAGCCTGGAGGAAAAACAATCTGTTTCAGACCTTAGAAACTATTTTCTAAAACTACGTAAATGTAACATTACGCTTTATGGAAGTGAAGATTATATTTCCATAATATCAGAAAGAGGGGAAGTCGAAGTAAGTGAAATGTGGAATTCTTCTGAGACCTAATTAGCAGATAAAGCAGGAGAAAACAGGTTTTTAAAATAAAAGGTCCATGTGGAAGATATTGTTGAAGTATTTACAGTATGAAGAGATAGGATGATGTATTATGTTACCAGTATTTTATTTCATTGTATTTAACAACTAAGGTATCTTTGAGGGAAACGAGTATAAACAAAGTTTGTTCAAAAACTTTACAATTACTTTTCGTGTTCGATTATCATCTCTTTCAGATGAAGAAGAACCAGTAGCTTACATAAAAGATATTCAAATGGACTTCTCTCACTTAGCGAAACCTTGTCTTCCCAGGGGCATCTTCCCACCAACCTTGAGTAGTGACCCTGCAAGCTTTTTAAACCGCAGTCAAGGCGACGAATGTTCATAAGACGTTGTTATAAGCCTTTCTTTGCAACGTTACCTTTAATTCATCGATAAATAATAAAACAACAAATAATAAAACAAAAAAGAGTCTTAACAGAAATAAATTACAATTGGCTGGTGAGTTAGCTGTTTTATGATTGATGACGGGCTTCAGAGATTTGATCTCTTGTTGCTGATTCTTCTAAAGCAGTTTTATTTTTATCCCATACATATCATCGTGAAGCCAATGTGCGCCGCAGTCTTTGAACTGCTGTAGATTATTTAGTATTCATGGTAGAGGTGTGGTTTTTAATCTCAGTATGACGTGATTAAAAACTTTGAAACAATGACAGTGATTATACATAACATTGAGAAAGTTACATCTTTCGGCAGCATTAACGAAAGAAAATTTTTTCTCTCTAGATTTACAGTTCGTCGATGTGGAAGTCATGCAAGCCGAGAAATGAGGGGGAGGGGGTAAGCAGCTGGAAGAATTTCGGCAATGGTGTTTCGAAGGAACCATCCCGGCTTTCGTCTGGATTGAATTCAAGAATCCATGATATGAAAATACTTTAGCAAACGATTCCACCAATGACAGTAGTTTAGGTTTGCTATCCCGCGCCAAAAATCGAATGCGCCAAAACAAATGGTTTTTTTGATTGGTCACATAATATTCAGTAAAGTGACCACCCCGTTTGAAACAAGATGGTGTTGGTTTTCTAATGATTTTGTTGAGGCTATCGAATTGAGCTCAGAATTATGAGTCTGAAAATATCAATTAAGATATTTAGATAAGAAATAAACTTTGCAGCGAGGAACTACGATGTTCCTTAAATTCAGGTTTTGTGAACAAACGTTGTGACCTGTACTACTGCAGTATTTTGAAAGTGTGTTAGATTCATTTTGTTTCGTGAGTGATTGATACGAGAATGACAGCAGAAAATGATTTCACAGAGTCTCTCGGAACAGAACACTAGATCGAATCCCCGTCCGGCCATCCAGATTTCGGTTTTCATTGGTTTTCGAAATAACTCCAGACGAGTGCGGTAATGGTTCCTTTGAAAGGCCATGCCTAATTTCTTCCCCCCAGCCCTTAATAACTAATGACGTACAGATCTACGTTGCTTAAAGTCTAAGGACAATAAGGTGATGCCTAATGCAGAAGTAAACAGTTCATTACGAGCTGTCCAAGCTTTCATAAATTGTTATCAGTATAGCTATCTAAAGAAACTGGCCTACTTCTGAGAAGATAATATGAAGTATTCAGTTTTCTCGTTTGTTTCCTTAACTGACGAACTATGAAGGAGGTTAAAGAAACATTTATTCCGTTAAGAAATTTTTAGGAACCAATTCTAAATTTTTGCTAAGTATACTGTTCCAACTTGCCTCTTCTCGATGTGAGGTACTCGAACGCCACAGATACTGGCTAGTTCGTTGAATTACAGCACAAGTCATGGTTTGAAGTATCAATCCTCACAGTCTAATTTTCAGAACTCAGAAAGGTATCAGAACATGGCAGTACTCTGGAATTATAGCAGTCTTTCTGTCTATACTTTTTTTAAATAAATAAATAAAAGGGCATTCAATATTTATCTCTTGCACTCACAACTCTTCCTCAAGTTACTGTGAAAATTAGTAAAAATAACGGAATACAAATACGACAGTTAAAACGACCTAGGCCTTAGTGGGGATTCAAATCGACGATCGAAAGCGATATCATGGCACTTCTTACACTTCCGGAAGCTGCCTATGTTACCGGAAATTTACTGAAGCTTTATTCATTGTTTGTTGCCCTGATGTGAACAGCTGTTAATATTTCAACGTCAATGACAGTTAATACTTGTGCCTTTAGCTTCATCGCCAGCAGGGATGGAGTTCCCCTCTGTTTCTTATGCTAGGCGCGTCGTAGCGGCCGGTAGTGGGCAGGTTGCGAAGCGCTTTCCTGGGCCTTTGTTGCCGATTCGTGTTTGGCTGCCGATGCACCACGCGCTGGCAGCATTTCAATCAGGCGAAACGTCGCGGCTGTGAGAAGTCGTTGGCTACTGTATGTCGCGGTATACGATAGGCGCTGCAGAACGGCGGCTTCGTGGTGAAATTGGAATTAATTGTTCTAAACTTGACGGGTCCTCTTGTCTTTGTGAATTATTGTATTATTAACAGTTGTAAGTACTTAGGTTTATATTTGACCCTTCAATTTTCCCTGGAAAACACAAACTAGTAAAGTAAATTAGTGTGGTCATAATGACCTGGTGATAAGGTTTTTATCGGCTGCACGATCCACCCCTATCGTAACCGCCTAACTTAATACGGTAATCATATCGGTTATAGGGGACCTACACTGATTAGCCGGAACATTAGTACCACCTACCAATTAGCCGGCATGTCCGCCTTTGGCACGGATAATAGTGGCGACGCGTTTTGGCATGGAAGCAATGAGGCCCTGGTATGTCGCTGGAGGGAGTTGGCACCATATCTGCACACACAAGTCACCTAATTCCCGTGAATTCTGGCGAGAGGGGCGACGAGCTCTGATGCCACGTTCAATCACATCCCGTTCTGTTCTATCGGGTTCAGATCTGGCCAGTTGTTAGACCAGCACATCAATTGCAATTCGCCACTGTGTTCCTCGAACCACTCCATCACATTCCTGGCTTCGTGACATGGCTCATTATCTTGTTGAAACATGCAACTGGCGTTGGGAAACACGGTCGTCATGAAGGTGTGCACGTGGTCTGCAACCGGTGCCTTGCACGAACTCCACTGGACCCATAGATGCCCATGTGAAGTTTCCTTCAGAGCCGCCACCAGATTATCTCCGTCCCGCAGTACGGGTGTCAAGAGGCTGTTCCCCTGGAAAACGACGGATTCGCACCCTCCGATCGGCATGATGAAGAAGGTATCGGGATTCATCAGAGCTTGCAACGCTCTGCCACTGCGCCAACGCAGTGACGATGGTCACGTGCCCATTTCAGTCGTAGTCGTTGTGTTAACATTGGCACATACAAGGGGTCGTCGGCTGCGGTACCCCACCGTTAGGAGTGTTCGGTGCACTGTGTGTTCAGATACACTTGTACTCTGACCAGCATTAAAATGATGTTAGTTTCGCCACAGTTCGCCCCTTGTCCTGTTTTACCAGTCTGCCTAGCCTACGACGTACGACATCTGTAATTAAGCCTGGCCGCCCAACTCCTCAACGTTTGAACGTGGTTTCACCTTGGTTTCGCCACTTGTTGAAGACACTCACCACAGCACTCCTCAAACACTTGACAAGTCGTGAAGTTTCCGAAATGCGCAAGCGGAGCCTCCGGGCCCTCACAATCTGCCCTCGGTCAAAATCATAGATCGCGCGCCTTCCTCATTCTAAACGCGGGTAGCACGCTTATTGATACTCATGCACCGTGCGTGTGTCTGAGTAACAGTCATTCCTCGTCAGGTGTCGCTGCTTTCGCCTGGACGGGTTTATATCGATAATTGGTAGGTGGTCACAATGTTCTGGCTCATCGGTGTACATTTAACGTGGAATCCGAACCACGGAACCGTTCAGGCACACTTCATATCCCACCGCAAACTGTGCTGGAGGTGATGGTCGGATTAAGGCCAATGAAACTCCCAGTCGAAATGGAGATTCGAGCAGGTGATGTTTTGATTCCCAGTCAGACGCTTTAACCACTGAGCCACAAGGCCGCTCACCACACAAACTGATGCTAAAATTTTTTTACTGGTGAAATGTGTAGGAAGAGTGCTAAAATAACCGGTAACTGCGAGTCGAGGTCTTAGCACTGTAATGACTTTAACAGGTACTTGACAGGTCAGAAGGTAGTGGCTTGGTACAAAAATCAATGTCTGACTAGTTTTTAAATTTGTGAGTAGGCTCCGCTCCACGGCTCTCTCTGCACCTCTACAATGCCTCTCCGGCAGCTGGTGAAATCGTTCATTTCCATTAAATTTATTGCAGGTATATTAGCATACCAATTTTTCTCAAGTTGTTTGTTTTGTTCGAAACTTATGAACTATACATATTCTTGGTATTTGTCGTTTAAATAAGGATATCATGCCGATAGTATTGGATTATTGAGGCACAAATTTTTAAGTTTCGTGGTAATATAATTTTTTAGTAGACCTAGTGGCTAAAATAGTCTAAAAGCGACAATTTTGATGGCCACTGACGTCTCCATTGTTATATATATATATATATAAAACCGGATTGAACATTTCAGTTCTATACTTAACGAGAAAAAAAAACAATAATTTCGACCTGCTTTATTTCTTTCAGAACGCCGTAGATGTAATTTTACACCGATAAATGAGAGGATTAAAAAAACTTGTATAACAGTGGTAATTCTCGCAATCACTCCTTGTAACTGATGGCCAAAAATAATTCTATAAAGCAGCATTGAAGAAATGTTAGCTTAGTGGTATCACTGGACGCCCTTTTTCTCAGTCCTTAGAACAAGTGGCTAAGAACTGAATCATCAACATGTGTATTCCAACAAAGTGAAAAAGGCTTATCCGAAGCTATACATCGGAAACGGAACTCCTCTCCGCTGAACCTACTGTCGGTTTCCGCGTCGCGTCATTTGTAGACTTTTTTTTTTTTTTTTAGATTTACTATCCTTCAAGAATTTCAAAATCTCACGTGAGATTTCCGTTGACCCCCTCCCCCTTGGTAAGGTTTCGTGAGATTTCGCCGCACCCCCACCCCCCCTATTTCATCTCATGTAATTAATGGACGCCCTCTAACTTGCTGTGTGAGTCAACGTGGGTTGAAGATAAATACAAAGAGCCAGCTTATTAGGTACACAGATAAAAAGTTAAAGGTTGCTTATGATTATTAAGTGTGGAAGGATCTACTTATTGAAGACTCGAAATGTAAATACCTTGGCATAACATTTGATAGCAGGCTTTACTGGGCAAGACACATTGGATAGGTAGTAGGGAAAGGGTTCAAAATCTTTCACCTGTTGGAAAGCTTGATGAGGGGATGCACTAGGGAAGTAAGGGAATTGTGGTACAAAACTTTGGTCAGACCGTTGCTGGAATATGGTGGTGTAGTATGGGACCCACATTTTGGGTATCAAATACAAAATACAGGAGTTTGAGGGGGTGCAGAGAAGGGCTGCTATATTTGTCTTTGGAAATTAGCTCAAACACAATCGGTAACTTAAATGATATCGGAGCTGGAGTGGGATTCATTGGAGGGTAGAAGGAGGGTGAGGAGATTCGTGGGTGTGTAAAAGGCCTATATTGGTGATGAAGCATGGAACGATATTGTTGGGAAAATTAAGGAGGTGCATGGAAGGGTAAAGATAGCTATGACCACAACCTGGTACATGATTTCAGGCTTAAGGGTGTGGGAAAATTTTATTTCGTAGGAAAGGGTGTAAAGGATTGGAAAAAATTGCGAAGAGGATTGATGAATTATTTACCAGAAACACTGAAAGAATTTAAAGTAAAAATTAGGTGAAGAGTGTGTAGGGAGATTACCACCGGAGCGTGCGCTATAATGTAATTTTATCAATTATATAATACTGCTGTTACCGTCAGACTGTAGTAATAGATATAATGGCTTTATTTGAACTGACTGTGGTAATCTGTGACTAGTTGTGTCTGTTGGAGAGTTTGAAATGGCATCGCGCAAAAACTACGGGAGATATTTTGGTGGGGTTTTCTCAGTACGAAAGCTTAGGATCTATTTTACAATATGCGGCATGTCTTTGGACTCTACATGTCAGTGCGCGAGATTAGGAAATGATAATCTGTTCTTAACCACAAAGATATCCACCAAAGATATCTGACACAATCTCAACTATAGGTTTCACACTCCTCGGCAGATAAACACTCCTATTATCTAAAAAAGTTCTACGAAATTATCAAAGTTTTTTTGTGCTAACATAAATTATTTCTTTCTAAAGTCGCTACTAAAGGAAGGGCTACTTAGGTCCACAATTGCATCTATAGCTCTTTATTTGGTTCCACAGAATATATACCGACAGTAAACATTCATGTTACTATCTATCTCGGCGTTAATTTATTGAGTAGACACTTTTACATCGGTAACTTGAAAACATATTTCTTTTTCCTTTATTTTTTATTGATTTTCTCGCCACATATTTATTCATTACATTGTTATGGTTAAATTTTATTACTTTAAAGAAAATAATTAAACCATCTGGACAAATCAAACTTATTTACAATCTTTTTGATACTTCAAGTTTCCATATTGTTCATTAAGCAAATTATTTGTATAACATGCTTATATCTTAATAAGTTCAGCAAAAATTGTTCAGATTAAACTTTGTATTTTCGTGACACCGAATTTTCAATTTTGTTATTTGGATTCTGTTAACATTGAAGCTAACCTTTTGCTCCTCGTATTGGTTTTGCTAATTTTGCATAACTTTGAGAATGATTATTTATTGCTTAAATTTTCTGAAATATAGTACTTTAAAATATATGAAAGGTGTAAATCTAATCTTTCAGAGAGCTGGAGGAACTTCAGAAATAAGAAGGAAGCTCGGATGAAGGAAACTTCTTTCATAACATTTAGTGTTTTTTCCTACTGTGGGTTTAAAACGCGGTTTAATATCAATATAGCTAAATAATAAGAAGGTATACTGGTGACCATTAGGATTAGTCCCACCCCTGTTTAAACGAAAATA
The DNA here is from genome assembly GCA_031002005.1 of Vandiemenella viatica. Taxonomy (NCBI): domain Eukaryota; kingdom Metazoa; phylum Arthropoda; class Insecta; order Orthoptera; family Morabidae; genus Vandiemenella; species Vandiemenella viatica. Next base: position 347,882,990 of record JARYHS010013630.1, read on the forward strand.
ATGTTGTTCACTTGACGATATATGATTTTGTGGAAAGTAGACAGTGCCAATACGAAACATAATGGTCTGGCTCCAGTATCACTATTACCATTTTTGTGAATGACTTTCTGAAACCATTGGGTCTTTTGAACGCGCATTTGTGTTCCCAAGGCACGTTTCAGCAATTAAATATAGGCAACGAAATTTCCTTCATTCCTACGTATTCGTTAATCCTCTATCGTCACTCATTATTGGTGACAACCTCGTAAATTTATAATAATATAATAATTGATAAAATTTCGATTGATTTCAATCCATAATTTGCTCTGAAATGTTAATTAGTTTTGGATATAGATGAGTCATGCTTTATAACTGTTTCCAAAAACGTACACATTTCATGGTATACCTAAATGAGATAATTGCGGACTGAGAAATAAAATTTATGGGTTGTTTGTGAGAGTGCCTTAAGTGCAGCGTGGTTAGCGACAGAGCTTTGTGATCATGTAAAGTGGCGTAGTAAAGCGTCTACCAATAAACTCTCGTAACCACTAATGCAGCGTCGTATCAACGCGCCCTTGTAGACAATGAAGTAGAGGAATGCGGCAACCTCGAACGATGCACAGTGATCGTTTGTCTACCAACCTACACTCGCATTACTATCAGATGACCGTGGTTCCCTTATACAGCACCACCGCTCACCACGACAAAAGAAAAGCACGTGACTATTAAGTCTGTTTCTGTAAATAAAATTACATCATACACTTTCCCTTTTAGAAAGGTATATTAAAAACCCTTGTCTCATTTTTGTTACCAGAGCTGTGGCACTACAGCCACATGATCCTTGTAAAGAATTTTTGTTTTGCTATTATTTCTGAAAGTTGAACATTGCTGTTTTAAAATTTCAAATATCGTATTTCATCCAATATTATTAAATATTTTTTTCATGTCGGATAACCCAGTAAATTACTTCTATTTATCCGTAATTGTGACGCCAGAATTTCCTTTCTTATTTTTTGTTATATAATTAACCGAGGTTGATTTTCGTCTAGAATTATATTTTTCATTTCATTTTTAATTTCTTCTTCCATATACTATCTAGTTTACAAGGATATTATATAGGGTATTGTACGACGGCTTTGAAATTTATTCCTCGGCTATTTTAAGGTTAATCTCCCTTTAATGAAAATCTGCTGACATATAAAATGTTTAGTATTGTAAGCTAGCGTGAATAATAGTTTAATTTCCTCTCCTTATACAGAATTCATCGGCTCTGAAGAATTGTCTTTAACTCATATAGCCTTACTTCATAAAATTTTCATAGTACTTACAACTACATCTTCTACAACATGAGTATCCGCACCTTTCTCTTTTTTAAACACACCAACCTCATTTTGCCCAAATCACACAATTCCTGGAAGAATTAATGACACCTGTCAGCGCTTTTATCTGTGCTTGCAAGAAGTTTCCCATGAGCACCTTTAATTTCATAGCTTCTATTCTTTTACTAAAATTATTTTTCTATCGCTTCACAGTTGTGTTTCAGCTATTTTTATTGTCTCCTTGCATATTTTGTATAGTTCAGTCTAGATATATTTGTAATGTTTGTGCAATATCTTGAACATTTATCCGTTCCATCCATCAATTTCAACCCGAAGTTTATTTATCTGCTTAATTCTCTCTTTCTTCAATGTGTTCTATACATTTTAAACTGATTTTCCTTCATAGTTTCGGGTTCGAGTTTTTAGTTAACATTTGTGTTTCATATGAGGTTCTTTCTGATTTTTGTATGTGATACACTTGATTCTTCCCTCCTCCACCCATTCCCTTTCCCTCCCCCACCTGTCTCTCCCCGAAAAGGGAGCGTGTACAAACTAAGTGGCTCGATTCAGGGAGGGGGGGGGGGGGAGAGGTTGACTGGAAGACACTCAACAGCATGTGAATCTTTATTTCCATCATTAAATTATCTCCGTATGTAATTTACGATAGTCTGACGAGAGAAAACAATACAAAATGTCTTCTAGAATCAAAAAGGGAAAAAAGCTACGTGTTACGAAGGGGGGGGGGGGGGTAGAGGCAAAAGCCACGTAGGGCTACGTAGGGGGTGGGCGGGTGGTGTTCACAGGAGGCTGAAAGGGAGCTGCGTGGTTTATGCACGCTCCCAAAGGTTCCGATTCGAATCCGGTGTGGGAATTTTTACGAGTCTTAAACTAACCTTCAACTGAAACAAAGCTTTTCTTTGTTCATGTGAAGTACGCTTGGACGTTCCGTAGTTCGGATTCCATATAAAGCTGCAGGATACCCTTTACCCGGAGCTAGGTTAGGGTAGGCACTACAGAGGCCATGCGTGGCTAACCGAAACTCTTGCCATACGACGCCCAACAATCCTTCGGGATCCCCTGGTCAACAGTTGTCATACTCATTTACATTTACGTTGTTTCTTGAATTTTAATCACATAAGCTAAGCGTGTATATCCACTCCAGGCTATGCTTTACGATACAAAAAAAAGTTCCTGTCTCTTTAAATAACTATACAACGCTTAAGTAGTGTGATTACTACAGGTGGGTTATATTTTTCACAAAATTCGAAAACTTATTTTCTCCCACATTTATTTCACTATTTTACAGTATTCTTTACTTTCGATTATTCATTTTTCCATGTTTACATATACTAATATGAATAGTACGGATTTAATTTCTAACCTAATAAATATGACTATGGCAATAAATTGTTCTATTAGTATTTTATTACTGAAGAAAAAATCTTACTCATTAATTTGATATGAAGTTGTTATGTTAACTGGTTAAAATTCTCCATGCCAAATATGGTGTGCATAGTTACCTTTTAGCCTCACCAGTTTCAACAGTAAATTTACCTCCACCATTAAGTTATCTAACACCAATTATTCAATCGTCTGACATTTAATGCTGTTTGTTTTCTTTCTGGTGAAGTTATTAGACCCGCTAATATGTCCCATTGATGGAGATTCATACGTCTGGAATATTTTATCCAGGAGGAACCTATCACAAATGAAGATCAGAAGATATCATTTCCTAGTATACCCTTTTGGTATTTAGCTGAACGGTTCCCCCATTTGCTTCCTCATACCTAAGCCTTTCATTTGTCTTTAGGGGCCGTTTCCAGTCTGATAAAACAATTAGGTTCCTCAGATGACCATACACTTCAACTCCTACTTAACAGCTCCAGTGAGTGAATTCTTGTGTTTGAGTGTATCACCAGTTTCGTTCGCGGAAACGACTTGCGGCTCGTGAAGGAGAGTTTCACATTTGATTGGAACAGGCTAACTATTTTCTCAAAGTGTTAGGCTGTGGTAAGTAGTTAGAAATTAGGAGATTATGTCAAGTTGAAAAAGATGGAGGATTACAGCAAACCAACCAAGAGACTAATCGCAAAAAATGAATGCTGCGTAAGCCTAGCAGCTGGCACGTGGGAGACCCTTAATCTGCGGCAACTAGCATAGGCCAAGGTTAACTTCTGAACAGCACTACTCACTTACGGGCAACCAGGTTATTTTAAAACTTCAGCTGCGAAAGAAGGTGCCATTTATACAGTTACCATGTCAATGTTCTCATCGTGAGCTCGATTCTAGACGGTATTGTATTAACTGAAGATAGCTAATATTCAGAAATCCATTTTTAATGATAGGGTATTAAGATGAATAGTTCTCGGTTCAAAGATGGTATTGATACCAATGCATTTCGTTTTTGGTGACGCTAGAATACGTGTTGCAAAAACGAACATTAAGATTCAACTTGGTTTGTGAAGTAATTTTTTTACGGCTTTTTAACGCAGAGATATAATATGTTTACTGATGAAAAGTGTAAGCTGGAATAACATGCCGTCATAAAATTCTCTCGTTTTGGACGGAAATTCGTCCGAAGTTAGTAAACGTTATAAGGCATCCGCTCCTTCATTTTCAAAAGTGAAGAAATGGGCTGCTGAATTTAAATTTGGTCACACATGTGTTGAACATGCTCTATGTAAAGGAAGACAAAAAAATTGTAACCATGGACGAAAATATTGAGAATGGGCACAATACGGCATTGGACGATCGGCGATTAAAGGTTTGTGATGTAACACTGAGTCCTTGTGCGTATCAGATCTAAGGGTAGCCTTCAGTTTAGATCAAGAAATAAATATGACAAAATTTTTGTGGAAGACGATTGCCAGAATTAGCATTTTATGGTTATGGTTTTACTCCTCGTCTACTTCAGTATCATTTGAAGCAGGAAAGGAGTGGGGGCAAGAACAGGCAAGGAATTCGGCCATGTCTTTATGAAAGAACCATCCCCGTATTCACGTGGAGTCATTTTGGGAAACCATGGAAAATCAAAATCTGGTTGGTCGGATGGGGATTCGAACCCGCGTCCTCCGGAATGTGAGGCCAAGGCGATACCGCTCTCCCACAACGCTCGGTCCCCTTTTGTTACATACTGACCTAAAGAAATTCTTAACAATGTTAAGACAGTGTTCAAAAGGATCTTACCAATTTTTTTTGCACTGATTAATTGCAATGGATGAGACATTGTACGTCAGAAGAGAAACAGTACTTAAAACAGTGTGCAGGCCGGTGGCTATTTACCAAAAGAGACAGTCATTTGCCAAATAATTAATGGTCACAACTTCCTTGGATTCAAAAGCGATTACTTTTATTTCTTAATCAGCTGTGCGCGCGGCTTCGTCTACGCAGAATTTGATATCTGCGTTGTTAATTCAGACAAGCTATCAAAGAAATATTTGCCTGGTCAGAAAAGCATATCAGCATCCCTTTTTTCCCCTCTTTCTTGGATCTGTTCCTCTCCTGATAAATTTAGATTAAATGCAATGTTTCTAACATGTTTCTGCGCACCATTTGTTTCTACCACTCCTTGAAACTGACACTAATTCGGATAGTTTATGTTTGTTGATAGCCCAGAGACACACTTCAGTGTTGTTCATATAGCTTCTCTGCGAGTAATATTTGAAGTGGTACTTGTTGCCTGGTGTGTGTTCGAACAGATTCGTTTATTTTTATGTGTGTAAACTATGATCCATAATTGAATCGTAAAGTCGAATTCACCATCACCGCGTTTGTAGCACTAATCATTTCAACTGCGATAAGGCTTATTAAAGTTTAAACGTATGTAGAAAAATCCAAAATAAATTTTTTGGTCTCTGTATCCTGAAATACATAAATTACTAATCAGTACCCTACATGGCAATTCATGACATATTCCAAACTACGCGCAGTTTTGATTAAATCCATTCATGAAACTATGTTACTTATCTGGATAATAAAAATATGCTGTATGTTTCCCGATAACATAAGCTGCCACTATGTACAGCTTCGTTAAAATCAATTTATTATATTTTCCTTCATGAGCGGACCGAATGACAAAAAATACAAAATTTAGTGGTTGGACTCTAATTCTTAGAGTTTTTTTTCCGCAGATGGAAAACACAAGTTATCAGTATCTTCAGTTTAATTAAATCCATCCAATTTGATTTTGCATGACAGAAAAATTTTAAAATATACGATTTTGGACTCAATTTCTCCAGAAATTTTGTAGCTTATCGGCATAAAAAGTGTCCTACAATATGACCGATAACATACGCTACAACTATGTACAGTTCCGTTAAATTACTCCCATTACTTTCTGGGTAATACGCAATCATACAAACAAAAATTTTACTGTTTTTGCATCTCTATCATCAGTAGTGTATACTGAAATTACTCTTTTTTTTTTTTAAGTTAACTTCATCTAGAGGCACAACTTTTCTATAATTTTATTATATAATATAGATTTTGAAAATGGTAGAACAATAACTGGCGAATACTTGGCGAATCTTTTGGTCTAACTGATTCACTCAAGAATCTATGCTGCTTTTATTGATCCCGAAATGTGAATATTTATAAATTTTCCTTAATTAATTTCCCTTACTCTTGTATATACTACTTTATATATTACTTTTCCAATTTCCAGCTGTGACTTAAGCTAATAATAAAGAACAACTTTTTAAATATCATACGAGAAGAGTTGATTCGACAGAAGAGGTACGAAAAGTTTTAAAAATAAAAGATTTGTCAGTTAACTAAATTTATTTTTTTTTAGATTAAGCCACAAAAATGTTAGATTCTAATTAAATAATTCTAAGAGGAATTGTATCTCAGGAAGAGCAGGATAGCATCTTTAAGTTTCTTTAGTAGAATATGACTGCATCCATAAGTTTCCTTCGTGTACTAGAATTTAAATCAGTTATTGTGAGAGTATAACAGATTTAAATTCCCAACAGTCATAAAGCCATTTGAACTCATATAGGATAAAGGATAATGGAAAATCATTAATATAGGAGTATGGAATTAGTGCAACAAAGTTTTGACATGCACACTACCACCTCAGTTTCTTTTATGTGGAATCCGAACCACGAGGCGTCCTATCATACTTTACATGAGTAAAGTAAAATTTTGTCGGGGGTGAAGGTAATTATATGACCAGTGAAAACTTTGTCCGGGATGTGAAACGGGATGCTTGGAATCTTCAGTCCAGCGCTGTAACTATTAAGCCACCGAGTCCGGTCAGGTAAAATTACTAATGCTGTTTTTGTTGAATGATCTGGATAAACTAAGAATATTTATTTTTAATTTGTTCTGAAGTAAAAAGTTTAGGTTTCTGAAAGGTTGATTAAAGAATAAATGAGAATAGAGTTTTTGAAGATTTTTTTTTTTCAGTGTGAAAACTGATATCGGGGTATGTTACTATCTACTGAAACGTCTTTAGTAACTAATTAAGACAAGCTCAATAATACAATGACATGTCGCAAGCACATTTCTAACGATACTAATACGGAAAGAGCAAGGGTCGTTGTTGCAAGCCTTTATATTCCACACGGAAGATTGGAAGGAGAAAGTTTAATATGCGGTTGTTTTTCTTTGCAGTTATGTGTGATTAAAGAAGAACATTTTGTAAACATGAATTTCGTCAACAGCTCAGAACGCTTCCGCAAGGTAAATTACGGCTAATTTCCCGAAAAGTAAAGCCATTCATCTTTCCCATTGTGTTTGTCCATAGACTCTATTCAGGAAGGGGGAGTGAGAATAATGCATTTCATGGAACACAACTGTCTGTAGATGACTGAGCAATATTATGTAAGAAAAGTGACGCTAGCTTGGTGCTTGGATTAAGCTATTGTCCGACTCCATTTGCGAATACATTGGTAAAAAAAGAATTCATTTTCTACGGTAGTAAAAAAAGACAGAGAAACATCTGTATCACATTCATGCTATCAAAGGTTAATTGAACATGTATGGTTTTGAATTAAATATGTCTAGTATTCCCGTACAATACAAATAATCGTTCTTTTCATTGGTGCCGTTTGTTTGAAATAAAAGTTTCCAAAATACAGACGTTTTGGTGTCCGTTCATGTTCTTGATACAGGTTGTACGAGAAAAATACGAAAACCAAACTTCTATTACAATCTGTTTTTGAGTACCGTAATCATTTCGTGTGTTTCCTGTGCCAAATTATAGCATCTAGGAGATCCAACTGCATATCGACAAGAAAATAGAGACACATCAGATGGCATGTTGCTAATCTTGCGCTACTATATTTTACAAACATCTGGCGATTATTTTAAGATCTATAACTTATGGGTCTTGCGAGTTATGTCATTACGATGAAGGAATGAGCAGGCAATGATTCTCATAGAGATTATTTTTAACATACATCAGCTGCTTACCGCGCGCCTCTGTAGGAACAACCGTATCAATAAAAACATGCAGACACCGTCTAATATTGTAATGGAATGTAGTAGGTGGTACCTCTTTATTTCCCGATATATTTCAAAAACAGAAGAGTTTTATTTAGGGAGGAACAGATACATAGATGTTTTATTTAGGGAAGTGCAGATTTCAACACGTATTTCTTCCTTTCACTTTCAAGATTATTTTTATACTGTACTTAGTTTCACCATTTATATAGTTGTAACTCCAAACACTGTAAGTTCAGGGAGAGAGAGAGATACTAAACCAAGATACCGAATTCCCAAAACCACTGCAGCTGAATCCCGGCATTCAGCAGCACGGGATGTAGGTTGTTGTCAATTTCCGAAGCGGCACGGGCATGGCGTATTATTATTATTATTTTAAATATGGCCTTCGGTCTTGGCGACCATTTAGCCAGCTGCAATTTGTTTTGTGCCAATTGTTGTTTCAGACTTTAACTATGATATTGTGAACACTACAGTGAGGACAGCACAAGACGAACACAACACTTAATTAAAACCACCCATGCCCGAGGCCGGACTCGAACCGTTGGCCCTTGGAATGCAAGGCAAGCGTGCTAGCCCCTATACTGCCAGGACCGGCGGCATGGCGTATTCTTGCGCTATTTTTGCAAAAACTTAATATGGGGGCAGAATAATTCACGTAACTGTCGCACCATTTGACGAGATTGCTGTAAAATCTATACAAGGTACCGGAACTGGAAGATGGGGGCTCATTGTTATTCTGTTGGTCGGCTATTCGTCATACTTGGTTCGTGGGGTCACTATGCCTTTCTTCAGTTGTTTGGGTTGAGTAATTCGTCAATTTCACATTGTCAGTTTGTTGTTCATTCGTCTTTTTTCCTCGGGTAGATTCGGAAGGTCGCTGGTGCTAGTTGGAGTGGACGTTAAAAATATATTTCAAAGTATAAACCATAGCAAGTTGGTTTATTGTACCTTTGCAGCTTTCTGAACATTCTAATTTCAAGCAAACTTAGTGCCCTAGAAAAAGGATGAATTGCCAGAGACACAGAGTACAATATTCGTTTCTCTTATTGCCGCTAGGTAGAGAATGTAACAAGACCTTGAACCAATCTGGAAGACAAGTCAAGTTGCAACTGGCAATGTTTTTAACCGATTGTTGTGGACTGTAGAAAATATGCATAACAAGTGCGCAAAAATGCCTTATTGTTGGAAGCTGATCAATAAAATACTGACTGCTATAAAATTAAAAATTTAAAGAAAAATATTCAAATTTATACTAAAATTTAAAAACTCTTCATAGCAACAATATGATGTCAATTATAATTCTATAGCGATTCGAATAGTATAAGTCTAACGAATTACTTCAGGTGGATCCGAAATGAATTTAAACACAATAAGTAATGTTTATTCACCTCCTCGGCCGAGTTTACTGAGAAACAATGATTGTATCTTGTGTTCGACATGGCATTAGTCGTTTCGATTCCCAGTGGTAGAAACAATTCCTAACAAACGGGACTTAACCATCAGGGCAAGAGAGGTCGTAATGAACAATTTCTGATTACCATATTGTGTGCCAAATTGTACAAAAGATATCAAATATTTCAGCATTGAATGTAGCGTGAGAGCAAACGTCGTTGTTGATAATGGCTTAATGGTTCGTTTGTCAGATGGCTACAACAACCTTTGCAGTTCCCAGCGTCCTTAGGAATTGCAGGGTTGAATTCGAGGGGACCGGGTTTCACCATCTTCCTTCTTTCATCGCTCATCAACAACACTCACACATCGTCACGGCCATCCACACATACCTAACACCAAAGAATACTTCAAATCTGGGAAAGGCAACGGGAAACTATTCAGTTAAATCTCTCCGGGAAGCTCTCTTGGAGGTATTACACCACGTAACCGCTTACGATGAAGAGAATGGAGGGGACATAGTTAAATTAGCTGGCTGTATATAAAAGCCATTGTAAATTTAAGGAAATGATCTCCAAAATACAGTGGTAATTGCGAGAAAGTTTTTTAGTTTATAATTTTTAATTTTATTTTATTGAATTGCATATGTCTGCATACAGTGAACTTTTTGATATGTAATGAACACGAGCATTATCTACTTTGTTAGGGTTGTGGACTGGATGCTGGTAGAGGTTTAGCAATCGTGGATGTGCTAAAAGCAACAGTCAGAGCGCCTTATAGTCTGTTATGCTGTCTCAGCATCTTCTTTGTTAGTGCTGCAGATGGAGAGAGTGTGACGGAGATGTTGGCCTATCGCATTCTCGACTCCGTGGCTCGAGTATTTAATATTCTCTAATATTTGTTATTTGAAAATCGTATCCCGCAGCTACCAATTTGACAGCTCGAAAGAAGCTGTCTCCAGCATATTCAGAATTAGCAGCATGTTGCTTAGATACAGTTATTCTAAATCTGAGGATCCCAGTCGTCCGCATTTCTAACAGCATTAAAACATTGAATTTCATTATCTTATTATTATGAGTATCGTAGGATACGAACTCCTATCGCGTGCCATTTCTTTGTTTCCACATCACAGTTTTGTGTTCAGTTAAAGTGTTGAAACTGGTACTTACTCTGTCTGGTTTTAATGACTTCTTGCCGTGCATTACCTGCCTACATGTTTTGCGGAAATATCGTGTAATGCCAAAAGAAAATGTTTCAGTTTTCAAACGAATTTATTGGTTACATTCATGGTCAACTTCGTAGCACAAGTAGTTCACCAAATATTTAACATTTTATTTGCGTTAAACGCTTAAACCTATTTTAAAAATGACATTTATCGATCTGTTCGTAAGAGCTGCATTCTCTTTATCTCGGATTTAATAGTTCACCACTGGCGATAGTAAAAAAGGAACTACTATGATATATCGCGACGTCATTAATCAATTCTTTGCGACAGTTTAACGATATTTTAACTTGAGTCTGCTCCAGATCGGATTAGAAATGCTTTCTTTAACTAAATGAGCACTTGTTACATGATTACACGCTTATCATTACCATTCGTCTGTACATAACGTATACCATTTACGCATGTAAGGTACCGTGATATAGTTTTGTCTCGTGGTTGCTTAAGTAACTGGGTCTTTCTCAGACTGTGATTCACAAGACACTCCAGTGAATACATGTGACATTGTAAATCTATACCGTAAAACTATCAGTACACTTCATAAAAGTATACATAAGCTTATTTTTTATTTTGACATTGCAATACCTTCGCATAAGTGTTCCACAGCCTCCTCAGTTGCTATGAACACGGGACAAGCATTGTGTTGGAACCGTTCAAAAATAAAGTTGAGCATCTCGTTTCGCTCTGATAAGGGCGCATCTGCCAAATCTTTAAGAGTTTAAGAACTTTATTGAAGAATTTGTGATGTAGTAACATGAAAAATAATGTGATGCCTCTATGTTTCTGATTCTTAAGTTATTTCCCCCCTTTGTTGCTTTTTTTTTCTTATGATTTTACGCCTCGTCTACGTCGAGGTCATCAAAGGCGAGAAATGACTTGGAACAAAGAATTCAGCCATGGAATTTTGAAGGAACCATCCTGGAATTTGCCTGACTGATTTGGTAAACCATGGTAAACGCAAATCTGGAGGGCCAGACCGGGATTCGAACCCACATCATCCAGGATGTGAGGCTAGAGCGTTACTACCCACCCACTACGCCCGGTACTTTTTCTCCATCACTGGATGTTAAACGAGATTTGAGTTAAGCAACGTACCTAAATTTTGTCTCTTAGTTTAGAGTCATTGAATCAGTAGTATACTGCCACAGAAAACTACAAGGGGTTTTAAATTAGAGTTACTGCGGGTAAGAGTTTTAACTAAATAACTGACACGAAACGTCTGGTTTAATTTCCTGCAGTGTATTTCATGTCACTTTACTATGTGCAGATTCTCATAGATAAATGCGCTCCTGTTTGATACGGCCTGACAAAATCTGTTGGAATGTGATCGCTGATTTTAATTACAAGCAACCACATGAATGATGCTTAATTTTTTAAAGTTACTTCTCTTCCCCGGAGTGTCTCGTACTGACGGAGTGGCTACACGTCTGGCTGTGCAGCTGTACTGTGGAGCGTCCTTGAAGTCAGATCGTTGCACCCGACTCCTTCCTAGTTCCCCGTGCTCTCTTTAGCGGCTCACTAGCCACCGAGTGCCACGACTACCTCGTTTCCCTGCACATCAATCGCACAGTGTTTTCACGGGCAGGAGACTGGTGACACATGACACCAAGGCCAACCAGTGACTGAGGCGATCAAATTCTCCCGGCCGTCAAATCAGTCTCCAGGGCTCCTAAGACAACAAGCAGAGAGAAACTGTAAAAACTAAGCTTGGTATTCAACACGAAGGTTGGTTAGACCTTCCCGAAGGAGGTATACTTAGCCTGGTATCGGAGGTAGGGTGGCTTTTCCTACTTACCTAACTCGGTAATCCTACCGGGTAAAGGAGACCTTCAATACGAAACACGGAAGCGTTCTGGCGTACTTCTCTTACAGAAAGCAAGCTTTGTCAGAGGTGACGGTAGAGTTAAGGACATATGAAAATCCCCACCGAGATAGAGAGAAGCACGGTAGTCGAATTAATTTTTACTCACTGCCACTCTGGTTACATTTTCGACCTTCCACGATTCGGTCGGTTACTGATATATCGAACATGATTCTCATTCCTGTAACGTACACTCCCTTGTGGCATATGTAAAGAGGTGACTGCGATCAATGTGATGGTACCAGGAAACGTATTAGCTTATCTTGACCAGAAGAAATACGCAAGAACCTTGTTCCCTCTGTGGAAACGGTTCCGTTAAGCGACATACAATGAAACTATGAACAGTGAGGCTGTAGGTTGAGTGCTAAACGTTATGGTCTGGTATTTGCTAGGACATGAGTTCGACTCCTACTCTGGTAATCCTGATTTCGATGTTCCATGATCCAGGTGAATGCAGAGATGGTTCCTTCAAACGGCCATGACACGATTTCGTCCCGTTCCTTGCCTCCATCCTCATTTGGCTCTAATGACCTTGACCCATACAGGCCGAAAAGCGCTATTAAAAGAAGAAATTCTGAACGACAGAAATGATATTTTTCGGAAAACTAAGTCGAGTCTCTTGGAAATTTTTGACAAGGATTTTGACAAACGAAATACAAGGATGATCTGCTACCGTGACAAACATCACTGAAGTAAGCGCGTTTCCGTTGCTTGTCACAAATTCAAGATATTCACGTAATTATATGTGAGTGAACATTCACAGTCGATTATTCTTAATAATTGATTTTCAAATACGCTCTTTATCCGACTTGCTTACAAGATGGAAGAATAGTGACATGTTACTTTTGTGAGCAAAAGTACTCGGTTATTTTGAAGTCTTATCTAGAATCGTTACTAGACGGTTTTAACATTTTTAGGTTGACTCTGTTACAACACAGACTAATGGCCAGACAGTATACATTAAGGAACATTTATTTGGATCTGACTCAAATTATTCACATACTGCTAATTGACTGTCCAGTGTTGTTCATTAGCTTAATCTTGAATGCTAATAGTTCCAATAACAATCCAGTCTCTTCAGTTCTGTGTTTAACATTACGTGTACTGTGATACATCAAACTATACTCCTTTGACAAATAGTACGTGAATCCTGTTGTTGACGCATCCAATCTGGTCGTCTGTCACAGACCATTAGAATTTGAACGGAACAAGTTGAAGACTTAAATTTGCATATATTACATAATTTGCTGATACAAAATCGAATGATGTAGTTAACCGAAAAGTGTATTTAATTTTTTTTAAATTTATACTGTAATTGTGTGGGTTATGTAGAATTTAAGGGAGTCAAAAAATATAAGAAATTTCGGACACAGCATGTGTGATGTCAATGTTGACTGCTCCTCCTTACTTTTTTTTTTTTTTTCACTGAAATGTAAAGACAGAACTGGCCGTCAAAGTTGTCACTTTTGGTCCATTTTTCTTTGCCAAGGTGATCTGAAAATCTGTATTGTTAGGAACTTGAAATAGATCCCCAATATGGACTATAACCTATATTAATATGGTAAATACTAAAATCAGTTATGTTTACCGCACTTTGTAAGTTATAAACAAAATAAGCAATTAATTTTTTTTATTTTACTGTGAGGCTACTTCGCCGTATACTAAAACAATGAAATGCTCTTCATTTCAAACACATTGCATTCTAAGGGCGCTGATAGTAAATTTTGATGTAACCGTTGGATATTATTACATCACGCGAGGTAGCGTGTCGCGGCGTTAGAGTCCACCGCCAAACCTGAAATGTGTCAGGTATTTATTTTTATTCTAAGCGAGTACTGTTTACACACCACATGCGAGATGCGTGTTTCATTGTTAGAGTGTGGGCCCGCACTTGCCCAGTTATTCTTAGGGAGCTGCCTATGATCTTGAGCTATTTCCGAGAATAACCACTGCTATGTATGGAATCAGTACCGTAGAATAAGATAAAATATAATAAAATAAACACGTTGATGTCTGTTAAGTATCATTCAAAGAATCAGAGTCACGGTCGATAGGTTCAAAGCGAGCAGGTTCCAATTACCATGTCATTTTTTAACACACTTAGTTTTTAAATTTTAAATTTTAATACAATTCAACGTGATAGACTCTGTTGGAATACTTGCATTTTGTTCCGATACGTATACCTGCGCTAAATATTCCAAATATCTCTTTCAAGTGAATGATCACTTCAAATATTATGCATTCGTCTTCTAGATTTTTGTTGTCGATCGTTAACATTATATCTAACCACCTCAGAATCATTATACTGTGTGGATAACATTAATCGAGTAACTCAGTGGCGTAGCAGTTTTGTGATACGCAGTTTGATCATGAATCAGTAGCTGATTAATTTGACTTCTTTGAAACTTGTGGCATTTAAGTAACTATTACCGTGATTGATATATAAAGAAAGTAAAATAAATAATAATATTTTAATTACTAATTGAAAAATAACGCCAATGTAACTGTTTAATTTATTAATTGCTGCGTCGGTAGATGCTGTTGAATAGGCCTGTTGGGAATGCCTGCATGCAAAGTTGTTGCAGGTCATGTTTCCGCAGTTGCTTACTTAATTGAAAAATAACGCCATTGCAACTGTTTAATTTATTTATTGCTGTGGTAGCAATATATAAATTAAACAGTTGCATTGGCGTTATTTTTCAACTAGTAGTTAAGTAAGCAACTGCGGAAACATGGTTTGCAACAACATTGCAATAATATTTTCATAATCCAAATCAATTAAAATGTAGAAATTATGCATAAGGTACCGTCAGCATTCACAGTAGCCCATCGTAGTGTGAGCCACGCAATCTACAAGTTTACACGACACTCCTTGGTTGCGTGTTATGTCAGCGTTCTTTCTGAAGAATATATCGTGCTCAAGCTGTTAGAAATAGCAATTGACACACTTCGGGTGGATAGAAAACAGCTCGATTTTAAAAGAAGGAATTAGTTTTTCAACCGGTTAAGCCATTTAGTCTCGATATCACAGTGGAAAGTTCCGAACTAAATGATGCAGACGGCATTCCGAAAGGCATTAAGAATCATAAACATCGGAGTGAAACACTTTGAGAGGTCACGAAGGGTGGCTGAAACAGTTCAGCGGCAGCGTTCTTGTTCGCTCCATCTGAGCCACGTGGATCCGTCTGAAGGATAAACAATAAAACGCCTGATAAGGTCGTCTGTCTTTCACTGACACGGCACACGTGAAGCGAGATTATTCAAACGACTTATGTCTCGAGAGGTGAAAGTGGTGGCACAGCCAATAATAAGCAGCGAAAGGGCGTTCCGAGGCAGCAGCCACGGGCTGGATTTGTGTTGTGTCTTATTGTTCCCGCTGCTTCGACGTCAAGATGAAACATGGATCACGGGAGCGTGACATAAACGACTTGGTATGAGGTACACCGGTACAAGCGGCAGCCAGCAGAGGAAATCTACTTGCTGCACTGCTACATTCAACGTAACTTTTCCCGTGACTAGTTACACGGAACAACGGTTCCTCTAAAATCAATTCAATTTTTAAGAACAGCCGCAACTCATCATAATTACAGGATCTGATCGATTCTTGACCTTTCAGTAATAAGGATTTTTCACTAGCGGGTACGATTTCTTCTAAGTGGAAAAAGCTGCAACTGCTACAACTGCCAGAATCAAAATGCTATGTAAAAAGTTCGATTGAAGAAAATAGCAGTTTGCAGACTGACCGGAAACAGAGGAGAGAAATATTTCTAACCTGTCACGTAATATTGTTGGTTATCAGTGCTAAACTATACAGCGTCTTTTTACAAAAATAATAAACAACGTGATAGGGCAAATGTTTTGTGACGAGGACCTACGAGGCTACTTGATGCAGAAAAGTGGAAATATATCTATATTTGATCTTTTTAGTGCTGTTCCACACGTTTCGCAAGATTTCGATTTCTATGTTGATATTTCTAAATATTTTTCAAATTTTTCGTTTTTAAAGTTATTGTTTTTTTTTTTCCTTGCTATCTCTAACGATGATTAATGAATTTTGAACGAGTCAGGTATCAGTTTTCTCATTTATCAGACGCATATACATCAAATTTACAAGAAGCTTCACCTTCGACATTGTAATGGAATATTCTTAATATCTCTTTTCAGGCGGCTCATGTGATTATGTAATGCCTCTATCATTATCCTCGATCTGTGCTTAAACCTAGACAAATGCTGATCTTTGAAGAACTAAGCCACGGAAAACCCGATCGCCATACTTTTGTTCAAGCTTGTTTAACGGTTGAACAACAAAATACCGAACTATTGTCAATATAGTACTATCGACTATATCATAGTGGGTCACAACGTTGGCTTCAGACCTTTTCAATGGATGGTTTAAATTAAGCCTTGTATTACGTTTTTGCTGCGTTATCCAGTCTGGTGTAAAATTTTAACTGTTACGACAAGCGTTAAAGCCGTAACAGACGAAACATGTTTTAATTTTGAATTCGATTGAAACAGGATATACATATTCTCGTAGATGGGATGTAGAGCTAAAGTTCATTCTTGCTGAAAGAAGTAACTCCTGTCAATCAATGAACCTCTTTCGACACATTATCACATGATAGACTATTCCAGTTTTAGTTTTCTTCTCAATAGTTCTAAGCGCATACATCAGCTACCTTTCAACAACACAAATGATTTATCAGTCAACGGTATTGTTAATACTTATGACAGAATTCTCCATCCATTAATTATTAATACCCTTATGCCTAAACCACCATTTACCAGTAACAAACACTATTAAACCTAAAAATAATGAATCACCGTGTTAAAAACTCATAAAGCTTTAGAACTTTAAAAAAAGTTTTACTATATTCTGACAATATTACAGAGTTCTATAATAATGTTTTAATGGATAGAATTTTTATATTCTACTAATTAGCTCAGATATAATTTTTGCTTAATTGTTAATCTTAAAGTTTTTTTGTTCTTTTCTCTAAGGTCACTAGTGTTCTCTCTTTTCTTCTTGCTGTGATGGCATGTCCGATTCCGGGCGAAGGCTGTTACCACGAAGGATGTTTCCTTCCAATAGAACACTCTTGGGAAGATCAGCTGGGGTGGTTTGCAGTTACCTTCTCCAGTGCGAATTTGTATATGTTATAGGTGTGGAGGAATGTGATAGTGGGTGTTCAGTATAAAGTATTGTTTGGGTTGTATAAAATGGGAGATGAAACAGGGAGAGGGATAAACCACTTACTGGCTCATTTAGGTCTACTTTACCGAAAGACACGAAGGAGGCCGCCAGGCTTGACGTCCCCACCAGACGGACGAGTCACCACCAACAGCCCCGTATGCCCTCACTCAATACGCTCTGCGGAGAGGTTTGGGACTTAACCCAGGACTTTGACGGTGATTAGGAATTGTGCACCACTACCTCTCTTATGATGCCGACCAAGTCCTGATGATAATTTCAACTATCACCAGGACTTGAATCAGCTAACCCCTGAGTCAGCGTTGTACACTATCATGGTACCGCAACCAACTAAGCCAGTAGGGTGATCATTCCCTCTTTTACACCAACGGTTAAGAATCGCAGCTGCATTTGTTTAAATTTGTGGGCATATCAGAAAGTCTATAATATACAGTAAACCAATCAGATTTGTTCTGTTTTTATTTTTAATTCGGAATATTTTAGATAGTACAAAAATGAAAATGCTGACTAAATAATTTCGGGACAGTCTAAATAGAACTGAGTTAGGAGAAAAATATTGACCCTCATTTATAAATAATGAAGTTGTTGTTTGTGAAGCAGGTGTGTCAACGTCTGTGTGATTACCTCCCTCGTCTAGTGTAATGTTCACTAGTAATACAACTGTCAATTATAAAACATGGTGGGTACAGTTATGAATACAATATAAATACTCCAAAGTACTTTTGCAAGTTATGAATATAATATAAAAACTTCAAAGTACTTTTGCAAGAAAATTATTATGATTATTTTCGACGAAGAATTAATAATGCTTGCAATACCCCTTGTTGAGTTAAATTATTTGATAATACATCTAGAATTAATTGGAAATGGTTGAGCACCAAAAATATAAATAAAAATTGTTAGTTTTATAAAAATATTTTTTTCAGTTGGAATGAGCATAACTTTATTCATTATAAAATACTTCATTTAATCAAATTTGAAAATTAATACTTGGACGGTTTGTGTTATGACTAAAAGCTCAGAGGAAATAATCTTAGTCTCAGGACCATTAGGGGGCGTCCATAAATTACGTGAGGTAAAATAGGGAGGGGGGCGGGTCCGGCGAAATCTCACCAAGGGGGAGTGGGAGGGGTCAATGGAAATCTCACGAGAGGTTTTGGAAATTTTTGTTGGACTGTAGAGCTAAAAAGAAAACAAAAAATGGTCTCAAAAAGTTTCTAGGGGCGGGGTCTCACGGACCAGATCTCAACAGAGAGGGGGGGAGAGGGGGGGTCGGACCAGATCTCACGAAGTCTCACCAGAGGGAGGGGGGAGGATCCGGAAATCCTTATAAAAATCACCTCACGTAATTTATAGATCCCCCTTACAGGGCTTCAAAGAGTCTGTTACCTGGATAAACTCATGAATAGTTCATGAATGCGCTGGAAATTACCATCTTGGCTTGTTAGCAGGGTCGCAGTAATGTAAGTGGAGTCATCTGGTCACGAAAACGTCAGTCGAATCCTGTTATGAAAATACTCGGATCCTTGCAGCGAAGGGGCAGAGAGCCTTCATTCAAGCACACAATGACCTCGGAGGTTCTGTTCCAGAGATAGGATGGCGTGCACCTGCTGGTTGCAATCCGTTGTGTAGTTAGATGAAGCAGACGGTACGAGTTCTCAGCTCCTGCAAGAATCTAACAGCAGAAATATTTCAGCTTTACTGTTGCAAAAATAGTAACTTTTCACGGATCGAGTCACGCTCCACAGAGTCCGTGGAGAGCAAGTCTATCTAAAATCTCACGTTTTACGCAGTATTTTATTCTCTTTTCAAAAATTCTCTTCATTCATTGAAACAAGCGTGTTATTGGTGTGCTAGGTCCCTCCCATCGTCAAGGCAGCCAGCTTTTCCGGTTCTTCCCACCTCTGCGGGATATCAAAGTTTTGGCACCAAATTCCGACATAAAGTATTGTTTCTGTATGGCTGCCATTTGACTATCCTCAGCCAATGACACTAAACTGCGGCGGTCCTGCATCACGGTGTCCTAAAGGATGGGTTCAGCATCGCAAACTAACAAACTTTTTTTTTTTTGGTAAACCAGTCAACCCTTCTTTCTATGTGGTGTCTCTCACCTACAGTTGGAATTCAGCTTGACACGAATCAGACTTTTTTTAAAAAAAAAAAATCTGAATAAGTAATTGAACGAAGTCTGTAATAATGAGACAGTACTTTCTTTAAAACAAAACGGAAAATATTAAAATTCCAATATCTCTGGAGTTTATGGTGCCCTATCAGTTAGTATAATTTTGCCGGAATAATAAACCGTTAGCCTTGGTGTTCACATCGCATTAAAAAGTCGACTTTTTGAAGCTAATTCACAGCATTCTTCTTACCCAGATTCTTCTGATTCGACTTACAAAACCTCAAAGCCAATTTTAACAAAGCAGTTATACAAAAAAAATAATTAAAATGCTCCAATAACTAAGTAAACCGATTATGATGTATGTTGTTCTCCTCTACATGAACATTAAAATAACCGATGTCTTTACGGATCGTTGACAGTGACTTCATTACAGTTGAGAAGCATCTGTTAACAGAGAAATGAAAGAAAGAACGCCCTAGTCTCTGAACTGTTCGAATAGATTCACGTAGGTGCAATAAATTCTAATGTTGGAATATTTTCTGACTCCACTTGGTTGGGAACCTAATTGCAATACTCGAAATCTATACAGTGATGCAGAAAATTATTCTAGTACTGTTAATTCCCGTTGGAAAAATTATTTGTCATATACGGTTTATTGCGATTTGATTTGGGGCATGTGAAATTAAATATTATTAAAATTAATATTACAGTATTTGGGCAGTTTCTCGCAATCATCAAGTCTGATGGGGCGGTCCTCAACCCCAATCACCGCCTCATAAACTACACATTTCACAGAAAAAAAACTACACTTATCATAGAGAACACACAAAGTTACACGTTTTGCAGACAGATGGCAACACAAAACGTTCCTCCATTTGATTGGATACGCCGCGCCGGGTCTAACAGGCCGGTTGGACTTCGGGCAGGAACTCTGTTCCTCCCACCTCCTCTCATGATTCGACTGGCCTCCTGTGGTGCCCACGTCGTTCTTGGCCACCGAATCAGAGAAAAAAATGATATTAAAGATGAGTTTCTTGAACAATCAAAAGTATATGTTAATTTTAATTAAAATAGGGTACCATCATATTGTTAAATAAAAGACATCCCCAGTTCAATCATTTCATGAGAAATCAAATAGCAACATGAAATCAAAGGGTTCTTAGCCATTAATTATAATTATGAGCAATGAGATACTCTCACCACAACACTGAGTTAATTCGGTTGTAAACACAGTGATGGCTAGTGGACACAGGGACGTTACAGGGTAAATTTGAGGACAGTTCCGACTATATTATCATTTTATGATGATGTTGCAGCTTTGGCATGGAAGTTGATAAGAACGGATGGATTTGCCTATAGCAGATTTCGTTGTAATGGCATCAGTGTGATGCATAAATAACTGCACTAGGCTTGGGTAAACTTTTGAAATTATCAGTTAGGAAGATTGATTAAACTGGTGATGCATTAACAACAGAATATCAGCTCAACCGAACACATAGTCGACGTTTTGAACTATTATAATTCTGCACAGGGAATGCAAAGTATTGAAGCACTCTCTGTAAACTATGATCTCTTGAAGACGTCCCGAAGCAGATACAGCGTTCGTCCACGGTTACCGGAAGCATATGGGACGACTCTGCCATTCCCTCTACTGTAATACACACGCTCCGGCGTTGTATCAATGGCAGCTCCGTGGAGAGATTTTTAGCGCCCGTAATTACAATATTGAGAACATCAGAAGATTTTTAATAACAAACGCTGTCTACAGGCTAATTCAAGTACTCCGCCGCGACACAAAACTTGTGATTTGACAGTTTGAATAGCGCGCTAGTCAGTTTCGTAGAAACAGTTGTGACGTAACGAAACTAAATGTTCGTCACTGTGGTAACCGTTGCACCACACGTTAATTTAGTAAACCTCGGTTTCTTAAGCGATTCTGTAGGTGGTTTTCGAGTCTACCGCAGAGATCTTATCTTTTCCTGTACATAGTTTGCCATGTCAGCGGCTAGCTACCTGCTTAGACAACTATTTCCCGAGCAGCCAATATTAGAAAGGGAATATGCGGAGCGAATCATTTGGATGAACCCTACAGATGCGACACTTTACCCTCTGTGTTCATTACAGAGCGCGGAGACTTGAAGGAAGGATAGTTCCAAATTCAACCTTCTTGTCACCGAGGTGGTGTAACGGTTAGCGTTCTCGCCTCGCATTCGGGAGGACGGCGGTTCGAATCCCCGTCCGGGCATCCAGATTTGGGTTTTCCAAGGCCATGGCCGAATTCCTTCCCATTCCTTTCCCCCATCCTTGCCCCTCCCCCCTTTCCCGTCTCTAAAGACCTCGATGTTAAAAAGAAACGTAATGCAGTTAAAAAAAAAAAAAAAACTTCTTGTCCTCAGTTTGTATCACGTTTAAGATATTTCTTTCATCTAATTCACTTGCATTAATTTGAAGCTCTGTTTACATCTCCGAATTCACCGAAGTAACGCTGATCCACCAGATTCTCCTCTCCATACTGTACACAGGTAATTATAAAGCACGCAACACTGAAACCTTGGTTTATGACCTGTCCTGGTTACACACGGATTTGAGATAAACACTTGTGACGGTTCTAGGGCTTTGTTTAGAGAAATAAGGACCCATTTGAGGCTTTTTAGAGCTTGTTTTAGTGCATGAAGCTACATTAAAATCAGAGCGTGGGATAAAAGTAACACTGCAAGTGTTCCGTACAAGAAACTCTTTCTATAAGCGTCGCCAAAGTTGTATCACATAGAGAAAGGCGTAAACACTAGAGCCTGATTTGAAAGGGGCCTTTCATCAGTTGTCGCTGAAGGTGCGTATGTGCTCCGTCGTTTAAATTTCTACCATAAGTAAAGCGCGTGTGCGTGGCTGTGTAGTGAATTTATCTCAGTGTGACATTTTTGAGGAGTTGAAGGGTGACAGTTGGTCATTCGCTGTTTTTTTAGGACTTAGAAATCATTGTGTACTAGTTGTGTTTCGTCGGGGGCAGAGTGATATTGCCGTGTTACGAAATGTGGACTTTTAAATAATCACTCTGAAGGTAGGTTTGTTCGTCAAAGGCAAAGTGCCGTGTTGAAGTAAGACCGAGAAAGTTCATTATTTAATTAGGGATGCGAATGTACCAAGTTGTCAGCCGGTAAAAGGTAGATTTAGTAACACCATAAATTGCACAAGTACTCCACAAGTATTCCAAAAGTATTCTGCCGTTTTAAGAGTAATCGTTTAATCTGTTCATGTTAGTTGCAGTAAATTGGCCACTGTACATCATTTTGAAATATATTCAAATGAATTTTAGGAACTGTTAGGGACATTTATTAATGAAAATCACATGTTAATAAACTTTGCGCATTACATGTGAAAATGAAAGAACTTATTAGGAACAGTAAGGGATTATTCAAGAAACATTAGGAGTGCGAATGTTACAGAAAAATAAATTATAACTGTGAGTTTAAGGGAAAATAGTGAGAAATTATTACCTGCATCCAGAGGAAATTCTGAGAGATAAACATTATAACACCAGTCGGTGAGTCTAAATAAAAAGGAACTGTAAGATATAAATGGTGAACAATCGTCACTGACTAATCGAGCGTTATTTTATTAGTTTTTAGATCCTTTCTGGCCTTTTTGCGAATTTCAGAGGAAGGCGGATGACAACGTTTAGTACTCACTTTACGCTAGCCTGGTAAGGCATAGGTGAGCCCCATTTCAAGACGACGAGTGTGCATCATGTGGATACAGAGCATATAGTCGTAACTTTTAACTTACTCATATTATCAGCTGTTATCGGCCACATGTCGTTGCAGTACTTCGCCTTCATTTATTGGGTTTCTTAGACACTCACGAAAGAAACTTCTGGCCAAATAGGATCTAAATTGAGAACTTACATTAATGTAGAAAAATATAATTCTAATCAGATCCATAACTGTTACAGCAAAATTTTATAAAATCATTATGGCAAAATCTAATTAAAATTTGGCTCATATAAGATATTCTTAACTACTTTTATGTGTAAAGGAAATAAAAATGATCATTTTTACTATGACGAAAGTGTTCGTGCTTTAAACAAACGTTTCCGCTTGAGACCGTCGAGCGAGTCTCCTTGACTCACTTTTCTACTGTATTATTTAGACGCACATACTGTATATGCACTTCACTGTTAACATCCAGTGCGTTTTGCGATAGTGATCAGTTCCTGGATATCTAAGAACAAGGACACTTTTCCTTCTATTTTGTTACAAATTGTGGGCGTGCTATATGGATATTTGGTAGTAATAGCTACACATGTGGCTCAAAGCCAAATTTTAATATACGCCCTCCACAGACACCACAAGATTTACTGCCCGCCTTTGACCTTTTAGACATTCCTGCATTTAAATGTGCCGTTGAACATTGTCTATTTGTCACAGAGGGCAGGTATTGCTCTTAAAGAGAATGATTTACGTGCAGAATGCTTTCAACACAGAGCTGGCGGGGCGTGCGCTTAACACTCCGACGAATAACATAATCGTGACTCACCTACCGCATATGCAATCACTCTGAGGTGATGCCAGTTAGAAAAAAATCTGGAATGGAGCCATCACATGAACTTCTGCTGAGTTACTTGCATTGGCATTGCTTCTAATATCGATCGTAAAACCGCGTATTTTCTTTATAGTACAATAATATTTTAGGTAATTGAACGCGGGATTGTATTTTCTACATCCGGTGTGGTCGAATACCTGGCTTTCAACCAGGAGTCTGCGGCTCTATTTATATTTATTGCAGCAAATTAAACTGAACGCCTAACTCACATCGAACGAAGCCAATTCTTGATCCTCAGCTGTTTCTAATATAAATGAAATATTTACCGCTCTCCTAATATGGACATGAAACTGTAATTTTTTGGTGATGATGATCGCATATCGTTAAAAGATTCATCACTCAGCATCCACGGTGACAAAGTAATAAATTGAAAAAATAAAAGTGAATTCGTTGCAAATAAATTTATAGTTGATGCAAAAAAGATACAAGCAATTCAATTTATCGTCATTAAAATAGAGACCAGCTAAAAGTGTAATGTATTAAGAGAAAACGATCTATGAAAATATTTGCAATAAGATCCCGACTGTATATACAGAGGATAATCAGTATACAACGCTATCAACAGCTTTTTAAAAAAATCATTAAAAAATCTACAACTTTCATATAGTTAACAATAACCAAAGTTGCGAATCTGTGAACAAGAATGTTGATATGTATTGAAATTTCCATTTTCTGGATCCATATTCTTCGAGAGGAAGGTGTCTAAGTCTGAAAAACGTGATTTGTAAGTCATGTGTGGAACAGTCGCACAAAAAATGTGCAGATTTCTGTTCGAAGAGTTACGAACACTACTTTAGCACAGTAGATTTACATATTCCTTATTGAATTCTGCAACAGAAAATCCTCAATACTTGTGTCCCATTACTGAGATAAAAAAAAACGTAATATTATAAAAAAAATTTTGCTGCCAGAATATTACAAGTCACTGCCAGTATGAAACTATTAGAATTATGCTTGAATTAAATAAAAATTAATAACAGCTACAGTCGGAAATTGGAATTAATATAGACATCTAAACTTCAGAATCAATATACAATGAATACTTTACATGAAACTGATAAAAATAATAACATGTGTGTTGCTATACTCAAATGAGGTCTCCTACTGGATGTCAACAGCCAACAATATTTAACTAGGACTTCCGTTTGACAGACTTTGATGAAACTACCACTTTTACCTGTATAAGATAAACACACATCATTGTCAAATATCATGTAAAAATATCATTTTAAGTAAAGTATTTAAACGAATATTTAGAATAAAGTGACTTACGCGAAGTATATATATATATATATATATATATATATATATATATATACCTAACTATCTCAAAACATGAACAAACTGACATTCCAAAAAATACTTGCAAAATTTGTGTTTATTATGACCGTTAATATAGAACAACGTAAATGTTATTTATTAAGTGGTATTCTCTTGTGTGCCATACCAACTGCCTGTTGTAAGAATTATCTCCTGTAGTTTAGGATGAAATATCTGCGAAAGTATATCAGCCTGATAATTTTTTTTTACGCTTATAGCTTTACGCCTCGTCGTAGTTGAGGTCGTTAGAGGCGGGGTGGGACTGGAGTCAAGGAACAGGAAGGAATTCGGCCCTGGCCTTAAGAAGGAAGCATCTTGGCATTCGCCTGGAGTGATTTGGGGAAACCATAGAAAACTCAAATCTGGATGCTCGGACGGAACTGTTAAGTGTTAAGACAAGAAGCAAATGTGATTTGGTAGCATCACAAGATGCATCAAGTATACTGAGGACTTAGTATGACGTCGAAGGCGTTAATATAGATTGTTCGAAAGTGCATGACTTATTGTCGTTTGTAGAGTTGAATTCTCACACTACAACATTGCTGCTCGTAGTGTAGATTATGCCACGACAAAGATTTACGTGCGTAAGAAATGGAGCAAAAAGTAACTGCATCGGAAACGCAGCATTTGATTACGAAATGCGTGAAGTGCAATGATAGACATGCTTGCCGCTTGATAATTACATAACGAAGTAATGGGTAACAGCTAGTGTATAGTATAAATTTCGTCGTAATCGTAAGATCCTTTCACAACATGGTATGTTTTGCAAACGTTGGTTTACTTCACTGTAGCAGTCATTACTCTCAACATAAGGACGGAAACTACAACATTATCATTCTGGAACGATTTCGATTTCTGTTATGGCTAACTAACTACTACTGTCCTCCAAACGCTGAAGACTTCTCCGTTTCTTGTAACAGACCTGCGTTTTCAAGGTCAGTATGGCGAAACCTCAGCACCACGAGCAGCAGGCGCAGACTGTTACAAACAGTGGCGTGGAATGCGGTAAAATGCATCTTCACAAACCGCCAAAGGCTACTATGTTGAAACTTCACACGTAGATCTGTAAGTACAGGGAATTTATATCCGCGGAGCTTCTGTGGATGGGAACACCAAGTAATTTTGGATTTGACTGATTCACCAATTTTGCTGCTATCGCCATGTAGAAAATGAAATAAGATTTCAAAGAAGATTACTTTTGACTAAACATAAATTTAATTCACGAACGTATATTCAGTAACACCAGAAAATAGACCATTTTGTTTATGTTCAATATGAACTGTAACTGAAAAATATAGAACAAAGAGTACGGCTTTCAATATTGGCAATACAGTACGTTATCCCACAGATATAATACTACTGGAATGCGATTAAAACTTAAAATTATTAATTCTTCATCCGTAAAAATTAAAACATATGCAGTAATCAACTAAACGTTATTATCTTATACTGACTAGAATAGCGAATCCACTGTGCCTTACTGAGTCTGGATGAGCAGGAAGATGTGGGTTCTAATTCTGCTGTGTTTATTAGCATACAGATTTTTCCGAAATCATTCCAGGTGTACATCTCAATCGTACATTCAGAATGTTATGGCCGAATTCCTTCCAGTTCCTTGTCCCAGTTCCCCTCTCGGTTCTAATGACGTCAGTGAGGCGTAAAGCCAAAACAAAAACATTGTTTCTCGTACTGATACAGCACAATCTCCTTGTTAAAACAAAACAGACAATTTAAAGAACAACTAGGACCGTTCAAAGTGTGAGAATTACAACCACGTTTCTAAAAGCCTGGCGTCAAAAGCAGAAGCACCACACCTATTAATATCTACGTTTGAAACAAGGCCAACTCTGGTATTTCGACATCAACAAATATGAAAAGCCAAATCACATCCGTGATCTCTGTGTAGGCTAAGACACTGAACAAGTAAAAGTGTAAGTGGTATTTACAGACCCGGATAGAGGCACAGATGGTTGCCACTTGCAGTCTTCCTGTTATAAAAACAGGAGCTTCAATAGCCTTCTAACGACAGGCTAAGTAAGATAGACTTAGCACTGTCACAATGAAAAAAAATGTAATTCCCCGGTTACTCAAACTTTCTGCCTGTTTTAACCAGCTAAGCAGAAACATCTTGTTTTATTTTCTTCACTCCATTTACTGTACGAGTGTTACAAAGAGCAGAGCGTAAGCTTAAGAATTCTTTTATTTCGGGATTAAAGATCCTTTGAGTTGGAGGAATTCAGAAAGGCAAGAAACATTGTAGACGAGTTTTACTGGTGTGTGGAATAAGAAATGAAGGGTGAATGTCGTGACGAATGTTAGATGGTCATTGATTTTTCATAAATACTACTGACACAGTCATCCACCGAGTTTCCTGACTGTACAAATTATCAACATTTAATTCTTTCCACGTCGTCAGATAGTCAATTTTGTCTACCGATACATGAGAGTGGCTTATCTCCGTTGCATGTTTTGACATTTTTAAAAAGAATTTTTAGGGCTTTACACGTCGTTGTGAGTGGTTAGTTAGTACTATGATAGGACTGCTAAGGACGAACGGGAAGTTAATCGGCCGTGGTCCATACTAGGGAACCTCGCTGTCATGTCTCTGGAGTGATTTCAGCAAAATATAAGTATCTATGTCAAGCCCCGCATAAACATGTTGTCTCTGGTATCCCGAATGTCGATGCTTTACCTTTACAAAGCTTTTTAGTTAAAACGAACAATTTCAGAACTGCGTTGCGTGTCCTGGTTCAATGTAGAATGGAACAGAGTTAATTCTATTCTTTTATCGAAAAAATATCCTTTTTCGTGCTAACTCGCTTTTTTTTTATTCCCTTTTGTCGGCGGATGGTTTTATTTTACTTTATAAAAAAAAAAACTAAATTTCTTCTTATGTAGATGCTAACTGTTTTGATATAAGTAATCTTAGATAATTAATTGAAGAAGATTACTGTTATAAGTAGGTGAGACCTTTTTAATTATTTTTTTCTACACTTTTTACTCTATTATTTTAGTATTATTATGTTGTTCATCTGACTTTTTTTTTAATATAGTCATTATAAACTAAATTTTTTAAAGTAAGAACAACGATTTTATTTCATTGCCAAACGCCTGAGATAATTCAGCGTATTAATCAAACATTAGTCAAAAGGTAGGTTAAAGTTTGTCCAAAAATATATTGTCAAAGACAGATAAAGAAATAAGAATAAAGGAAGCAATATTCCATCGTAAGAATGTCTGTTTTCTTACTTTTTAGTTCATGTATTTTTAACATTCCCATTATTATTGAAGGTTTTTTTTTTTTTTTTTTTTTTTTTTTTTTTTTGCTAATGTCTTACCGCCTTGTCACGCCAAGGTCATTAAAGGCGAGGAAGGTCTGGGGGAAAGGAACGGAAAGGAATTCTTCCATCGAACTTTCGAAGAAACCATCCCGGCATTCGACTGGAGTAATTTGAGGAAACGATGGAAAACCCAAATCTGGATGGCCGGACGTTGATTCAAACCCGCGTGCTCCGGAATGCGAGGCCAGAGCGTTACCGCTCACCAACCACGCTCGGTGTTATTGAGGAAAGTTATTTTAAATGCAGCAGTACTTACTCAAAATCTCAAAAACAAAATTCTTTAGGAAGTACGGAACCAGAAACATGAAGCTGCTTTACAAGAGGGAACTGAGAAAGTGACAGTATAAAACAACCGGACATTATAACAGTACTATACTAACTAATTTAGTCCACAACCCGAAGATTGGTTAGATACTTCGGAAGGTGACATACCCCAAGCCATTTTTTCAGAGAAAGAATGGCCAGTTCCTTTCCTGGGAAACCTACAGCTTAACCTGAAATTCGAACCACGAAACATCCAGGCATCCACTTTAATAAAATGCATTGTGCCTGGAGACTGGCTTCAGCTCAATTGCTCAGCAAACTTTAGTTGCGCTTATACTGTTTAAAGGAAGTGTAATTTCAAATAAATAATCGAATTTGATTTTATTTGCACTTACACTGTTAAAAAAAGTTTAACTGCGATACTATCTGAAAGGCAATTAATTGTTTGCTGTGGAAGTAAAAGCACAAAAAAAAAAAAAAAACCCGATGGAGAGATAAAATATTATAATGCTAGGCAGAGATTAAAAACAATTATAGCGTGACGTTCGTTTAAATTTACAGATACTTTAGGTTTATTTACGATGCCTAAATGCATAAATTTATGTACGGAGAAGAGCTGTATTCTCTGTATGAGTTATTAGAACCAGTTTACAACATAACCTGAGAATTTTTTGACAGAAGTAAGAAACAGGAAAGTATATTGAACATTCATAGAAGGTTTACACGAAACGTACGTAATCGCGAAATATATCAGTCAAATAAATAACATTAATACGATTTTGAAATGAAACGTTTCATCATTTAAAGTCTAATGCATTTATTAAAAAAAAAATCTTAGCCAAATATTCCGGGAATTTAATCAGAGAAAGGTACTCAGACAATAAAAGTGATCGTTTTTCGTTTTCTCAGAACAAAATTCCTACTACCACCGAAGGTGATGCCCGTTATTTTTGATGGGCGTTTAAGCCGGTAGCTTGTATGATCAGACACAACTCTTTAAAATTACTGGGCCCTGAGGGTTTTGAACGTGGGACCGGAACCCTGGAAAGTAAAGGCCATAACCACCGGGCTAACAGACAGGTCAACAGTACTGTTCTATAGCCAACTACACTAACTGTAGTCAGTTGGGGGGCTGCGGCCCTGGGGCTGCGTAGTATTAACAGTGAGTGCTCTGCGATGCTGATCCGCTCTGGGAGCTGAATCAGCGACGGGGCAGGCGCTAGCGCGTGGGCGTGGGAGAGAAGGAAAGTGGCGTGTATTACCGCATCCCGCGGTTGCACAAGCTCGATCTACATCTTCTGCCGCGACTCCTCCGCTCTCCCCGCCGAGCTCACCCGCTGCTCGTTAAGCAGGATTCCCGTTCCACTTTACGCAACCCGTCGTAAACTATACAGTCACATCTTTCACTGAATCACTCTAACAGAACAGCCACCGTCTTGCGTAGTATTTGTGCAACGTCACTATAATTTATTTGCAATGATTTGAAATGAAGTGCAGAATAACTATGTTAAGGATAGAAAAACAAGCGACCTACTACAATAGATGAAGGTGCTATGACGAGTCCCTTCTATTTTTTACAACCGTCTATGTTATTCCTTGCTGCATTGGGACCATGTACACTTGTATGTATCGTCCCAAAATTATTACTTTTTGTATCCTTCTGTCTGCTACATTTGAGCTTTCTTTTGTGATAATGGACGCTTTCTTCTTCTACCCTCAACATGATTACGCCATTAGATTTTCTCTCCTTCTGTGTAAATAAATATAAAATACGTAGAGTGGTGAGTGAACGGTAACGCCCTGGCCTTGTATTCTGTAGGATGCGGTCCAAATCCCCGTCCGGCCAACCAGATTTTGGTTTTCCGTGTTTTTGCCCAATCACTCCAGTTGAAAACTGGGATGGTTCCTATAAAAGGTAATGGCCGAATTACATCCCGTCCCTTGCTCTCAGTCTTTTCTCGCCTCTAATGATAAAAAAAATTCGTATGGAATAAACGAGTCATCCATTCAGTTACTGCTTGTACGTTTGTGAAGTCTGTATTTCTAATGGCAACATGGTGTAAGCATTTAATATGGCATAGGCTTGTAGTATACTTCTTATGTGCAACACCAACGTGCCTGGCCTGGATAGTTGCATTTGATGTTAAGATATACCTGTTTATGCTATTTAGATTAATGAGTTTTTCCTGAAGTTATGTAACTTATGTAAGCCAGGTGTTTCTGGATGATTCAAAATATTATTAACCTGTCTCACCATCTTAGTCATTTGGTACGCATACAAACAGTTGCAGTATTAGTTCTAAGGAAAGGATGGATCACCAGTTAACAAATGACTTGCAGAAAGCTATCTTCTACTTTTTCATGGCAAAGGCAAAAGAACCAGAGCGAAATTACTTTTGGGGAGTAAGCAGGTTCAAATTCCCGTCCGCTCATCCCGATTTCGGTTTTCAATAATTTCCCGAAATCATTCCAGACGAATGCCGGGTTGGTTGCTTCAAAGGACTATGGCCGAATTGCTTCTCGTTCCTTGACCTCAGCACTTTCCCGCCTCTAATTACCTCGACATCGACGAAGCGTAAAGGCACCAGAAAAAAAACTTCTAGGGAAAACTATGAATTAACAGTATCACTGTGTAACGTTTACTATAGTGAGTTTTCCTTCATTTACCTTTCGTTCAAATAATTAACTCTTAGTAAAAATAAAAGAAATGATTCATTTGTAGTAGTTCATGGACTGGTTTGTGTGGCATTTTGTTCAGAATATTGTAATGGAATGGGTGAATGTGTTCCGTGATAACACCAGATGTAACAGAAAAGGTAAGTTTTGACCTATGACCTGCGCTGACCTCTTCTGACCCGATAACTTCTCGCTCTAAACACTTTATCTCATGAGTCTTCTCTTCTTGATTAATCAGGATTTCTGACCGCAACCTTGTGGGAGCACGTAGGCTCTCCTAAACTAGGTAGGTGACTGATACGGCGTATAGTATGCTTAAAATGAAATAGCTGCAGTATAACAAATTTCCTATTTTTTCCCTGAGACACGAGGATGCATTACCCTTGCTCTACAATTGAATGAGCTCTCCATCAACAAGTGTAAGCACACTGCTAATCACCAAGTACAACTATATGTACAGAAGACTTGTTACGTGGACATAAGCTGGAATCAATGGTAAAAGTGATTGAATACTATTGCCTTCCAAAACCATTCTATGCCTCGGAAGTGAAAGCAATCGAAGATTGGCTGTAAGCAAGAGATTTGACTGAGTGAGTTGTCCAGCTATCCTCCCAACAGACCGCTCAATCATATACTCGATACACGCGCGAGTATGTGGATGCTGAATTGAAATTCCTTCCTAACTCAACAAACAAGGCATTGGTATGGTATGTTGGTGCTGCGCGCTGCTGACGGCCAATCGTCAACAAATCAAACATAAATCTAAAATTACAGTAATGGACTCCTGAAATATTATGTGAACTGGTTCTGAATAACTGTGCGAGACTTTGGTTTTTATAGTTAACCTTTCAATTAAAGGACATTAATATGTGCTGTTGGGCCGAAACGTCAGTAACATCACATATCCACTCGTGTCAGGTTAACTTGAACCCTGAAATCTACTAGTAACATTACAATTGGTTGCCAGAAAAAACTCATTACCATCAGAGTTAGATCATATTATTATGCCTATTGTGCTAGAAATCGTCAACAGCACAGAAAAATGGCTGAAACCAGCTTAATTCTGCTATGAAAGCACGGAATCCTCATCTCTTTGTTATGTTACAGCATAATTATTCTTTTTAGTTTTATAAAAATATTTGATGAATTGTTATTAGAAGCCATACATTTTTTAGTAATTTTCTATTAATTTCAGGAAAATAATACAGAAATATTCCAGTGCATAAGAAGTAAATTTCATCTTTAAGTAGTCAGAAACTACAAGTGTTTAATTAAAAAGGAAAAAAAATGTGAAGCAATGTCAATTACTATTAAGAAACAGAGGCCAAGATTCCTAGACTGAATTATTAGACACTAAAATTTTCAAACACATCCATGTCATTTTCGCATGACGCTACACAGTATCAGAGATGAACTACAGCAGAAAACTGTGCTTACGTGAATTTTTAGGAACCAGTGTGTTAAAAGAAAAGCGTCGAGCTACATCAACCGAGCGTGTCTCCTTATCCGTATAATGTTTCATTGGTAAGTTAGAACAGCGTCAAATAGGGACGAGTATGCAAATCGAACAGTTTGAAGAAGTTAATCACACTTCATCACTGGAAATTTCGCATGTATGAGGCATAATGAAAAATAAACTAAAAAAAAATTGGTCCAATGTAGTACCATAGCCTCTTTTGTTTTTAAATCCGGTCTATTTAGCCACAGACAAAGCATTTTTATGTTATTTGTATCCAGCACTGTCTCTTAAGTGATTATTACATATCAAAATTAGGGCGATATTATAGTCTGGATACAGCCAATAAAAAACGGAACAAATGCCAAACTTAGTAGTCTGTCGTGGATTGGTCGGTTGGAGGGATTAATTGCTTACCTTGCATAATTTAAATCACCACCTTCCACTAGCTTCTGCAAAGCATATATACTAATTCCAGGAAACCATTACTTCTGTTTTTAGTATTGGAAAAGACCCTAAAATTATGGTTTATTTGGTACGCATGAATGTTTACAGACTGAGGTATATTTAGCGTTAATCTTAAACATCTGTCTGTGCAAAATAAAATTCAACGCAATACCTGTTCTTTCAGTTGCGAAAGAACAAATAAACAATTATTGTTAGTTGAAGCTAAGAAATTGTAATACATGTATGTAAACTTTACAAAGATTTACAAATTTCATATGTAACTGAAGTAAAAACTCTCTTATGCATATTGAGAGCGATTCTTGTTTTTACAGTGATAAACATTAGATTTGACTGGATTTTACAGGGCGCCAGGCAATTAATTTGCTCCCACAAAGAATAGTTATTGAAAGTTTCCAAACATGGAAGTCTGTCTTTCAATTCAAAATAGAAAAATAAAACAAAAAAGCACTCGGCTTTTAGATACAACTAGCTCAGAAATTTATGTCCAACGGCGCAAGAACTCTCACTCATTAGACCGTTAAAGGGCTGTCTCAATTATTCGTCGGAGTACACGCTGTTTCTGGTCGAATAATTACCGTGTCTGTCTGGCTGCACGAAGCGTCGCAACAAGGGCGCTATCGTCACTCAAACTGCACACCTGTCCAGGTACTGTAAGGTACTTGTCACGTCAGTCAGCACATGTGACAACATCGATCGGACTTGGCGCTAAGTCATCCAAGCCTCCAGAACGGAATCACTAATACTGCTCTGGCAAGCAGTGGCCAGACCGCTAGTCCTGGACGAAGGTCAGTCTTCTCGCTCGCCAAGACGGTCCCTCTCCATTCTCCTCGGCATGTATCATGGAAAAAACAAAAATTTTGAAAAAATCCAATCACGTGAGGAAATAAACACATCGGATTGGCTTCGCAAAAGACTCTCCTCTTTACTGGCGAAAGCATTACCTCTCATTTACCAAAACTATTCGACTGCCATCAGTATTCCTCGGAATATACATCGTGTGAACGACAACCAAAACCGCAATTTCCAGTGGCGATCCTTTATTACCAGTATTTCCGTCGCCTCGCTAGAGATAATCCCTCGCTTTGTCTCGCCCTACCGCTCACTTCCGGCTTAAGTCAGACTGTCGCTCACGCTATCAGAAGTCTTAGCTAGACGCGGATTCCTGTCTACAACTCTAACAAGAATTTCCATGTTTATTAATCTAAACTCAACAATAACTAATTTAAATTTGTTGGAGATGACCCATACTAGTCATGCTACAAGTCCATTTCTTGTTTATCTGGTTAATGATTCTACCAGCTTCTGATAATCAGCATATTCGCACGCGTGTAGTAACCCAATCGCTTAAAGGAGATGGAAATTGCATGCCTAGGCTGATTATAAAGAACAGGCAAATCTACTAGTTGGAATAAGTAGGCACATTCGATTTATAAGAGCATTTTTAACGTCGTATCTTGTGAATTGACATTTTCTTCCCAGGTTTGGCTGACAAACTTACATATGCGCAAAGAAAAGGATATTAACATTTTTTTTTCTCTCTATTCTCTTGATTTTTCCAGGAATATAGTTAACGGGTATACGTTACAAAACGGCAGCAATAGACACCATATCATTCTGAATCGTTTTGCACACACATATTAGGCGAGAGTGATAATACCGTATTGTAAATTAAACTAGCTTACCTTTGAAAAAACTATCAGTAAAAGATCTTGGAAACGCTTCAAATAATTATCTAAATTAGATAAACGGTGGTTTACAGTGAATTAATTATGACTCAACTCTAAAAAAAAATAAAAAAAATAGGTACTTAATTTGTTACAAAAATAAAACAATAAAACACGAGACAACAACAATGTTAGAGCTGAAGGAAAAGCAATCAATGAAAACAGTTTTATAGAATTCCTGCGTGTGTGTTGTAATGAAGATAAAAACATCTGTGTATTATTTATTAGTAAAACAATTATTAGCCCGTGTGGGAGTTTTATATGTATTAACAATTGAGATTTTTAAATTAAATAACAAGACGTAGTTTATTTTATTGTAAAACATGAAAACATAAATTTTTAGTTATTGAAGGTAAATTTACAGATTAGACTGCATGAGAGGATGAGATGATCTTAAACCTCAGTCACTTAATCCGACAGTTAATGATCGTAGTTTGTGAGTAATTACCATCATATAGGGTCAGTTTAAAACGTAGAGATGCCAGATGGAAGCAATAAAGTCTCACCAAGCCTGTGGGCAGTTATCTCACGGAGCAGAGACGTCTCTTGAATGAGGTTCAGCAGAGAAAGTGATGTCACTGGGCTGTTATGAAGGACTCCCAGCTCACATTCGGGCATCTACTGGTGATAGCGGCCATTTCTCACATACCTCAGGCTGTTTGA
The DNA here is from genome assembly GCA_031002005.1 of Vandiemenella viatica. Taxonomy (NCBI): domain Eukaryota; kingdom Metazoa; phylum Arthropoda; class Insecta; order Orthoptera; family Morabidae; genus Vandiemenella; species Vandiemenella viatica. The sequence goes on from JARYHS010013630.1 coordinate 347,919,055, forward strand.
CTCTGATGGTTCTTTGCTGCTCACTCCCGTGGCTGGATCTACTGACGTCTTGGGCTACTGACCTGGGTTGCGATACTGTACAGCCCCACGGACTTATTTTTCTGCACTTTAATACAAGATCTACTGCACCGGATTGATATTGTACTGCTCCGGACTAAACAGCTTGTCATAATTTCGATGGCCATATTTCTTGTAGGATATAGTGTGTTCCGTTAACAGAGACGGCTCAAGGTCACTCTGTCACTCCGCTGCCCCTTAATTGCGGAGGGGAAGGAGTGCCAGCTGTCAAATTTCTCACTTGTCTAACTGAGTGATAGGAATGGGAAGGGATTATAAGGTGAGTAGCGGGATAAGGAAGCAAGCCCTTGATTCGCCAGGTTAGCTTGAACAGAGTATATGTCTCAGGCGGCTCATTAAATAAAATGTTATTCACAGAAACCAGACAGCTCTAAATTCAAACTTAACTGGTAAAGAACGCTGAAACTAAGGAACTCGTGCAGAGGATGGGGTTTTAAACATGTTTTTGGACTTCATCCACCCATGGAAAGATGCTGGATCTATCGCAATAAATTTTCAAACTATATTTTGCAAATGGCGTATGAAATCTTTTTTCTGGGCACGTATCTTGTCAAATTAAATTCTCTCTATTTTTCACGGTCTCAGATGTCTTAAAGGCAAATGCGACACATGTTCGACACAACACGCATTGGTGAATGTATGTTTAGTGAGTCGAGAAAGTTGTAATCATGTAACATTCAGCTTTCTACAATGGCCAAGTGTGCGAATACCATCATCAGCCTTCAAACTAAGCACATCCTGGCTGATAACCTGCATCGCTTCATGTCCATTGTGCATTCCGACGGACTTGGACAATTCCAACAGAACAATGCGACACCCCACACGTCCAGAATTGCTACAGTGTGGCTCCAGGAACACTCTTCTGAGTTTAAACATCTCCGCTGGCCACCAAACTCCGCAGACATCAACATTATTGAGAATAACTGTGATGCCTTGCAATGCCCTGTTCAGAAGAGATCCCCACCCCCTCGTACTCTTATGGATTTAAGGACAGCCCTGCAGGATGCATGGTGTCAATTACCTCCAGCACTGCTTCAGAGTTTCAGACATTAGTCGAGTCCATGCCACGTCGTGTTGTGGCACTTCTGCGGGCTCGCGGGAGCCCTATACGATATTAGGCAGGTATATCAGTTTCTTTGGCTCTTCAGTGTAAAATATAATTATCAGGTTTAATATTAAGAATAGTTGATAAAGAAACGTGGTAATTGACATATTTTGCACATTTCCACTCTTTGCTCGTTTACGCATTTCATCCTAGAGAAACTCTGCACGAAATAAATATCACATCCACAAAAATTACAAGTTATTGTAAATTATACTGTATTTAATATTCTCTGGAGCTTCTTAATTCAAAGTTCTAACACATCAAATAAAAATGTTATTCACATATACCAAACAGCTTTAAATTCAAACTGAAAGAGTTTTTGGGTTATAACTCATGTTACTCCCTGAAAGAATTTTCTTTTCGGAATTCGGTGAATGAAAAGGACCGTTGAAAATAAGTACAGTATGTTTGAAAGCAAGAAAGGTAGAAATGAAAAGTAACTGACAACCACTGATATGATTAATATTTTTCTGTGAAATTGTGTATAAAGTAAAAATTAATGAGAGTGTCTGAACATTGTAACTTTCACATGGACGTGTAATTTCCAAATTCTGCTACAAATAAACTGAACTTCTGCTCAAAATGCCTGCACAGTAGTTTTTTTTTTTTTTTTTTTTTTTTTTTTTTTTTGCTTGCGAAACAACGAAAAATTATAATAAGTTGCGCTGTCAACATCTGTCGTGGCCACTTTAATTCTTTCTGATCAGTAGAATATACAGTTTTACATGGATTTAGAACAACGGAGAAAACTTCACACGCACAAAGCAACATCTGAGCAAATCGAACCCAAAGCGAAGTTTCGATCCGGCGAACTGTCAATCTCCCTGCCAATGACCCTTGAAACGTTTGCTCAACTCGAGACAGTACGGTACCTGCTACCTCAGCTTACAGACTTCTTTGTGCAGTATATTCAGCTGCACTAAGGCATCCGCTATGTGAAGTTGAGCAACTCCCACTTTCTTTCATTTGTTGTTCTTACCACAGCATCCTCACTTACGGTGTACAGTCGACCATTAAGGTTCCGAGGATAAATTTTCTTCTCTCAAACTAAATGTAAGATGTATTAAGTATTCCGGCATTATTTTCAGAGCGTAGCTTATAAACCAGATCGAATTAATTTTTAGTGTTTGTAAAAAAAGTCTTCAAATCAAAAATGGTGTTGAACTTACAACTTTAGTCTCGATACGTAAACATCGATCAGTCCTTGAGTTGCTGGAATAAATGAAATCACTAATAAAAGCAGATTAGATACCCTGATCAAGATTTTCAAGTGAGATCTTTGTGGTCATAGAACTTTAAAATTTCAACAATAAATACTATACCGTTATGTTTAATAGATTGTGCGAAATCGTATGCTTTATAAAGAACTTAAATATTTTACAACAATTCTAAAAAATACGATTTACTTACGAATCTCTGATGTGAGCTTTATGAAGTTCACATATCATTTTTCGAAGGCGGGTTGATTTGCGTCCTGTGAACTACGGTGGTACGCAAATATGAGCTGAACTAAGAAAGGGATGGCGCGAATCGTTTAAGCTCCGTGAAAATGTGTTTTAGCTAATCGATTCATGAGGGGCAAAGTATGGACCCTTGCAGCCCCTGGAAAACCACCTAAAATAGCGTAATTAGGATGGTGGGTTCGCTGGGATCCAGAGTTCAACCATCGTCCGTTTGCTATTCTTCACCTCCTTCTCATCCCTGTTGAGTTAATACGTTCGGCCAAACTACCGTGTCGCAGAAAATTCCTTGGATGAGCACGAGAGTTTTAGTTTTCATATCTCACCCAAAGATTTTTTATGAGGATCTGGGAAACGATTAGTTGTCCCTGTGGAGCAGTGAAAGTTTAGAATCCAATAGAAAATATCACGAAGCAAAGAAGAAGAAAGAAGTGTGGAAAAACGACAACAGAAGTTGTTAGCCCGATCAATTTGATGACGCAACCGAGAAACACGCGATGGAATCTTCTCCGAATCTGGGTCGTGATACCTGGCCCCTCCACCGAGTAGCGATCTTGAGGAGGATCCAGGTGACCTGGTCGGAATGTTGGAGCAGGACAGAGAGGTTTGCGCAAGGTGGTGGACAGGTATCTGGCTGCCGGGAGCCCGAGGCATCTGCGAGGCCTTCAACTTTGAACCGGCACGGCGGCCACCTCGTCCCCGATATGTAAGCAGCGTCGCGTGCCAAACAGATCCATCACAGCTGCGACCGACCTCGGAGGTATACCAGCTCCGCTTGATCTTCGGGCTCTTATGTTGCTCTTGCTTTATAATATGGCTCATACTTCGCGGAACTGTTGCGAGTCCGTTTTGATTTGCTTTTTTATATCTTCGTATACTATTGTTTACTGATTGCCAGTGATTCCGACGACTTTTTCTTCTTGGTAGATTCATAGCAATAAAACTAGCGTAGAAGAAAAAAGATAATTTCCGAATAAACCCATCTTTTCACCTCATCTAAATAAGTAATACCGACGCCATCCTCTCTTCTTAGCTGTAAGTGAGTGTTTTACTGTTATTACCTGCTTAGCAATAGGTTATGCAGCAAAAAAATCTCTATTACTGTACACAGCGGTTTCTATATTGCTGAAAACTTTTAAGTAAATCACAGCTACGGACTGTTCAAAGTAATACAGCGAAAACAGATATACGGTACAACTATTATCAACTATTTTATATAAAATGCAGTCAGTGTTTAACAATAAAAGGTATACCCATCAAGACAAGACACAAGGCAAAACCATACCAAGTAATATGAATGAGCGCTTAAAAATTTCACAGGAATATAAGTTAGTCTCTAAACAACCAACAGTAAATAAGAAATTGTATTAAATTCTGACAAACCTCAGCAGGATTAATATATTTTGGTACATTTGCCAGGCAAGAAATTTCATGGAAACTTCAATCAAAAGTTAAATGTTGCTATTACAAATGAATCACTGCGCGGATATTAAAAGCCAGTGAGTTAAATTACATAACATCTGACATATTTACCTATTCATACAAATTCGTCTAAACTAATAACATATTTTTGAAGAATCATATACATCGTAAAATTATTGTTTGACATTCATGTCTACGGTTTTAATACAGAAGCATACCTAAAGCTCACCCTTAAGATAATTCTAATTACTGGCTCTAATCACCTATTCTCGATAACCGGTTAATCTATAGGGAGAGCTAGAATGATTTGTTAAAATCAAAAAAGTAAATTCGTATGGGCTTTCGACTCGGTAGAGATTTTCAAGTTTCCTGCTCTCTCTTTGCTAGACCTAAAGTTTAACATGAAATTTGACGCACGGAGTGTCCTAAGCTCGTATCTCCAAAAAGAAAATAAATGTTAGTCAAAGGTGAAGGTCAGTTTAACTGTCCGTTTAATTTCCTGGCCGGGTGGAGAGTCGAGCCCTGCATCACAACAGTCAAAACGGGCGCCTTAATCACTGAACCTCCAGATCTCTTTAATCAACATGTTCCTAAAAGTTTTCAGAACTTTCTGATGAAGGCAAAACAAAGACTCAGGATTCGAATCTTGGAGTCTGTTACTGAAAAAAAAGGTCTAAAATTCTCTCACTCTACAGTAAAACCAGTGTCTTTTACTGAAAGAACATGTACTCATCAAAAACGAACCCAAGGACTGGTCATTTAAGTGGCAACTGTGCGAAGTTTCGATTCGTCCTTCTTAACTGATGTACACAGAAGAGCCAAAGAAACTGGTACACCTGCCTAATATCGTGTAGGACACCCGCGAGCACGTAGAAGTGCCGCAACACGACGTGGCATGAACTCGACTTATGTCTGAAGTGGTGCTGGAGGGAATTGACACCATGCGTCCAGCAGGACTGTCCATAAATCCGTAAGAGTAGGAGGGGATGTAGGTCTCATATAAATGGCACGTTGCTAGGCATCACAGATATTCTCAATAATGTTCATGTCTGCGGAGTTTGGTGGCCAGCGGAGATGTTTAAACTCAGAAGAGTGTTGTTCCTAGAGCCACACTGTAGGAATTCTGGACGTGTGGGGTGTCGCATTGTCCTGTTGGAATTGTCCAAGTCCGTCAGAATGCACAATGGACATGGATCGATGTAGGTGATCAGTCAGGATGCGTACGTACGTACACCTGGCAGAGTCGTATCTAGACGTATCAGGGGTCCCATGTCACTCCAACTGCACACGCCACACACCATTACAGAGCCTCCCCAGCTTGAACAGTCCCCTGCTGACATGCAGGCTCCATGAATTCATGAGGTTGTCTCCTTACCCGTACACGTTAGATACAGTTGGAAACGAGACTCGTCAGACTAGGCAACATGTTTCCAACGATCAACAGTCCAATGTCGGTGTTGACGAGCCCAGGCGAGGCGTGAAGCTTTGTGTCGTGCACTCAGCAAGGGTACAGGAGTGGGCCTTCGGCATCCGAAGCCCATATCGGTGATGTTTCATTGAATGGTTCGCACGCTGACACTTGATGATGGCCTAGCATTGAAATCCGCAGGCAGCAATTTGCGGAAGGGTTGCACTTCTGTCACTTTGAACGATTCTCTTCAGTCGTCGTTGGTCGCGTTCTTGCAGGATCTTTTTCCGGCCGCAGCGATGTCGGAGATTTGATGTTTTACCGGATTCCCGATATTCACGATGTGCTTATGAAATGGTCGTACGGGAAAATTCCCACCTCATCTCTATCTCGGAGATGTCGTGTCCCTTCTCTTGTGCGAAGAGTATAACACCACGTCCAAATTCATTAAAATCGCGATAACCTGTCATTGTAGCAGCAGTAACCGATCTAACGCCTGCGCCAGACACGTGTTGTCTTATTTAGGCATTGCCGACTGCAGCGCCGTACTCTGAGTGTTTACATACTTGTATCTCTGTGTTTGCATACGCATTCCTATACCAGTTTATTTGGCTCTTCAGTGTTTTTGATTGTATACGTCAAACATCCATTTCTCAGACTGGTTTTCGAGACCAATACGTCTTTCGAACTTGAAGGTCAAGAGAAGTCTCCTGAAAAACGATGAATCAAATGATTAATACGCAGTGATAGTATTTAACCCAATTTGGTTAAACTTTTACACAGAAGAGTTGTTTCGCCTGATACACTGAGAAAGTTGTGTTCATTTTTATGAAGTGGAAAATATACTGTCGAAATTGAAACTAGGATCTATCTGAGGCAAAAGGGTTGATTCAATGGATGTATCGTTAACTAACATCCTGGAGAACTCTCGTTTCACTCTTTGAATTCCACTTTTACTTTAATGATGTCACACAAACGTCAGTACATTTCTTTAAAAGGAAAACAGAAATTTTCTTTGCGTTGGACTCATATATTGCCAGGTGTAGTATTAGGGTACACCGGTCTACGGTATGAGTGCTTCAACGAATTCTTTACCGGTCCCGGCTGCGTGGAGGTTAGTACACCGGTTTTGTGTGCTGGGTGACGCTTGTTCGAGTCCGACCTCGGAAAAACGTTGGTTTTGATTAAATTTCTTCCTTGTAATGACGACGAGTGCTTGTGTGAAGGAAGCTGACATTACACGAATGTAATAATAAAAACGAAAAACATTATAATTGGATGATTTGCTTCTTTCATCAATCGCCTGAATTTTTGTTATTTTAATAAGGATCGTGGAGTTAATGTTCTGTTCGTCACATTTTAGTCCCAACATGTCAGATGAAATCCGTAAGCATTACAGTAAGTGTGACTTGTTGTGTTGAAACTTCTTGAAAGGAGGAAGCTTCATTAAATATGACGTTATGAAGTCATGCAATTCTACACAACTAAAGGCCTTCTGCCATCAGTGAATCTTACTTCACAGAGTTAAGCAAGCAAGTAATAAAATGTACAACTGTACATGTCCCAGCATCTCTGAGTGCCTAACAAATTAACATTTCACAACGGATTACAGCTTCCTGGTGAATCACACCGTTTACGAATGAAGCATATGTGTCCGAACAGTTGATGTTTACGATTTATGTATCTGTTATTTTCCGTGTTTTCCATTTTATGTTATTTTTAAGATTTCAGTCGTCTTTTGACTTAATCGTTTTTCCCATCATCTTCTTGTGTATTCTGAGCGCAGAACTTTCCGCAGCTATTCTGGAAGAGAGCCACCACTTGGAATGGAGGATAGAGCTGCCGGCCAAGAGAAATATCCGCGCGTCTGCAGAGGCGAACACAGTCTGAATACGTTACGCAGTCGGACCCTTTCGATTTCTCTCAACTGTCACCACTTGTGTGGCAGTTAGAGTCACTTCCGGAAAAGTTTAATATAACTTCCGCAACTTCCGCATCCTACGTCAGCAAACAGCAACGGAAATCTAGTTCGTTTAAAGCTTCCGAGTACAACGCTTCTTGGCACATTTTAGATCAAGCTGCAGGCAAATCACATTTAATACTGACGTGAAAAACATTGTTTTTTTCATATTTTCTAATATTATTATCGTTACGTTTTGTTAAATCTGATTTTGATTTATACAGCATGAAAATGATAAAGGGAACACTAGATGTCTGTGTACTTGCTCGCAAACTCTCTGAGCCATAACTACCAGCACCGCTGTCTTTATTCAGCGATCAACGTACTTGGCTGTCTAGCCACAATAAACGGGTTCGGTACCCAATACTCGTCTCGATTTATTACTGTCGAGAGATTTGGAACTGGATGCAGTCGATTACGGTGTATCAAAGCGGGTTCTATGACCAACATGGGCAACCTCAAGGATGAATCTACATCCCTGTAAGCTGCCCTTATTACAGTCAAAATCCCAGGGGCCCTGGCCTTATATAATCACCACTGTGTAATATGTTCTGTCCTCGTTGTATAAAGGTTCCAGAAGAATTGGCAGGAATTGCTCTAATAGTCCCAACATCTACCAGTTGTAAATCATAATTAATAAAAACAATTTCCAATATCTTACAATAATTTATTTTATTAAATCACTGGCTTGAGAACATTTTTCTTTAATTCAAAGGAATATGTTTATGACATGAGATGAGGGATCATTGTACTTCTTCCGTGACATATGATAGTGGATTCGATATATTTGTTTGACAGAGATAAAAATGAACAGGCAATTAACAGAATATCATTTGAGGTGGTATTTCATAGAAAACTCCATTTCTTATTCGACTTATGCTTTACAGGGAAAAAAAAAAAAAAAAAAAAGCATTAACGTCCTAGCTACGTCGAAAAGAGGATATTTGGCTAGCATTCTCGCACTGTAGGCTAAACGAATACTTGACTGCTATTATTTTCTATAGTTACAATGCGTGCTATATTAAACTGTAAATACACAATACGCAAAAAGGTGATAGGTATTCACTACGCCGGCTTTGCTAACTCTTTTTCCGTATTTAACTATTCTCCTTTTCCTTGCAAAAGTATAAACTGAGACAAGTGAGATAATATCACAGACTGTAATAGAACCATTACATTTTTCCGTAAGAAAATTAATTTTGAAATTCATCACTGTATTACAATTCAGCCATTGAAGGATATAGCAATGGGATCATTGCAGGGACCTAACGAGTTGCTGCAAACCTCAATTTGTCTGAAATTCGGAATTTTGTTAGGTAATACCTGTCTGCCAAGTTCGTTGTCTACCTTTACTATAAATTTACATCCGTTAAACATAGGTACTTTTTGTTCTTATTTAGTCAAGAGTAATTCAAGGAATATTAGAATTCATTTAGTTTAATTTTCAACAATAATTTCTGGTAATACTCCGTCATCATCTCGGCAATGGCGTTCGCCAAATAGTTGATTTTCAAGAATTAATTATCTTTACGCCCAAGATATCCTTTGTTGATAAAGCGTTAATCAGTGTTCGTTCGTATTTAAATCGCGATACCAATATTGGCAGGTGCCTTAACTTGCCATAATTAAATGAAGAGTGAGTACCTTGTTTCTTCATCTGCAGTCCTGGAACAAGGATGTAGATTTGTGAAATGGCAGTAATTAGTGAGAAATGACTGCGTTTCGAACACTGGTTAGTTAACTAACTGTTATCTACGGTCTTACAACACTCTACCGTAACATTAATGTTTCGCGGACAGACGGCGAAACTCGTTTCCTGTCCCTTTTAATTTCTCCTTCATTAATGATTTCGTTACAGGGGACACGCTCAACGTCAGAAAAATAAAAAAATAAAAAAGTTGCAAAAACCAATTACAAACAAAATGTGTTACTTTAAGTATTTGCAGTAGCTGAAACTGTAATAAACAGTAAAGTAGAACTTTTTTTAACTGCTTAATGTCTCTTAACAGGGAGGTCATTAGAGACGGGAAACGATTGGGGGGGGGGGGGCAATGAATCGAAAGGAATTCGGCCATGGTATTTTGAAGGAAGCATCCCGGCATTTGCCTGGAGTGATTTGTGAAACCTTTGACAACACAAATCTGGATGCCCGGACGGGGATTCAAACCGCCGTCTTTCCGAATGCGAGGCCAGAACGTTAACCGTTACACCACCACACTCGGTCTAAAATAGAACAAATGTACAAGATACGAGCGGAATGTAGGGAGTCATATCAACCTAAGGTCGTAGTTATTGTGCTGGTTATCGAAACAACGTCTCGGTGTTTCCAATCATACGACTAACTTCAGATGTTAGAGATTGATTTGCTTATGAGAAGCAATCCATGAACGCAAAGCAGTTGGGATACCTTGTTAAACTTGATAGTAATGGCGACCACAATGTAGGCTAATAGCGCGGCCAACATAAACACTGCCAGTAAGGTGTCCGCGCCAGTTTTTAGGACCTCTCTGCCAAATTACCACACGTTATTTGATCTCTTCCTCTAAATACTTTTAAACGAAATAAAAATAAAAATTAATCTATAAACGTGATTTTTACAAAACATCGTAATTGAAAAGACTGCGTTTAGTTGTTTGCTGTTCTAAATTAAAAGAGATGGGAGGGAGGATGGAAGCGTATGATATTCCATTTAATTCTAGATCTGTAAACCATGCATCATTCTCTGACGACCTAGCATGTTTTGCAATAGCTTCTTGTAAGTGGTAGCGCAAAATGAAACATTGACAAGTCTAATTATACCAAACTCACTTTTTCCTTTTTTTCTGTTTTAAAATTCATATTTATCACTCAAAACAGAGATTTCTTTTTAAAAAATGTAACTGCTCGGGACATCTTATTTTTTCCCCATTCCTTCCTAGGAATTTTAGGTTCACAAGTTGAATGTTAATAGCTATTTTGCTTTATAAACTCGGAATTAGAAAAAAAATGTCAGTCAGTATTAAGAGTCAGAAGTGAGTGGTCTAGTGGCTTAGCGGTTAAGGCGTCTGAATGCAGGTGGGAAGGTTCCCGGTTTCGAATCCCTATATCGGCGGGTATTTTTTCATACGCCCCTTAATCCGACTTTCACCCATCGCACAGCTTGCTGTGTAAAGTGAATTACGTCAGAACGCTTCCGTGGCTCGGATTCTACGTTAAACGTAGGTCGCTTATACCCGGTAGGACTACCGGGTTAGGCCATGTGTCTGCGATAGGAGCGAATTGCGCAGCCGATAACAAACTCTGTCACCAAGTTTAACAGCCAAAGAGTGGGTTGCTCTCTTTGGACACTTTAGTGACTTTTCGTTATAGAGATGTACTAGTATCGATCAGCTGTAAACTCAAATGAACATATAACTGTTAAAGAAACATGGAAAACATTCCTTCAGTGAACACTTCGAGTTCCCACCAACTAAAGGAATCGTAATTATAGTTAATAATGCAACGCCATCGGTGAAGAATATCATAGACTGACATTTAAGACTATGGGAACATTTTTCTAACGAGAATGTAGCTCATTTCGGCAGTTATCAAGAATAGACACAAGGCAGTCACGTTTTAGTTCAGTCACTTTGGCTTAGCACTTGAGTGGTTTATGGTAGGTCGTTAAATGTTACATGATGAAGTAAGAAGTAGTATTGCATCAGCTGTCGCGTCTGAATTCAAGGGTTAAGAGCAAGCGATAACTGGAGAGCGGTGATAAGCAGAAATGTTCTCAGTTCCCAGGTTTTCTGAAAAGAGTCATCCTTGTTTCGCCATTTAGATCCACATCTTTGTAAAACATTTCAAGCTGTAAAATATGATACAAGAATAAAATTAAGAAGTTTTCTCCAAAACGAAGAGGAAATATAAAATTGCTTATATTTTAAAACAAAATATTAATACTTCCGTTCATAAAAAAAAAAAAAAAAAAAAAAAAAAAAAAAACATTGGTTAGCTGTTAGAAAAGCATATGCTTTAAGGATCTACACTGAAGGTTTCTGTTTTCCTGCATCAATAACTTTGACAATAACATCTTCAGCTTGCGCGAATAGCAACACTTGCTAGACAAATGTTTTAAAGTTAACGCATTGTGGTAACCCTTCTGCGAACCTCCTTCTTTCAGATTTTTGTGTTTCCAGTTTTGGAGCAGTGTGTTAAGTGAATAATGTAGTAAGGACTTCTTTCTTTTGAACAAGAAAAGTTTGGAAACAGAATTTCTTCAATCTTCTACAGGGATGTTGCTGAAGATACGGAATCCTTTAATAACATGTTATAACCAAATAGGGAACGAAATGAATGACACGAACACACAGTTACATTAGTGCATGTTGTTGATAGAAGCTGCTCGAATTCATGAAATAAACTTCTATATATGTGCTGTGTTACATACCATACTAATGTTACCGACCATAGTGTCAAAATAATATATATATAAACTTGACTCGTTCAGTTACAGCATTTCAATAGAATATATTTCGAATCGTAAAACATATTGTGCCTCAATAGACTGTATCATTTCCGAAAGGTAAAGTCTTGACATAAACCAGAGCTATGACCTTTACTGTTGTTATCATTGTTTAAAGTATTCTCGAAGTTTCCTGGTTCAGTTAAGATACTCTAAAAGCAAAATATTCCGATCACTCCTTAATATATTATCGATAATTGTTGGAAACGTTTTATAATTTTATATACTTGAAATATATTCTATATTTATGCATATGATCATTGGTACACCAGTAGATCATCTTCAGAGAACGTGTCAACTTTTCGAACCTTTTTTTATATAAAAAACAACGAAAAGCGGTACAGAAAATAATTGGCACTATGTTGTAACAATATTCAAGAAAATGTCACAAGTAAAATACTTACGGACTGACTTACCGTTCATGCATAAAATTAATAATTATACAATTGAAATGAAAACTCATACAAGTATATACAAACGTACGTTAAAATAAACAGTACATAGTGGAAAAAAAATTCACATGCTTTAGAAGAGAAGAATTCAAGCTGATTAAAGTGATCGATTTTACAATATGCAAAAAGAAAACTCAGATAAATATATTTCCATCTTTAAAATAGGCCATTGAGGTCTTGTAAATGTTTTTGTCACTAGACGATAGCAAAATTGTCGCGTTCGAAGGAAAAGATATACCAAGATTTTTTAATTCTGTCAACATTTTGTATTGCTGCAATCTATACATGTGGTAAGAAAAAAGTATGTGATTTAATTTACCCACTGCTGGGTCTAAGCAGTCGCATCGGGGCTTTCCCATTTTCGTATTCGATTTTAGTGACTGGGGTAGTTACCACGATGGAATCGGCTTGGTGTAGCGCCTGTTAACTTTCCAGTTATTGAGCCAAGGCTTCGCTGAGGTAACTGTTTGTAAACGCCCGTAGTAAGAACTTTTTTGAACCAACGAACGGCTACATTCCGTTCGCCATAATTCCTTTGCTCGCTGTTTAACGGTTTGGAAGAATTCTGAGGATGGGAGTTTCAAGTCTTCTCTCTGTCCCAATTTGATAGATTCCTTCGCCAATCCGTCGACGTACTCGTTAAATTTGATTCCCTTGTGTGATGGGAACCACATGAAACTGGTTGCAATACCCTTTATGTTGCCGATGTATATTTGACGTAGGATGTATATTATCCATCCTTTGCTTCCAACTTGACCTCTCTATACTCTTGATTGCAACCAGGTAATCGGTGATAATTACTACTTTCATTTGCGACCGTATTTTACTGTCTCTACTATCGTTTTGACTTATGCTAAAAAAAATTATGTCTGCGCTGATAACGAATAAAATGCATGCTACTGTGATAGAGGGCAGTATAATGCGCAGCCAACTCTGTCTCCTGAATTGATCTGGGAGCTGTCATTGTAAATGTGTATTACATTGGAAGCCAGGTTGAATAATTTCCTGTTGAGGCTGTCATTTGCGTCAGAATTTGTGTATTTATCTGGAAAAAGAATTTAAGTGTCCATTAACTGTGCTTGATAAACTGGTAGCATTTCAATTTTTTTTTCTATTTTATCACTTATTTCATCCCAAGATGTGCAGGCATTTAATAATGGTACGTAGTGGCGTGCTGCACGATATGGGTTTGAAACTCTTCCCGCCGCTTCTTTTACAATTTCCATTCGTTCCGTCAGAGGATGATATTAAAAATTTACTTTCTCTACCAAAAACTTTTCGGATAGCTGAATTCTTCTTATGTATAGAGAGAGGCATGTCTACAATTTTATTAGCAGTACTAGCAGTGTATTTGTAGGCGTGGATCTCATAGCTCCTACACGCCATCTGAGAAAGCGGTAGTGTAATCTGTCCAGCGTCTGTAGAGTATCTTTTCTACCGTTGCCGTTGCGTAAAAGATGCAGCCGTAGTGAACTAGCGATCTGATTGGTGATCTTTATAAAAGTAGAAAAGTTTCCGCAACCGCCCTTAGAATATTAAGACTCTTATCTGATTTGAGTATTACTTGTTGTACTCGTATGTGCTCTCTGCAGGTGAGATGGCTCTGAAGCTAATTTGTTTAAGAACAGATTATAATTTCTTGTTTCGTAGTCCGTCACGTAGTGTAATAAGGCAAATTGCAAATTTTAGGCTGGACCATAAGCTTCGGCAGTTTTTTGCGTAATGCCATTTCAAAAAGAAAGACACAGCACACTACATTAATATTAATTCTCGATCAACACGAAAGTTTTACAACTATTAAATGAGCTAACAACGTTTAATTTTCTAGTGCGCTGGCCTTAAAGACGTTGTCGTCTTGTAAATGTGCTTTAAGCTAATCATTGTGTTTGTATGTGATTTGAAGCGAATTTCGAATAGCAGTTTCAAGGTTGCTAATTAGAAGTTAACTACGCTACAGTGTAAATTCGTTTTTGAAATATTTATTACTCTGTTGTGTGGCATACTGTGTGCTATGCTAGTGGCGCGGAGTGAGGGCGTGAGACCAGGCCAGGTCAGTTGCCGTTACGACAGTCAGCGACCAGGTCCGGAGTCGAAGTCCGCTCCAGGATGACTGCAAGCGGAAGCCGTATCGGGGTCGAGCGGTTACCATCCAGGACAGCGAGGTCCGGCTACACACCGGACAACCATTTAGTTACACTTTAGCTGCCGTTACTTCGGGTAACTCTCTGTGTTATTCGTATTAAACCCAGTCGTCTTGTAGTTCTGCTTACGTGTCCACTTCTGGACGAGTTGCACAAGTAGCACAACCTCCTCATTTTACTAAAGAATGGAAAAACATCTAATTTGTCAGTTTCGAATATGGAACTCCAGGCATTGTAACAATTTCTACCGCTGTCAAAACTTCTTCGTTGTAGTGATCCTAGTTCGACAATGCGCCACGTAATGCCCCGTTGACTGTGTATCTCATATTTCAGAAAAGTTCTACTAAGAAGTCCGCGTTAACTTGTGCTATAAGCCAAGAACATACCTCACACCTTTCTGTCAACTGACGGAGGAATTCTCCTCTAAGCCTTATTCCAAACATGGGAACACCTCATTAAGTTGTTACGTCCCTCAACGGAGGCTAGCGTGAATACAATTACAAACTGCACATACCGTTACATACGATATAACAATAAATCACCTAACATAGGAATCATTATTTGAGAACTGGTCTCACGTCGCAAGGGTTGCCGTTTAAGTCAGACCAAGGGCATATGTTTTTTTTTTTTCTTTTTAAATCAAACGCTGTGTTCCTTCTTGTAATGTCCGAACCGCGAGGGAAAGGAAATACTGTGGTAGATAGATGCATTTACACTTGTTGAATCAAAAACATTACAGTTCGTTTGCTACATGGTGTCAGCAGCGAAACGCCTCACTTCTCTTTTCTCGCAACGTACAGTACTTATTTACAGTTTCCTTTCTGCTGCCTGTATATCTTTACGGAAAATAATCCTTCATAATACGAAAAGAATGTTTTATACATGTTTCCCAGTCTAAACGGTACGAAGTTTATATGCTAACTTTATGAAGACAAGACTGGAGAAATAAAGAAAATGCGTGAACAATTGGGGAGCTGTAACTGGGTAAACAAAAGAAAGAAATACTGTAGGGAATTGCAGTCTAGGAGAAAGAAATGAAGCAGCAATAGGAAGTTACAATTTTCGGGAAACATATAAACCAGTCATAGCCTTTATGCTATTTAAAAATCATGAAAAAAGACTATAGATACGAAAAAGTCCAAGTAATAAATGTAGATATCAACTAGATAATGTAATACTATCCAGCGGTTACATCGACATTCCTCCTAGGAGTTGCAATTTCCGCAATGATCGGTGTATACGAGGACAGAGAATTTTAATGCTGGTTGGTGCAGTAAGCATCACCTCACTAGAGTAAAATGAATATTAGAAACAATTATATACAAAGAGCTATTTTGATCAAGAAATATAGAAAGTAGATGTGTACATTGAAGCGAATGTGAGCCGCTCAGCACGATAGCCAGAGTCCACTAATAGACCTCTTCCTCTACTCCACGCCCCTCTGAATACGTCACGCACGCAGCTTCAGTTTCATTTACCAAAAGGAATTCCCAGTCAGAACAGTGCTTTTCTTGTCAGAACTGCAGCAGTGATACTCGTTAAGTCACAAATCATTTCACCTGCAACAATGACTTGAGCACCAGATATAGCGACAGAAAATCTACCTACGACGAATAATGCCTTTCTTTAATACAGCACATTAGAATAAATGACATCTACAGCTTGATTTAGTAACTTACAGTTAGCAGATTTGAGCTGCAGAAAACAGGGTTTTTTCGTATAGTATGTAAAAAGCATTTTAAGCCATGAGGAAGAAGTTAAACGCCAAGCAAATGAAAGCTGAGAGAAATGCCGGTTCTTAATAAGCGGTTGTGCGCTCAGGGATGATCTCTTCCGACAAGTAGTGGACAAGGCTTTACAAGAAATAAAGTCTCCTTCCTGCTTGTGACAAGAAGACTTTCACTGAGAACGACCACAGAACATGGAAAAGTCAACGAGCCGTTAGATCATTACCAGTTGAGTCACAAGTCGTAGACTGTCATAAACTACGGATGAAATACATCTACAAAGGGAAAAACGCCACTGTATTCACATTAGTCAGGATTACGGTTTCACTTAACGTTCTATTGCCCACTGGCTAAAAAAATCATTTGAGTGGAACACAAGGATAGTTGTTCCATAGTTATAGACGATATCCAGTTTCATTTTTGTTCCAATTCCAGACTCCAAACCCAAAAATCAGAAATTTTGAGGTGTTTATCATTTTTTTTAAAATGGTAGTACTTTCTATCAACATTCACAACTGGATGAAACTAAACGAATCCAATATAAAATTATATAAAATTATGTAATGTTGTAAAAAGTTATACAACCCTTAAATCGCAAGCTCATTATACCTTGAAAACAGTTATAGGTCAAGAACATATCGACGACCCATAACTAACTGGCCAGTGTGCTTTATTATCTCCGGTGGAAAATACAGAAAATAAATTAATGGACTAAAACTTGCTCCGCAACTCAAAACTTTTCATAATTAAATGAGAGTAGTAAAGTTTATTTGGAAAACAATTTCTTCATTGCTTGAATTTATGGCTGACCTTGCCCAATTGAGTCCCCATTCTACCTGTATCTGCGTGGTCACTAGTCTTTGCAATCGTTCCCATATAAATAGACATCTTCTAAATAGTCTAAAGATTGCGAACACTAAAGTGACGGCAAGCGCTCTGCCATAGACTAGATTAGAAGCCGAATACGACTGGGGGCAAGGAACGGAAAGGAATTCGGCCTCAATCTTTTGAAGCAACCATCCTGGAATTCGTCCTGGAGTGATTTGTGGAAACCATGGAAAACCCAAATCCGGATGACCGGATTGGGATTCAAATCCGCGTCTTCCCGAATGCAAGGCCAGAGCGTTCCCTACACTCGATCGCAAACCGGAAGAATGTGTTGGGCATAAAGTTGAAACCCTAGCCTGCTAAGATAATTTTAGTTCGACTATAGGAATTCTTCGTCATAATCTCTGGATTCAAACCTTTTCTAGAAAGAATTATAAATATATTTAAGCCTACAATAGTATCAGCAGAAAGGCAGCCGAGGTGCAAAATAAATTAATATTTTGACAGCAAGGAATGTAGTGTCAACTAAGTCAAAAAAGATACCAGTACACCGATATAAGGTCACAACATGTTCTTTGAAACAATCAGTCACACTGCAAAATAAAAAGTAATCTATTATTTTCGAGACCTCTTTGCATTATCCACACATAATAGCCTCCTTCCTCAGCTTATTGTGTTGTCACCCCGAAATGTATCCGCAAGACTAGCAGCTGAACTGCTGTTCCGTAAGTGTTTTTTCAGTGCCGCCCGAGTTTCTCATGGCCTTTAGAGTCCGCGGTTCGTGATTGTACCGCTTGGATCCGTGAACTCTGATCCTCCTGTTTCACAACGCCTACACCTCTCCGGGGAGGTACATGCGACTGAACGCTGCGTTGTGTTCTAATCTCAGGCTTTTACTCTTGCGGTTAAACACAGTCTTTGACCTTACCGTTGAGCCGTGGCAACGGAATTCGTGCGTCAACCTTTCCCAGCAACTGCTATTACGAAAATTTGCAGTGAAGAAGATACTATGTCGTTCAGAAAAAAATTTGCAGATAATCTGTAAGAGAGTTCTCTATATCATTAACTCTGAAATTTAATTTTAGTTCTTGATTTAGCATTTGAAGTATGAAAATTGGCCAGAAGGCTAGTAACAGTTTTTTTTTTTTTTTTTTTTTTTTTTTTTTTTTTTTTTTTTTTTTTTTTTTCAGGTAATGACGTTGTATCCGTCTATACATTGTATCTATAAATTCTTCTCTTGTTTCAGTTGTGAAGAGATTTTTGGAGTATAAAAGAGGAAATTAATTTCATAAAATTCATTTATGATTTATTGGAGCACAATTGTCACTCTTTCAAGTGAATTACGATCATATCGGGATTAGCTTCATGTTGAAGTGGTTTCGCAGCTCATTTTTGGATCTGTATAGCATGAAGCGGAAATAAATAATCAGTGAGATGTTTGAAGTATACATACCAAATTCAGTTTCCTGGGACTATGGAAGTCTTTTACTTATGTTTACGTTAATCAAATTAAAATGTTCATACTACTTAACCGTAACACTGTGTGAAGACTTAGTTCTAAAAAAATCTTAACCTAGAGTTACGTTATTAAAGGGGGAACCGTTACTAATCCTAAAATAAGAAAGTACACGACACGAAAAGGAAATCACTGTACTAATGTATAAACAAGCCAACCCACAATTATTAGGACGTAATCTAAGTCTGAACAAAATAGAAATAACAGATAGGAAATAAATGAAACTGCACCATTCATTAGCTGCCAACTATTAAAAAATTACATTTACACATAAAAAGCAGGTTGGTATTAATATTTACACTTGCTCCCACGAAGTTAGCTCGTATTGTCATAATATCCGACATCGATGAGGCGTAAAACCGTAAAAAAAAGTAATATCTACATTAAATTTCAGAATTAGTTTTAGACCGAATAATATTTTAGAACTTACTAAATCTTGCTTCATTAGAAATTGTTCATGTGTCAGACTGTGGTGTTGGAAATATGAAGCCATTGTATATTGTTTCAGCATTTAATCTAAGCAAACGAGTTTCAACCACAACTCTTTGGTCAGTGACAGGAGAAGCTTTATGTTCCGTACCAATAGAGATCGAACGTTACGACGAATCACGTCCGTTAAACTCGCACAGTGGCTCCTGGACAGTGATTATGATCATTGCGCAGTTTCAAAAGCGGCTACGGTTGGGCTATGTGGTGTTTAAGACCAGATGGCTGTTGCGGGTAAGTCAGCGCCCATTACTTCAGTCTATTGCTTCGCAACAGCTGTACTAATTACCGCTAAATGTGAGGGCTATCAACGAAGGCAAACGGAATGACATAGAGCTGCGTCACGCAACACCTTGGCATTAGTAACTGAAAAACAAAAGCGACAGCAAGCGTCCTCCAGTCATCTGCACTGTGATTGACATGCGAATGTTCATTCCATCATCATATGGTAATTATGCCCCACATTATCTCGAACCTATCAGCTATTTATATGCATATACTTAAAGTTTTAAGGCATTCAGTAATTCAATTTTAATTTAAAAAATTTCACAGCCCGTTCTAGTTGTTATACTCGTACGTTCAGAATAATTTTAAGCCTATCCGTCCAGTGCCCTAGACGTTAAGTTCGGAATTCAGAAATCCTGCAGACGTTATCTGTTGCTTTCAACGGCTCTTTTTGGTACATTTACTTTTATGGCTAGAAGAGATAGCTTCTCAGTCACTGAAGGAATAGCTTTAACGGGGTGGAACTAAAACACCTATTTTCCGCATAATCAGTTTTCAAGGACAAACGAGTTGCTGCATTACTCTCCATTAAAATTCCGCAGAGACTCCCCCTCATATTCTTATTATGTTTCGTAAAAGTAATATCATGAATAAGATTGTCATTAGTCTAAGGCTACTTGACTCATTATAATTTTTCATCACAAATTTTTATTTATTTCTTTTTATCACTTCGGTGACTTTATTTTAATAACTTAATGTATTACAGAGAAAGGGAACATCAGATTTAATGTTAAATTCCAATGCAATTAATGGATATACGATGCTGATTACAGACGAGGTAATCGGACTATTGATAAAAAAATACTACCTTAATACACTCCCAAAAAACATTCACTCCTGTCGTAATGCGAAATTAGCTTAGTGTTGTTAGTACTTTTATTTACTGCTTTTACGATTTTATTTTTTCATAGTAACTTTTCCTAGACGATTAAGCACAATGTGCATAAAATTCTTTTGAAAGAGAAAGTTACTTCTTGATAATGTTCATTCCCGATACTCTAACTGCGTACAGGTGCTGGGAATGAATCCGAAGTAATTAGCGTCACTGGCGAACTTTATCTAAACAAAGTTATATATATATATTGCGGCTGCGCGCTTTAATGCACAGCACTGGATCAGGGAGGTACAAGGTAACCATGTTCTAATCCTGGTCCCCACGTCTATCCTTATTCCAGTTTTTAGGTGGTTTTCCGCAGTCACCTAAACGAATGCTGGGATGACCTCCAAATTCCGCCTCGAAAAATACAGGTAGACATTCACAAATAAAAATGCACTTATCATAGAGAACACAAGTAACACCAATGTTCTTCAACGTGCGGTCACGAGGATGGTACAGATGGTCAGCAGGCCTAATATAAAAAATTGCGATGCCGTATTCGTACATCACAAGGCTATAAGTGATTATAAGATATAAGCCAACATTTTAAAAGCCGCGAAGATTTCAATGAGCACACAGAAATATGGCATTTCCTGGACGACGATAGTTCGTATAAGAATTAAATTAATGGTATTTTCTGAGAGTGTTGTAGTAGGCGTGAGGAACCACTGTTTGTGTTAGGGATGGTAACGTAAGAGTGGTGAAATAAACGACAATGAAAGATGTCAGGTATTGTTTCCTTTATGTTACACTATGGATGTAGGTCGACGGCATACTAAACTACAGCAACATTATTATTCATTTGGTTACTAAATATTACGAGTCTGGTCAAAGAGGAGGGTGAAGAGAGTGCTGGGAATGTACAGGTTATTTGTTGGTAATGGGGCCTGGAGGGATATTGGTCAAAGCATCAGGAATAGTGCGTTGAAGCGGAAAGGCGACCATGACCACAAGCTGGCGCTCGATTTCATGCACAAGGTAGTGGGAAAATTTTCTTTTGTTGGTAAAGGTGTCAGGGATTGGAACAAATTACCAAGTGAAGTGATGAATAATTTACGAAAAACGCTTAAGGAATTTAAAATTAAAATTTGTAAATTGGAACAGTAAACGGGGGAGGAATTTAATACTCCAATTATTTTAAAAAAAAAGTATAAAAAGGGGGAATTAGATGACTAGGCGAATCGCAATTAAAGTAACCACAATAATAATAATAATAATATGTAATTAACTTCTAATAGTTCACATCCGGTTCCGTATGAATTCAAAGCATTCTTCTGGATTTATTATGTTATAAAGGTACGGAAAAATATAGTAATATAAGCATAGGTGAAAAATTAGTCCCATCTAAGTTAGTGGTCAGCAGCATTAATTTGTCGGATTACCAGTCCTCGGGATGAAAAAGATTGAGAAATAATTACAAATAATTTTCGACATTGAAACAGGCGTGATGACTACGTTATACAAGTTCATGACTTTAGGAGACTTCATTAGTTCGTGATTGAAAATGGTGAACAATTAACCATAATAATAATAATAATAGTAATATGGTTCTTCTATATAAGGAATTGCGGCTGGTCGATTTGGAGGCCATTGAAGCCGTGAAAGAGTTTTGGCGAGGCTCGGGAAGGAATTTGTAAGTACTATGCCGTAATCTCCTGGAATGATTTCGATAAACCCTGTAAAACCGTAATGTGGTTGGCCGGACCGTGGGCTGAACGATATTTGCAGAGTAGTAAGTTTTCAGAACTACAGGTAGTTCTCCTTGCGATGGAACAGAGGGTAATTTAGCATTCAAAATACAAGATTTTAACCATAAGATATACGCTGAATCTTTGTTGCATGCAGCATAATTTCTTCTCTAATTTTGCAAGCACAGAGGCAGTCGCACGTCTGACATACTTTCTTATCGTTCCTTGAACTCAACGACCAGGCCCTGCCAAGAAATATAGCTCCTTTGAAGCTGTCTGCATGCTATCTGATAAGATGCTATTGAGGAATAAGTTTACATTTTTCTTTAACATTCCGTATACGATCTTCATTTCGTCAGTATGTCGGAAATTCTTGTGTTATGAGCCTGCTTATGTTCTGAAATAGATCTTTTGGTTACGTACTTGCCGAAAACCGTAAGTGTTCAACTGAAAAGGTAAATTGAAAAAAACCTCATTTTAAACATAATTGTTTTATTAATCTGGTTTGGAAAAGTTATCACTGAGCACAAAGCGGATATTAAATTAAGAAACTAACTTTGTAAAGCTTTTTGTTTCAGGCTATTGTTTTCAGTGAAAGAGAAATACTGAAATGCTGACAGTAAGAGTACTGAAGTCACTCTCTATACCTTGAATGAGTTAACACAGTATTGAGTCCCAGTCACGGGCGTAGCTACTATGGGGCTAGGCGGTGCAGTGCACCGGGGCCCCTACGCTCAGGGGGCCCCCAAGCATACCTCTGGGGGCCCCAAAGCGCACCTCTGGGGGCCCCCAAGCGCATTTCAGAGGCCCACGAGCCTTCATGGCAAACTGGCGATCTTTTTTTTTTAGCTCTACAGTCGTCTAAGGGGGCCCCTTAGATACAGGAAGCCCCTCACTAAGGGCCCTCTCAGTGCTCAGGGGGCCCCTAAGCACAACTCAAGGGCCCCATCCTCAGCCCTTACTAGCAACACAAAGCAAAAAAAGATCGCCCATCTGGCCTGAGGGCCCAAAATAAATTTTTTGCACCGGGGCCCTTGTTGACCTAGCTATGCCACTGGTCCCAGTAGCAGTCATAATGCCTTAGCGACATCGGTCACTATGCGTGCATTTTTTTTTTTTAAATAAATAGATGAAATCTGCAATTTCTTAAGCATTTCGCCATCATTAATATTAAGAAAATTTTTCTTCTTAGTCGCAAAGTAGAAGTTTTGTCTACCTTAAGATTCCTTTTCAGATGGAGCATGTTCAGCGTTTAAAACCGACTTCTATCATTCTACGTACTGTTTAATATCAGTCTTTTTCTGCCTTCTAATGTGCGTGAGTGTATTAATAACGACCACAAAATCGTGTGAAACGTATGTTCTCTGATATAACGAATTATTTCTTCCAGTGTGCTGCGCAACATCTGGGACTGTTAAAGGTTGTAATCGAAACGAAAGTGCTTACTTTGATTGCCTTCGAGTCGTTCAGTAACTCGAGTTGTAAATCAAACAAGCGCATCGAATGGGAAAAGTAACATTTAGCGGACATAAAACCTCTAGCCGTAATCTCACTGGTATGTAAACATCTAGCCCTGCTTTTCCTGAGAATAGCTACACTAAGAAGCTGCTAATACTAACTTAAGTAGTTAAGTACCGTTTTTCGCATTTACTTTCAGTCCAATAAACGGTCATTAATATGCTTTAAATACAATGCATCAGTTTATTCCACAAATTATAAATAAATGTTGAATGATTTTCTTTTCTTTATTTGATTAAAATTTAAAAATGGCTTAATAATGCATCTGCATAGCATTAGATTTAATTTTTAAATAACGCCATCTGTTACTAGCTGACACGCTCCATTGGCTCAGGTTGTTGCAGCACCGTGATGGTGTTCGGCGCGGGATTATGGTTCAAGCTTCCGTAGTGGAAGAAATTTTCACCATAGGACTCGGCCGGCAGGGTAGGAGAGGGGATGCCGCACGATTCCTAATCACCGGAGTGTGAGTTAAATCCTACACCTCTCCCCGTTAGCTTTTCGGAACAGCGAGCCTGAATGAACTGGCGCAGGGTTTTACCCCCTCTCTTCCATCATCTCTAATCCACAATGAAAACAACTCTACACTGAATACGAAAGCTATCACAGTACAACACCTACGAACATTATCACACTTGGGAAAGCGATGAGAAACGACGCCAGTTTATCTTCCCAGACGTTCCCATGGAGAGGTAAACATCCCCCATCGCAACCGCCCACGCCCGCACACGGGCTAGGCGTTCGTAGAAGAAGAGAGGAATGATGAATCGCAAGCGAAGATTCTAGATCGGAAGTTCCATAATATTCTAACTTACATTTGGGTAACTTACGATGCTCCAGAATGTTAAACAAATATTTATGCTCAAGTAGTAATAAATGAACAGATAACATGAAAAAATTCTCAAACATATTACCTATCGTCATTTTTTAATGCTCTTTAACATTGAGATCATTAGAATCACGAGAGGTGCGGGCGCAAGGAATGGGAAATCATTTGGCCCTTTTTTTAAGGGATCATCCTGGTATTTCGGGAAACCATGTATTACCAAAATTTTGGTAGCTGCACCGAGGATAGATCCGCGTTCTATCAAATGCCATGCCTTAGTCTTAAACACTCAACCACAAGCTTGATATTATATGCTACCATTTTGATCATTCAGTAATAAAACGGAGTGCATGCTATATCTATAAAACAATGTAATCGACTCGACGATTTTCAGGCCATTTGCAGTAACGTAATTCTCTCATGTCTTAATTCTTTCATTATTTCTGGAATTTGTATTACTGGGCGATGTACTCGACGGTTGTCAGACGGATATATCTTACGATACAAGACAAGTAAACGGCATTAACAGTGAGAAACATATTCCTTGGAGCTGATATATTAAACAACATAAACAGAGCGGAGTTGTTTCTCCAAATGTATCCCGTTCCTCCCAGGGCAGCATTTAGGTCCTGTTGGCTCCTAGGCTATAAATGTGGGGCGGGGCCCCCCTGTCAGCAGTGGCTTTGGCTGCCTCCGGCTATAGATGCTTAAATTTCGAAATATTCGAAATTCGGCCCAAAAAATTTATGCATTACCTTTTTTTTAGCTCTAGTACTGGCCCAGGCGGGGGATCCAGAGTTGTGGTGCGGGCCCCTCTTTGTGGTACGGGTCTTCCTTTGTGGTATGGGCCCCTAGGCTACTGCCTATGTAGCCGATGCTTAAATGCGGCGCTGGTTCCTCCTCGTTATAAGCACAGTGCTATATTTCTTTCCTTACATGGAAGCTAGCGATCCGAACGACACCTCCTCAGGCTCCAGTAATACCCGGTTTGCTCCTAGGTATAGGGAAGAGCACAAAATGCTTCAAGATCTTTGGAGAAGTCACCTCCATACCAAGGTGCATTTCAGAAATTCAAGTGAATATGGATCGTATTTCAGGAGCTTCCAACTTTGCCAGTCAAGTGTTAGTGTAGAAATAAACAGTCTGACATTCCGCGATCTACGCTCTGGTGAACCTGAAGCAATTCCAGAACGCATGACATTAGCGTGCCACTAGGATTCCCACTGTTATATATACTACATGGAGAAGGCAGGTCTCATGTGGACGGGTGTCCCGGTTACCAAACCTGAACGGCGCAAAACACACACCAATCTGTGTAAAAGGGTGGTAAACCCATCGAATGTCTGTCTCATATCCGAAGTTGAACCACTATGGTAGAAGGATCTTGTACGGACCTATCGTTATAATTTGGTTGTATCATACGCACCCGGATTTACAGTAAATGAGGTCACCTTCTATTTTCACCTCCCTCCCTCTTCTGTCTAATCAGTTATGTTGTCCATAATTTTCTTACTGACTTTACTTTAGCGTGTCCATCTCCACACGGAACTGACGAGCGACATTTTATTTTCCAGTGGTTTTCCAATCATATGCCGTTTTTATACTCATTTCACATTCAATATTTTTTATTTTTGTTTTTCAGTAGTCGGTTTTCAGTAACATTTATGGTAATGTGTGGACAGTTTCTCAGTGATAGCCACCTCATGTTACATCCTGTTTGTTTGTCAGTAATTTACTCCATCGGGCCGAGAGTTGGCTTCAATGTCCTCTTCGTCAGTAAAATCATAAGACTCCAAATCACCATCAACCTACACTTTGATGTTGATTTCAGTTGTAAATTTACCTAAACAGGTTTTGGCGGAGATTTTCACAGGCCCTTAACCCGATCTTCACTTCTGGCATATATTGGTGTGTAGTACATGTGAACTACATCAAAATGCTTCCTGTGGTTCGTATTCCTCGTTAAACTCTATGTACCCGGTAAGAACGAGCGTGGTGGGTGAACGGTTAACGTTCTGGCCTCGCATTCGGGAGGACGCGGGTTTCGAATCCCCGTCCGGGCATCCAGATTTGGGTTTTTCCAGTGGTTTCCCCAAATCACTCCAGGCGAATTACGGAGATGCTTCCTTCCAAAAAGGCCATGACCGAATTCCTTCCAGTTCCTTGTCCCCAGTCCCATCCCGCCTCTAATGACCTCAGCCGTCGACGAGGCGTAAAGTAATAAGTAAAAAAAAAAAAGTACCCGGTAAGACTGCCGGATTAGGTGAAGGCAGCAACGACAGAGGCGGAAAGCGCAGCCAATAGAAATCCCTCTCACCATGTTTTACGACCACTCGGAATTATTTATCGACTGAAGAAAAAGGCATGACTAATGAAAAGCATACTGATCATACAATGTAGGCTTTCACGGCCGGTATTAACTTCACTCATAATTTCCGGGCTGAAAGGCGGTGGTCGATAAGTAAAACTTTTCCCTGACGTTTCGTCTTCAACTGCGGAAGACTATCTTCGGAGGCTTAAGCGGCAGTTGCCCGGAAATTATGAGTGAAGAAAAGCATACTGTTTAATAATTAGATTAAGACTGATTTTGGCAGCTTAGAAGTTTATACTCCGTCTTGATAAATGACGTTAATCGCAGGCAATTTTGGCTGTCAACCTTTTTTACGAAGTTTTTTCCGCCGTAAGTTTCAGAAATGATACTTTCTGTATTGAATAGCCCCACGATATAGTAGTTAGTAGAAACAATAAATAATCACTCTAAAATCAAGAGATTTTGAGATTGTAAAGTTCCTATGCTATAGTATATCATTCGATGAACTTCATGGTCAACAGAATAACAGGAAAACCGACAGCTTCTGCAAGATAGAGAGTGTTTGTCTGCTTCTATAAAAATAGAATTTGAACTGACACTTTTTGCGCATATATCTGCTTATTTTTTGTAAGTCAACTTGTGTCAACTCTTTGAGCAAAGTCCAAAAGTCCATTATATCAGGGTCGCTTCGTAACAGTAAGATAAAAAGCAGGATGCGTACACCGCCTCCTGGAGAGCGTTATCAAATATGTAACGCGAAATACAATAACTTTCGTAATTTGGTTACTTCCGTTTTTCCTCTATTGCTGCAAACATTGTCTTCAATATTATGAACAAAATATCGAAAAACAGAAAAAAGTAATGTGGGAAAAATTCTTAATATAGTTAACATAGTTACACGTCTGTAAATGATTTAGAGGCGACGAAATTCAGCCATTTGAAATTTTTCTATAACAATTCATTGGAAACGGTGGATTGAGTAAAAAAATATTCAACCGATTTTCTAAAATTTAGCCTCAGAAAGTATTCCAGATTGAATTCTTTCTAATTTTACATTTTTCAGTTGTCTATCTGAACAAATTAGATGGTACAGATAAGCAAATTTTTTACGCCCAAAATTCGAGGTATAATCTATATCCTTTTACATAACGTTTATAATTATAACTTCCGAATATCGTCGAAGTTTATGAGAGTCATTAATGTTTCCAGTTCTAATGATTAATTAAATAAGGTTGTATTGAACACTTGAGCTTTAGAAAACATACCTTTGAATTTAACACCTGGTGATGATTACTTATCCCATAGCATAATACATCTAAATAAAGGGAATGAAGGCTTTTATACTTTAGAACTTGACTAGTTAGAATGTAGGCAGAAGTCCGTCTGAGCCGTCTATCTGAACTGGTTAAATAATAGGTCAGATGTATTTGTTATGTTGACAATCGTGACCCCTGTATTCGTTTGGCAAACAAGAGCGTCCTAAATATAGACAGCTAGGTGTTTGTTATCCATGCTTCTCACATTGGGCCAAGAGTAATTCCGCCTGTTTTGTTCGCGCGGGTTTCTGAAACTGTTTCTTTTAAACAATTACTTTAATTCCCCCAAGAGATCATTTAAAATTCACAGTAGAAACACAAAAAAATATTATTGCTAATTAATGATGACTTAAAAGACGGCAGTAGTTCCTGTAATTCATTCTGCGTAAGATAATTTCTTATTTCAATTTATCAGTTTCTGAGAAAGAAAGTAATAGTCTTTCGTGCCTGCCAACCATATAACGATCAGATTATCTTTTAAATTTGTATTGGTTTCGCGTGTGTTCCCTGATAAATTTTTCCTAAAACCATGTCAGAATTTCAAAATTCTTTCTTCTCCGAACTCGAATATAAACATAGCCAAACCCAGCTGTACTTCTGTGTTCTGATTAACTGTGCTAAGTAGGTTACAAAGCCATCAGAGTGAACTGAAATTATCAGGAGTCATAAACTGAAGCTGTTCACTTTGCGCCTAATTCTTCCACTATGTTTTCAGATCCTTTGGCTTTGCCACAAAGATTTTGAAGATGTTGTTATGTGTGTGTTTAACTGATTTTTCGAATTAAATACTCTATAAGCGGGACGATGCAACCCAACATAACTATAGTTTCGAGACGGTTGTCTGTGTTATAGGGCTGTTTGTTCATAGATGCTGCATGATTATCATTCGAGATTCCAACTACGAAGAAGGGGGGGCGTCCATTAATTACGTGAGGTGTTTTTCCGGAATTCCGAACCCACCCCGTCTCCCCATCTGGTGTGACTTCGTGAAATCTGGTCGGACCCTCCCCTATAAAATGACGTCAGAATTTGACTGAGAAACACACCCCCCCCCCCCCCTACTAATCGACCTCGTAAGTTTTTGAGATCCTTTTTTTTTCTTTTTTTTAGGTCTCATGCTTCCAAGGGCGGTTATACCCTATCTAAGGCCGCTTTTAGGACCAAATACCCGCCCCCCCCCAACCCTAAAGTGGACTTACACTTATTTTGTTACCATCCTACAAAAATTTCAAAACCTCATGTGATATTTCTGTTGACCCCGCCCCCCTCCCCCTTGGTGAGGTTTCGTGAGATTTTGCCCCCCACCCCTATTTCACCTCACGTCATTAATCGACTTCCCCAAAGCTATTGTGAAATGTAGACAGCATGGCGGTAAAAATGTATTGTTTTTAATGATTCTCAAGAAGCTATCAATATATGCAAATCTTCTCTAACCAGTTTAATAAGCAAACTCACTTAATCATTTTATTCATTAAAGTTAGTAAATCACCTGGAAGAGAAAGATAACAGTAGCTTACGATATTCAAAACGACACGCCAGTAACAGCAACAGCTTTATCACACCAATATATAAATGGAGAGAGAGATTAAAATCTGAATTTTTAATGATGCTTCTACAACTTTATAACCACAATATTTTTTACAGATGAATTGATACGCCCTACATAATTAAGAACAGTTAGCGCCCGTTTTCAAAGATAACAGTAGCTATCGAGACTTTGATGCGGGAGTTGATTGGAAAGTGAACTATGCGAAAAGTATGTATTTTTGTCCTGTGTTGCTGTGGTCATTAGGACTGATTAAATGCATACAGTAAAAATCTTACCATCACATTAATTAGCGATAAAGCATCGTGAATAAAGATTTCATGAATAAAAAACTCTCATAATTGTCACTGCTTCGTAGCTGGTATTATCTCCTAAACGCGACAACTCGTTGGTCATGTCTGCCAAAACCTTTGGTGGATGAGTAAAGACATCCCTACCAGCAAATCAACGACAATGTTTCATCTGACTGCCACAGTCAATTACAGATGCACGGGTCTCATGTCTGTACGATCCATGCAGCATCTCCTGTGTTATGAGATACAGCAGCAGTAAACTGACTCGCACTTTTACTCACAGCTCATCGTGGGCATTAGCTGCTCACCCAGGCTGTGGAACACGTGCATTATACCCTAAATGTCTGGAAGAAGCTAATATTGACCGATGAGTGCCGTTAACAAATCTTCGGATTCGGGTCTGACGCAAACTCCATGAGCCATGAATCCAACTTGCCAGCAATGAATTGTGATTTCATATGATATGAGGTGTGTTTATATGGCGTGGGTTGGGACCACTGGTCAAATAGAATTAGTTCGTTGTGGGACATCACTCTGCTCCGCTGCTATAATGATGCAGAATTTGCAAGAGGACAATATACCGTGCCACCAGACACATGTTGAATACGACTGGTTTGTAGATCATCCTGGACAGTTCCAGCACGTATATCGCCAGAGGTATTTGGTTTATGATCGACAGAGCACGAGATCCAGCGACTACCAGAAGCTAGCAAAGCTGTAGGTTCTTCCTGCAAACTTCCTCCTGCACTTGGTGAACTAACGGGGGCTGCAGACGTTATTATAGTAGTATCGTATGGCTTTTGGTATGTATTCCACCCCATTTTTGCTTCAGCTGTTGTGACGGTTTTGTCTGCTGGTAAGCGAATTGCTCCGCTCTGGTAAATACACTGAAGAGCCGAAGAAACTGGTATAGGCATGCGTATGCAAACACAGATATATGCAAACACTCAGAGTACGGCGCCGCTGCGGTCGCCTATATAAGACAACAGGTGTCTGGCCAGGCGTTAGACCGGTTACTGCTGCTACAATGACAGGTTTTCAGGTTTTCAAGATTTACGTGAGTTTGAACGTGTTATAGTTCGCGCACGAGAAATGGGGCACAGCATCTCGGAGGTAGCGATGAGGAGATGATTTTCCTGTACGACCATTTCACGAGTGCACCGAGAATATCGGGAATCCGGTAAAACATCAAATCTCCGACATTGCTGCGGCCGGAAAAAGATCCTGCAAGAACATGATCAACGACGACTGAAGAGAATCGTCCAACGTGACAGAAGTGCAACCCTTCCGCAAATTGCTGCCTGCAGATTTCAATGCTGGGCCATCAACAAGTGTCAGCGTGCGAACCATTCAACGAAATATCATCGATACGGGCTTTCGGAGATGAAGGCCCACTCGTGTACCCTTGCTGAGTGCACGACACAAAGCTTCACGCCTCGCCTGGGCCCGTCAACAGCGACATTGGACTGTTGATGGTTGGTAACATGTTGCCTGGTCTGACAAGTCTCATTTTCAATTGTATCGAGCGGATGGACGTGTACGGGTATGGAGACAACCTCATGAATTCATGGATCCTGTATGTCAGCAGGGGACTTTTCAAGCTGGTGGAGGCTCTGGTATGGTGTGGGGTGGGAGCAGTTGGAGTGACATGGGATCCCCGATACGTCTAGATACAACTCTGACAGGTGACACGCACGAACGCATCCTGGCTGATCATCAGCATCCATTCATGTCCATTGTGTATTCCGACTGACTTGGACAATACCAGAGGACAGTGCGACATGCCACACGTCCAGAATTGCTACAGAGTGGCTCCAGGAATGTTCTGAGTTTAAACACCTCCGCTAGCCCCCAGATTCCCTAGACAAGAACATTATTGAGCGTATCTGGGATGCCTTACAACGTGCCGTTCAGAAGAGATCTCCACCCACTCTTATTCTTACGGATTTATGGACAGCCGTGCAGGATGT
Organism: Vandiemenella viatica; assembly: GCA_031002005.1. Taxonomy (NCBI): domain Eukaryota; kingdom Metazoa; phylum Arthropoda; class Insecta; order Orthoptera; family Morabidae; genus Vandiemenella; species Vandiemenella viatica. The sequence goes on from JARYHS010013630.1 coordinate 347,950,751, forward strand.
ATGGTGTCAATTCCCTCCAGGACTACTTCAGACATTAATAGAGTCCATGCCACGTCGTTTTGCGGTACTTCTGCCTCCTCGCGGGAGCCCTACACTATATTAGGCAGGTGTACCAGTTTCTTTGGCTCTTCAGTGTAGTTTGCGACAGTTCTCTGAGAAATTGTTCTGCGGAAAACTGTCATCACAAATTTGACATGCAGTTTCATTTTCGGATTGTTGTAAGGTGTTTATGTTAATTTTGTGGCTGCATCAAGACGCATTTATGTAAATGCTTTCATGTATTTGGCAACACAATTTGATATCTGAATTGAAATAATGTGGTTATTCTATAATATACGGATTTTACTGATTTTAATGTTTTTACTGTATTAATTGTTGAATATTAATTCAACCAGTTCTTGTAAAAGTAACCAGAACATTAATAAACTATAAAAGAAGATTTAATTAACAGTATATAATACACGTATTATAAGGCCGGAAAAATAATTCATTTTATAAACTGCAGTGTGTTGCGAACAATTATTCAGTTCCAGAATACTGAACAGAACGATCTGAAAATATATGATAAGTGATATTTGATCTCAAAATAAATTTAATAATTTCCAAATATTTAATTCTTAATTTCAACCGAAACTAAAAGCGCTTTAACGAGTTGGAAAATAATCTGTGTTTTCTACAATAAACAGTATTGTAGTACAGTGCTTATTATTTTATTAGCATCGTTCATATGTCTTTCATGCTATTGTCCTTACTGAAGAAACTAACTCGACTAAAAGATTTGGGAATAAAGGTTCATTATCAGAATAACTTCATTTATTCTTCTGGTTCTCTATACAAATCTTTTAAGTTGCAGTTAAATACACTTGCCAGCGTTATTCTTGATGCCTTGATTTATTCTGAAACTTTCTTCGATGATTGTTGTTGATTACCAGATACACGCTCATATTAAGAATACAATTCCACTTTTTAACGCATCAAGACATAAATACAGCTTCTGTTGATGAGTGTTACCACATTTCAGAATAAATTTCTCAAAGAGAATTTTTAAACTCGAAATTATTATTTTTTTTCCGGTCCTAAGTTTTGAAACATTCGAAGTATTCACAGACAACTTAAGATAAAAATAAATTTCCACCGGAGCAAGCGGTCCATCGCAAATAAATTAAATGAGGTAAGTTCGAAACAAGCATTAATACATTTTAGCATTTGATGGTAGGATACTTAATTTTAAAAGTTGATAATTCTAAGTTAATTGTTACCGAAATAAAGAAAAATCTTTTAGTTAACAGAAAACAGAGGAAATTTTAAGCGTGCAAATGGCTTGTACGTGCGCATTCTGTGGTGAATAAGTGTTACGTGTGATGGACCATACATCTTGCACTGTCACTGTAATCTGCCACGATCTGGCTTCGTGGTCCGGTAATCTCTCTTCCATACCACGTTCACGAGACTGCAAGCGTTTCTCGTTCCGCTGATAAAAATATTCCACTACGCGTGACTGCATGAGCCCTGCCAGGGATCCAGGCAGCACGTTGCGGGTGATCTCAAGGCTGCTGCAGCGATAACAAGCCACACGCTAAGGCCATCTCAAGCGACAAGTCTAACCGGAGTCATTGGGGAACGAACAATACCGTTTAAAATACTGTATCATTTCACTAATAAAATAACTAAATTAAACATTGATCCAATACTTTAGATTCAACAAACGATTGCATGTAATGAAATTGTTTCTTTAACGTTTTATGTAATGACAAAGAGTGAACTTTGTTTGAATGATTTTAAGAAAATTGGCTTACATAGTCGTCTTACATTTTTAGGTAAGAATTTGTTTTACAAAATTAGCATTTGGTGTTATTGCCAGAACGCTTTCGTAGTTCGAATTTCACGTTAAGCTGTAGGTTTCCTATACTTGGCAGGATTACCGAGTTAGGCTAATTAACCACAACAAAAGGCTCATTGCCCAGCGAATCAAATACTGTCACCTGGCAACCCAACAATTCTTGGGTATCTCCCAGCCAACATTGCAATACCATAATTCGATTTCTTTTTTTGCCTCTTTCATTTTTTTAAAAAAATTCTCTTAGCAAGGAATAATTATTCAAATTACTTGCTTTCTCAAAAATTTAGCTTTTTTCTTATTCTCTTCTACACAATATTAATAATTTTTTCTCATATTAAAAAAAAGTACCTATCGAAACGTATTTATATTCTTATTCCCATTATTCTAGCGCTAAAAGTTGTACGTTGAAATTAGTCGAATCTATAAACATTCTAATGGTTTTTTTCTGAAAAAAAAAATCAGATAGTGTAGGATTTTTTTAAAATTATGATTTTACGATTGAAGCTGGTGGATGAGCGGTAACTTTCTGAACAAGGTTCGATCGACGGTTCGTACATACAGAATTTCGCTTTTCCATGGTTTCCCGAAATTAGTCCTGGTGCATGCAAAATCGTTCCTTCCTGTTCCTTACCCAGAATTCTCTCCCGACTCTAATGACATCAGTGAGCAATAAATTCCCAAGTAAAATAAAACAAAATAGATATTTTAAATAATTTTATGAAACAAGAAATTTTACTTTGTCAAATTGGTGTCTTTAAGCGGTTACAAGGTAAACTCAATTCAGAAATGATCTTTCAGTTGGTACATATGGACAGAATCTTAAAATGACCTCAAACCCGAAGTATACAGCTAAGAGGGAAATAAATTGTACAAGTTGTCGTTTTGGAATCGGTTGAGATACCTTTCAGACTCATACAGTAAGTAATTTTTATTGTTGACCCAGAAGATTTGTTGTCACCTAGGCTATGTTGTTCCCGTTTGGTAATTTAAAATTATTGAAGAAAAATTTCATTTTCCAGCAGCAAGTACCAAGCGTAGATCATTGGTGTTTATGTGTGGTAGTATTATTTATTTATTTTCCCATATACAACATAGCCCAGCACCTAGTATCTGATCTTGGCTCTTATTTCCATTATTTTACGGGCATATATATTTCTCAGGACAGCAGACCACGACAGATGCTTACGCACCTGAGGAAGACGACGGAGCTAGTTATAGAAATAGTGTGTTTTCACAACACAATCCGGCGGTACACCCATGAAAACTTCATTGATAAGCCTAATATCTGCAATACGATTTTGTTTTTCTATTACTTTTAAGCATTGAAAGAAAGACTATTTCGCGGTAGTTACAATTTATTCCGCAATGTTATCCTTGCTATTGTTTCTTTGCAAATTAGATTTTTGTTACTGACTAATGTCCCTGATAGGTTTATCATAATGTCTTTGTTGTGGAGCGCGTGACAAATGTAATTTGAATAATCACATGCGACCAGTGTTCCTTTCTAGGCCAAACACTGTGATAACTGATAGCTTTCGTAAATATGAAGCAATTGTCATACTGTGGGAATACAGTCTAAAAGTAAGATCTTTAGTTCATACCTAGACATTAATGAAGGGAAAATGACAGCTCAATTTCTCAGCTGAAAATGTTTCATTGGATTGTACATTACTTATTAAAAATAAATTGCACTTGCTGCCACAAAGAGCCCTGGAAAGTAGAAAAGTGAAGTGTGCAATAGGACAACATTCATTCACTTAAACGGAACAGCAGCTAACGTTCCGAACGTTTTGAGTAATCGAACAGTCTTGTTTAGATGACATTATACCAATATTTTATTTTAGCAATAAATATGGAGGATAGGTTACACATAATACTTCCATCTGGTAATGTGCTGAACAAACATTCGTAGATGGTTCCTGGTTGCCCAACTTATTCCGAAATAGAATTCAGACATATGAAAATTATTCTCAAAGCTAGAGAAGAAATCCAATTGTTCAGAATTGCGAATTAAGTTTATTGACGATTCAAACGTCTGTTTCTACCACACATTTAGAAAAATTATTAACTCTATTCAAGAATTAATTCTCTGTTTCTTAAGACAAATGACTACCGAGCGTGGTGGGTGGACGGTTAACGTTCTGACCTCGCATTCGGGAAGACGCCGGTTCGAAACCCCCTCCGGGCATCCAGATTTGGGTTTTCCATGGTTTCCCCAAATCACTCCAGGCGAATGCCGGGATGCTTCCTTCAAAAGGCCATGGCCGAATTCCTTCCCATTCCTTGTCCCAATCCCATCCCGCCTCTAATGACCTCGACCCCGTTGCATTCTCTATTGTATGACCGTACAGGTCAGTCAGTCAATGCAGAGCCATCACACGGAGTTAAAACGTGGAAGAGGTGCTGGTAAGCTTCGTCGACGTAAAAGGGCCCAATATCAGGATATGAGTGAGCTCTCCGTACCGTGAAATTGTCAGTCTTACAGAGTACGCTGTTACGACAGTGATAAGTGTGTGGCCATTGGATAGAAGTGGTTTGTACACAGCGACAAGCGGGTACTGACCACAGCGTGGGATGACCGCCATCTTGTACGCTTGGTCGTAACTGACAGAACAGTCCTAAAAGCCGAGACACTGACCCTCGTTCAGGTAACACCACATGGCCTTATTCCAGGAAAACAATTCCAGGCCACATGTGGCGAAGAATGTGTAAACCTTCTTGGAAGAACGATGAGTACCACTGTTTTCCTGGCCTACACATTCGCTTGATTCTCGTACATTGCTATCGAACATGTCTGGGATTTGGGCGGGCGGCAGCTTGTTCGTTTTAGTCAGTTTGCAACCAGTGTCGATGCTTGTGGACGCGTCAGCTAACCGCGTGGCTGTGTATTCATCAGTGGCATATCCAGACACTCCTTGATTCACTACCACGACGTCTAAATATTCTGATTGCAGCACGTGGCAGCTGCACACTTTGCTGAATGCTTACCGTCAAGGTGCTTATACAGTGCTGTAATTCTAATCATTTGTGTGTTGTCATGTTCGTAATCTGTGGAATATACTTCATTGTAATCACATGGCTCCTTCTTGGTGTTGTAATTTTCACAAACAGCTTTTATTTTCGGAAGACAGAGGGCAGTTCTTAATTTATATCCTGTTTTATGGTTTTAAATCTTTCTATAGAATGGAAAACAAACGAAAAAAAGAATTCGTTACATCATATGATGTGGCTTAAGAGACCTATAATTTCTATGTTGTTGTAACGGCGAAAGGAATAGTTTAACATCGGTAATTTTGCCCTTCTAACAGAAACATTGTTTTCACAGTATATTAGAAGCGACGCGAAATTTCAGAGACAGTTTAATACTTATTTCCCTCATGTTTTTTATGTCAACATCACACTTCTTAAGAACGCTGAGCGACGCGGATAAGAGGACTCTGCCATTTTATATTGAAATGAGTAAAGATTCGTTGTCTGAGGTGACGTATCTGTAGCACAGGTCAAGGCAGAGCCTCCTTACTGAGGCCTCCCTACACAGACAGCCAGTCGCTCTGGTTCTGATAAAGGCTCTGTTATCGCGCAGCCTGCACGTGCTGGCCGCGTGCCGTCCGCAGGGGTCGCGGTCTGGTTTCTATCGGCCTTCCGGGCTGACCTGCCAGCACTGCAAACCACCAGAGATCAACTACACAGTCATCTTCACAGATCGTGTATTAGCGGGCTGGGCCCAAGGATCTTCAGAGTTTCTTACGGAATCAGTTTTGAGACTATGTATAATTAATTATACACATATATCCAACACTCGTAGAATTGTTAAGGACGATCTATTCTGTGGAAAGGTGGCGAGCGTTGCCACCTGTCAGCGAACCACGCAAGCTTGCTGCTGATTTCTTTTATGTTAATCTCTTTGTTTGTGTTTAAATATTCAAAGGGGGAAATTCCGACTTATACCACCCGATAATTACAGGAACTAGCCTACAATGCAATCAGGTATGCTAGTGCCGAATTTTAAATTTCCCAATTCTAACTCTTTGCGTGCTATATGATGTCATTTTAACATTCAGTGAAGAACTACGAGCTATTCGTGTGTTTTGGAATAGTTTCTTCTTAATTCTTTGCCTGACAACTAAAGTTATTTTTCTACCATCAGGGTCTTCCTATTTTGATCTCTTCATCACCATATATTCATTACAATGTAATTTGTTGCTTCATTCGCTCATACGCTCTAAAATTGGTCTTACATTTAACCATCCCCTTAACAAAAAATTATACTATCCTCAATGTTTTAAAATGTTACGTAGCACTATATCCCTTCTTTTTCGCGGTTCCTCCATAAACACTCATTATTTCCAGAAAGTATTTATTTGCATATTCATGTGTTCTTTTAATTTTTTGTAAACTTACAAGAGGCTCGGATCGATGTTTCAGCACTCTGATCTATGTCTTCTGTTCCATTCTTGTCAAGTTGTAAAACGTCTCTCCTTAGTTTACTGGTTTTGGTCAATTTTAATATAAGCCGTGTTAGAATCATAAATAGAGAACTAGAACTCCGGAATCAATGTGTATAAAACTCAAAGTCTGATTTTTATTTTTTTTGGTTTAGCATAGAAATCCATACCATTCCACCAATTTCGAGCTAATTTTGAACATTTAATCTTTTCAGGCAGGTGATAACACTGTCCTTATGACCTCTAGATTATCGGTATCATTCGTCTTATTCCGGTCCTCTCTCCCTTCAAGTAACTACAATATTGAGTTCCTAAAGTACTAAAGTTGTCCCAAAAAGATCGGGCAACTCTAATTTGAAGCTAATATTCATTGGTATTTTTTTTAATGGGGGAAACAGTATCATTCAAAGCATACATAACTGTTAACGTTTTCTCAAAGTCAGTGAGCTTGTGTTTCATTTTATTTTTAAGATACGCAATGGCCAGCGCCACGAAGGAATTACAGAAATGAAGTGTATTTGCCTATGAGTTGATAAGTTCTATATCATTAACAACAAACCAGGTGTGATATACTGAAATTCCGACTTTTGATTGAAGACATTTTGGTAATAAATACGCCTTCTTACCGGAACGTTTAATCTATCGTTGAAAATTTACAACAAACTCTAGAAATAACGTAACCTGAAACTGAAAGATTTATCTCAAAGCATACTTCTTCCTTATTTCCAATATCCACGACTATCGCTTTCTAAGTTTCTATACAAATCTTTTAGTAGTTTGAATAATTCTCTTACCTGTACGGTTATAACCGTTAAGTGAATAAGTGAAAATTATGCTTAAATCGATAACTGTAATCGAACGCTTCGGAATCGCTATGATGATACCTGAAGAATAACAACAACTAACAACTACGAAATTAGAAACGGTAGTTTAAAACCTTCGGTGTATAACGTTTTGTAAATTGTCTTCAGGTAAATAGATGGGCGCTTAGTGATTAATGGTACCGTGAGCGGTCTGGTGTCTCAGTGGTCGAGATGGAAAGGCCACAGGTATGAATCCTGGTCTTCGCATGAATTTTCAAAGGTCCTTAACTCGACTTGCGCTTCTGACTTCGCATTCGGGCATCCATTTGGCTTTTCCATGGTTTCCCCAAATCACTCCAGTCGAATGCCAGGATGCTTCCTTCAAAAGGCTATGGCGGAATACCTTCCCGTTCCTTGTACCCAATCCCATCCCGCCTCTAATGACCTCGATGTCGACGAGGCCTAAAGCCATTAGTAAAATAACAATAATAATAAACAGGGGCGCATTGTGCGGCGAATAAAAAACGCTTGGAGGCCGAACAGTCCTTCTGGATCTCCCACCCAACAATACCATACGCTGAAATGATTTAGTGGTATCGTAATAGGTAGAAAACATATATGTATATATAAAAGAATAAATTTCGATTCCATCATTTGTTATAGTAAATAGATAAAAATAAAGTTGTATTTTGTAAGTGGTTTCAATATGTGAAATTCATTGCAGCGATTACATATAAGAAGCCGTCCATAAACTACGCGGTCTGGCCTATTCTGGGTGGGGGAGAGCGGGGGGGTTGGCTAGAAGGCTACGCTGAGCTACGTGGGGGAGGGAGAGGGGTTCCGATCCAAAACACGTAGCTTTCCATTAATATTATTTTTCACAGTTAAAATGAGGTACAGAACACACAACGGCATGAGAATATTTATTTCCTTCCATTAATTATCTCCGTACATAATTTACAATAGTCTGACAAGAGAAAACAGTACAAAATGATTCTGAAATCAAAAGAGGAAAAAAGATAGTGCTACGTGGGGGGGGGGGGGAGTGTAGAGGCAAAATCAACGTCGGGTATTTGGGGGGAAGGGGGTTTCACAGGAGGCCAAAATGGAGCTACGTTGTATGGACGCTCCCTAGGTATGGCCACTTCTTAGCGATATTACTGGTCAGTATGAGACCCCTGCTCTCAACTCCTGAAAGCTATGAAATTTTCCACACGCCGTCTTATATGGTCCCAAAAGTAAAAGATATAATACAAGCAACTGCAGAAGAAATAGCTAATCCGTAAGAAATATAAGGCTAGAAAAGAAAACACTGCTTTCCTTTGTGCTAATTGTAAACTTCAGTACATAGCAGGGATATTTGATCGTTGCTCCCTCCACCAAGACCACTGCTGCACTTGTAAACAAAATATGAGTCACAAGAATTCTGTCTCCAGACAACGCGTCTCATAATGCAAATGTCTTAACATTCTCAGTCACACGATTTGCAAACAATGCTGATGCGAACAGTAGGGTGAAGAGCAGTCGAGTGTTCGGTGTTTGTTCTTGTTCACCTCTCAGCTTGTTGTCCTATTAGGTTTGCAGGCTCAGACATTAATGTCCAGACTTTGTGAAATGTCGTACTGGAGCCTTCCAGTTTACGCAACGCGTCTTCTGTTTTGCGCTACACAACTGCGTTGGGCACCATAAATAGGGCCACTGCGTGTGGCTAGTAAACAAGAGAAATCTTGTCCTAATGGACTGAGTGGAAGAATATCTACTGCGTCATGGTAGATCAGCAGTCGCTTCCCAGAGATTCATATTACTATGTTATTTTGCGCATCTTAATCAGACAAGTATCTGAGTGTAGGCGGTTATAATGTTGGATGTTACTCCTCTACAGTAACTTCCCGGTGAGATGTACTAGGGTAGCTTCCCCGATAAAAACCTGTTCGTGACTTTTGTTACAATGTGGCTGATTGAAATGGTATGCGTGATCAGTGAAACCTGATGCTCACCCATCCGTGCCAACTCTTAGGAAAGACATAATGGGAGACGCCAACTTTGATAACCCCGTCCGACGGACGAATCACTATCTAACGCAGCGTTTCCCAACCTGTGGTCCGCCTACCTATCCTAAGGGGTCCGCGTACAACATTAATACATTAATAATAATAAATTAATAATTACTAAAACATAAATGGAGGTGTGAGAACACGTGGATTCTGCTCACAATGTGTGAGCTTTGAGTAGAGCTATCAAATGAAAGTTCTAGACTATCCAATTTCAAAGTATTATTATTATTATTACTGTTATTAATGGGTCCGTGGCTAGTTGCTAAGGTATTCGCGGTTGAAAAACGTTGGGAAAGGCTGATCAACGTGTCGTAATTCCTCACGACATATGGAATGCGCAGAAATGTGGAATTTAACCTAGGACTTTGGTACAAAATCTGGAGATAAGGAATTGGGATACGTCACCTGTTCTACTCTTCTAGTCAAACCCCAAATTATTATAATTTCTTCCACCCCCGAATAACATAACCCCCATCATAGTCTCATTGATCCAAACTACGAGGCAGATGACACGGCATAATATGCTGACATTTAGTCCACATCACATCACCTTAAAGTACTGAATATTCTCTTTATGGCGTTAGATGACTTCTTTCTGTTCGAGTATAATTCACAATTTAGCTTAGTTGATTTTCTGTAGTACGCCATTTCTTAGACCAGTAGACTTATTATTTAATGCATTTCTGGCTCTCACTAGTTACCACATACTTTATTTGCGACTTTATACCAAAACCAACTCACTCCCCAATATATATACAGGGTGTTACAAAAAGGTACGGCCAAACTTTCAGTAAACATTCTTCACACACAAACAAAGAAAATATGTTATGTGGACATGTGTCCGGAAACGCTTACTTTCCATGTTAGAGCTCATTTTATTACTTCTCTTCAAATCACATTAAACAAGGAATGGAAACACACAGCAACAGAACGTACCAGCGTGACTTCAAACACTTTGTTACAGGAAATGTTCAAAATGTCCTCCGTTAGCGAGGATACATGCATCCACCCTCCGTCGCATGGAATCCCTGATGCGCTGATGCAGCCCTGGAGAATGGCGTATTGTATCACAGCCGTCCACAATATGAGCTCTAACATGGAAAGTAAGCGTTTCCGGACACATGTCCACATAACATATTTTCTTTGTTTGTGTGTGAGGAATGTTTCCTGAATGTTTGGCCGTACCTTTTTGTAACACCCTGTATATATATATACACAGACATACACACACACACACACACACACATATATATATATATATATATATATATATATATATAATTTCACTTCATTTGGTGAAACTGGCAAAAAAATTTTGATGAAATTTTGCTATAGGCTTTTGTCGCTTTAAATTCCACGTATTCCATTTCATATTTTCCCTGCTTTTTGAGTTGCGATATAGTTTTTCACATCAGTCTGTTGTAGGACCTAAAGGATTGATTTAGCGCCTACAAACATAAAATAATTCACGAAAGATACTTTTTATACAAAAAAATTTCCAGGTCGTGGTCAAAGCTGTCGGTTTTGAACTATTGGGCTTTATGCATAAACAGAAATTTTATAAAAGAAATAACACAAACAGAGAGCAGAAGCCAATCTGAGACCATTATTGAGAACGTCAATCTTAGTTCAATAGTATACAGTTTAGTAGGTAATCAAACACAAGAGCACATAAAATTAGTGTGTAATTCGTGCCTGAAATAATATAACGTTAACTACACCAGCGTATGTGTTGCAATTGCTCCCATTAAACGTTTCGCTTGATTTTTATTACTTCCTGCCTAGGTGCATATATTGGGGAGACGTACTTTGCTAGGCGCAGCTCAAAAGTGACATTTCAGAACACACCAGTTGTACTTTGTCCAAGGTATAAATTTTTTTTTCGAACATATTCCTGCAGACATCAGCTAAGAAAAAAACAGTCCAAGGAATATATATATATTCCTCGGTACACATATGTTGTTGTGTGGTATTCGTAACCCCAGCAAATTCAAACTAAATCAAGTTTGGTTCTTGAAACACATTGTTGGCCATGATACGAATAAGGATTTACTATCTGTTCTTGGTGGGCTGTATTGAAAAACAAAGGAACGTGATTTGGAGCTTATATCTCTCTATCCTTCTCTGGTTTGAAAAGAAGTTTCTCTCTAAATGTAGTGAAGATCAGCGCCAATATTGTTATGGAATTATAAAAATCTTAAAATAGATAAAACTTTCTGAAAAGGTATCGTATTTCCAACGTTTCTAGAACTACGCATGGATGAATACCGTAAGTATAGTTATCATCCGAAACTTTAGCGGTCCGGTGACTGACTGGGGGTCAAAAAGGTCCCCGTTCGAATCCCTGTCTCGTCGGGGATTATTTATATTCCCTTAAAACGACCTTCAACTCTGGCACAGCTTGCTGTGTAATGTGAAGTACGCCAGATTGCTTCCGTGTTTTGGATTCCACGTTAAACTGTAGGTCACCTGTACCCGGTAGGACTACCGGGTTCGGTTAAGGAGACAACGACAGGGGCGGAATCTGCAGCAAATAAGGAACCCTGTTACCTGGTCATTGGAACCACAAGGAATTACTATCCGAAACTTGTTACTTCCCATAAAATCTTTAGTAGCTTATATAACTACTAATAAATGATTACCAGTAATAATGTTTATAAATGAAGTCTTAACCTAATAAAGCGCAAGAAAACAAAATGAAGGTACGCTATACTATAATCAGATACTAGTGCAAATGAAAATTCGATCAATACTTTACGAAATAAGCTGTCGTTAATTATTATTTTTACGGTTTTTTGTATATTCTGTTCGATGTTATATTATCTCACACTACGCACTCTGTAGTAACTCCTGGTAATAATTTTTGGATTTCGGCTTATAATTGATCGTGGAAGCAGTGTCTGACACCGACTGCATTATCACACTATGCAACGACTTACGTTTCAACATTGAACGTGCTCTCTGAATGCTTCTCATAACTGATAGAATTTTCCTAGAAGAATATACATATAGTGATTATTTATCTCATTATTACTTTTAATGCTGAAAACTTTGAGATTTCTACTCTGTGATAATCTTACAAGGAAAACTCCTGCAGGATCACGTCTCATAAAACAGATACCGAGCTCCGTTTGGTCGTTTGATTCGTGTGAATTCGGGTTCGAGACACGGTCCAGCCATCCAGATCTCGGTTTTCCTTGGACTTCCCGAAACAATTCGAGGCGAAATTCCATAATGGTTTCTTCAAAACATCGCGGATCCTTCCCGCTCCTTGCCCCTGGAACTCCCTTAGACCCAAAGACCTCGCTGTCGATGAGCCGGAAAACGAAGAGAAGCATCTCAGAACGATAACACAATATAAGTTTATGTTAGGAAGTTTTGGCTTGTTTTACGGTGCTGATAATTATGATTGTTTGACAGAAGCAATTAAAAAAACAAAACAAAACAAAAAAAAGGTCAATGGATCTCAGGTTTAACGCAAAGGATGCACAGTAATTAATTTATTTGGAGTCTAAGTTGGATGCATTTATGACTGGTTACTTGAGATTGTTTTACGACTGTAGATATAAGGTGGATGTGAATAAACTTTTCTGTTAGGGGGGATCCTAGATCTACGTACGTGTTACCCAGCGTTGTAGGCTTAGGACCTACATGCTTTTTAACAACCTGCTACATTATTTGATATTTTAAGAATCTGAACATTTGATCTGAAGAATTTTGCGTCTCCTGACATTTTTGTCAGCATGATCTGACCTCGCATCTGCCGGTCGACGTTAACTGTCGTTTATAGTTCGACATACATCACAGGTTATAGGCGGCCGATGTTGTAACAGACTTGCATAGTTCTCCTATCCAATGATAGGATCGGCCTACAAACCACGAAGATTTTTGCGAAACCATTTAGTTTTTGATAACTATCTACGCCTCAGCAAATGTTGAGTGGTGGCGTGATAATGAAAGCAGTGATGCGGATGTGAATTTGACACAGCTACAAACCTGAGAAGGTTTTTGTTTTCAATTTAATTCTGTTTTTGTAAGTAACAGACTTTCGAACAGGCGGTGTTGCTGGTATTAGACATGTCATCATCTCTTACAGTAACACTTGCGAACGCTATTACATAGTAAAAGCTAACGGGAAATTACCACACTCATTTCTCCGGGAGGGGTAATACTTTTCGTAATCAATACCTAGACACGCACTTTGAAACCTACAGACAACCGTTTTAAACCAGAACGGTTCACTAAACAACGCCACAATCTAAACCAAATTTACTGTGAAAGACAGGAATTTGTAAGGTCCCCAACATCTATTTCAGCCAACTATTCCCATTCATCAGAAGTTATTTCAATGATGAAGCAAAAACTGTTTTAAAACACCGATTTAAGGACGGAATTGACACGACATATCCACTGTACCCGATTCCTGTCACCCTCTTAAGAAATAAAATAAAATTACAAACAAAAAAAAAATACAAAAAAAAAAATTACAAAAAAATACAAAAAAATAATAATAAAAATAAATAAATAAAAGGCTCAACAGAAATGAAAAATATAAAAGTAAAACAAGCACTTACACGGAAACAGTAAATAAAAGAAGGCAATGCCAAGACGGCAAGTACTTCTGACAAGAATCCCTTAACCTAAGGGCTAAGGGAGATTGATAGAGCCTCTACTACCCTCTTAAGAACTAGACTGATCTGCAGTTTGTTGAAACACTTCTTCTCGCATTGTAACCTTAGTAATCGTGAATTGACTAAAGCAAATAAACCCCTAATGACGTTAACTGAAAATGAGAACAGAGCAACGATCCGGAGACAGCTTAGACAGTAATCTCCTTGCCTCAAGTGGCAGCATATCGTTTCACGTGATCGGAATCAGGGTAACACCGAACACCGCGCTTCTTACAGTTCTCCTTATCGACACTTATTATCAGCAAATGTGTAACGCAGTCGCTTGACACGAGGAAAGCATTCATCTACACTACTGCAGTAATGCTCAGGAGAAAGCTTTTGGCTTATCATTTCATCTTGGGAGATAGGGAACATGTGACAGAGCACGTATTCAACAACAAGCACCAATTTAAGTCTCAACGATTTTCGCTCATTTTTAAAAAAGGTATCAGTAACTGTTAATACTTCATACCAACATAACGCAAAGCAATTTAGTCGGTTTCTGCAGTTTCCTACCAGTTAATTGTTAAATGAGGAAACATAATATAATGTTTTGGTGATTAATATCAAAATTATAGCGTATTTATATTAGCATGTTTTGTGAGGCGTTGGCAAGCGACATATTAAAAGCTCAGTAAAAAATAATAAACTTTCACGATTGAACGAAAAAACTGAGAGTAGTAGACCCAGTTCAGTACAAAACAGTTGCTTAATCTCTACTTCTGTAATATTTTAAATCAGAAATTCTGTTAAAAATGTGCCAAAGTGAGAGATTATATGGCATATAGTAGTACTAGAAGTAAATGACGCGATGCAATCAATATAGCAGTAGTTCCGTATCAAGAAACGGTAAGTAAAGATGAAAAGCATTAGTCTTCAAAATATCGGCAGTGTTGAATTCAGTACAGTTGTTAATTTAATTAATTTTCAGAAACCTTTGCATTTCACATTTATTTGAAGGGCAGGTGCATTGTTTGTTGTTATATCCCACACTTACTGGGTTGTGATATCTAGCTATTAAATCAAACCTTACATATTCCTCTTTTATTCTTAGAGTTAAAGAAATATGTTGGTAGCTTTGTTCGACTGTACACATTTAGGTATCAGTATTATATCTTGGTGCTTTTCATCTTTCCAGAAGACCTTCCAAATGAAATGCACGCGTTTTTTAGTTGCAGCAATTACATTCTGCCTGTAGGGCTCTTCTTTTTTTTTTTCTCTCAATGTGACAAAACAATCGTTGCGTACTACTTTCTGACTGACTGAAAATGGCTTTCGTCTCTTTTAATGAAAGTGGCAGTTCTTACATGCAAGTATCTAACATAATTTTAATTAGCCAATATTTTTTCATCGATGTTTCATCTCATCTTCCTCTGTGTCAATACTCAAAAGAGAGAAGAAACGATTATTCGAAAGTGTTATTCTCGATGCCCCTCGTTGGAAACACGTATTGACTGGAGGACTTTCACATAGCTTTCACGAAAAGATCTTCATTCTTGACCCGCCGCGGCACTGCAATCAGCTGGCGGCAGTTCCCTCAGGGCGACCGGAGAGGGTACCAATTGTACGCAGCCCACAATAACAGGGGACAACGTACGCTGCTATGGTGGGAACCTCCTCCGTGGTCTTCCCCTCGCCAATGCGGCGAGCAGTTTCACTCGCGGTTAATTGTGTGAGAAACAAACTCGATCTCGGTTTAGGAAGTGTTCCCGCGAGTTGCACTCGTGCAGTGGGAAGTGCGACGCTTGTTTCTCTCAGTCCCCGCCAAGTAGTTTGCTCTGCTGTCGAATTAGCCGCGTTTCGCCACTGCCTGGGAGTTAATTTGTCCTGGGGTGGGATGGGAGAGTTCCGCAAGAGTACAGCAGCCAGCCAGATTCCATCACGACGGTCTTCGCAACCCACTTGCGGCGGCGAGTCCCGGGTGAAGGGTAGTGTCCGCCGTGTCCAGCCGAGCGTGGAGGCAGCCGTGGTGAGCGGAAAGACATGCGAGGAGTCCGCCACTGGACGCACTGATGGTGAGTCGCAGGTACGCGATCGGTGCCGGAGCCGCGCCTGCTCGGGCGTCGCAGGAAACCAGCAAGGTGCCGCCGCCTCGCCAGGAGGCCGCCGGGGCCGCAGAGCCTCCGCAGCGCTTCCACTACCTCGGCCAGGACCAGCCTCCGGTGAGTGTGAGACGTGTCCGCGGCGCCGAACATGCTGTAGTAGGCTCAACCGTATGTTCTCAGCGTGCCATTATAGCGCTGTTGGAAGGTCTTTCTTTCGGTTATTCGTATTTCCGAGATTGTGCGTCTGAATTCCATTTGTATTTAGCACATTTAAAAGAAGTTGAAGCAACTTGAGTGACAAAGAAGAAAGGTTGTTAAGTGTGCAAATACTAACACCCTTGAAACACCATTGATATGATATTCTTTTTGATTCTAACTGAGGTCTAAAGGCTTCGCAAAATGATAGAACATTAGTGTCGTGTAAAGGAACAGTATTTTCTTTTTATTTTGATTGTGGTTTTACGCCTCGTCGAGGTCATTTCAGATGGGAAAGTACTGGGGTGGTTAAGGAACGGGAAGGAATTTGGCCTTTCAGCATTCACCTGTAGTGATTTGGGAAAACCATGGAAAAGCCAATTCCGGATGGCCGGACGGGGATTCGAACCCGGAATGTGAGGTCAGAGCTTTACCGCTCACCCACGACGTTCGTTTGTCAACTACAGAAATGGTAACTGTGATCAGTGAAATGTGGTGCGTCATTTTCAGAGCCAACAGCAATACTAACTTAGCTATCAAGCCAACCCTTCTCGCCCGTGCGTTGTCACTAGTAACAGTATTGAAACTACACATCTCACATGTGAAGATGTATGATTAACTACAACAAACAGAAATTAGAAAATGTGCCGTTAAATAAATCAAGAAATAATCTATGGATTGATCAAAAGTAAAAGCGTATGGATTATTGACTGGGAGATCCGCAAGGATAGTTCGACTGCAGAATGACAGGGTTTCGATTTACTACAGCGCATACCTCTCTGTTATGGCTACCTTTACCTAATCCGGAGGATAAAGGAGATCTAAAGTTTTATGTAGAATCTGAATCATGGAGCGATATAGTGTACTTCACGTGTAAAAATCAAAAGTTTTCTCGAGGTGAAGGTCAGTTTTAAGGCCCGTAAAAATTCTAGCCGGTAACGGGATTCGAACAGGGGGCCTTCCTTTCCGCAGTAAAATCCTTGATTGACAATACACATTACATCTCGTAGAGAGATGTCAGATAGCTTATACTTGAGCAGTAAGAGACTCGACTGAACCATGAGATGGGTGTAGATAAGGCACAGCCTACCGCAACAGACTGTGAGGGCGTAGAAACACACAACACAAGACTGAAATTAAAGTGTTGTTTAGAGGAAAAGTCATAAGGAATCAATTAACTGAACAAATTTAAATACCTGTGTTTTTACCCCGGCCCCGTCTTGCTAGGGATAGGCAAAGAATCCACCATTCACCGAAACAGAGAGCGCAATAGAAAAGAAACAAACACAATACATTGCGATACAAAAACATTATTTTCCGCATCTTGATGTAATTTTCTATTTTGCTTCCTCCATAGTAACATATTGTGCCTTTGTTTGCAGTTAAAGGAATCTCGCTAACAAACAAAAATTTCCATTCTATGTTATTAGATCATGTGCACTACCACATAGGCCATGTTCATTTTTTGGACTAGCAATAATGTAGAGAATCATTGCCTGCAGCATGGGATTGCATTTAGGAATATTTTTCAGGATATAAGAATTAAGATATTATGAACCATCTGTAGTAGAGAAAGATATTCACCTTAGGACTATTTAGAACTATAAAGCAAAAGAAAATATGTAGTTCGTTTATACTTTCAAACTAATACAACTAAAAAAATACATAGCTGCCCTAATTGCTAGCTGCATCTTGACGTCTTAGAATTAAATTTTAAAGATGATGCGTGAAGCTAATTAACACCAAGTTGTGAAAGAATGTCATTATCTGTCTAATTTACTTCAACATTTAAAAATAAATAACTCTCTTACTAAATGGAAAGTATCAAAATGTCAGGCAATTTCAGATTGGGTTTGTAGTTAAAGCTAATGGTTCTCAGCTACTCATTCTGAAAAGTTTGAATATTGACATCTGTGTCTAAACATCATGTACGCTGTGGCACTAAGACCTTAGAAGTGTGTCGTATGACTTCCTGTGTCATTACAGCGTGCACACCACGCTCTAGGAGTTACGTTAGCCTCGATGTTTGGATGGATTTATTTCGTTTTCGCCATATTCTGAGGCTGCCATCGGTGAGCACTGCGACTCCTCAGACTAAGGCTTATTCGCAGAAGACGTATGCTGTGCGTCTGCAAAGGAGGCAAGATTTCCTTACTGTAACGACGGACCGGCGAGTAAAATAAAATCTAATATTGGACCTATCTCTTGATCACCTGAGAACAAAAGAGTTATCTGTATTGAGGGACTTGTTTTTTTATTCCATCTACACGCAAATACAACAAAAAACGAATTTTCGAATTTTATCGTATATTTTCATCTCCAGCAGAGTCAGATGTCAACACTTTCACCGTGATTAACTTTCTTCCTGTTCATTACAAATATTGCCTTTCATATCGTTTGTCGTTGATACGTCGTATCTCCACAGTTCGTAAAAAATTAGGGTAAGTAATAGATCTTTGATAAGGCAGATTTTCGATGTCAAACCAAACGATCTTGGACAAAGAAACTAAAGTACGTATATAGCTAATACGCAACTGAAAATCAAGCAATTACGAAGAAAAAACTGTATCATGTTCAGTATTTTCCTAGTGTTTTGTGTTTGTATGGGTATGATTTAATTCCTGGTCGATGCTCCTAGAGTTAATTTCGATTTTAACGTTATCGTAAGTGTGTAAATAGACTGTCAGGTTGTGGCTATAAATTGCTCTTCAGTAGTTTAATCCATAATGGTTTCGCTTCTGAATAATAAAACGCAATAATAATATTATCACGCTCGAGAAAGTTCGAGAGAGTGCTATTAAGTATTTTCAAAATAATTTCTGCGTTCCGCTAAAGCCAACTTTCGAAAATATTATAGTATATATAGGATGAAGCTCTTTATTGATACGAAGATAATAGTAGCTGGTTTATATATATATATATATATATATATATATATATATATATATATATATATATATATATAAAGTAGGGCTCATTTTCTACATAATTGGAGTTGGTTGCTAGCAATAAAATTTCTCATTCCTCAAAAATAATTTGTTGTTTGCGCTGGTGAAATTGAGAATTGGCTTATCTTAAACTACAAGTTCGAATTCGCTAACGATTATAATAAAAGCCAGTAGAGAGGTGATTGATAAGTTGCGACAAGATTAATCTAATTCGCTTTTAATTCGAAGAGGTGGCGATTTGGGAAACTCTTTGATACATGTTCCAGGAGCTACTCTCCGCTGCAAGAATTAATAACATCATTACGCTGCTTCAGATACTTGCAACTGCACATAGTAGCCAGTCCCGCAGCTGAAATGAAATTACCTACAAAGGTTTATTCAGAGCTCCGCAAATCTCTGGACGAGCATTATTTGCCCTAGAATCATACAACGTGTAAGATTGGAGGTTTTCTCGGCGTTGTAAATGAGTAAAATTTTCTCGGGTAACTAACCGAGTTAGTCTGTAGATCAAACTCGACGTTTTGACAGTGGCGGAAGAGATTGTGATCTCCGAAACGTCGTGTTTGATCGACAGACTAACTCGGTTAGTTACCCGAGAAAATTTTATTCAATCATACAACGTATTTTATGATTTACGTAAACTTTTCATGTGATATTTTTTTAAAAATTTTTGTTTGTTTGTTTACAAAGGTCATATGGTTTCATGTAGCCTTTTCTTTCTGATCCAAAAAGCATCTCAACCTAACCACAATTGCCTCCAATTGCAAGCCTAAATTGTTGCAAAAACATTATATCTCAATGATTATTCGTGCTTCAGTAACGGTATAAGTTCTTTTTCTTCTTCACCACTTTTTTTCTATACTTTGGTGTTGATTGTCTTTTATGAGCTTAACGCATCGTTGATATGGTCAAATTAGGTACTATGGTTTTACGGGCGCGTGCCCTTGCTGACGCTAAGCATTTATAGACTATACGCACTGCCAGGCCTTACTACGTATTAATATGGGAAGAGAATTGTTGATTTTTGTATGCGAAACGTGTGGCTATGTTCAGAGTTTCTCTTTTTTTTGTTCGTGAAAAGTGTAGTTTATGAGGTGAAATTTGGGCCTGTCCCGCCATTCACCTTTATGGTTGCGGAAAACTGCCTAAATCCCGCCGGTATGTCGGACCCTGCGCTCGTGTCGGTCCGTTGTACCTCTCTGATCCAGGGCACTGCCAGGTATTATATGATTAACAGCAATTACAATAACACTATTTTGTATTGTTTTCGCCTGCGAGGTTGGCAGTCAGGTTACATATCTCCGTCTCACCACTAGTGGTATAGTACTGGTATGTTGAAGTAGCTCCGGGATTTTTAGCGTTTTTCATGTCCATTTGCTACACTGCTTTTTTATTCGCCACTTGAGTTGAGATTGTTGAAATCTGCTAATCTCGGGATCTTCAGTGATACCGTTAGCGATGACTTATCGAGGTAAAAGAGAAACAAAGAACATCACTGTTACTGCTCTCTTCTGTATAATTCGAGCGGGTAAGTGCAGCGAGAGAGGCTGCCCGTGGCCTGTCTATTACCGAAGCCTACTTTTTCCGGCTGACCTCGAAGCCGAGTGCGGTCCAGGGTGTTTCCGAGACCTCCGCTTCGGCGGCCTTGAGCTGTGGGGCGTCACCCAAACGCGGGCGGGCAAATGTCACACGGCCGGGTTGTGAACCCTGGTGCAGTGGCGCAACGAGCCCATCGCCAAGTAGGCGTCCGTGATGCGCACGCACAAAAGGAACTGCATTTCAAAGGGCACTGTAAAGAGCCGCGCAGAAGGCTCAACAAACTGAGCAAACTGTATTTTTGACGCTCAGTAGAGTAACAAAAAGAAACTGTAACATAATTTTTATGCCTGTACGAACGTACAGTTTAGCGTTGCATATTTCAAATTATATTATTATATTCCACTAAAGTAAAACCATATTATTTAGCTTTTATTCAAATTACTGAGGATTTTATTACTGTTTAGAAGCTTTCTTGTTTCTTGTGACAGTTTCAATCATTTTTATTTGATTTCTAGAGGTATTTACAATTAATAGTCATGCAGAGTGTAAGGCCGTTATAGACGATTTCAGTTACAGGTACCCAAACTGCGCAGGGGGGGGGGGGGCTAAGAGACGTCAGAGATAGCTTGGCCGCCCTTCTGGACGATACCCTAGCTCAGCTCACATCGTCCGAAGTGCTGTGTCCCCTTTACCGCCTCTTACTGTTAGACATGAAAACCTTCATTCTGATATCACATGCTTAACGAGTTTTCTCAGAGATGTTATTTTTCAGTACTGAAAAGTAAGCATTCATCTTTTTAATAACATAATTTTGATGGAAGGGGAACTTTTGTTTTGGCAGAACGGGGCGTGGTAATAAAACTTTGTGAACTCCTACAGTATAAGTAAACGATAAAATATCTGAGGCTATTGTAGGTCATTTTGAGAAAATATTAACTTCTTGGCTTAGTATTCCTGTAAGATCCGATAGCGAAAGACTTTCGACGACTCGTTAGACCGCGCAATCAATTTAATCTTGCATTACGTCTGAAACAATCAACAGTTAGTAGCTATTAATCACGGTCAATTAGAAGAGTTACGAAACAGTTGATACTTAATCCATGTCTTCCTGAATCTGTGAAGGTGGCTCGTTCGTAACGTAGCATTCATCCACGGCGAGCATTTTATGTTACATCATTGTCTGGTGTCACGACGAATGGTTGTTTCTAATACCATATTCGAAGGTGTCCGCACATTTTGTGAACCTACCAGACAACCAGCTCGAATGTATGTGGTTCATTGATTTAATCTATAAAACGAAAACCGAACATATTGGTCGTATAAAAACTAGGAAACTACGGGGCAGATTTCGATGGAGTTTTCACCGTTTTAAAGCTTAGAATCTTAATTCACTTGTCTGGCATGTCTTATGTTTCAACGTTAAATAATGTAGGAGCATTAAATGAAATTCTGAACGTATTGTGAGAAATTCCACAGGAGGAATCACTAGATGCCGCATACTCCGCACCAAACACACAACACAATGTCTCTGACCATAGCCTTTAATTAAAGCAATAAGATAACTTATAGTAATAACTATTTTGCACACTAAACAAAACTTTAAGTATTCTTTCTTTTAATTCGATATATTCAATTATTAAAAGCCATAGCTTGAAGTATTCTTTCCTTTAATTCGGGATATCAATTTTTAAACGACATAGATAGCTGTAAAAACAACAAAGAGATTTTCTTTAAGCACGATCACTGGACAATATCTCTGGCCTTCAGCATTAGTCTTCTGTTTACGATAATATTATTCCGGATTCACTTTTGATATTTTACCTGCAGAGTTAAAGGATCTGGCGTTTCGAGCCACAAGTATATCCATTCACTTCGCAATTGAATCAAATGTGAGTTTTTAACATAATCTGGGGTTGTTCAGTAATGTAGTAATGAAATTTCTTAACCAAATTATCGAAGCTTGATATACATGAATCTTTTCGGACGAATTGAAATAGTATACGTGCAAATAAACTTCAGCCCACCAGTTTCTTGGTAGGGGGCGGGTGAATTTAAGTTTGCTTTAATTCCGAAAAAGTTGGCGCCTATTTTATGAAACTTTGTACAAATGTTTTGCGGGAATAAAAATATGGTACGGTTAAATCTACGCCAACTATACCGGGCAACGCCGGGAACTCCGCTAGTTGAGAAATAATAATAAGAAGAAGAAACGTTATTGCCATGAATGATAAACAAATATTCACTGGGCAATACAAATGCTTTGCGAGGGTGTATAGGGCAGATTTTAAACAATACGTGAATTTAATTCGATCTAAAGTAAGCAAGCAAATTACGTATTATAGGAAATGTGTATCGGTTGCAGGAAGATTAGCAGTAGCTCTTCTTTGTTACTTCACTGACGATTAATTTACAAGTTTGTAATGCCTTTTCAAAGTTTTCAGACAGGATTCATAGCTAAAGAAGAAATGCTGAGGGTGCGAAGGATCCCATCCAATAACATTGTCTTTGAATTGATCTGTAAATGAAAGGTTTTTTTTTATTTTTGTACCATTGCATTTTTTAATAAAAAATTGAAATTTTGTGGGACGTGACCGCGTGTGCTCGCGACCACGCGTTGGCCTGTAATAACTTGTAATGTAACACGCAAAGTGGTTTGCGAAAAAACCGACAACTGACTGGAGAACGCAGTGGTCGGAATGCATTAACTCTGTTCGCTGTACTCAGTGCTGTAACGCTCACTACATTACACGCAAATGGAACAAGCCACTCACCATATTATCACTCAGGTCATTTACGTTGTTCGTGAATGGAAGATACAGTTGATTAGACATGAAGTAATTAAAATGTGAACGCTTAAACTTATTTATGAAACTCTTCCCACTCACAACAGTTAATGAGCTAGACCAATTAAACATACTTGGCGACTGTGACAGGACAAGTAGCAACATTAATCCAATTGGCAACAGCTAAAGGAAAATGATGATAGTTACTAGTAATAGCCGTATATAAAGTTCTTATAATCAACCATAAGAAACATGATTGCCCGAAGACAGAGTAGAACTGGCGATCGTGTCAGCACGTTAGTTACTAAGCTGCGGGGGTTGACAAAAGAGAATTTCTTCACACGTCCCTACTGTTTTTATGGCTAGTCGAATTGTTCTTAATGGATCTGTATTTGGATTATTTTCCATGAATTTGACAGTCTGAACATTTTTTGTATGGCGGAAGGTCAAGTTAGTAAGCCGTTTTCTTTAACCATAATAGGCAAGATAATGGAGCGTGAAGTGTTTCGAAAATATATTGGGAACATATTGTGCAAATTGCAATTTTCTTGAACAATTCCAAGTTAATGCGGGCCATAGCATTATGTATGGTATGAAAAAATGTACTCGTTTATGTTGCTAACAATGTATTGATATGCCTATATTACTGCGTTCCTCACAGTTAAAAATAAACTTTAATTCCGTTATTATTTAGTCATGTTTATTTTGTGTGACAACTGCTTTTAAGCAAAATCTAATTCTGCAGGATTTCTTCATTCTGTTGATTGGTGTAAGAATGAAAAGTAATGCATGGAAGGGAAAAGATGACCATGACCAAAAGCTGGAACTCGGTTTCAGGTACAAGGGTGTAAGAAGATTCTCTTTTTTAGGTAAGGGTGTCAGGGATTAGAATAAGTTGACAAGAGAAGTGATGAAGAATTTACCATAAATGTTTAAATAATTTAAAGTTGAAATTTGAACAGGGCAAATGGAGATGGCTGCAGGAAAGTGAGAAGGTGGGTGTGTTGGGAAATTGCCACCGGAGCTTGCGCTCCGTTGCAATTTTAATAAAATGTTATTAGGATACTATTATAGTTGGCAATAATGCGAACTAGATGGAAGTGAAAAAAATATTCCTTTGAATAGCAGTGAAATATGAAATATATCGAAACTTTTTTGTATATTATTTCATTTATCAGTAAAACAATATTGCACCCCACACAGAGAGTTTAGTATTTTGCCAAGAAAAACATGAGGTTCAACTCATACATTGAAATATATATTTCAGATACCATAGCTTTTCTGCAATATTGAAAATGAAAATACGCTTTTTACACTGAGAAGTGATTAAAATTTAGTAAGTTCAAAATAATACAGAAATTTACTAAACATTAATTCAGTTAGGAAAGCTTATGTTCAAGTAAGAAACAAGATGAAAGTTCAAAGGAAGGCATTTCGTACAAGGGCACACTCCATCAACAAAAGGTACATTCGCCTTTTCTCTTCTCTTCTCCAGATCTCTGTAATTGCTTTCTCACGACATTTTACTAAATCTCTTCCTGACGTATTGAGCTGAGTGACCTTCGTTAGCAGTGGACGCTGAACAACTACTCTACTCTTTCTTCAGAGGTACGCTTGTTGTCCTCATGATTGGGATCATAATGCCTGTATTTCCAACTGAAACTATGCTTGAAGGAAATAAGGCAGAATTCTATGGTCCCAGAATGTTAGAGGGAAAAGCTTACGAAAAACTGCCCATCTGCGATTTCTGGTGAGAAGAATACATTAGGCCTCATTCTAAAACTTGTCACTAAAAGAATGTGTCTTCCCTGTCAGAACATCTTTCACAGTCATAAAATATATTGTTTTCAGTTTTGGAATGTACATCTTACGGTTTTCTGCATGTACTATGGCATTGTATGCTTCTGAAGAATACAACGTTTTATAAATGTAGCTGCGCGATTAACAGTTTGTAACAGGAGAGTTTTTTATTTAATTTTAGGTAGGACCGATACAGGAAACGAACAACGGGAGAGCTGGCAACAATATACGACCTCTCCTGCGGTTTTATATACGTGGATCAGAAATGTACTAGTGTTCCGTTTGTATTTCCTTTGAGTTATATTAGTTACATTCAGGACTTTCACCGTAATTCAGCATAGAACAGCAAAACTCCTGATTCTATAATGAGTTGATACACATTTGGCATATACTAAGTTGTTTACATGATACGACCGTAAACACTTTTACCATTATTTATATGCAGTACTATTAACTTAAGAAATAACCTTAACTAACCTTGAGAAACGTTGTTTGCTGCATAACATGCATATAATTCTGACAATATTAAGAATTATTATTATTTTGAGAAAATCTGGCTGGACCGTAGAAATGAAGTTATGAATTGATTGGCCAAGATACCCAGAATTATATTTCGACTGAATAAGTGACAGTTTCGATTTGCCTCACAATTCGCCACTTTTATGGCACCTAATCTGTTATGGTAATCCTAAATGGCAAAGAGAGACGATTTTTTCATGGAAACTGAACCACGTAGCTTCCTAGTATTCTTCACATAAACAAACAAGGCTATGCCGATCTTAAGTTTCATTTTAAGGCCAGTAAAAAGTGAGGTTCAATGCGTGATATGAGCCGCAAACCTCACGCATCCCCATCCAGTAAGGTGTCTGAATTGAAAGACCAGAGGAAAAAAAATTAAGTTGAAGTCACGGTTCGTTGTTTGTTGCATAATTTTGTCCAACCTAGATGACTTAAAAGGAGTCTGTGGTCACCACGATTACTATTATATTATTAATTGGTTGATTCATGAACCAACATAAGCGAACTTTAGATCACAGGTTCTCCTCGACATTTTCTTTAGATTAATCGAAACTACTGTATATTCTTACTATATTTCAACAAGTGGTATCTCCATCACAGTTTACCACACGAGTTGTTGTCACGGACAGACAAGACGAGAAAATCTCACACGCACTCTTTGCCACATACCTTCATCCTATCTTTCCCATAATTTATCACGCGAAAACACAGCTTAGAACTGAATTGCTGGAAATCAGGCCAACAACTGTTTCATCACGTTAACGTATTTAATGTTCATGTTACACAAAAGCCTATTAACGGCTAAGATTGCTCCTACTATGGCCATATTACCAAAGACTTTGAGGCCTGTTGATTCAAACTAATAGTAAACACTCTTACCTAAATATTGTATGTTCATGCTGTAACAATTTTGTCATACTGTTTGACGCTTACCTCTGCTCCTTACTTCTGCTATGCAAACATCGCATAAGTTAAGATTATGTTTCTATTATTTTTAGTCCATCATTAAGTATTGTAAGTTGCGTGAACCAGGCTACCTACACCGGCCTCGATTTTCTGTTTTACTGCATATGGTGCGCTATTATCCGAATTCTTTTCTCTTCAGTTTGGTCTAACGTCGGATTGGAAATATATCATTACACTTTTTACTGGGACGTGACTTTATTCCCAGATTATCTCCATGTAGCCGAACAATATGCAGGATTCGCTGTTAGCAGATAGAGGACGTATTGATTTTTTCTTCCATCAGTGATATTCTAAGTATTCTCCTATATGTCCACATTTCGAAAGCATCTGTTGCTTTACAAGTTATCTCACATGATGTACTCTTCCTTGTTTCGCCATTAACAAATACTTGAAATATTAATGCCTTGAGGAACCTCAGTTGGGTATGTATCCGTATGACATGTTTCTCCCAAATTTCATTCAGCATCCATACAACATTTCTTGCAAGTAATATTTTTCTCTGTATTTACTTTGCGCAGCTGTGATCATTACCTACATAGAGCTTGGGTAGTTTAAGTGTTCACCTACTCATAATCTGTAAATTAATCTTCCTGCGGCAGAAACTCATTCAGGTCTGTTACCATAATTTTGATCTTATCCTGATTTACTGAAAAACCCAAGTTTCTGCATTCGTTCTAAACTCTATCCAACAATTCATTCATTTTGGCTTCCATTTTTTTCTGGCTTTCAGCCTTGTTGACAACAATGTCAATAGTAGCATGAAAAAACTGGGGGCAAGGAACGGGAAGAAACCATTCCAGCATTCACCTGGAATGTTTTGAGGAACCCAATGAAAACCCAGATTTGGATAGTCGGACAGGGATTCGACCTGCGTCCTCACGAATGCGAGGCCAGAGCGTTACCGCTCACCCATCATGCTCGGTTTTGGTTTCCGCTCCAACGACAAGCTGATACACTTATGAATAATTTATAGTTGGAAATGATGTCCATAAAGCGTATTATACAAGCCAAAATGTTAATGCCGCTGTTGAGGCAACTTATGTAGATGAAGTACAAACTAGTTCCTGAAATTTCAGGTCGTGGACGGCTGACCAAAAGCTTAATTCACTGTCTAACCTTCGTAGAAAGGGAACATCATATTAATGTAGTAAGTTACGAGTGCGCGTTACGAAACTAAACAGACTCGTCGTTAGTCTTGTTTCGAGAGAACCAGTTTGTTTTGCATCCGATACCTGAGGATGACAAGCACATCTGCTGACCGCCATCTCACAATACAGGCTTCTCGCTAATTTTTAACTTAATCCCTTCTGGAAAGTACTTGTTGAGGGGGTAATCACTGACGAACCAGCGCACCGTATTGTCGAGGACGGCACCAATATTTGGCAAACCCTCTTTCACTTTAATCGCAATGATTATGGCGTCGCTCTTCATCGGCTGAAATGTTTCATATAGGTTCGTTATATCAAAACATTTTCCATATATCTCTAATTGGCACATTACCTCTATAGTATAACAGTTTCTAATGCGAAGTAACCATGGATTTAGTTACTGTATGTGTTATTTTGAAGTTTGATAAGAAACTGTAGTTATTGCATTGTTATCGGTTATCATAAAATGGTCGCGTTATGAAAACTAAAGTACCAAGACATCCATAAGCTGCTGTTTTTCCTTCTACATAATTGATTTTTTCGTTGGTTGAAATTCTTATTTACTTCTGAAATTCGCAAGCATGAGGTTTATCGTGACTATTCCACCAAAGAAATATCTAGAAAAACGTTGGATATTTTATCATTACAGCAACATGCAATAACTTACGAAAGAGTGAATAAGAACCCACTAGTGTTGGGAAAGAACTGCACTATTCTAATCGGAAAATATACGAGATATTCATATAGGGCATAGGTGTCAAACTCAATTTTGCAGAGGGCCGTATATTAAATTTAGAATGCGTAGGCGGGCCAGATTCAAATAAAAAAATTACTGAATTATTATAACATTTTATTTATTTAATTGTAGAGTATATAATATACGGTTGTTAAAAATTATTGCGATCGCGGGCCGTATTGATAGGGCACGGGGACCGGATGCGGCCCGCGGGCCGTATCTTTGACATCACTGATATAGGGAAATGACAGAAATATTTTGTTCTAGGCAAATTTACGCTGCTAACACAGTTTCGAATGCTACTAGACACCTTGCTTAGATCGTAAACTTGGGCGCCTTTTGTCAAATAAGGAACTGTTGAGTTTGATTCACCCGCCGAACAGAGTCATTAAACTTGGTGCGCTTTGGAAAAGAAGTTCTCAATGAGCAGGTATTGGATTACACTACCGAGGGTGGTGGGTGAACGGTTAACGTTCTGGTCTCGCATTCGGGAGGACGCGGGTTCGAATCCCCATCAGGGCATCCAGATTTGGGTTTTACATGGTTTCCCCAAATCACTCCAGACGAATGCTGGGATGCTTCCTTCAAAAACGCCATGTCCGAATTCCTTCCCATTCCTTGTCCCCAGTCCCATCCCGCCTCTAATGACCTTAGCCATCGACGAGGCGTAAAAAAATAAAAAAATAAATAAATAAATTTAAAAAAAATGGATTGCACTAAATTGAGTTTTTGATCTTCGGTACACAATACACCGCACTTAACAATACTAATCAGTCATGCCAAGGAGCAAAGAAACAGTTCTGGAATAAATTTTGAGTTAGTAACCATATTTTGAAAATTTACTCAACACCACTATACAAAATAGTCGGAATCACTAAATTTGATTAACAGTGTATCTCACATTTTTCAAATAGTATTATGTTCTAGAGACAGTGCAGATAGAAAGCTTATCAGAATTGCAAATATTCTGGATCGGATTCGAAATTGAGACGCGGCCGCAATGATCAGTGATACATGCCGCCAGATTAGATGTATCTGCCAGTGATACGATGCAGTCGAAAGAGAACTCAGATCTGGAAGATTTTTTTTTTTTCTGGCTTGGAGGAGGAAGGGTCCAAAAAACCAAATGACAAATTGTGAAGGCCAATGTTGAACCTCTAAGCTTTGTTTTAACGCGTTATTCTGCATGTGTAACGTGTTGTTTAGTTGGCACCATCCCAGCTGTTGCCTAACTGATGGCAGGAATCAGCGTGGATACAATAATCTTTTTCTAATTATCGTTTTATGCCTCCTCGACGTCAAAGTCATAAGAGGTGGAAGAGAACTGGGAACAAGGTACGAAAAGATAATCCCACTGTTTTTATGAAGGAACACTCCAGGCACTCGTATGGAGTGATCTGGCGTAACTGGGATTCGAACCCCCGTTCCATCAAATGCTAGGTCCCATCATTACCGCTGATCCAACAGGCTTGGTATGCTGCGGTCAGGACGGCCGGTACGCGAAGCGCGAGATATGAACCTGGTTTTTTCCAGTGTCACAAAACCTAAACGCCATAACGCCGATTGAGACCGTTGTAAGTCTCATAACTAAATCATAGCTGAAGTTCTTAAACAACAATGAAGAAATGAATGGGAGACAGCATACTTTTTTCGAGTTGCTGAAAACATTTTTTATGTCTTACCAATAACGTGGCGCACGCGAAGATAAATATTTTGTGGTTGGTTCCAGAGAGCTTTCTACTTTTCCAGCGCTGCAGCTGCCGGAACGACCGTTTTCCGCTGTCATTCACAGACTGACATTAATGCCGTCCCTCCTCCTTCGCCGCTTGTTTTGGAACCAATTACGACATGCACGAATAGACCGGCGGAACGCAGTGCTGCAACAGTTTATCGCAAGCGTTAACACTAGACTCTAGGCTGTCTCCTAAGCCCAATCGAAATAATGAAAGAATCTCGTAATTACAGGGCGACCGAGCTTGGGACTCCGATAAAGCTTCCAAATCGGCCAAGCAAGCACGCTCACCATACTGTGAAATGAGTAAAGAGTAGTTACTTCTCAAAGGAGGGCAGCTTAGGAGCTGATCCTGCCTTGATCTATTGTTTGCCACACCGTCTACATTACACTACCAGACAACGTAAGGACATCTCTAATAAGAATGGGGAAAATTCTTTCAATTCAGATACTGGGACAGAAAACAAATCCTTCAATTATTTGTTGATGTCAAGCTGCAGGTATTGTTTCTTTCTCATGACGCAGAAGATCAGGTAATATTTACAAAAGATATAAAAGACACAAAATTTCTTAAAACTTTTTAAATAAGAGCCTGGGATGTAAAGGAAACGAAATTGGGCACACGTGAATTGGAGGTAATGTTCAAAATTTTAGGGTAGCCACAGAAAAAAATTTTCAGTAAACATTTTTAGGACCAAAGATTTATTTTAAAGGAAAATTTAGAGATAAGGTCTTCACCGCATAAATTAAATTAAACATGTTCTAGTCTCTCTTAACAAAATATTATGGTAAAAAGCATAAGTTTTAAAACGAAAATTCACGTAGACTCAACAGTTATAATCGCTCATAATGAAGTAAAAGGTGGAATAAACAGTATTAGTATGTTTCATTATGAAATTGGTACCTTATCAAAATATACGATAACGATGAAGAGACTCATTAAAATGTCATAGAAAAAATCTATGTTACAAAGAGAGTCCCGCAGAGGTGATCCCCTGAGATGACACCGTTCTGATACTCATCTGGGAACATGCTGAATGGCGCTGGTTAATCGTTCTGGATATTAAGCTTCAGGAAAAACCCCTCCGCTTTATTGTCATTCTAAACCTTGGTTGCAATGTACAGTTCGCTGAAAGTTGCTTTATCTATTGATCTTCGCGCCTGCCAGGTTGTTTTATATCGTTTGTTATTTATTTGATGTCCTGGATTAACGGAGAACAACTCGGCTTCGGATCGGTCCTCCTCGCCATTGATGACAGTTAGTTACGTGGACAGGTAACGTAGGGACTGTTCTCTCAAATCGATTATTCTTCAAGCTTTGCCTTAACCATAGAAAAAGAACAAGAGTTAACTTCGGTTTACAAATAAGACAGCAACGAACAGTATAAACTTTCACGAAATTTCTTGTAGCTTCCCTACTGGAAGCAAAAAGATTTTTAGCATGACACCGCGAGAGGAAACAATGTTCCGCTAGCCAGCTTTTTGGAATATTAAAAATTGGAGTTTGGCCACGTCAGCTATATATTTATATCCATGTGTTCAAATCATATCATCATATGAAACATTTAATCCACAGTATGTATAACACAAGATAAACACAACACTAAATAACTCCTCCCCCAAATCGTCATGGTGGCCGAAAACCGGCGACCACTACAATGGCCAGATCAGCGCGCTAGCTAGCCTCTACGCAGCTGGCGCTGGCAACTAGTCACGTTCCTTTGCACGGAAATCACTTCCAGTCGGATTCCGTTGCACAATTTTGCAGAAGTTTCGAAGAAGCACAATCGCTGTGCTCAGAGAATTAAGAAATTCTACCGCCTAATCGCTGGCATCATTTTCATCATTCAGTTGTATACTAAGGAATATCCCTTCTCATTTCAGTCAAGTTATAACAAGGTGCTCTTGCTGATGTCAGCTGCTTGCTTGATTTCGGCACTATAGGGTTCATGAGCAGATCCAAGAGTTCTCTCCAGATATCTTCTACCAAAGTTACTCGCACGATCGATTTGATCTCCTTATTTTCTATCAATGAGTACACTGTTCAAAGCCATATGAGAATCCGTATAGTAGTTTCAGCATGAATCAAGTATAATTTTTTTACAAAAATATAAAAACCGCATTCACAAAAACACTTACAATAAAAATTTCAAACAAAATTTATACCTTGCTTAGAAAAAATAAATCTAAACAGGCAATATTTTACAATGCCATTATTGAAATTTTGACATAAATCAATTGTTTTTGGAGTCGGTGCCAGCTGTTATCGCGAGCAGTCTTCCGTCGCGAGGAACGAGTTACTGCACTTTATTTGCTGTTCGAGACGACACCTAGAGTACGTGAGAAAATTTTAAATATTTTTCAGCATACTGCTCACCCAAATAGATTTGTGGAAATGCAATTGCCACCAGTAACAGTCTCATAAATAAATAAACTCATTAAACAATTAAAACCTAAAAATTCTTCCAGCTATGACAATATTTCAAGTAAATTACTAAAAAGATGTTCAGATTGTATCGATCGTGTACTTGCCCACATTTGTAATGAATCGTTAATTCAAGGTGTGTTTCCAAACAGAGTAAAATATGCAGTTGTAAAACCGTTGTTTAAAAAAGGAGAATCAACATGTGTAGATAACTATCGTCCCATTTCATTACTTTCAGGATTCTCAAAGATTTTTGAAAAAGTCATGTATTGTAGAGTAATAAAACATGTTACGCAAAATAATATCCTCACTAAATCCCAATTTCGGTTCCAAAAGGGATCATCTATAGAAATGGCTATATATTCATTTTTAAATAACACATTTGAGGAACTTAATAATAAAATGACCCCTGTAGGAATATTTTGTGATCTTGCAAAAGCATTTGACTGTGTAAATCATGAACTACTTTTGAAAAAAATGGAATACTATGGTATTTATGGAATCGCAGGTAAATGGTTTAGTTCATACATGGAAAGTCGAATGCAAAAAGTGTCCAATTTTGATACTAAAATAAACAAAGATGCTTCATCAGACTGGGAAAAATTAAAACATGGAATTCCACAAGGTTCTGTCCTAGGACCCCTCCTCTTTTTGTTGTATATCAATGACCTTCCTGGAAACTTATCTGACAAAGTTAAGAGTGTTTTATTTGCAGATGACACTAACCTGACTGTGAGAAAAACACCAAACAGCAATCTAGAATTTAATGTAAATGACGTACTTAGTGAAGTAGGAAATTGGTTTAAGGCAAATTCATTAAAACTAAATTTTGAAAAAACACATTATATTAGGTTTAAAACAAAAAATTATGCACAGCCAGATTTACAAGTAAGCTATAAAAATAACACAATATTAGAAACAAAGAGTATAAAATTCCTTGGTATTAAAATGGATGAGAAACTCTGTTGGCATGAACATATCACTTCACTACTGAAGAAGTTAAGTACTGCCACCTTTGCAATACGAACACTTTCTCTAACAGCAGATCTAGAATTAACGAAACAGGTTTACTCCTCATATTTTCATTCAGTAATGTCATATGGCATAATTTTTTGGGGAAACTCTTCACAAAGTAAAAAGTTTTCATAGCACAGAAAAGAGCTATTAGGATGTTGTGTAGGGTAAAACCAAGAACTTCTTGCAGACAACTTTTTAAAAAACTCAGTGTTCTTACAATGAGTTCTCAGTATATATATTCTCTCATGTGCTTTGTCATAGATCATTGTAACCTGTTTACTTCTAATTCACAGGTACACAATCTCAATACAAGAAGCAGAAATAACTTGCACAAACCACAAACATCTCTGTCATTAGTACAAAGAGGAGTAAATTATTCTGGTATACATCTGTTTAATAAACTTCCCAAAGGTATAAAACAATTTGCAGAAAATAAAGATATATTTAAAGAAAAACTGAGAGATTATCTTATTGGCAACTCCTTCTACTCCATTCAAGAATTTGAACAAAACAATTAATTGTATTCAATATGACTTTTGCAAATCACAGTTGTAAAAATTTGTTTATTTTATTGTCTTTATTTTTCTTTGTACCGTATAATTGTTTTTTACTATGATTATGACTCATATTGTATGTATGTATATTAACCATGACATGTTTCACATCCCAGAGGTGCTTCCTCAGCAGGGATCCATGAAAAAAGATTGATAAATAAATAAAAAAAAAAAAAATACTCTGCAGAGGTTGTGGTTAGGAGAAGTATAAGAGTCTAACATGGTGCTTACAGATCTATGTCATGCATTAAATAAGCAGCGAGCACAAAGTCCTTAAACATTCCGCCTGTGAGATGACAAGCAGCTTCTGTCTGTATTGAATAAACAATACTGAAAAACTCCATTTGTTCGCCAAATCGAAATTAATCTATTTATATCATAGCATAATTCTCATGCAAATAAAATCCGTGTAATAATTATATAATACCAGTCTTAAGTCCACAGTTTCGATAATTGTAAAACTAACTTAGAATCTTAGGTTAAACTCACTTATGACTGGTATTATATTTAAACTTATTCGCTATTGTAAACAGTAATTGAAAGCAGGGAAAAACATCTTCCTGAAAAGTTTATTCTGCACTGAAGTCTTACTTACGTGTATATAGCCCACGTTTTATTTTCACTATATCGTAAGCAAATGTATAACCATAAGAATTTTAATATTTGAGCCAAATATGAAACTTGTTTCGCTGTATAAATCGATTTAAATTTATTTTAAGTACAGTCTATTGTTTGTCTTTATCTTGGATGATATTGTCCTTTTAATAATAATAATTTATACGTCTATAATTAACTGACATCTGGTTTTGTTGTGGTTTTGCACTGGGTTTTAGGTTTTTTTTTTTTTTTTTTTTTTTTTTTTTTTTTTTTAAAAAAAAACTGCTTTACGTCTCTCAACAGCGAGGTCTTTAGAGACGGGAAAGGATGGGGGCAAGGAATGGGAAGGAATTCGGCCCTGGCCTATTTAAGGAAGCATCCCGGCATTTGGCTGGCGTGATTTGGGAAACCATGGAAAACCCAAATCTGGATGCCCGGACGGGGACTCGAACCGCCGTCCTCCCGAATGCGAGGCCAGAACGCTATCCGTTACACCACCACGCTCGGTGGGGTTTTAGGCAAACTCGATTAATGAAAGAAACAATGATCAGTTTTTGTTAACAGTTCACTTCGTAGAGATCAACTCTTATAAAACGAAATGAAGGACAGATTGTGTGTTCTACTTGAGTAGCTGTTATAACACATACACACATGGAATCAAAGGCAACATCAAAAACAAACTTATGAAATATCCTTAAGTGGTAAGAGAGAAATAAATGAATTTAAGTGAATTAGTCTATTTTTGAGATGAAAAATCGTGAAAAAATGGTAATTCCAAGATTTTTGATGATTTTACAAAATTGTCTAACTGTTGATTGGTGGAGCAGATATCAATGTTTCAGTGTTTGGTTGTATAATGGACAGCAGGGTCGCTAAATGCGAAAAGTTGGTATATAAACTAGCTGTCAAAAACAGAAAATGCGAATGAACCTGGATATAAATATTTAGTTTCAAAAAATGATAGTGTTTTGAAAATTGTAAGTAAGGAATGAAGGTTGTGGCAGTGTCTCACAGAAAGTAGTAAAAAGATGGAGCTTCTCATTTTAAGACATGCTGGATAGATTAATCTGTCTGTGGAGGGAAGCGTCGAAGGACAAACTGGAGAGGAGACAATAGAACATATGAAACAGATAATCGAAGACATAGACTGTAATAGGTGCACTGTGATGAGGATAGGAAGAGATGGAGGACTGTATGAAACCAGCCGAGAGATTGATGGCAGAAAAAAAGTCTTAGCTAATGTCACAGACAATTTGCTGTATTGAACACACTCTATGATTCATATCCATATTTACAGGAAGATGAAGAAAAGTAGTTACTATTACTAGATACACAAACAATTTCGAATCGATTATACTTGTGGCTGAGAATCTATAATAAATTTTTCAACAACGACAATACTGTTTCTAAACAAACAAAAAGAACGATTATCCATTGAGAAAGCGAAAAATGCAAGATGAAGTGGCAAAAATATATTCTATGCAATCTGACTGCAATTGAGCAACTTATACATTATCAGTTTCTATCATTTTCGCGCTAGGGTCTGCTGATCCGATTACACTAGCCCTCCAAAACGAGGAGTTGTGATTTGATTACGAACATGATTGCATCTCTGATTTTGTACTTACTCGTTTTCGCTCTGCGTTTGACATTTCCTTGTCACAAGTAAAAATAAATTTGGACCTAGTATTGACCGTCGAGGATAATAGGGTATAAATGCTTAAGTAGATTTGAAAGTTGGCATCCATTTATTAGGTACTAGAATGGAGACAGTATGATCCGAACTTATTGTCTTTCTTTTAGAGGCGACTCCCTATCAATAATGATTTGATAACGCGGCAGTTTAGCCGAGAGTGTTGACGTTTCAACTAGGCGTACTGAATTTTTATTTGAGTGCTTGCCAAAGAAGATTTATAAAACTATATGAAGATTGCTAGGAACTGTAGATGTGCGTTACTTGGTAATTAGTGTCCTTATTTTACCGCGTGTGGGAGTGAATATCTTTATGCTAAGCGGATGCACCTCGTCGAGAGGGAAAGTGCCCCCTGGATGTAGGCAGCCAGCTGGACGGAGGCTAGAGGCCAGCGTTACGACAGCTCCCCTTTCTCCCGGCCATTCGGAAGTTAGGGGGGTCTGATGACTGATCGGTTCAGACAGCTAGGGAACATTCCAGCCGGGCGATTCAAGATGCTATCAGCGCTTCACATGTAACCTGACCTGTCTCTTACGATAGCTCATTTTCAGCAGCAAATAATACGGGACACGTATCCTACTATTTCAGTCTTAATCCATTGGAGCTCTTTGTTAAACTAAGCAAGAAATTTTTAGCGGATTTGATGCTAAACTCAATATTTTCAAAATAGTCCGATTCGATCTTAATCTCACGTACTAAATCATGTTCCACACAATGAAGCATAAGAGTTTTTCTAAACTAGTTTTTAGTGCAAAAATTCAAATAACGTAGACTAAAACTTGTAAATAATAATAATCTTTAAAATATGATGATATATGAGGATCTTTGCGGTAAAAAATGAAAATCTATTTTTTTTTTCAAAATTGTTACCAAGATCAATGAGAAATGAAATATTCTTAGACTGTCAAAAATTCAGATCTTTCTGTCAATCATAGATTAGAAACTAGATACAACCCTATGATGTATTGTTAACATGAGCCATTTGTCATTCCGGTAGCAACTGTTAGGGGAAAAAAATCCAATTGAAAACCGAAACTCGGATAGTACAATAGGTTCTGAATACTGCAATGCAGCTCCATACACGAGCATATTATTCCGACTCATTTTGTACCACAATCGATTGGTCTTGTGTACAGTTGTGAGAAGAATAAATTATCTAAATGTAAAATAACGCACAATCACTGTCACATCTTTAAATTTTGTTCTGGATGTTCCAAAATTTCTCTCCTTTTTCTCCCCTATTTTTTTTCTTATATTTTTTAAATTTTTTTAAAAAAGAAAACAAACTTACTTGTTTACGACTTGTCGACAGTGACAAAACAAACATTGAACCAACCATAGGCATACGTAAGTTAGATATTGCATACTACGTTAAATTTGTTTATTATTTAAAAAACGCGAACTTTGGAGACAATTACCGGGTCATTTCATGAGATGCTAATTCTTGTTTCGATTCCAAGTGAACATTGTGTTTGATCCAAATATTCTCAGTTCTTCTATCGTGGCAGTTAATGGTTGTGAAACATAGCGGCGGACTTGGGGAAACAGTAGATTAACAAGTCACGCGAGTAGCCCGCCGTGCCGGCAGATGCTGTAGATGTTGTGGGACCTTGAGGAAGCGGCTCTCCCGGTCCCTGGGAAAGTTCAGGTGGGATCGAAGCCGGCGGCGGGAAAGTGTCGGACCGACCACCTTGAGATGGTGCTCCAAGATAGCAGCGTTCACGCCCAGACACCTCGCTCCAAAAACAAACACTGGGTGGGCTGCACGTTCGCTTATCGGAATGTCTGCAAGTGTGCCCTGCTGTTCGCTATTGTATTTATGTATTGTCTCGGGTAACTGAATAACTTGTAGTTCCATTGTTCTGTTTCCTAAAGAAAAGGAGCTGACACAAGAGCGCCAGAAACTTTCTGGTGCATGGGTATAGGCGTCTACACCTTTAGTGAGCTAAGATGCACTCATGTGGTCGATTTTAATGATTTGTGCTGACAAAAGAAGGAATTAAGAATCTCTTTCCCCAGGATATTGAGGCCCATAATTTGGAATTGGTGGATATAGAACTCGGCATACCATTCTATGACCTCTGTTCTGTAATGGAAGTAGTTGGTGTGGTACGTTCAGCAGCATGCTCCTACTGCTATAATTCCAAAAGATAACAGCCACTGTCTTCGCCAGTACGTAGTGCGTAGGACTGAGGTTACGTTCAAAAGATGGAAATATATTTATTTGATTTTCCTTGTATATATTAATAGCTAAAAGCACGGACTTGTGGTGGCTCGCGAAGTTTTGTATAAGGATTATTACATACAACTATAATCATAAGAATTTTAATATTTAAACTTCACGAACTACGATAAAAAACCGTTCTTTTAGTTTGTTGACAAAAAATAATTAGGTACATTTGTTATAAGACACAATCTTTAAATATTTAAAAAATCAGTTTATATAATTTGGTTTTAATCAAATAGAAAATTTCTCATTCGAGTTTCTTCCTGTTTTCTGCATTTTAACATACTTGAATTTTTAATATTACAAATTCTGTAGTAAAAAAATTTTCTATTTAACGTTAGGCTTTCTAAAGATTTTACTCTCGATAACGCAACATATGTTAAACCTACAGAGGTTTCTTTGTCTCCAAAATCTACAACAACTTTATCCAATGTTAAACCTTGAGCTTTATGAATTGTTATTGCAAAAGCTAATTGTAATGAAAATTGTTTTCTTGAACATGTTCCCTCTTTTACAAAATTTAGTTGTGGGTGGAACTGGAACACAACCACTATTTTTATAAGTTAAATAAAAATAATATCACTCGTGGCATTTAATCAAGCGGACTTAGATTTTCTTCATAAATAATAGCCTGAACATAACGTAAAGCTCCATTCACTAATCCTTTTTCGACCCATAAATTAGAGAGTAACATTAGATCCAATAGACAAAGTTATAAATGGTTCCAGTCCACCTAATAATTCAGCACTTGCTGATTTTGCTGCAGAACAGTTATGAACAGCTGGAATATAAGCAACAGGTTGAGGCAATTCTTTTAATTTTTGATGATTAAATTCTTGTATATCTTTATTTGTCGCCAATAGTCTGATAGCATCGTTGAAAAACTTAAGTTCATGTAATGGAAAAGTTTGTAGACAACGTGTCATTATTTTTTTTATAGTCTTCAACTGCACTCTCGACATTCCCAATACGATCAAGTATACCTCGAAATATCTGTTGGGATTCATTTTATGGGGAGGAATAGCTATTCGCAATCGTGAATCAATTTTCCTCAAAATACTGCATCCAGTCATACAAATTTAATCTATGAACAGAAATTTATACTCATAAATTTCCTCTTCAAATTGAGCATGCGACTATAAACTGAGCTCTCTAAATACTTTATTTACTCTTATTAAAAGTTTGGAATGTATTGTTGAACCATCTATATTGACAGCAGCAGCACCAGTTGGCGCAAGCAATAGATAAGAAGATGGTTCCAATTTTTGATTCACTCAAATAGTAAAATAATTAATTGATGTACCTTTTCCAGATCGAGCTCTCCCTTGAACAACAATTCTTTTAATTGGAAGTTCTTCGTCATAAGTTTGTAGATAATTAAGTTGTTTTTCAAATATATTTATCAGTTCTTGCTGCTCATTGGAAAAAACAATATTCGTTGCTAAGTTATATTGAGTATAAACATTTATCTGATTTTTTGCTAATTTTTCATTTTCAATAAAATGTTCTAATATATTCAATACTTGTCCATTTGAAATAGTATTCCAGTTATATTTGATATCGATTTCTATTCTACCTAAATCCATTTCTGACTGATTATTATTTGGTCCAGCGGCTACATTCATCCAGTCATATTGTTGATTTACTTCTACTTGGTCTATTTCTTCAAAATGTTCTTCGTCTCCTAAATTTTGTAGCATCTAATCTAAATCATTGTTAAAAATATCTTCGTTTGTAAAATGCTGCTCATGTATAATTTTCCAGGAGCTATTTTGTGGAATTAGATCATTTAATTGTCGGCAGGCAACATGCAACAAAACTTGTTGCTCGTAAAAATTTTCAGTCTTCAACACCAGGATTATATTTAAATTTTGTTATAACTCTAAAATAAAAGGCACTTTTTAGTAACATAATTTGCACATCTTTTATATATTTTTGTAAATAAATAATGTTAAGTCATATTTTCAAATTCGATTGGTTGTTGTTGATATTTATTCAAAGAACTATAAATAGAAATGCTTCCATCTTCTTTGTTCATATCAACGTGCAGCCATACACTGTCTGGTAAATTCATTGTTAAAAATTGACGAGATGAACAAAACAAAGGCCGGAATTTGAAAATGTTAACGAAATCTGCTTTCCTACATCAATAATAAATACTTTATGTAGCTGTGGAAGGGTATCCTTTATAAAATGTTCCTGATGTGCACGTAATTTTTGTTTCAAATGTTTTTATGATTTACATCATCCAAAGGAAAGTAAATAATTTGGAGAATTTGTTTCAAAACAAATTTTTAATGCTACAAGATCTAATACCAATAAAAAAAAATTCAAACAGAAAAAGATCTTGCGACCCCCCACTGAGGAACACACCGCCTTAACACGCACGACTAAACCAACTTTATTAATGATCGGTCTTCCGTATAGGTATAAGTCCTTTAGACACAATTTCTATACCTTTTAATCATTGATTTCTCTTAAACGGAGGCCCACCAGGCAGAACAGTTTTAGGGCGAGAAACCAGAGGTGACGTGCTATTTACTAGACTTGTTCGTTCTACGATAGCGATTTCCACACTGAAGACCTCTTCCAGTCAGCTTGAAGGAATAAAAATAATAACAATTATTGCAATTTATTTAAAAAAAAAAAAAAGATTGATGGCACATCTAGAATTGACTTTGATTTTGTTTTATATCTACAGGTGCAGCAGTTTTTCAAAAAGTGTACAAATTGTCTCCTAGTCGGTTCGCCCTAATAAAATTGGATCATTTACACATCTTTAAATCTTCTCTTTTAACACATGTCCATTCTTTTGCGTTGTGTACTGTTTATTTACCTGCATATGTATCCATTTCAATTTTACAATGATCAATTTTAACGCATGGCTGGTTGTTAGTTCACAAGTGTTTACTCGAACTGTTATAATCCACACTATTAGTCTAATAATTAATTGAAAATGCTATTGGACACATCAACGGAAACTTTTGTAAAAGGCTGGCTGTTTGGATGATAAGGCTAAAAGCCGTTTTATAAATAAATTTAAAAAACTGCAACGAATAGTTATCAGCCTTATCGGAACTCAGGTCGTCTATCTCCATCTATAATAATACTGTCGATGTTATGTCCATTATATGTGCCTCCACACTTAAATAAACTAACCTCCCAGTACATAGCTTGTAAGAATCACACATTTTTCAGTGCTGCAAACATCTTGACCTCAACACCCTGCACCGTTCATTAAGATTTGTCCCCAGAGCATGGAATCACGAATAGGTGGTAGTATACTCCAGGCATGTTAAGAGAGCTATTATTGAGTTTCATTAGTAAGCCACGATATTCATTTTTACTCAGAACGTCAAAAGTCATTAAAGCGTGTAGATGCTACTTCTCGAAATAGTTTGTAGATTAAGAAGAAAACGAAGCATGTCATTCGAACAAGATCGCACATCAAAGAGCAGCTGCACAATTTTGAACCAGTAATGTAGCTGGCAATAAGGCAGGAGATATAAGTTTAGCTAAATTATATGCCTTACAGATGATAATATGAATTCCTTCTTCTCTCGTGCTATTCGCAACTGGAATACACAGTCAGTTCCGACGCAAAGCCATCCACAGTTTTGTGAATTTGAAAGTGTAGATGTAGATCTGTACCACCTTCCAATTCACAAAACAGCTGACAGTCAAACCAAAATATTAATAGCAGTCATTCTGAATTCGTATGAGTTGTTGCCTAGGTCCTACAGTATAAGTAAACAACAATTTCAGTACGTGAGCAGTGGCGTTTCGATGTAATTTTTACTTCCAAAGCTGTCAAGGTATTACGAATAGTTTTGGTGGCTTCCTTATTTGGATAATTGGCTGTTTATTTCAAACAGTAGGTCGCAGAAATCTTTCACTTCATATGTTATCATTCTCCTCGACCATTCTGTCTCACATTGTCGATTGTAGCGCCTCTTAAAATGTGCTACAGTTATATCATGCAAATTCGCAAACGTGTGGAGACTTCCACAGTATACAACGAAAAGAGCATCAGATCAATAACTAAACCATATAGACCTCTTCAGGGACAGTCTTCTCTATAGCTCTGGGAAGGATATGAGTGTTACACCATGAAGACGGAAATACAGGCAGCAGATTAGAGCCGTTGGAAAAATGTCTACGACAAAATAATTCGTTTTTTCATGGTCTTCCAGAAACACTTCAGGTGAGGCAGGAATATAGCTTACTAATATTTATGGCCAGTTTCCTTTTCCGGAAATATACTTCCATCCCTAACGAGCTACCATAACAACCCAGAAACGCGACGGAATAGGGAAAGTTATTTTTTTGCGTTGTGCTGTTGTTCTTATTTCGGTTGATGATTAAGATTTGATATCGAATATAAACAAACACACTCAAATGTAATAATTGTGACAGCTTAGATAAATGGTATATGCAGGACTATCTTGAGACACATTTCCGGGCAGTAGGAGAGCAAGTTCATTATAAACTCGGACGAAAGATTTCAATTCGTCTGTTATAAAAAATTCGTGTTATTAACATAAAGTGCAATTACAAACTTATTTTGCTATTGTCTTCTGCATCCGCATCTTTCTTGTTTAACGGTAAGATTTTCACTGTTTATATTTTACCTATTTCCTTTTTTTCGTGACAGATTGACCCTCTAAAATAAGTTGAAAGCTTCGTTTCTCGAAAAATTATTTAAGTTTAAAATTAGAACTGCTGTCAGCCTTACACAACCAGCCTCTGAACATTGTTGATAAGAACACCCAAAATTGAACCTTTTTCTCAAGATAGTTCTAAATTCAAGCACTGGCTTCACTTTATTCATGGTTGTAGCAGCTCTGAAGGAAATTTTCTACGATCATATACGAAAAGGGTCTATTAAACAGTAGGGACGAAGTAAAGAAAGCATACCTTTAGAAGCAGCCGCATTGCTTTATTTTTTTGTATTAAAAGACTCACATTGGCTCATTCTGTCGCATATAGTTAGTTATTACCTTTGTGACACTTCCAATAAAAATGTTAAAAAGTACTAGAAAAGTGCTAGAGACTGTTTACATACTACGGGATAAACAATTATTGTAGAGTGGCAGGTCTGCGGGGTTAGAAATTTAAACCTGGTCCACGAGCTCATAGGCATAACTTACAGGTAAGTTTTTATTGATTTTTGATGAGTGTTATATTTGATTCACTGTCAAAACATGTAGCCGAATAATTATTTCTGTTTAAACAGTGGAATCGAGAAATTTAGAACTACAGTAATAAATATTTACACTTATTTCAATCCTATGGTTACTAAAAAAGTTTTTAAATATTTAATATCCATTTCAGAATTTTGACTTGCAATACTGAACAATGGAATACAAAAGAAGTAAACAATATAGAATGATATCTTCTTTCACAACAAAGAGTAAGCGGTGGAACGTCTATCACAACTGAAAGGATGTTCTTGATAGACTCTAACATCTTCAAACGATCAGTCTTATGTCCGCGCCAACTTTACTTATATATATAGCCTCCGACGCTA
The DNA here is from genome assembly GCA_031002005.1 of Vandiemenella viatica. Lineage (NCBI taxonomy): Eukaryota > Metazoa > Arthropoda > Insecta > Orthoptera > Morabidae > Vandiemenella > Vandiemenella viatica. The sequence goes on from JARYHS010013630.1 coordinate 347,995,017, forward strand.
ATTTTGTACTATAGAATGATTCAACTTGTAGACCTAAACGAGTTGGGCAAGGTTACAAATTTAACGGATGACAAGGCGCCCCCTGATAGCTCGACATGAAGTTTCCCGCAATGCACAGAGAAAGTCCAGGCAGTGTAGACGCAGTAGCAAAGGCCACCACGGCCCCAGGGCGAGTCTAGCCACCAGTCATAGACGCATCTCCTTCTCACACGTACAATGATCTTCAGCCGATATTTAATATAAGTCCTTTTTCAGGAGAAAGTCTGAAGTTACTTAGTTCATTGTATTCATTTCGATCTCCTAGAGATAATAAAAAGAAACAGAAATTTTATTCCGTTATGTAACATGTCTGACATATAGTTGTTCTAGGTGAATCTAGGTATTACAACTTTTAACTCTGAATTAAACTATATTCTTATAAACTGGTATCAAATAAGAAATAGGGATTACATTCTTCTTCAGATTAAAAATATCCAAGTAAACAACGCTTAAAATTAACTAAAGTTTATTCGCAAAGTCTATTCCAATCTGCTAACGATCATTTACTTGTTTATTATAGTATTTAACCAATTAAAAACAAATCGTTTTGCTACTGTCACTTAAGATTTTGTAATAATTACTGAATTTTCTTACACTTGCAACCGCGGTTAGTTTCTCCTCAAACGCAGAAAATTAGTAAATAATTATTTTAAAAAATTACTTCTGCTGAAGTTCAAAATCTGGTGATGAAATGTTTGTTAAAATACTTTCCTATACCTTAATTTTGGCATGAATTTACAAACTCGTGTAATACTGAACTAATAAATTAACAGTGCAGCACAGTTCAGCTTCAGCACACAGTACGTGCATACTGAAGTAATTTGCAATGTTTACGGTCACAATGTGTTGTCAACTACTTTGTTTATTGATGTTTTTCACGAACTCGCTACTAAAGTTCAGGAATACAGAAACCCGGCAGAGCGAAATGTGATGGTATAAACAGATGAAATAATTATCTGGGATGAGACAGAACAGAATCTGGAATGAGAACAACAAAAATTGGCGATTGCAAAGGGAAAAATAGTGTACAGATGAGTGAGGAAAAAAATAATAAATGGAGGTATCAAGAAACACTGACCTATCATTCATGGTATAACTCAACGTTAATTATTAGCAATGAGTGGAGTGATTTTGTTACGTTTTAAGAAAAGTAAATACCAATGGAAAAATGAAGACATAGGACATAGTTTACGAAAGAGTGGAAAATTTTATACCCCGAATATGGATATAATCTGGATATGGAACATTGTAAAAGAAGCCATGATTTTGCTCCATAATGTGTACTACGAATAGATATTCACCTGTGGCTATAAAACCTGAACATGGATGAAGAGAGTCATAAGCAGATAGCAGATATGGGTTTCTGAGAAGAATAAAAAATGTCACAAGAAAGGAGAGCATCAGCTATTAAATCACCAAGGAGAGCTTAAAGATTGAAGTGTAAAAGAAAGGTCAGCGAAGAACAGATTACAAAGGTTGGGGATTTGTTATGAGAATGTAGGAGGGAAGAATGCAGAAGTAGTGCACTTAAAAAAAGGCGGGGATCACAGACGATGCGAATGGACCATGCGCAAAAAGACATAGAAACCCAAGGAGGGAGAGACTGACAAAAATGTGAAACAATGTGTCAGACAATTCACAGAAACGGAAACGTTGAGTAATGATGATGATGACGATACACTTAGAACTAGACATTTGATGGTATATAATGTTCTAAAAAATACGCAGATTCTAAAAAATTCACTGATTGTAAAAAGATGTTTTTATTTTATTTTAGTGCAACTCTTGGACATTCATGTACACACGGGGCAGCATAGAAATTCATACCTTCTTCAGCACAATCCAGTTTTAATCTCGAAATAATTGGGTAGTCTGTCATAGAAATTTACATCATCCAAACTCAATTATTTAATTTTCTTCTATGCTCATGAATTTTTTTTATTAGGGAATCGTTAAACGCAGAAACCTCTTTTATTAGCCCACTCAAGAAGGTTTTTCAGTTTTTCTAAGAATTTCGTATTGCATAAGCACAGAAAAAGATTTTTACGATTAGATGCATTAAATTGGCAACTTCATGTTCTTAGCCAGGGACAAGAATTTCGAAAATTGAAAATTAGTATTGTATGTTGAAAGTAATACCAATTAGTTCACTATTCATTCTTTTAAAACATGTTATATTGTAACGATTAAAAATGTTTGCGACGCCAAACGAGTAATCTGCCACCAAGAGAAAAATAGGATTTTCGCTTGCAGAATCTTAATAGCAACGTAATTTCTTTAACATGATTTTAAAATGATGACTATGCATGCGAAAACATGTGCCAAAGAAATCATTTGCTTTGTAGATGCTTAGTTATTTTTTACAACTTAATAAATACAATTAATACACTCTAGCAATCATTAAGATTTTTTAATCACCTCTTCTTATGTGGGCGCAGAAATGTGTAAAATATTCATGTTCAAAACCAAACTGAGATTAGACCTTAACGAGCCGGGAAATCCGTTGTTTTACTTTCAGTCATATGATAAATGGAGATTTTGGAACAGAACTCAAAGCTATTAAGAAAAAGTATCGTAGTGTTTCTTGTTATTTAAACACTAATCTGCAATTCAAATACGTTTTGCAAACTATATGTTGAGGAGAATAATTTACGGAAATGAAGATTCTACTTTTTGGAATACCAGTAGAAGAAAAACTGAAACATTTAAAATCTGGAATTATTCAACGGTGAGGAAACTTCAGTGGAACGTTGCAGTATCAAATGAGTTGGTTTTATGAATAGTGGACTAAGAAATTGGTTTTTATAGTACTCTTACAGAAGAGGAGATATAATGTTGATTATGTTTAAGGGGATGCGAAACTAATTAACAACAGAAGGGAGAAACTGTAGACAAAGATTACACTAATTGAAGGAGGTAATTGAGGATACGTGAAGATGAAGTGATAAACACAGAATGGGAAAAGACAGTGGCATGCATCAAATGAGACGAGAGAATTGTGACGGAAAAAAAATGTTCTCTCACGACAATAGTTGCCGCATTCGTAAACCGACGATCGAAATTATACGTACTTGTAATGTATTGAAATCACTAGAGAACAGGCAAATCTACTGAAGTTTTTATTTCTGGAAAGACATTTGGGCGTTCAATGTTTGCAGCGAAAAAATTCATAACGAAGCAAGAAGAAAAAATATTTAACAATAAGAATGTTTCATTCAGAACTGAAATATGAGTCAAAACATAATTCTAACCGCTTTTATTTCAAACCAAACTTCGACTGGTGTTTTGGGAGACAACAGTTTGACTTTCGGCGTCCACGTGAAAGTCGACCAATAAAAATGAAGGACATAGCTGGTGTCAAAATGTCAAGCTGAATGTTGCCTTTGGCCTCTTAATAGATAAAATGAGGGCAAAATAATCTCTCACTTTCTTAAAAAATGGTTGGTGACACAATTTTTAGGTTTCTATTTTATGCAGAATTTAACCGTGTCACCGGTACTCGCATAGTACACGAGCATCTGTTTACGTAAGCAATAAGTTTGTGTGTTCTATATTAAAGATAAAAATACCAAGGAAACAAAACTTAGTTTGTGCCTTGATGGGGGGACTATTAAAAGTCTTGTTAAGGAATGATAGTTCTTGATGTTCCAAAATCAAAATTCATTTCCTTTGAGGTTAAGAAACTATTTTTTTTTTCTGCAAGAGATCTGCATTACCACACAATGGTAAGGTTTCTAATAAACTTGTTTAGTAGTCTTCCCTATCTTTTGAGCATTATGTTGGCTACAACCAGCGCCTTCTGACTCGATAAGGAGTAAACAAACAAGAAAAAATTACTTGCGTTGAAACGAGTAAATGATGGAGTGCGGACAACAGAAAATGATCAAACTGCGGATTTACGACGAGAATTCGTTATTTTGTTTCATTGGCATTCGCTACATGTAGTAGTTGAACAGAATCAGTTTTAATTAATTTTAATGTTTCGCATCAATTGCTATAAATTTCTATTCATAATAATACTTGAAAAGCATTTTCTGATACCATTATCACATTCATAAGACACTGTTATAAACGATGCTAAATGTCTGCATTGGCTGTTTGCTCATTTCATCATTAATTGCAAAACCAATCGTGCCGTTTCAGTAACTCATTATGTGAAAACAATTCAAATTTTTCTATTACGAAAAGCATTTAAAAAGTAATCACTCATATGAGTGATTTTTTTTTTTAACCTGGGAAACCGGAAGATCTCGTTCAACAAAAAAGGCTTAACGCTACAACATAATCATAACCGTAAAGTATGCTGCTGCTAATGAAAATTCTGCAGGCACTACATCATGATACACTCAATAAATTTGTACCTCAGACCAATAGTCGTGGCGTTAGAACAACACCATGTAATAAAATATAAATATGAAAATTCTCAAATATAAGGCTGAAAAATGTACTCAGTTTTCAATTTTTACCTTTCTTTTTTACAGAACTGAAGGCTTCATAAAACGTACTGTACAACAGTAGTAAAATTATGACTACTAACAACAATTAAGCTACAAATTAGGTATTGTACTACTCATACTCGTTTAATACACTCTCCCAAGCCGAGGAAAGAATATTCTTCTTGCTTACCTCTAAAACCTAATTACTCATTTCGTTAATTTTAAAAGAGCGGATTAATGAAGAAATATTTGCTGATGATTTTGGGTTGACTTTGGAACGAAGGCTGATTTTAAAGCAATGAAGCTAATTTCTTTGTAATCTATTGCCACAGGACTTAATAGACTGTAATTGATTTGGTTTGGAGGTTTGACTGGACTAGTTAGACAAAACAAACGTTTTCCACTTGAATTTGTGGAATAACATGCGAACATCTATTTTCTGTAACTGCTCCAGAGTTACCTGGTAACTCAGTGATCAAGGTGCCCGCTATGGAGATATAGAGTCTGTGGTTTCGGCTCCGGTCCGGTCACTCCTGCCAAAACTTTCTTTATTCTTGTTAAGTGCACTAGAACGCAACTTTTTTACGGGGTCGCAAGACCACATGAATTTACCCTCTTTATCTTCTATCGCTGTAAAACACTATTCTGATAAACTCATTTGGATTAGAATAACAGGAAAGATGGAGGTCGTCGAAACATACCCACTGTTGCACCTACTTGTTTATTTCTACCCTTGTTTCAACAAAGATTGTAATTCCTCAGTGACACTCATGCACCTTACGCCACCCAGAAAAAGACATGTGTATAAATGTAAAGATGAATATATTTGCTCACTCTGAGGTCCTCCCTCAAGGTGGTGTCTCTTCTGGAAGGCAGTGACGTAACCAGAGGCAGCGTGTTCTCCCTTTCACCGCTAGGCGCAGGCAGGCAGGAATCCCGGCCCGCGATGTTCCTGGGGGCAGAATGTCACGGCCGGACCTCCGGGTCAAGGGGCGAGGCTTCAACGACGGCACTCCGAGGACATGGGAACACCTGACGCTGCAAGCAACACCTGTTTCAACACACTGCCGGGGTGCAGCTCATGTGTGATGACTCAGTGTGCACTAAGGTGATAAAGCTCCTGATTGGATATCCAAAGGTTAACGGCCAGATTCGAGTATTTTTGGAATTTTCGAGAAGCTGTTAACCTAATATTCTCCTCATACACAGTTTGCTTGTTATGTATGAAACACGCGAGTAACGATCTGTAGTTCGGATTACACGTGAAAATGTAGGTCACCTGTCCCCAAAATTGTTATTGAGTTAGATCTTGCTGGACAGAGCCGTTACTTTCGACGGTTTATAACTTTGACACAGATTGTTGAGGCTACATACATTACTATTATTACCAACGCACCATTCTTACTCCTATTTTTGACTCGGGATAGAACTATATTATAGGAAAATGCATATCCCACATTTGGTTGGAAGACCCCAAAGGGTAGTTCGGCTGTCAAATGATAGACTTACATTTGTCGCACATTACGACTCTGTCGTGGCTGGATCTGTAGTTCAGCAAGGAATCCGAACCACCGATCGTCCTGTTGTACTGATGTAATCGAAGAAACTCTCCGCTTGTGACAGATCTTAATTCATATGGGATGCTTCTTCCTTGTTGACATCTTCAGAATAAGCAATACAGATTTAATTTGTTGTAGATAGGAACGATCATGGTTTGCCACTGGTTTCAGATTCCTTTCCAGTTGACAGCAATTGCATGAAGCAGGCTTAGAAGTTTTTTGATCAATATTTGTTCTATTGCCAGAAGACCATTAACTTTGGTATCACGACAACGCTAGACAGATGAAATCGTCTAGCTTGCGGCTTCTCTTTAAAGTGATGCGCTAATGTTATTTACTTGGGAAAAGAACCCAACAGAAAACACCTAGCTTATTAAACCCGTTTACACTTCCTATGCCATTGCCCTCTTCTCCGGGCTCAACATCCAAGAAAGTGGATACTCTCTATTAGAAACGGTTACTCTGCAGCATTAAATTCTTACGTCACTACATATTTATACACTTGTAGCGTTTTTACTTTAAAACTCACATACTCGTATAAGATCTTTTAATCACTTACTTCATAATTATTATCACCTTCACTGTACCCTGTCTTCTCTGCTGTTCTATATTAAACGTAACATAGTGTACCAGGAAAAATGTCGGACTTCAAAAACCATCTTCTCAGCCAGACGGCATCCCGGAAATGACAACAATAACGATAATGACGTTTAAATTTTAGTAAAATTTCACACAACTCTCTTTTTCAAATCACTAGCACATAATCACCGAAATACCTTACTTCTGAAAGTGCTAAATTCAATATCTTGGGGCCATCAATTAATAAAACATTACAGAAATGGTGTTACAATTAACATACAAAACTTTAAAGGCGAAACTTCATAACAGTAGAAGATAATAAAAGTAAATTTTCTATGTCAAGTGAATTACCCCCCCCCCAAAAAAAACCTGTCCCTTGCATGTGCAGGTATTTAACTGCGTATTACACAGTATATATTTTTATGCAATATATGTTTATAAGTAAATTAATGAAATAGAAATATGAATCAAAATTTTTGTACAGATTGTTGGGGTACTGAGGTGGTGTATTTCCATTGAAAGAATTCGTTTGATCCGGGTATTACGTAAATCAAAATTATTTTAATAATTTTGGTTTAACGATTCGTCGATGGCATGTTAATTAGAGCCACAGTTTTGATAGGTTACTAGGAAAGAAACAGAAGCAAATTGGCGATAATCATCGCTTTCAATATATAACTTTGCAAGGTATCGAAAAAGATTTGGACCTGGATATTCGAGTGACAGATGATGAATCTGGATTTTGCTCATAAAGAATGAGATTTTAATGGCGTAGCCGTTGTGCAATATCATTTCTCGGAAACAAAAGCTTACAGACAGCCTTCCTGGAACAAAAGTAACTATTCATGAAAGAAAGGTCAATGAAACTCTCGAAGAGACAAGCTTTCTAAACCCTAATGGTGTTTTCACTTGCGAGGAGGGTAGTATATGAGGAAGAGGTTACGGTCGTAAAGAAGCAGTGGTCAGGTGCCAGGTCTTTTGAGGTGTCATTATAATGGTATTTGTCAAGACAGGAGAGAGCTGCAGAGAGCTGCAGTCGCCTGGGTCCCTGACAGGCTGCACAGAGAGAATACGTACGTTCGTCTACAGGATGGCCGGCATCTAGCAGACTTTTTCCGCAGGTGTGGTAACCACTACAAGCGAAGAATGACTGTTATTTCTCCTAGGAAATCGTTGGTTTCCAAACCGTTATGCTGAAATATATAGGTATACAACCATGTTATATTGGATCATTTGTTTCGTTGCTAAACTGCAGTAGCTGCGACATCCATTTGTTTGGAAAATCACCAACCGTTACTTGACTAGAGATTACGAAATATGACTTTGCGTAGTCAATAATCATGAGATCGTATTTTAAAGGATAAATACCAAATTTGTAGCCAATGTTTATTATTATTATTATTATTTTTTAAATGGCATTCGGCCATGTTAGCCATTCAGCCAGCTCAATGTGTTTTTTCGTTTTACAATGTATAGATTTCATCCAAGTGTGATTGCATTCTCTCTTTTGTAAGGACGACACAAGACGAACACAACACTTAATTAAAACCACCCATGCCCTCGGCCGGCTCGAACCGGCGACCCCTGCAACGCGAAGCAAGCACGCTACCCCTACGCTGCCGGGGTCAGCAATAGCCAATGTTTATGAAAGTGAGTTAAGGCATGTTGATCTTTCTCTCTTCTCATGCATGAAATTTCCTCCTTACTGTCATCGATGGGTGCACATTACGCTGCATTTGTTCAAGGGGCTGTGGGAGGTACCTTAAATTGAACATTTCCCTAATTCTTCCTGCCGGTGCGTCTATCACCTGACGTTCACAAACCCCGAAAACAGGATCCTCAAAAAGTCCCTCTTTCAAAGAGGGGACGGACCTTTCGAAGAGAACCGCACATCTCAACAGTGCTCGCGAGAGTCCGCGAGAAGGCGGAGCTGCCACGACTGAAGATTGCCCAATTCCGGTTTTTGACCCATGCGCTAACGGAGGCCCTTTTAAGCGGGTATCTATTATTATAGCAACGTCGTAGCTATGCACAATCCCGCTACGTTCCTGAACTTCCATACGCCTCACTGGGCCGGAAGTGAAAGCACATAGTGCAATCTGGCGGCAAGGGACACTACTTACCTGCCAGCACTCTTGCTTGGTCGTCTACTCAACAATGAACATTAATAACCGATCACTTCCATTAGCTACATGAATCCCACGTTGGAAAAACGTAGTACAAATACTAATAGCTACGGCACTGTTCTGCAGGATCCCCCTCTGCCGATGAATTACCATCCACCCCACAGGATCGAAAGTACGGTACAGAGAGTATTCCGGTTGCTTCACCGCCCCTCGTGTTCTCTCTTTGTCAATCAGGAACATTACAAGCAGCCGGCGCGGAATGCTAGCAATCGGCAGGGACGCTTCGTCCCCCCTGAATGAAACTAACGTTTGCTACCGACAGTATGGTAGCACAAATTTCCTGAAACTCTACACGTACAATCCGGTAGTGTTCTAGGCACTGGTGTGGCCTCTAATTAAACATCTGTAGGCACAAAGACCACCTGCTTCATACCAAACGTTTGATGTTCCCCTCCTCTTAATCTCAAACGCCCACAGGATCTGCGGAAAACCGAGAGATGTATCACCCACGGACAGACCGGGGCCTAGAGGATCAACATATACAGCAGACCACTATTCGGAAGTTAACATACCGGTCACTGCAGCACGGGAGACTAAGAACTGCCCCAAGACAGAAAACCTCTCATAGGTTATTGGATTTGTTCTCTACCACTGTTGTTTACTTTTTCAAAGGCGTAACACATTCGCAAAAAGACAATTATATAGGACTATATAAAAATAAAAGAGAAAATTACTCCATTACAAAAAAAGAAGATATCTAAACAATTCTTCTAGATGCAACGTGGCAAGCTGCTGTATCAAACAAGATTTTTATGTGAGAAGATCAACGAAGAGAATTCAGCTAAATTCGAAACAAGTAGTTTACAAACTGTTATGCCATTACTTTTTCAGTATAATTATTTCATTCGGTCTACTGGTAGCTTCATTCCACTAGTTTATCTAATGTTTGCTAAAAAAATCCTTTCTATAACCTAGATTTCAAAATTCTATAGGAAGTTCTCAGACAATTTCTTGATTTTGCGCCTCACAAAATTCCATCGCTGAATGTCTTTATAAAAAAAAACACTTTTTATTTTATAAAAATATTAATAGTGTTGCCTAGTTTCACGCATCAGTGCAATTCTACTTCGCTCGTATCTGTCCGACTGCTAAACAACTGAAGAAAACCAGCAGTACTCCAATCTTTGGCAGTTGTCTTCTCTTGTAACGCGCCAAATTCAAATAATAACTTAAGTCTGAACGACGCTCGTAGTCTTAAAGGGATAAAAAAATTGCATTGATATTTTATTGTTTAATTGTAGTTTCATAAAATTGATCACAATTAGCTATGGTTAGTTGATTAGCTGTTTCAAACAGCTGTTGGCTTCATTCACCCTCGTAAATAAATAATGAAGCCACTTTCTAGAGAACAGTGATCATCCGAACAAGGTCTAGGAAGACCCTCTACAGCAGTTCGGAGTTCGAGCTAATATGCCCCAGCAATTTTCAGCGGGAAAAACTTTTCACGCATTGTAATCAAAACAATGATTTCATAAAATCGAAAATGTTTTATTTATCCACGCTGTACATTGTGTAACAACATATTACAAGAAATATATGTAGCAATCAACAGCGATAAGTTTAGGACGTTATTCTTAGTAAAAACTTGATACAATACACCATCATCATATTCTTTCAAAGGTGTAACGAATTATTTCAGGAATGGTGATCAAATTCAAGCTCCTTTCAGATTCTGGGACAGTCCGTAAAATCATATGTAACCAATACTGACGCTAGTTTTAGAAACCAATACCCGGTTAGAGCGAATCTTATTTTCAGAGGTGTTCAAAGCTTAAGCACGAGAGATTTGAATTTTCCTTCTCAAAAATTTACTTTAATTTCTTACGTTCACACCCATCTTTCGTGTTGTCTTCTGGCACCTAATGTAGACCTAATAATACAAAAATAAATCTTGCCTTCTTTTCTTTTCTTCATCAGAGGAACATAAATGAAAATGTTTTCTGAATTCTTTTGGTACCCACGTGCAACATTTTACGCCATTTCCTTTATTGTCTTATGAATTTCACCTCTTTCGTGAGGTATTATAGTGGATGAATCCGTTTTTTTTAATTTTATTTTTTTTATTGCTTAACGTCTCTTTAACAGCGAGGTCTTTTAGAGACGGGAAAGGATGGGGGGCAAGGAATGGGAAGGAATTCAGCCATGGCCTTTTAAAGAGAGCATCCCGGCATTTGCCTGGAGTGATTTGGGAAATCATGGAAGAATCAATGCTATACGAAAATTTACATGCTGTTTACTAGTCCAGACGTTCAGCTTCGCTAAACCATGCGCATCATAACTGGCACGCTTCAACCTACAGCGGTCCGGTAGCTGCCGGTGTTCAGCAACATCACACCACCTCACATTAGAAGGAAAATGGCTCTTACCAAACTGTAGTAGATGATCCTGAAGAATCAGGCGCTCCCCATCGACAGAGAGGTTTTAGATTATACAAAACACGGCCGAAGTCACGCCGCCCTTCTTGGGAAACTGCCGTGAGGGGAACACCCAACTCCTTCAGCCCTACAGATAAGTGGGCGGCAGAATGGACATCGTCAACAACACAGGGCATCGTGCAAATTAGTAATCCCTGCTTGAAACTTCCAGGATTCAACCCTACCGCGGTCTGGTTCGAGAAAAATTAAATGTTATTAGATGAGGCACGGGAAGAACTTCATCTACTCTCTATACCTGGGGATCGGCAGATTCTCCGTACCGCGAATGCGATGAGGTCGCACATTGTGCAGGATTGCCCACTCCGAGTCTTCCCTGGAAGTCTCGAAAATTTAAATTCGGAAACGCTGGAGGCATTCGCCTGAATTGAGCACCTCGATGTTAAGCTGGCGATTCTGGGGTAGTGTCCTTTTCATCTAGCAGCAGAGGACGTTGTCCGCTCAACTATGTACATTTTTTTTTTAAATGGTTCTATAATTACAGTATAGTTGCTGTTTGTGGTTCATTCTAAAAGTTGCCGTAAGTGTCACGTAGCATCAAACGCTAAATGAAATAATAATGGCTACATTTTTTTCATCTTCGATTTTTACTAACATTGTCATATCATTTTGATTTCCCGCGATGATCTGATTGTCCTCTAATGATGAAGGTGAATTCAGCTGTGAGAAACTTGTTAAGAATCTTTGTTTGCAGCTGCCTGCGCTTATCGTTTGTTTCCCAGTGCGTCCCGGGCCCCAGGCCACTCAGACGCAATGCGTGCTTGTACGCGGTGCCGCGAGCTGCAGTCGGCCCCGCAGCAGTTGCCCAAGCGAGCTGTCGGAATGTTAATTCCCGTAGCTCACCTTTGAGCCTGACAGTCTCAAAAATTAGTTCCGCAATATTAATATGCGGAATTCTGAATATGCGATGAATGGGAGTTAATGGGCTGTGACACGAATTCTTATGATTTGCACTTCGTCCTTCACTGGCTGCTGCTGTGAGTCGTTATAAAAGTGCTTGCTGTCGAGCCGCCAGGACGCCAGCCTAGGAGGAAATATACAGTATTGTAAAGTCATCACTTTAAATGAACAGCGGAAAATACTGCCCCACTCATCAGAAAACCACGATTTCCGTGTCATTAACTATAAACAGCTACGTGTACATATTAATTTCAAACGAGCAGAACAAAAATCGACATTCAGTTGTGCGCGTGAACGAAGAGTCTCAGAAAAACGTAAAAGGTGTTAAATCAAAATAAGAATGTAGGGAAAACGACACGAACTAAAATTAAAGTGAAAGCATTTTTCAAAAGAAGAAACTATTAGTAACAAAACGCTGATCTAGGTAACAGGAAGAACTTTCTAAAGCTGGATAAATGGAACACAGAGCTTCATGTAAGGTACGATTTGAATTTTTAAATAACAGAATTCATAATATTGAAACATTGGGAATGCGGTTCTGTAAACGGATGTTATAACTGAAGTGTGTAGATGATGTACAGCTTCTGTAAATGACGGGTAAAGAGAGGAATTGGTAAAGCAACATCAAAAAATAGAGAGAGCCAGCCACTTCTGAAGATTGATTGAGGGCATAAGCTGTAAATGGTATGCACGGAAAAAAGAAATAACCTCAGGAAGAGAAGAGGAACTGAATCAAACTGATGATGAAATGGAAACGGGAGGAACGATCGGCGAGGGAGGGCTGCGATTTAATTTCACTTGTCTGTAATCATAAAGTGCCAGCCTGCCTGATCCACTGTAGTTGCTTCAAGACAAAACTATTTTCTCTCTTTTTTGTTTAAGAGGATGTTTTAGATCCCTTGGAACTCAAAGATATCAAGGATGAGATAATCTAAAAGACGATAATGTGCGTTACCATCTGACTACGAATCCCGTAAACTTCTGAGCGAATGCGTTCTTTGTTTTCCTTACAGTAGCTGTGTTCTTTCGGAGGCGCGGTATGCGGATCACTCCAGCAAATGCCCGAAATGGCTATTGAAAATCATAATAGGGATGATCGGTACGTGGAGGCAATAATAAACTTTTTACACATAGCAAAATACAAGAGAAATATTAGAAAGATAAGATGCTGTCAAGTGTTGAACACGAAGTTAGCTGCTTCAGTCCCCATGGTAAATAAACTTTCAACGTTATGGACTTCGCAGGTGGGTAGTAGAGGAGACGCTGTGCCATACTTCGTGATAATCAAACTGCGTCCGAGTGCGTAAGGAGGGTGGGCATACGGCTCTGTTGATGGCGATTCTCGCACCGGAAGGAGACGTCAAACACTGCAACTTCCTTAATGTCTTTATAAGTAATAGGTCTAATAGGCCAGAACGAGTTCACAAACTTCCTTTTTCAATCTGTCATGTACGCAAACTACACTTGCTGGCCCCGGGATCTAGGGGCTAGAGAACTAGCTCCGCGTACCGAAGGTCGCCGGTTCGAGTCCGGCCGAGAGCATGGGTGTTTAAATGATATGTTGTGTTTTGTCCTGTGTTGAAAACAATGTACCATAGGAACTGAAACACTTGGAGTATCATAATCACACCTAAGCTGGCTGAATGGTCTAAGTAGCCAAATCCTATTTTTTTTAAAGAAAAAAACTGCGCTTAACACACATTCATACGCAGACTTCCTCACACTCATAACTTCATATCATAGAATAACACTAAAAATCACTAATGTGACCAATAAATAATTCCTAAAGAATAGCATGACATTCAACTGTGAGGAAAATTTCAACAACCATATGAAAGAAAACTTCAACTTGCTTTATTACAAATGTTATATAAAATATATATGCTTCAGAAGTTGTTTGTCAGAGGTCTTTACTAATTTAAAAATTGTGATAATACTAAGAATAAAATATAAATGATTCACCAAAATTTAATCAACTTGAGAATCCGTACTCAGAATTGGATTTCATGTAAATCTAATAATGCATGTCGATGATATATTCTTTGGATTCCAACAGAGATAAATACATTATTGCTGTAAAAACCGATGTTACAGAACTAATAACATAAATCACATCTAGGACATCTGAACATGGTCGGCAAAAAAAAAAGTTTAATAGCTGTATTAACATTCGCCTTTATTATACATTTTTGTTTAATCTCAACAAAAAAGAAAAAAGGTCACCGATTAAAAGAGCTAACAAATTAAAAAGATTAACAAAATGAATTAAGAAAAAATATATAAAATAAGCATAGTTAGAAAAACCGCTATAGTTGGGAAGAAACTTTAAAAATTTATGTAAATAAATTACTTTTCCTTAAGCTATTGCTTTCACAATAAAAATAGTACCTACGTCATGGACAAAAGTCAGTAATGCTATTCGAAAAAGTTAAACGTGACATAATGAACAACAGCTAAATTTTATCCTTGTATATAGTGATTTTACTTTTGCAAAAGTGAGCACCGTGGCAATGAAGCATCAAAGTTTATTGCGTATGACACCAAACAGCTGATATTCGACGAAGGATAACTCTTATTTTTAGTTGCCGTAGCATTCTCTAGAAAATTCAGAAAATCGCTTAGTGTAGATCAAATAATATTATTTCATACTCAAATGAAAATTATTAATATATCTTTCTAAGTTCGGAAGCATACTCCAAGTAAATTGTCTGAACGACTTACAGGATATTAATTACCGGACACCGTTGCAGTGAGTTCAAATTGCACTGGCCTCGGTAATTTGGGTTTTCAGTTTTTAGCGGCCCTTGATTTACACACATTTCGCCAGCAGATTAAATCGGAGCACATTTCAGTCAGTCTACCATAGTCAGGCTGCTTCCCTTGTGCAGAGATCGACTTCAGACTTAATGACAAGCAGACTGGAATTCTAAAAAAATGTTTTGCAATTAAAGTCGGATAGGTGGTGTAGGAAGATTAAGAAACTTACTGAAACGTTCAAATTAGACATTTCCGTCACTGGTGAGAGATGAATAATGCTGAGAGCTTAATCCTGAAAGTTCACCCGTTTGTAACACCTCTGTCAGGCTGTACCATCACCTGGTAATAACTCACTAACTGACTATTAGGAAGGCGTTTCCTGCACGCAGTAAGGTATCCATTAAGTTTAACTTGCAGTCGTCCAGCCCTCATAAATAGATTATCACGAAGCGGGGAATATCGCCCGTATGCAAATCGTTTGCTATAGAAAACATCTGAGACAGAGTGACTCGTAATATTACTCAACACTTGATTTCTTTTTCTAACTTCTAGCCTGCTCTTGTAATAGTAGAGCCGGTCTTTTCCTCTGTGAAGCTTGACTATGTTCTTTTAACCTTGAGTTATTTTTCCTCTTAATACTTTTGTTATTATCGTTATTTTATTAATCGTGTACTATGATTGATGGTATTATCTGTATTCACAGTATCGTCTATAACTGCATTCCACGTCTTCAGTTTAGTACCATAATGTTAATATAGTTTGAAATCGACAGACAAAACACGTATTACAAAATTAGAATGAAACAGTTCTGTATTCGAAGTTACTTCCACATTTTGGTACTTCCGCACTTATAACACTAGGATATTGCGCATTAAGCAGCTAATGCTGGAACATGACATCCCGGGGACTTATCCACGTGTCCGTGATTTTTTGCCAATAAAACAGGCTAAAAGAAGTCTATTCCAGACACCATATTTGCAGAATAACTGATATCAGGTTGCACCATGTTCGTGTTTTCCTTTAAATGCGCGAAGCTAGTAGAATCAAAAAACTGGTTGTCGATCCATCAAGTATTCTTACTACATGATGAGCTAACGAATTGTGCGTATTGGAATGAGGCCGAGAGCTTGCTAACAACTCTCTAGGGCTAGTACAACATCGAGTAGCGGGATACAACCCAATTCTTTCAACTCTCTCTGTTTCCATGTGATTTGCCCTGGAAAGAATCTTTTGAAGGAATTCATACCATTTAGAAAAGAAAATTGTTTGACGATGGCACCAGCCTGTACACCCAGAACGTCTTAATGATGAAGTGGTTGCCTTGGTAGAAGGACCGGCAGTAATGTGGTAAACTTCTTACTTCATTCAAACGAAATAATTATTACTTAATGAACTTCCTCTCTCTCGTAAAGTAGGAATACTACAAAATGTGTACACATGACTTAAAACATAAATTAATATTTGCTACCACCTACTAATTCTTAATATTGTCCATCAGAGTAATTTCGTATTATTACAGTAATAAGGTTATTTAATATTGTACTTCTGCCTGTGTAACACTACAAGTTTAACCAACACTCACAAAGCAACATTTTTTTTTTTTTACTTTTACTTTTAATGATAGCTGTATGAATTAAACGCGTTTAAGAAAAGTTACATCCTGTTTATAATAAAGCTTTTTTTTTTACCTTATTATAACACTTTGTCGAAATTGACCGTCGAAGAAAGTTGTTTGTGAAGAAATGTTATGAACAGGCGGCTTATGGAACAATTTGAATTGTTCAAACAAAACAAAAACTGTTGAGTAAGTCAAAGATTGAAATGCATGAAACAGATGTAAGCTATTGTTGACATGCTGATATTAAGAGGTTAACAAAGGTTAAGGGGAGTTGGAGCATCCCATCATATCAGTCGAGAAATGCTGGTGACTGGTCAAGATCCACACAAATGTTTTCTACAGCGCGTGAATACCGGTGTGTGTGAAACAATCCGTACTAAATGATCAGCGTTTTGTTTCAGCTACGATTAAAGTTTGTTTTCAAAGCACGTTGTGGAGGGTCCTCGCGAGATACCTACGGGGCGCTTCGCAGTTTTGCAACTCGTGACGCATCAGCCGGCCCGGGTCGTGTCGGGCAGGGTTCGTTCCGATCGTGATCACACCCGCACAAGGTTGGCTTGCAACACTCACTTTCCCCGGGGCGCCCACAGCGGGATGCACCAAAAGCGATCAAAATGCTAATGTTCCAAGAACAATTCACAGACGTTTTGTTTCAATCAATGATTCTGTGTTTTACAGTTCATTGGTTGTTGTTTACTTCAATCATCATTAGTCCAGTTTTTAAGGTTCCTTAGGCGACATTATAGAAACAAAACCACTAAGGCCTACCCTGTCAAATGTGGTTTCATTGAGCAGACAATTTTCCTCACCCTTCGAATGTTTCAATCATATTTATGCTACATTCTAGGTTTCTTAAAATTTATTTGATAAACTATCACACAACGGGCTCTTAACAAAATAACTTAGTCCGCAACCCGAAAATTGGATGGATCTTCTCGAAGGAGGCTTATTAAGCCATTGTCAGAGGTAAGACGGCGAGTTTGTTTCCTCTGACACCTACAGTTTAACGTGGAATCCAAACTGCGGAGTGACTTGATGTAGCTCATATGAATAAAACACAACGGGACCTTGAATGTAATAGGCGAGCGCCTTATCCACTAAGCTACCAAACTGCTCAACAAGCAGCGAAAAGACTTATGAATGAATATACTTGGGACAGGATATTTAAAATTTTAATGAATTAGATCCAAAATGCCGGCATGGAATGAATTGTTTATTCAGCTCCAGTAATGGAAGCAGAAAATCATGAGAGAAAAGACATAGAAAGACAAAAAATGTTTTTGAAGTATGTCGGTTCAAGGAGAAAGAACGGTATGCCAATTATCTGGTGAAATTGTTCTTAAAGTTGATAAACTGAAGATATCCAAATATTATTCAGTAACATGAAAAGTAAGGTACTAATGATCCTTGAATAATACATACCTGAAAAGGATCATTAATAACAAAATAACGCAGACTAAAGATTAGAAGATGAACAGATGTAGCAGAAATGTTTAGAGGTATTTTTAGGAAGAAAAATTATAACCAAGGGTGACATAAAAAAAAATCAGAAATTATTAATTTACGGAATGTCTGGTTTTTTTTTTTTTCAGAAAGAGGAATGTTTCAGAATCAAACATTGACGAAGTTCTCAAAACGAATTTTCTGTAACTATTTATACTTATGGATAATATGTTTGAAAAATTCTTCGGCTTTTTGTAAGAATCAGCTAGAAAGTGTACTTTAAAAACTAATTTGGACCTAATCACTCTTACAACCTAATGTTTGAACTTGTTATGTTTCGAGAATCTTGGTGTCAACTGGTGAACACGGTGTAATATAATTTTGTCAGTATAAAATGAATAAATCAGAAAATTAAAAGCAACGATGCCTAAATTCAGAACTAATATTTTACTGAGGTTGGGATACGACGGTGGCAACAGTTTGGTACGGCATTCGGAGTTCAATTCCTGCATCTCCGCCAGGTTTCGTTTTTCCTGAGTTTCCAGAAATCACTGCTCTAGAATGTGGAGATGATCCCTTAATAATGTGCCGTGGCCAATTTCGTTTTCGTTCCTTGACCCTTCTACAAGTGTCTCACAGCCGAGAAGCTTAAAAAGCCCGACCCACCGGCACATCACGGAACGTGAATAAAACGTGTCTGCTGGACTGCAGCCGGACTCACATGTGCCTGTCAAGGTCTCCTTTGGCACAACGCGGCACTTGGTGATGTGAGTGAGGTCATCTGACGGTAATGTCACGGTCACAGTCCAGTCGAGATGCCGTATCAGCGGTCACTCGTTCCGCACACGTGACTCGGGACAGTGCAAAGACTACGAGCAAGAATTCGCGAAAGGAAACTTCTAGCCTCGACAATAGCTTCAGCGTGCCGCTCGATTGGTCGCGCGACCTGCATACCGCTGCCGAGATCTGAACAAGGGGATACCCGGAGAACTGTCCTTTTTCAAGGCGAACTAGCGTTTCAACGAAAGTTCATCCACATGCCACAAACACTAGTAGTGAGAGGATAATCTGAAAAGGTCACCTATTAATCGCTCACATAACTTTGTCGATTCGAAGAATTCTTCCGTGAGGACTGTATCTTTGTCAGAAATAACACCTTCAATTTTATGCTCCAGGATATCCGGTTTTCTACATTGCCGGTGACTAATCTTTCATAAGAAAATGGTACGAGCCAAAGTGGTTCGAGTATTATGCAGCATTCAGTTAACATGAAGTGATACCTAATTTAACCCTATTGATTCACATTTTATGGAAACCAAATTCCGACGTAGCCTTCCAATTTGTGATCTCTAAACAAAATTATAGACATGCAAGGATTACAATATTATCAACCTAATACTTCATCTTTGAGCTAACAACCACTGAAAGAATATTCTTTCAATATAGCAGTTGTGTTATTCCATTTTTCGAGAGTGAACGATCACCGCTTTTTTCGTTTGATGTAATGTGACTGAGCGTGAAATTATTATTTTTTTCTTTCTTACGGGTACCTGGAAATCTAGACAAGTAGATCTGATGTATTTTTGACTAATACGGAGATGGATTCTAATGATACTGACGCACAAACTAATTGGAGTATTCATCCACTGTCCGGCTACTAAGCTATTGTGTAGCACCAAGCGTGGGAAATGAGTTGTAATGCTATGAGCAGTGGTCTCTCATTCGGGAGCAAACGGGTTCTAATCCCCGTCGGTCAAAAGGATTTCAATTTTCCACGGTTTCCCGAAATCGCTCCAAGCAAATGCCGGGATGGTTCCTTTGGAAGGCCATGGCCGAATTCATTCCCGTTCCTTCCAACCAGTCCTTCAATGGAATTCTAAAAATACAACACCATTTTTTACGAGACAAATATTTACAATAGCGTTGGTTGTTTGTTTAAATATTAAAACGCTATCTGTTCTTCTAAACACCAATTTATAAAATTTTCGTTTTGCTTTGGATGTTTTTTAGCTTGCTGTAACATCTCTTCTTCATTGAAAGAAGTCACGTACGGGGATACCTGCTTACAATAATAATAATTTTGAAAAGCTGAGCAAGTGATTAGTTCCGTTGATGTTTCTAGCGATGCCGTCAACACGTGCCAGCACTACGATGACATCTCAACCTAACTCCTTTTATGCTCAAAATAGCAATCACTGATGGCTCTTTTCCAAATTTGCTATCGCTTTCTCCTACGTACATTTAACATCGTTTCGGAGAAAATAGTTATCGCACACAAGAAGATACGATGGACGCGGGTACATAACTCGATGGCGAACCTGCAATCCTGAATACGATTTTTAGGTATTTCTGTAATCATCTTGGATTGAAATTGGGACACTCTGTGTCCTTTCATGTTTCAAAAGTTTCGATTCACAAATTGAACATCAAAAAACATGTAGATGGTTCACAGATAGATTGTAACATCAGTTGCATTCCTCATTATTACTGATCAGTTGTTATGGAGTAAACGCTTCGGTGGTAATTTCTCACCATACCTGCTTCTGCAGCTGACTAATTTTTACTTTATGTAGTTTAAATGTTTCTGGTTACTTTTTTGGCCAATCCCTTCGTAATTTACTTCAATCTATGACTCCCTTACCTACAAAAGAATATGTTCCCCTTCCCTTAGATTGAAATCAAATATTAGTTTACCACCATGCTGATCTCATCCAATTCAACAAATTCAGAATTCTTATACCAATATCCACCCACACCTAATTAACAATATACGCTCTTTTCACCCGCTTCTCGTCTTCCGATGATCCGATCATCATATTATAAATAAAAATGAAACATTCAAATTCAAAAATTTCAGGTAAATGATGTTGCTCGTACAAAAAGAAAAAAAAATTTAGCAAAACTGAATTTTTTTTAAGTGGCGCCATCTTTTCATGCTATTGTCTTTTGTACGTTGTTGTCGTTGTTACTGGAGGATTAGGGCTCGTCGACAGTGAGGTCATTAGCGCCATCTTTTGATCGTGAAGGGATGGAAGTGGAAAGGTTCACGAAACGAATGAGCCTATGATATTGTTTACGGTGGAAATCAGTTTGCGAAATGTGTATAAGAAGCAAGGAACTGTTAGCTTAAACGATTCATAGTAACGATAGTGGAAAGACTTGGGGCTCCACCGACTGCTCCTATTTAGTATTTCATGGCATTGGCTAGACGTTTATTATAATTTATCATCTACAAAACATTGTAAACATAGAGCAACAGCCAGATAAACTTTTTCTTTGGTTGGCTAAGGCAGATTGACTACATGATTGGTTCTCGTTTCGATAGTATTTATTTAGATGTCTGTTCTAGGTTGTACTATTTGCAGACATGAGTGCAGTTGTATCTGCTTTCTTCATTTAATGACTGTGAAAAGCTTTAATAATAATATTATAATATTAATTTAGACGGAAGAACGTAGGAAAGAGCTCAACGAGAGGATGAAGAGATTTTCTAAATAAGTTCAATAGCGCTCCTCAGTTGGGCATAACGATGGAAGAAGAAGAATATTAATGTGATTGCGATGGAGCACAGATATGCAGGCCAGCATTTACTTCACACACATTACATTTCTGAAGAAATCGCTGTATTTCCTCAGTCTTCGCGGTGTTTAGTCCAATCTCGAGCAGTTACCTGCTCATCTCTAAGATTAATTAAACAATTTCATGTTCTGATTTTCCGACTGAACAGAACACGCTACAATCATCCTTGAAGTTCTTTAGAAAATATAGATTGACATATAAAAGATTTTTTATTTAGTTAGAAAAAAAGGATTACTTTTTGATAAAATGTCTGCAAAAACAAAACCATTCATATTACTGAATAATTATAAGTTTCAAGCACTGAAAGTGCTAAATTTACGTAGAATAGTTACTTAGTGGTAGAATACTAAGTATAGATACAGAAACTAAAAGAATGTTTAACTCACTATCGTTATAGTCATTAATGGTGTCTAGGTCAAGCTTTGAGCGAAGAAAGAAAGAACTCAAAGTAAAAATTTGAGTAACGTAAAAGTAGATGATGAGATCGGACATTAGCTCTATAGTTCTAGGTTTTTGAAATGCTACCCAGCAATGGAGAATTCTCGATCAATGTGTTCTCCTGTGTTCAAACCAACAAAAATCAAAATTTAGAATATTCGAGAAACGTTTTAAGTTCTAGCCATCTTGACAAGCCGATTATTTAGCATTAATCTGTTGCCAGATACTACATAAAAAGTAAATAAATTCTTAGAAAAAAAATTTAGGATCCGTTGTTATTATCAGAAGATCTTTACAAGCAAAGAAAGTAGTTAACTGAATAAATTCGAGAGCAAACGACAATTTCGAAGGTTATCGGAGAAGAGGGTTTCCATAATTTTCGAATTAAGAAGTACCCCACTTTTTAAGTATTGATAGCTCCAGTGAGTCGTTTGTTTACGATGGGTACTGTCACAATGCTTAATATGATTTCTTCAACGAAGTGAAAAAAAAATTTCAACGCCTATTTAATGTTTAGTTAATTTGTGACTAATGTCTGCACCCAAGCGAAATTGATAAAAGAATGAAATGAAACGACTCGTTCGTGTCCTGAGGGCCCGAGTACAATCACAACTAGGCCAGCAGTGAGCAGTAAAATGATTGAAGCAATAATTGGTTCTGTTCGGGTGCCGAAGCTCAGTTTTCCCCCCCCCCCTCTCTGAAGTAGATTTTATCACGTCTGACACCTTTCTCCTTGCATTCCAATATACTTACAGGTGCACCCATTATGATAGCCCAACAAAGAAAGCAAGCAGGTCACTCGATTATTCCTGGTTTTTGCGTTACGAAACAATGGGAAAACAAAACTTTCTCAACGAGTGTAGATAACCGCAGTTTCCGCATGATAAAAGTTAACGGCGTGCATTGTTGGAGTTAAATGTGAAGGTAAGTGACCTATCAAGTAAGACCTTGTTTCACAAGGTATTTGTGGTTCACAGTCTTTGTTTCGCCAACTGTGTATAATCAGTTTGAAAAATACCTGGGTAATGTTAAAATTTGTTACCTATTTGCTATAAGAAATACTTTTTAATTATTTATTACCCTGTTCAATACGTCAGCTTGATATGATTATATTATAAACGTTTTATTACAAGCGGTGTCTGAAACCAAGTGAAGTCATTAACCCGACGCAATATCCTGAGCACAAAACGCCTTTAGACGAATCATGTTGTCGCACAAAACGTAATTAGAGGGATTATGTTGTGACAGATCGAACTGAACTTTTACAAATGAATGTTGCAGTGAGACCAAATACCGTAAACTGGTTGACAAACACTATCAGAATGCCAAGGGCAGACGAACACCTAATGTTACTAGTCTCTCCTTCTATTATATGACTTGTTAATGATAAACCCAAATCCTGAATAAATTCGAAAGCAAACTACAATTTCAAAGGTTAACGGAGAAGAGGGTTTCCATAATT
Source organism: Vandiemenella viatica (assembly GCA_031002005.1). Classification (NCBI taxonomy): domain Eukaryota; kingdom Metazoa; phylum Arthropoda; class Insecta; order Orthoptera; family Morabidae; genus Vandiemenella; species Vandiemenella viatica. Next base: position 348,018,445 of record JARYHS010013630.1, read on the forward strand.
TTCGAATTATGAAGTACCCCATTTTTTTTAAAGTATTGATAGTTCCAGTGAGTCGTTTGTTTACGGTGGGTACTGCCGCAATGTATTTTACAAAAATAAGATTAACATACTATCTGCTTTGTGACTTACTGCTGATAGAAAATTTAAGTCACCTAATTAGAAGAAAACAACATGCAATACATGTCCATACTTTATGTATTTGATAGAGCAACTGTTAGTTGTTTTACAATGTCTCTGTATACGAAATCCTTCCTCACTTCCTGCAACAAATATTACGTCAAAACAGATAAAAATTTCGTCTTTAAACTCATTCATAGAATATTTACTCTATGGTTCCAGTCAAATACCGTTAGAGAAAACCCAGAAAACCAGACACCAAAAGCAGTTATAGATTTTTTTCGCGTGGTGTATGCGGTTTATTTGCGGATTACGCTGAATTTTTTCGCCTTGATGCACCAAGGATTCACATACAGCATTTTACACGAAACAAAAAAATATGGATGACCGCACGGTGATGAGAGTAGTAGTGTTGTCGATTATTAGTACCAGCTAACGATTCTCGTCCGTAAAAAATGAAATGGATACTAGACTTCTTTGCTCACTATGATAAAGTGAGGAACAGAATTCTTCAATGACTATTACAGAAAAGGAAGCTATTGGTTTTCTCATTTATGTACACTGGTCAACTGGTCATAATATCCGTATGCCAAATAATTTTGAAACGTAGTCCGTATATCTATTTTCCATTTATTGACAGAATATACCTTGTGCAGGCTATTCTTTTCTATTCACATTTTTTTTTTCTTAGCTCTACCACTGCCCGGGTGACAGAAGGCGGATTCTTGGGCGCGGGGGTCCCTCCGACCGGTCATAGGGCCAACCACTCGGCCGGCGGACCCAGGGTACGTTTGCCCCGCTTACCCCCCAACCTCCTCCCCCCTTAACGCCGGCCGTGATACTGCCTGAGTCGTGGACTCACGGCTCCTCTTGTATACCATTACCAATAATATCTTGGAGTACTCTCCCAAACAATTTCGCTCGCATCTGCAAACTGCCGAACGTATTTCCTTGAAATCTATTTCTGGGCGCTGACTAACTCTCTTCGTCACTGCCCACATATCCCCGTCGCACTGTATCTAACAGCAAACGAGTCACTGCCCTGCTGTTTTTCGACGTGTCACTTTCTGGTTAAGAATCTCACCGCCTATAGTTGTCTCTGACGCTGTAACACTTGATTTTCATCTATCGGAAAAAATAACAACCTAGTTCTGTCAGAAAACCATTATACTTGAGGTATTAATCAGAAGCACTCTCATTGGATTAAACGACTCCTAAATAAAGCCACCATCTGAATTGGTTGCCACTAACTCTTCCTGTTATTTTGTTTTTTTATTATTAATTTTCTACTTTTCTTCTATTGACCCTGTCGAGGAAATACCGCTGAGATGAGAATACTGTATGTAGTTAACACACACAGGGATGATATTATAATTGTATTTTAAATTTCTAAATGTATTCTGATCATCACAAATAAATAAAACTGTTTTATCTGGAATATACATAGAACATGGATGACGACCAAGTGCATTACCATTTGCCTCACTCAGTGACCAATCGTTTATATTGCTAAGGATTTGTGTGCTTGATTCGTAGGGCGCTAATGACCTCGCCGTCGACGCGCCAGAAAGCAGCAATAACAACAACAATAGCTTGCTTCACCTGGCTGATTTATCTTAATTTTTTTTGTTACGTTCTGAGCTGGAATCTACGGACTTGACATCCGAAATACAATCCGGACGATTCGAAATATTTCCTCAAAAAGAATCGTTAGGAATTGTTGTCGGTTACATAACACACGCTAACCTAATAGATCACAATGCTAACAGGAACGCAGTTATGGTTAAGAATTTTGCCCGTCGTTTCCGTCTCTAGGAGAGTGCTCAAAGCAGAAGCGACAGATGTGGATACTTAAAAATCCTAGTCACTAGCCGATCGAACAATTCCGACGGTGGTCTCCCGGCCAAAACATGCTTTACGCTTTCCGGTTAAGTGTCTGGTAATCATTATTCTTATCTTAACTATAAGTGCATGCAACAGAATTCAAAGTTTTTATAACAATTACCATTTCAAGTGCTGTTTTCTTGTTTATAATAACTAGTCTTAAGTGGTTTGCTAGAATTGCAACTTACCTGTATTTCTTTACGACCAGCTTTATTACTCCCTAACGCCGGAAGCCTGCAGGCCAATCAGGAGTGTGATTGCAAAAGCTTTGCACTCTCAACTAAAAGATATCTCATTTCGTTTCTTAGTCACGCTTCATTAGTAACCACGCACAATAAAGATGAAACGAGACACTGTAGTGGTGTGTTTCGTAACGTGTCGTCTTTTTAGCAGGCATCAGGCATTCAGAGTTACGATCGTAGTGACTTGTCTTTTACTGTGGTACAATTAACGTGTGCAACAAAAGCAATTGAGGCTCTCAAGCACGAGCGCAAGACCAGAATGTGATCATTATTTTTAGAAAATTATTTTTAAAACTAGGCAAGTTTATTGTATTCACCGATAAGCAGAAACAAAGATGTTTTTTGCTTTGTCAGAAATACATTTTATTACATCTTCGAAGCTGATGGATAAAGAGCACGAACAGTAAAAGTAAGTACTAACTTTTTTCATCCTTGTCAATAAAATGTACAATGACAAATCAGCGTTTATCGATTCTTATTACTTGTTTTAGAATATCTTGGTTTTGAGAAAAGAGCAAATATTTTTTAGAAATTGTTGTAGAACTAAATTCGATAATCGTACTAGAACCAAAAGTAGAAACAGTCGTAGGAACTAGGTCGCTCCTCTTTGTGGTTATACATCTGCATTTTGAACATGCAATCATTTTTTTTTTTTTAACTGCTTTACGTCTTTCAACAGCTAGGTCTTTAGAGACGCGAAAGGATGGGGGCAAGGAATGGGAAGGAATTCGGCCATGGCCTTTTTAAGGAAGCATCCAGGCATTTGCCTGGAGTGATTTGGGAAACCATGTAAAACCCAAATCTGGATGCCCGGACGGGGATTTGAACCGCGGTCCTCCCGAATGCGAGGCCAGAACGCTATCCGTTACACCACCACGCTCGGTCGCAATCAAGCGTCTATACTATTCAATTCTCTTACTATATAGACAAAAACTGAATATTTATGCATGTCAATATACTTAGCCCCTCTTATTTTTGTTAGTCTGTCGCCAAGCTCTATAAAAGGTGCAAAAGTCTCTGCACTTCTATGTTCATGTGACTAATTTAATTCTTTGGAATCTATTCATTACCTTTCAGTTTCCGACTGCCCTATTACGAGCGATTTCTTAATGTGGAATGGGACGTACAAATTATTAACTTGGCTTATTACTCCACTTTCAGTGGTATTTAAGTCAAGCTGCGAATATTCACATAATTTAACGAAAAGCTTATACTCACTCGAATTACTGAACATTTTCTTGTTGTATTCACGCGGCTGCAAATAAGCCAGCCAGCTGTAGAAAATGTGATCCTAATAAATATATTTCTACTATATTAACTAACACTCTAAAAGCGGGACTTGAGCCAGTGATATTCCAATCATCAATCTGTTAAACTCTCATTTTCCAGTGAACTATTCCGTGCCTGCGATTTCTCCTCCCATACAGAGAACTGGGACCTCATTGAAAAATCATTTTATATCTCTGAATGACCTTTTCTTGGCAGTTTTTCTGTCGGCTGACTATCGTCGTCCGTCGGAGCAGATTACTAGCGTTCCAAATAAGAAACTCAGCATCCGGCATTGCTCCCAGCTCACTGAGCGTAATTAATGAACTGATTTTTCCTTAGGGAAATGAATGGAAGCCGGAACGAGGTGCTGATCACAATATCTCCATTAGGTTTCAGATGTCATGGAAGGCACACCGCAGTACTACTTTTGCGAGTATCAGTTTGAGGTACTGCTCACCTAAAATGCACAGTACGAATGGGATCTAGTGTACTAAATATTCGAATCTTTTAATAAAGACGATCTAATGGAACCGTGTAGATTTTATTCAATTCGCATAGATTTGCGTTTTGAGTAAGAAGCAACATATATTGAGAAATCAGACGATATTCCAGTGATTTAACTTGTATCTCTGTCTATGCAATTCAGTACCCGTGTTCTCCCGTTTAGGTATTGGGACTGAGCGGACGAATAGCATCCAATCCAAGTAATTGCTCTGACATTACTGACGTAACGGTGCGCCGTTAGCCAACCCGGGATGGTCTCGATGGGAGATAGGGGCGCATGTGCTTTGCCGTCGGGATGACGCGACCTTTCGTGAGTCGTGACCGTCTTTCGCCATCAGATGAGGTCCTCTACATCCGTTCGTCTGCAGTCTGACAAGCACTACGCACGCGAGCTGCTCGGGAGACGGCAGTGCGCATAGCGATGTGCAGCTGCGCAGGTGGTTATTAGGGCAGTCAATTTGCCGCCTGTCAGTCACATCTCAATTTTACGACCAGTCTGATTCAAACATCAGATCTTACCTTACAAGTAATGACTTACAAAAGAAATGGAGCTTGTAAATATCTTCCATTCAGCTATAATTTTTGGAGCAAATCGAAATTAATTTAATTTATTGCACAGTTCCTCAGAAACCATTTGCACAGATTATAATCTGGAACATTAGCTCTAAAAATTTGAAAACAGTATCCAAATTATTGCGGTAGATTTTGCGCAACGCCGGTTCAAAGCTTACGACAGACGCAGCTTGCTTACAGATTTATAATAGTGTAGATAGATAAGATCAGCTTATTTAAAATATTAAATATGATAAATTTTGTCGTGTAATGTTTAAAGAATTTCGTCTTGTTATTGTATTGTTGAGTTTGCTTCGTTCAGCTGAGAAACTCAAAAGGAATAAATTTATAGAAAAAAAATTAATAAGAAAAATTTGTAAAGTTATAGAATAAAAATAAATACTCTCTAAGATCCAAATAAATAATGGCTCATGTCTTTCAGTTTTGTAGAGATGATGTAAGAAATGAACAGGCATTGTCTAATTTCGCTACGATCTGAGTAAATAACTATCGTTCTGCATTGCGATTAATGTTTCAGAAGAAGTGGAAAAATTCTTCTCATCATAACTGAGACAATAAAGGAAGCACCAAAAATAGTTTTGCTAACTCTTCGACCAGAAAATCACAATATTGACATAACGATTAAATAAAAGAGCTGAATCCATATTTCCCAACTAGTTATCTGATGTCTTTTTATTGTCTAACTATCATAAAGAGACATTAAAATCAGCTTCGAGCAACTGCAATGCAGTTACTTGAAGTATCATGTCCTGTCAACCATCACCGCATGCACCCATTTCTTTCAAGGTATCGTACATTTTCTGGTGATTTTTAATAACAGACAGAGTTCCTGTTGAAGTTTGCAAGAAGACTACCGGAAATATACTGTAACATTTATGTGGCTTTTTTTTTTGGTACAGTTTGTTTGTTTCATGTTTTAATTTCGAACGACAAGGAAACAGAAAGGTAAATAACCGAAAATGTGTTGTTGAATATTATTACGAGTAATAGAAGCTATAATGGAAAATCAATTAATTCGAGACTCATACCCTAATATTAATCACCGAGCGTGGTGGGTGAACGGTTAACGTTCGGGCCTCGCATTCTGGAGGATGCGATTTTGAATCCCCGTCCGGTTATCGAGATTTGGGTTTTCCATGGTTTCCAAAAATCACTCCAGGTGAATGCCGGGATGCTTCCTTCACAAAAAGGACATGGCAGAATTCCTTCCTGTTCCTTGTTCCCAGTCCCATACCGCCTCTAATGACCTTAGCCGTCGACGAGGCGTAAAGCCATAAGTAATACACAGTCCAGTCACATTAATGTGACCACCTCTCAAAAACCAGAATAACCACCTTTGGCAGAGCGGACCGCTGTGAGGCGTGCAGGAAGAGAGTCAATTAGGTTTCTGATGGTATTGACTGGGATGTTGAGCCACGCCGACTCCAGTGCTGTGGCCAGCTGCGCTAGATTACGCAGTTGAGGATCCATGGCGCGAACAAACCGATCGAGGTGGTCCCACAGATTCTCGATTGGGTTTAAATTCGGTGAGTTTGCTGGCCAGGGGAGTAAGGTTAACTCTTCCTGGTGCTCTTCGAACCACGCACATACACTGCGAGCTGTATGACACCTCGCATTGTCCTGCTGGTAGATGCCATCATTCTGAGGAAAAATTATTCGCATGTAGGGGTGGACATAGTCCGCAAGGACAGATACGTACTTGTGCTGATCCATCTTGCCTTCCACAATGATGAGTTCACCCAGTGAATGCCAGGAAAACATTTCCCAAACCATAATGCTCCCTCCTCCACCCTCGATCCTTCCGGCAATTGCTGCAGGGTGTTTGCTTTCAGACGTTTCACGCCGTATGCGCCAACGTCCATCTGTCCGATGGAGCATAAAACGTGATTCATCGGAAAAAGCCACCTGTCGCCACTCTGTGGACGTCCAGTTGCGGTACTGGCGTGCAAATTCCAGCCTTCGTCGCCGATGAACAGCAGTCAGCATAGGTGCATTAACTAGGCAACGTTCGCTGAACCGTTGTTGAGGATACACTCTTGGTTGTCCCTTGGTTCATCTGGGCGGTCAGTTGCTTAACAGTTGCACGTCTATTTGCCCGAACGCATCTCCGTAGCCTTCGTTCGCCTCTGTCATCTATAGCCCGTGGTGCACCACATGTTCCACGCTGCTGATTTTGAATAATGCCATTTTGCCATGCACGGTATACTTTCACCACGGCGGCACGTGGACAGTTCACAAAACTAGCCGTTTCCGAAATGCTTCCACCCTTGGCCCGAAAGCCAATAATCATGCCCTGTTCGACGTCGGAATCGCTACGTTTCTGCATTACGCCTACAATTGAAATGCTTTCCGATGCTTTTTTTTTTTAATTTGGGGGAGCACCCAAAACCCGCTCCTCCATGCATGGCGGCCTTCCTGTTAACTACTGTTCGCCTCTGCACATGCATTAAGTTAGTAATTCTATAGGTGATCACAGGAACGGGATTGTGATGTATTCCATGCGTCCAGGAACCGCCCGTTTACATGGGTCCATCGGATAAGACAGAAACTTTTGAAAGAAGAGACAGGGCAGAGGGAAAAAAGTGCCAGGGTTTTACCCCCGGGAATAAAACCTCTGCGACGGTTAAGGTGGGATATAAGGGCGGCTTGCTAAGATACTGCCAGTACCGCGACAGAAACTATACTACAGTTGAGGATGATGCAGTATGCCCTAGGACATCCTTTATATACACTCCACTGTATGTGCTGCCACCTGTCTTCTGTGATTGGTTATTTCACGTTGACGTCGAAGGTAGGTGGTGGTCACATTAATGTGACTGGACTATATATATATATATAAATAATAATAATAATAATCCACTGAAACTCGAGAGTAAGAAGAGTGATAGTGATAGGTGACTCACATTGCATTTCTTTGTGATTCGCGGCAAGCTGCAGGATTGTGCGTTGATCACATCACCTCCATTGTAGTATATCAGTCATCTATGTTGACCGTTAGTTGTGGATGTTGAACGCTTCAGTGAGATTATCTTTAAAAAAAAAAATATCTGTAAAAGTTTTTGATGGAAATAATGCTAAGCCCTACATGTTCATTCATACTATGCAAACATAATAAGATCTTGAGGGAATATTTTTTTGTTATTTTTACATTAACATTATATTCCTTTCTCTTTATTATCTGTGCTAATAAAAACGAATATGTCATTTTATTTCTCTTAATTGTTCGCTGTGTTGTCCTTTGCATATATCACCGTATCGAAATGTTTGATATAAACAAACCAATTTATGGCGTACATATGTTTAAAGCAGAGTTTACAGGAATTATTTATCATGCAGTTGTCGAAAGTAGTGGTTTGTGTCTGCGGTAGCTTCAAATCTTCCTACTGGAAAAAAGACACCTCATCCGACCTTGACGATGAAACGCCAGACGGAGGAAGTACCGCTACTAGTTTTTGTTTCCACTCATGTTTCCTTTCACAGAGACTTCTTGTCCGTCATTGTTCTAAACATCAAGGACACACCACGGCCTGCTGACAGAGCACATGTTATCCCCGAATCATCGAACTTAGCTAAGTCAAGACATAATTATGTCTTTATTACTGCAACTCTTTTCCTCATACAAAGAAATGCAGCTTCAGTGTTGACCTATCCAACAACTTACTGTGATATCTTACTACAGACGTAAATTAATCGCTTCAAGCAGACAGCAGTAGTATCCAGTTAAGCTCATTTGATTCCGAATATTCTCTGTGACAACGATTAGAAAAAGTTGGTAGAAAAGATTTGTGCTCTAGTTATAGTATAACATTTGTTCATTATTTATCTTGGAATCTTTGCTGGATGAAAATAATGTCACAAATACTTTTCAAGGATACGCCGAATCTACGTTCGCTGATGTTTGAATTACCCATTAATGCTTCCGCATTTTTTGGCTGTCACTGCAGCAGTACCCAATGCTCAGTATTGCGCTTAGTACAGTATAGCTTACAAAAGTTACAACTAAACCAATGTAATATACATTGTTCGGATAAGGGATTCGGTATTCTTTTGTTAAAAGCAGCACGAACAGCTTTAATAATTTTTTGCATAACATGGACTAGTTGTAGGTCAAGATGTCATCAACTGCAGACACTGGCATATTGTCCAAATGAAGTTACTTCCTGTTCCTATTGGAAAAGTAAAAGTCCAAGCCTACCCTCTGACAAGTTTGTTGCTTACAAATGGATTCATTTATTTAATTTAATTACGACGGACCACACAAGTTCCGATGCCAATTTAGCAAGATCACGACTTCTGCACTTCACAAATTCAGCATAGGTAAATTTTCAGCATCTTCCTCGGTAATTTATTCCAGTCTCCAGCCCTCTTAACTACGCCAAGAAAATTTTCCCACTTCATTTAATCAAGTGTTAGTTCGTAATCACAGTCATCTCTTCCATTACACTTACGGTACTACTAATTCTTCTGCCAGTATCCATCCAAATCTCATCGCAAATATATTTATTATTATTAATTCTTAATTGCGATGGAGCACTCCGGTGGCAATTCCACTAGTCATCTAAATGCCCATTTTATTTGTTAAAATGATCTTTTATAATTGGAGTGTTAAATTCCTCCCCCATTCGCTTTTCCGATTTAAAAATTTTAATTTTAAAGCGCTTTGGTAAATTATTGATCACTAGGCTTGGTAATTTGTTCCAATTCCTGACACCCTGACACCCTTACCAACAAAAGAAAATTTTCCCGCTTCCGTATGCGTGAAATCGAGCGCTGCCGCATAAACTCCCAGCATTCTTTTCAGCCATCTCCTGTCTTCCAGTGACAGCTGCTTTATCATATTAGTTATTGATTTTACTCTGCGATAATTTCTACCAAAAAAAAAAATCTATCTGCACTCCTTTGCGCCCTTGCTTTTAGTAATGGTGCTTGAAGTATCCAGCATTAACGAACAATGAAGAAAAGCGTGTATATCGACAGAATCGATGCACTTTTCAAAATATTTTGATGGGAAACACGAAGAGTTGCTTTCAAGCACATAAACAACTTCATGTCAGGCGTGGTCTCCACTCATTGTATTGAGCCTTTATCATTTTTGAACAGTGGATAGAATGTTTCTTTAAGTATTCTGTCACCAGCTCACGTGAACCGCAAACGAGAACAAACTGATAAGCTAGTTAATCACAAGCTATATCAACACTGCTAAGCTGTTGTAATGGTATTGCATACTTTTTTTTTTTTTTTTTTTACTTTTGTACTTGCGCATCTTACTTTACTTTTATTCAAGTGAGAATCAAATAATAAGAAGGTATTAAGAAGGTCATTCCACTTTCCTTGAACGCCAAATATTGTTATTTCTGGAAACATTGTCAAATATCACACAACTAGATAAAAATGATAAATCTGATACGGTCAGTTCTAATTTAATAAACAGAACACATTTCATCCTTTTCAGCCTGAAAAGCATAGTGCTTGTTAAGGTGAATGTTGACTATTTGTACTCGAAGACAACTACAAAGGATTGTCAACAGTTACTAAAACGGCTAGTGAATTTGTCAATGATAAGTCATGTGGACACTCAATTGGTATTTTCGACAGCCACTAGCCAATGCCAGAAAAGATTTAGTCGATCTTGACGAATAAACTCTGGTCATGAAGAAGCAATCAAAACATTATCTTTTCTTACAGGCAGCATTTCAGTCTAACCACAATCACTCAAAAGCCAAATATCAACATTATGTTATGTTGATATGATCATGCGTAAAAAATAAGAACAGAAAACTGAACCCTCAAAACGTACCAGGATTTGAACATTTTGATGTGGCTTTTAGGTCGAGAACTTTTCATTACAAAATGGAAAAAATTGATGTGGAGGGAAACTGCCACCCAAGCGTTCGCTCCATTGCAATTAAATAAAATTAAAATTAACATTTTATGCCATAAGACTCTGCAATCTTACATATGGAATGTAATTACGCAAAATTCAGACCATTTTGTGATTATTAATTTATCTGTTGTTGTTGTTGTTGTTGTTATTTGGGTTTTAGGGCGCGTCGACGACGGGGTCGTTAGCGCCCTAATTTATCTATTTCATTTCATATGTTTCATTCTCTCATATTTATAATAAATGATTTTTCCTATAATTTGAGCAAGTTTTCCTCTCAACATTTATTATCTTCTTACAGGAATTATTGTTCATAATTATGAATTGTTCTTAATTACTAGTAAATGTTGGTAGGAAGGTTCGATTAAAAACATATCTACTTTCACATTGTGGATGTTGACAATCTCTAACTATTGCAGAATTACTAAATTGTTAAAATTCAAGATAACATGCTCAAATGATACCCATTATTATTCCTTATTCACTTTTTACATCGGAAATTGGATTGGATGGTGAAACATCCACCAATGACATAAAATTAGGTCTATTATTAGTTTGAAAAATCTATTAGGCCTATTAAGCCATACAATGAACAAACTACCCCGTTATTTTATTTCTGTTTAGATCAGCTCAAAACAAACACGGTTCTTATTTCAAACTCCTATGAGTTAGGCCGACCTCGAACCAACAATAATCGCTGCGTGAAGCTAGCGCGTTAGCCACTGCACTACCGACGTCTTTGTAGAATATTATTTGCAAGATACTGTTTTGGCACCACACAGTTAGTAATTATTTAACATGAGAAGCGGCGTAAGGCGTGGACGATATGGGCGACCGCCTATGGCCTCGAGGTCCGAGGGGTCTTGCGCACCAAGCACTTTTCTAATTTTCATTTTTCAAGAAAACTATATAATCATGAAACTCAACATCGTTGACGGTTGGTTTATTCAAAATTTCAAAATAAAATTGTTGTTGTTTTTTTTTTCATGCACTATTAGGCAATTCACAAACTCAGATGGCACAGGGAAGGTGCTGTGACGGAAAAAACTTAAATAGTATTTTACAAAGACGTGAGAATATCATAGAACTTATGCCGTTTATGTTCCAGTGGATGACTTTAGGAAATGAATAAAGCAAGAAGAAACAATAGACCAGAAAAACGAAAGGCTAATTCGCGAATCTCAAAAAGATTGACACAATCTCTTTAAAAGAGTAATTGATATGATTCATTTCTTAGTCTCCCATATCCTGGCATTTAGAGGTCACACAGAACCATTCAAGACTGGTGAAGACCGTGAGAATTCTGGTAAGTTCATAGACTTGTTTCAATTGATATCTAATATGACCCTACGTTGCAGGAACACATGAACGCATTAACCCTCGCCTTCGCCCTAAAGCCCCTTTTACACGATGCGAGTTGACGAACGAGTGTACTGTCTTGCTGCGCGCGCAGCACTGGATAGTCCACTCTCCTCGTGTAAACAGGTACAAGACAGACAGTTGACTGAGGATAGTGGACTCAGTTCACGACCAAATTTTCGCGTGCGAGTTCAACAATCGAGATGGCGACAACTAACAAGTCGCGTAAACGGAGTAAAGCAGAGGCATTAAAATCTCTAGAACTGCATGAAAGTGAGGAAATTCTGTGGAATTTTAAGAATAAAAATTATAAGAATAAGGATTTTAGAGACTCTATTATCAAAAAATAGCTTCATAGCGGTGTCATTTTTTTATTTATATGAAAAAATATTTCACAACAGTTCTTCAAATTGAGATACAGTTAGTCTTATATGACGCAACTCTATATTTTCACTTGCAACTTTATTTTTTTAAAAAGGCGCTGAGGCATTTAAAGGATTTCTTTTTAATATCCACTCTTTTAATGTTTTTCTATTTTATTATTCTTCATATCAGTCACCATTATAATCAACAAATTAGCTACGATGTTAAGTCCTTTCTGTAATATGGAAATACTATTTTCAATAAGGTCACTATGTAGGTGTAGAGAACTGTCCTCACAGTGGACAGTGCACTGTCTTCTAATTATTACTAGCATGCTAGTCCACTCTTTTAGCCCCACCACCGACGGTCCGGCCAACTGTGGTTCCAGTCAACTCGCATCGTGTGAACGCCGCCTAATGTTCTGTAAAGTTGAGGTCGGAGCTCTGGGCGGGCCAGTCCAAGTGGCGGACATTGTGCCAGCGTACCACCACATAGTAGCTCCTGAAACATTGTACCTGTCACTGTCATCCTGGAAATAACACGAGTCCATTCCGTAAAAACGCCGCAATGATGGGAACATTTCATTATGTTGAATTTTACTATAGGGCTCTGTGTTCATGTTACCATGGATAAACACTAGCGGCCGTGAAACGGCAATATGCCTTCACTCCACCACCACCGAATTTCTTAGTGGACGCTGTACACGCCGACAGAAGTCGTTCCGCAGGTAGACGCCACACCAAGGTAATTCTGCTAAAGGTAGGGCCCGAAGCGAAACGAGCGGCGATTGGCTGTTGAAATGACATCACTGCAGGAGCAAACACAAGCAATGGATACAAGCGGCTAATGAGAGACGCGCGCTGCTGATCAAAACTATTGAATTTACGGATGCCAGAGCAATTAATTCAATGAAATTGTTTAAGTATTTGATAGTCAGATTCACATACCTTGTTATGTTAGTTTTTCTCCGCATCTGGAACGGACGATGCGAGGAACTGACGAGATTTCCTCCTATGTGCCGCTGCTGCCTTTTGCATTTGAAGTTTTGCATTCATGTAACGTAAACGAATAAACATTCTTGTTCTTACATAGAGTTTTATCACTTCCACTGGCACCTCTGGATATTTTTCTATAATTTTGGCACAAATTCTTTTAACAATATTCTTTTCTTTCGACATAAAATCACAAGCACTCACATCCATAAAAATTAGTTCAAATTGTGACACTTTATTTAACCAGTCATCGGATGGTACAATAAGACTTCCGCGTGTTAGTACTTCTATCCATCCAGATTTTAGTACTCTACTATTCATAATGTCAAATGAGTCGTTGACAAGCTGGAAAAAATTAGCAACGTGTTCTTCTGGCATGAAATAGCGTATTGCTTGTGCTGTGGTGTTAGAAAACAGTTGCAATGCCAAATATACCATCTGGCGCTCCTGATAAGTGAAACTGCGTAAGCTTGGGGCACACTTTTATTTCAACACTATCAAATTCAATTAATTTTTCAACAACTGTTTTCACAACTTTTTTGCCATTCGTAAAAATAAACCATTCATCAATAAAATGATTCCTTAGCAGTTTATATAGATGAGGAACATCTGAAACACCCATATTCTTTTATCAGTATTTCTCTGATTCAGGAAGCACGTATTTGTATCGCTTACATTAAGTTCTTTCCAAACACAGCGATTCATTGTGCCGAGATCAGCAACAACATTGTAGCCGGCGTCTTCAAGGCTGCAAATAATTGATTTCAACAATGCGGCTGTCATCTCAACGTCGAAATCGTAGTATATGGGCTGTTTCCAGCCACTGAAAAGACCACGAATCATAGCAAATTGTACATTACTATGCGGCCCTATAACACGATCTTCTTTCTGGTCGTAAACAATGCTACTATCCACATTCATTTCATCAAATGACAAGACACACACACGTTCAGCATAGTGAAATGTTAATGCCTGAGCTTTCATTAACTGTATTACATCTTGCTGCACACCTGTCAGACAGCGAAAAGAACGGGAGATACTCCGATTCAAAGTTGACAAACCTGGCAGCGGAGAATGAAGCTTATTTCTCAAAAACAAATAGCACTTTTTGGAAATAGCACGTAATGTCAATGCTTTGCAAATATTGTCACTGTTCCACTTAACATGTTTCTTTCCCTAACACAATGGCTTAGTATGCCTCCTTCGGGAGGATCCAACCAACCTTCGGGTTGTGGACTAATTTTAAGTTTTTTTTTTTAAAGATAATAAACATTTAATCTGATTTTCCGAAGATATGCTTTTTAGTACTTTTGTCGCCTCGTTGTGTACTAATTTCTTGATATTATTCTTGAGCTCTGTTTCTGGAAAGTCGCTCTCAATTCCTCACGCAGATATTTGTTCTTAATCTTCAAAGTTAAACATGCAGCTTCCAGTTTTTTTTTTTATTTATCTTCAAGTTCTTTCACACGTCTTTTTAGTAACATAACTTCATCAGAATATCAATATTTGAGGTTGAGGTTGAAGTGCATTGGCCCATTTTTTTTTTTTTTTTTTTTTTTTTTTTTTTTTTTTTTTTTTTTTTTTTTTAGGCGACACACCGGCAAGGGTTTTAACAGCTCTTTTCCTCACATATCTGGCTTGATATCTATCAGTTCTGCTGCTTTAGTTTTGACTGATGTTGGTTGGTGAACTTTGAATGACAGTAGACGTGCAAGGAGCATTAAAAATCATAATAGGAAGATTAACACTCGGCACAGAACCTGGTTGAAGTATTTTCTTTGCAGGTAAATTTAGTAACTCAGTTTGCAAATCACGAACATAATCTTCTGGAAGAAAATGTTGCGAACACGCAGTTGCTGTTGCTGTACTGAAATCATCCTTACGATAACACTTTTGAACCCATATTTTCCTGAGCTGTAGATCCTTTGGAAAGGTATGATACGTGATACCAGTACCTTTAGTTTTTCTGCTGTAAGTTGTACAGCCCGCGACAGCACATTCAGGCATGTTAGCACAATTTAAACCAAGTTACAAGCAAAATCGGAATCGAAATACACCACGCGCCCGTATACTCAAATGCTCCGACAACACATACAGTAGTGCTCCTGCGGTTACGTCATGCGCAGAGCCAGAAATTTGAGCTCGGTCTGCGCATACAAATTGGGCCCCCCCCTGGCGCCACACCTATTCACATCCATCGGTACGGAATACTGTAAACTCGACTCATCACTCCACAGAACCAGTGTTCAGTTACGTCGATCCAAACACCACCCGTGTCACCTTAATGAGGCACTTATGTACAGCTGCTCTTCAAAAACATTCATGTCGGTGGGCCTCTGTATGTAATGTTACAATAGAAACTAATAGAAATCCCACTGAAATGGCATCCCATAAAAACGACCTTATAGGTGTCCGATACTTCTGTATCTCGTGCCATCTCTTCGTCATCTGGCTTTACACTGGCCTGCAAAATATGGTGCCCACACAAGGTAACTGATGCACTGAATTACCTATCTTCATATGTGTTCAAATACATCTTGGTAGATAGTGTATTACCATTAAAGTGTTTCGTAGGGTAAAAGGAGGGAAAATATTATTCTATTTTGCTCGACTGTTCTAGAAACACTTTTCGAGTTGAACAAAAGTCAGCCATTTTTTAACACATCAACAGGCAAAATAGATGAAAAATTAATCGGATTTCTTGCTGTTGCTGAGACGACTGGAGAATATCTAAATAAGAGCTAGAAAAAAATGCATTAGATATTCAAAAGTGTCATGGCCAAAGATTTGACAATCGTTCAAATACGGTAGGCATAAATAGTGGAGTTAAAACTCGAATATTAAATATTAATCTTAGGGTATTTTTTACACCATGCTGATGTTATAGTTCAAATTTGCTGCTAGTAGATTTGATTTTTCTGCGGCAGCAAAAATATTTATTGTTTTTATTCAGAAAAATTATTTGCTGGTTTGAATGTACAGAAAACGCTTATAACAGACACTAGTTGGAAAAGCAGAATCCAGACAGTGAAAGCCGTATTATTTCAGTTTTATGATGTTTTTGACTGTATTGAAAGCTTGAAAAATCTCACGGAAGACTCAGACATACTTAGTGGTTATGGTTCGGTTTCGATGGAATCGCGTGTTAATATTCTAAGAAAATTATGGCAATATGTACAAGTCCATTACAGCATTGCTCTTGATTATTTGAGTAAATTTGTAATGGATCAAAAATGTCAAGAATGTGGGTCCAAACAATGCTTGTCTGACGCTCGGAAATTTATTGAAAAAGGCAGTTACGATCTGCCAAAAAACT
Organism: Vandiemenella viatica; assembly: GCA_031002005.1. Lineage (NCBI taxonomy): Eukaryota > Metazoa > Arthropoda > Insecta > Orthoptera > Morabidae > Vandiemenella > Vandiemenella viatica. The sequence continues at coordinate 348,034,945 of JARYHS010013630.1, forward strand.
TTAAAAATAAAAGGGGAGTCAAAAAGAGAAGGATGTTTACGAAAGCAGCGATTAACCTATACAAATTCCAAAAAGCCCGAACGAAACTGGTTTTTTCAACATCATGATTGATTCCATAGTGAGCAATTTACGCCTTTAAATCAACCCTTTTAATTTCGGTTTTCTCTGTGATCTATGCAAGTTAGAAAATACTCGAAAATAACATATATTAAAAATCTGCCAAGATACGAGGGGGTAACCAAAAGTAACCGGAGTACCATTGCCGTGGCTGGTGCTCGTGTAGTACGCGTTTCTGCCGCAAGGCGTATATAGCGCAGATCATTGTCATTCAGTGCCGCCTGTGTTCTCGACCTGGCTTGTTCTGTTGATCTGCAGTGATTGTTTTTGCTAGCGCTGTTTTGTTATTGTTTCGTTTTTGATGATGGCAAGTCTAAGTGAACAACGTGCAGATGTGAAATTTTGTTTTCTACTCGGTAAAAATGCTGCTGAAACTGTTTTAATGTTAAAACAGCTTACAAAGATGAAAACTCAAGTGCACGAGTGGTTCGCTCGGTTTAAAAATGGCGACATGTCGATTGATGACTAACCTCGTTCTGGACGTCCATCAACTGCCCAAATCGACGAAAATGTTGAAAAAATTCGAGAGAGCTTGTGCTTTCCGACCGTCGACAGACAATTGATCAACTGTTAGAGATTAGTGGGTTACCTTGGAGTACGGTTCTGCGAATTTTAACCGAAGATTTGTGAATAAAAAGGGTTGCTGCCAAGTTTGTTCCTCGGGCTCTGACTGACAATCAAAAAGAACGTCGAGTTGAAATATGTAGTGCTTTGAAACAACAGTTTGAAATTGATCCAGATTTTCTGTCAAAGGTGATGAGTCATGGTTCCATGGTTACGACCCAGAAACAAAACAACAGTCAAGCCAATGGAAGCGTCCAAAAAAATTTCGTCAAATCAATTCAAACATCAAAACAATGCTCATTTGCTTTTTTGATGCCAAGGGCATAGTTCATTCAGTTTGCTCCCCCACATCAGACCTTGAATCAAACCTTTTATTTGTAAGTTTTAAGAAGATTACGCAAAAGTGTTCGTCAAGAAAGACCCGATCTGTGGCAGACAGGAGACTGGTTCTTCAACCACGACTAAGCACGTGCACACACAGCTGTCTCTGTTAAGCAGTTTTTGGCTAAAAAGGCATGGTTCCGCTGCCCCACGCACCTTACTCGCTTGACCTGGCTCCGTGTGACGTTTTCTTATTTCCACACATGAAAAGGGGCATGAAAGTACACCGATTTGACAACATTGAAAAGGTCAAGAAAAAAACGAGGGATGAGCTGTCAGCTATTTCTAAAGATGACTACAGAAAATGTTTCGAACAGTGAATGCACCGGTGGGTCAAATGTATTAGTTGTAATGGAGAATATTTTGAAGGGATAAGGTTGTTTTGCAAAAAATTTGAAATCCGTTTTTTGGGGGGGGGGGGGTAAACATTATTGCAAGTGTGTGATAGCAATGATTTCCAGCCTTCCAAATTGTATGAATAATTATAAACAGTTGTGACGGATCGGCGAATTTTCTGAGTCGGGACACAAAACTTGAAATTGCCGCTCCTTCAAACGTGATTTTGCCGTCTTGCTGAAGTGACCCCAATTAGATTCGGCACTGCAAACAGTGATCCTAAATTCACCTGACTTCATTAAAAATGTGAAATAAGTTAAAAGAAATTAACCAAAATATTTATATATTCGAATTTTGTTAATAATAACAGTAAGTACGTTCACCGCTGAAAGGAGCATTTCAAAATCAAAACTATTTACAAAATACGGTGAGTCAGCAGAGAGTTTCAGAGTTGGCAGTTTTATCAACTGAAGCAGATATATCATCTAAGTTGGATTACGATATAGTGATTTTGGAGTTCAATAAGACTAAAAGCAGACCTTTTCTATTTCTTTAATTCTTTACTGTTAGTTATTACTTTATTATTTTAGGTACAGTGAAGACAGTTGCATTTATAAGTAAAATTGGACAATTTCGAAAAAAAAAATCTTTATAAATTGCGTCCTCTTACGCCACGAGAGGGCCTCGTAAAACTTATCTTGATCACATAAAATTTAGTTCTTGTCCCGCTAGTGTTTATCATGGTAATGATAAATGTAAAAAAAAAGTTCAAATGATTCATCCTTCCTTACTATCTGCAAAACGTGTGCCAGTCGTCCTGGTTACGGTTTTCCGTAATCGTCTAGACGAATTTTGAGACGCCGCCTAAGTTTACTTCTTTACCCTAACATTTCACAAACATTGACTAAATCTAACGCGGTTCACATACTTTTTGTGACATTTACGCTCTTCACTTCTATAACCCACCAAAATTCCATGAAATATATAGACAAGTTACAATCTCATTGACAAATAGGTAAAAAAGCTAGTGAGGTCGCAAATGTAGACTATGGTACTGAAGTAGTGGCATCTGTGCTTCAAGTTCAACTGAATTCAGGAGGGGTAGAACGCATTGTCGTCCTTATTTCACAAAATGCAGTCGGCTCAAGTGAATACACAGACAGATTAACGTTTTAATAATTTTTACTCGATGCAAGAAAACTAACACTGTATTTTTTTTCCTTTGGACTTTACGTTTCATTGACATCGTGATCATTAAAACTAGGAGAGGATGTGAGAGGGCAAGGAACGAATGGGAAATAGGCCACGAATTTTAAAGGAACCATACCAGCATTCTCCTGCAGAGATTTCGGGAAACCATGGAAAACCGAAATCTGAATGGCCGGACGGGGATTTGAACTCGCATCCTCCCGAAAAACAGGCGCGAGAATTAAATTTTAGATTAAAGAATTCTGTACTTAATAAAAAAATTTCTTCATCTGCCATCGATCATGCATATCTCTTAAAAACAAATTACAGAGTTGTTGGCAGTTGGTCGTGGGGAAATTAAGGGAGCGAACAAACTTAACAGGTGGACATATTACGAGCAGATTATGAATCGTCTATTGCTGGTCCGTAACGGCGTTTTAATCTGAACCGTATTCTCTTCTGGTTCCTTATTTAAAACTAGCTGGTACCCACGACTTCGTTCGTGATTGTAAATAATTCATATTGACAGCTATAGACATCTAACAACCCTAGTGCACGATGGGAGACTCGATACTATTACCACACACAAGTACCAGTCTTCTGCGCTATGTAGTTCCGGCAGCAAGGTAAAATTTACTGATACACACAAGTCTTTGGATGAAACACGAAAATATTCATGATCGACCAATTCTACTACCACACATACACACCAATGCTCTATGCTATGTAGTCGTGGTAGAAAAGTGAAATCTGCGGAGACACATGCCTTTCGTCGAAATACGAAAATATCCTTGGTCGGCCACTTACAACCACCATATCTACCACAGTACCACAGTTTCTGAAATCCGGCCGCTGTTGTGATCGAAATGTGACTCTGTGCTACTACTACAAACAAACGCCAGTTATCTGTGATCTGTAGTTTTCGCTGAAAAGTGATACACCATGACACTTTTGTCTTTGGCAGAAGTATGAAACTGCCACAGGTCGATCACTTTCAACCCCCATTTCTCCCACACCCCCATAGTTACCGACATCTAACAACCATAGTGCACTACATGAGATACGATTCTACTACCAAACACAAACACCAATGCTCTATGCTATGTAGTTGAGGCAGAAAAGTGACATATGCGGAGACAGTCGAAATACGAAAATATCCTTGGTCGGCCACTTACAACCACCATATCTACCATAGTACCACAGTTTCTGAAATTCGGCCGCTGTTGTGATCGAAAGCTGACTCTGTGCTACTACTACACACAAACGCCAGTTATCTGTGATCTGTAGTTTTCGCTGAAAAGTGATACACCATGACACTTTTGTCTTTGGCAGAAGTATGAAACTGCCACAGGTCGACCACTTTCAACCCCCATTTCTCCCACACCCCCATAGTTACCGACATCTAACAACCATAGTGCACTACATGAGATACGATTCTACTACCAAACACAAACACCAATGCTCTATGCTATGTAGTTGTGGCAGAAAAGTGACATATGCGGAGACAGTCGAAATACGAAAATATCCTTGGTCGGCCACTAACAACCACAATATCTACCACAGTACCACAGTTTCTGAAATTCGGCCGCTGTTGTGATTGAAAGGTGACTCTGTGCTACTACTACACACAAACACCAGTTATCTGTGATCTGTAGTTTTCGCTGAAAAGTGATACACCATGACACTTTTGTCTTTGGCAGAAGTATGAAACTGCCACAGGTCGACCACTTTCAACCCCCATTTCTCCCACACCCCCATAGTTACCGACATCTAACAACCATAGTGCACTACATGAGATACGATTCTACTACCAAACCCAAACACCAATGCTCTATGCTATGTAGTTGTGGCAGAAAAGTGACATATGCGGAGACAGTCGAAATACGAAAATATCCTTGGTCGGCCACTTACAACCACCATATCTACCACAGTACCACAGTTTCTGAAATTCGGCCGCTGTTGTGATCGAAAGGTGACTCTGTGCTACTGCTACACACATACGCCAGTTATCTGTGATCTATAGTTTTCGCTGAAAAGTGATACACCATGACACTTTTGTCTTTGGCAGAAGTATGAAATTGCCACAGGTCGACCACTTTCAATCCCCATATCTCCCACATCCCCATAGCTACCGACATCTAACAACCATAGTGCACGAGAGGAAAGACGATTCTACTACCACACACAAACACCAAAAGTCTATGTTATGTAGTTGTGGCAGGAAAGAGAAGTATACGGAGATACGAATTTTTGGTCGAAATATGAAAACGCCCTGCACTGACCAACTTTAAACATTATATCTCCCACATCCCCACAGCTATCGGCATTCGGCCAACGTTGTGCACGACAGGAAACTCCATGCTACTTCCACCCACAAACATCAGTGATCTGTGCTAATTAGTGGTGGCTGAAAAGTGAAATATAGGAAAAAACACGTCTATTTTTATATATATATAAGATTAATGTCGGCTTTGGCTGGGCACCAATTATTTCAAGGTTTAGGAAGAGCAAACGGAAATAAACTTGACCTACACACTTCGTAAGAGCGTTGAAGTTCAAAGTGACAAGATAGGTGACGAGGCTTTCAGCTAGATACAAATTTATAATTTCAAAAACCTGTTAAAACAATTTATGGCCGAGAGTTTTTCAAGTCACCTTGGTAACATTTGTGAGATTCTACAAATTTTCTTATTGAATGTTTAAAGCTGGAACATGAGGGCTATATACCGCGGAAGTGTATATCTGTGGCCATGAACTTCTATCAAGTACGCACCCACTGTAGGAAAAGTTAAAATTCCACATTCCTTTATCTCGGATCGCCAAGGACGTGCGAGGCAAAACCTTTATTTTCTTAAATGACATACAAAGATTCTTTCTTACTGAACTTTAAAATCATTATTGTTATTTAGATCGTAAGAGGAATAATCAAAAGGCGTGTTTCAATATATAGTAAATAAAAAATCCTCCTGACATTGTCATTTGCTAACATTTTAAAAAGCTAGGAAAGTCAAAATCTCTATAACTAAATCGGAATTCGTACCATAGATTTTATAATTAAAATATAAATAAGTAGTAGAGCCTATAGTATCCTATGCACCTTTCAGATCATTTGAATATGACACATCGAATAGAAATTAGCAAATAGGCTACAATTAATTTCTAAGTTAACTATTCCTATACCAAATAATCTCTAGACTTTCAATGTATCTTTCGAAATGTTCTTCTATTACATTGAAGCAGCGGCACTGAAGATATAACATCAATGATTTCTCCAAATTCTCTCTTCTTAAAGTGGTTTTTTATATGTTATCTTGGCCATCATTTTGTGGCTTTCTTCAGAGGATGTCCTCTGAAACGTTTGGTTTCGATAAATTGACGCGGTTCAACCCGGACAACCAGTATAACTTCGACAACGACCGCGGAAGTCTGCAAACCCACTGGTTTTTTACATACTGACATTATGGAAAAGCTTAATCTCTAAGTGAAATGTTCATTTTTGACACATTTTAGTAGGCCTATTTGCGCTTTGTATTCATAATATGTAAATCCAATATTTTTCTTGTATAATAATAATGTAACTTGGAGTGTGTGTGCTCCGTCTTTACCTACGATACGAATTCTAGAAATAAGATACTTCAGAGATGTAGTAAATATATGGCATATGAAGCTCTACAGCATTCTCATATTTTGTTGTTGGTTATTACTCTAATTGCTCTCTTGTGATAGAATTGCAATAGAGATTACAGATTTTTCTTGGCATTTGTTATTCAAGTCGTATGAGATATGGTATCTTTCAAAACAATGGAGTAACACATCATCAGTCCACATTATTTCTCAGAAGAATTCAACTGTAAGTTATCTTTCCTACATTTCATGACATTTTATTACAATGAAATGATGGGACAGGATACAGACTTAGTAAAATAAGTATTCTAACATTCTGAATAAATATTACCATAGCTATGAACAGGGCCGGCGCTAGGATTTTGGGGTCCGGGGTAATCAGTTGGGGGGCCCTTGGCGAATTCATCAGTCAGGGCCCTCCCTCAGACCAAATGAGCGACTTTTTTTTAGCTCTACAAATTTTTTTTGATTTCCACCGCTTCTGTGACACGCCTGGGCCACCATCTTCTTTCCTGAACAAGTACACTGGTGTCACTAAATAAAACTGCGTGCCCACTGTCAGCAGAATGTTGTGCTACAGCTGATTTGTTGATGTCGTTATTTTTAAGATGTCTTATGTGTTCACAGAGCCTTTCCTTGACCGTCCGTCCAGTCTCGTCGATATACACTTGGCCACAACTACAGAGTATTTGGTATACGCCCGCTGTCTGCAATTTCTCCCTCCGTTCTTTAAACTTAGCACATCAGAAATCTTCCTAGGTGCTCTGTATATTGGACGGATATTTTTCTTCTTTAAAAGGCTGTCGATTTTATCCGTTACCCCGTGGACGTAGGGTAATACTGCCATTGATATACTTCCAAGGGGGTAACATCGACAACGACCGCACTTGGTGATTCAAAATGTTGCAATAGACCATTTTGTATTCAGGTAATAGAAGTCTGATGGTTTGAAGAAGGGTTTTGACTGAAAATTTTATTTATTTTGTACCAATTGTCTGTTTCTACGCTATCGTAATTCTGCTACAATTAGTATGACCCCATCTAAAATATTGTTCTGATGTATGGGACCCAAATGATGAAAAAATGGTGAATAATATGAAGGAAGTTTAGACAAGAGTCACTCGCTTTGTGATGCCACAGCCATCATTACAGGACTGCAGAATATACCTTTTCTCACCAATATGTTTGGGCTAAAATGAAAGTAGAGAAAAGATAAGGGAAAAAGGACCCTTACTAATGTCTATATGTATTCTTTCTTTTACCTCTGGGAATTAGAATGCAAAAAGGAGAAACTAGTTTTGCAACAAAGCACACTCTGCCATCGATAATTATGTAAATTACAGAGAAAAAATGGTGATGATCTGAATGTAAAAGATGGTTTTCTTCAGGGGCGGATCCAAGATTTTGTTTTGGGGGGGGCTTGAGTGGACTTTGGTTTGGGGGGGGGCTTGGCTTGAGTGAATTTTGGTTCAGAGGGCTTGCCTTCAGTGGATTTTGACTTTGGGGGGGGCTTGAGTCGGGAAAAAGGTAGTTTTTATAGCCTACTCGGGCCTCAAATCCATAGAGCTAAAAAAAAAGAAAAAAAAAAAGGTCTCAAAACTACATTGTCGGGGGTGGACCAAGATACTTTTGGGGGGGGCTTGAGCCCCCTAGCCCCCCCCCCCTGGATCCGCCCCTGGTTTTCTTGTATGGTTCTAACATTAAAGTGTTGCTTTCCTCCTTAGTAATTTTTACATTCAAAATTTTGCTTTGGATTGAGAAAAAGAAAATACAGGCTATTCTTACAATAAAATGAAAGTAAAAAAATAATTATGTTCTTTCAATTTTAGATTATAATATCGTAGCATGAATCACTAATAAAGAATTTTCTCTTGAACAGGGTTCTTCACCTGATGCTATATACCACAGCAGCAGAATTTCCCCAAAAGAATGGTGGAAGGACAGTGAAAAAAGCTGGAAAGTGCTCAGATGGTCATTGTTACTTCTAGCTGTGCTTTTAGTTGCTGGCTTAGTGATTTATTTTCTTGTGATAGGTAAAGTCTGAATTTTGTTGTAATGAAGAAACGTAATTTTTACCGGAGAAAGATTTGTTTTTTTGTGTGATAAATTGCTCTTTATATGAAATTTACTTTTTAGCCTCATATTAAAGTATTCTAGGTTAAAAAATAAAATTAGGTTTCACTGTGTTTAATTATTTTTATTTTCTACTTAAACCATCGAGTTACTTCATAACCAGATACTTTATAATATGCATGACAAACAATTTGGAAAAGAACGTGCAGATAATAAACTTGTAAATTGAAATATAGTTTATATGACTACAAATTCTACTAGTTGCTCAATTATTTAGCTATTTGGGTCACCTACTGGTCCCTGAATGATTTGCATAAATGCTGTGAGTTGTCCTTATAATTTAAACTAGAAAAAGTATGACTTCATATGGACTGACTGACAGTGATGGATCTAGGAATTTTCGGAGCCAGAGCTAACTCTGTGAGATTGCCACCCCTTGGAACATAACTTTTCTGCCCCCATTGTTGTCATCCCAACTGTCACTGTCGCCCCTATTATTGTTGCCTGAGACAGTAGTGGAGCTAAAAAACGTTGCCACGTTATTAAATTGCCACCCTTCAAACATGATTTTGCCATCCTTCAATCACGATTTTGTTGCCCCCTTAAAGTTGCCAACTGGGGCAAATGCCTTGGTTTGTCCCCCGTCCCCCTCGATTCAGCACTGCTGACGAATCTATCATGTATGCACTTATTTTCAATCATGGTTGATCCATGGAAGATATGTTTCCTTACTTTAATAACTATTTTATAAATACATAACTGGAACACAATATGATATAATTGAAAGCCCAGATTTTCTACCAATATAAAAAATTGAAAGTAATTAGCTAATATATCAAATTTCAGCTTAATGAATCTTTATCTTTAGTTACCTCCTGCAATGCCATTGGCTATTTGTGACATTATGACTAAACGTTTACCCATTAGTGTATTATTGAATGGAAATTTGAGAGAAATAAGATAATTTAAAGCTCTAGAATTTCAGATCCTAAGTTCCTGATTGCTACCCCTTCTAGATTTTTTTGATTTTTTTTTCCCCCTCTGCAAGCCTGAAACAGGTTAGCAGAAACCTTTGGACCTTACAAAATGTATCTCACTTAGAAAAAGTTTTATTACCAACCAGATATCACACTATTAAACAATATAAAAAGAAATTTTTAATTATCAACAGATATGCAAGTAATGGCACCTATTCTAAAGGAAAATAATCTGAAAATGGAAACATCAGAGGCTCAGTGGACCACAGACTCATCTGGTACAGCAGCTGAAGATGTAGTGTCACTAGATGGTGATGTTATTTTGGATCTAGGCAGTGTTGCATACAATGGAGGAGATCTTCAAATTAAACCAGAACAAAACACACCTGAGTTAGCAGGTAAACTTTATGATCTGGTTAAAAACAACTATGGATTTAAAATAATCTTTCAAGAATTATCTCAGCAAATGGTAAAATTTACAGAAGTTACTGAAAGATTGAATCACTTAACAGTTTTGAAAAAAACACGAAGTTCAATATTCGATTATGTTCACTCCTGTGTCTAGCATGTAGGTATGTGGGTAAAAGAGCACAACTAAGAGTACTAGTGGCCAAAATGAAAAGCCAGCACACTGTCTTAATAGTCAGGAAACTTCAATATCTTACCCACAACTGATCATTGAATTAGTCATTAAATGAGGACTATGCTCAGTATTAGTTACTAAAACTTCATTTACTTGCTGCAGCTTAAGTATTAACTCATATTGGAAAAATCAGTGCTTTTTATACCTTTTATCAAATATGCAAAACAATAATTGAATTCACATTAATTTTACTAAAAGGATTAAATGAGTTTTTTTTGAGGTGTTCCTGCAATCATAATTTTGAACTAAATTGTAATACCCTGAAAAATTCCTTTAAATCGATACTTGCTGAATCTAAATTAGCTATAAAAAATTATCTTTTGAAGGTTAAAAAAAATCTGCTTCCTTCAGACAGAACTCATTTTTAGCACAACAGCTGCATATTTTATAGTGCAGGTGATGTGAGAGAAGAAAATGTGTATAATTGCCACTAGGCCATGCACTAATATATAAATCCTTCAGATGATTACTTTTTATGTTTAAATATTTTTAAATGACAGTAAGAATAAACAGGAAAATGGTTTAGGACTATTTAAATATTAACAAGGTTGGAATCATGAAACGGATGTAAAAAAAAAAAAAATAATAATAAAAAAATATAATAATAATAATAAAAAAACCTTTACAAAAATACACAATTTTTAATAAGATTCTTTTTGAATTCTTATTGTAGCCCTGCTGCCATCAGTTACATATTTTTATGTATTTATTCGTTTTCCATTCTTAGTCAAATAAAACAAATATATTGCTGTTCATTCAACATTTTGCCTCATTAAAATTTTGTCCTCCAACTAGATTATTGAGGTGGTCAGATAAGAGAAAAAAATAGATGATCCAACTCGTTTCTGAAGAAGACAGAACAATTTTTATGGGAGGAGGAGGAGGAAGGGAACCATTAATAATATACAATGACGTATCATGTTTGTAAATTTTGTATCTATCATTGTGTGATTTATTTACAGGTGGCTGTCATACTATTTGAGAAGGATTAGCTTTGGTTTTTCTTTTATTTGTTTCATTATAAAATTATTGTAGCTGTCATATCTGCACATTATATTTCTGTTTTGTGAGTTGAGAGAAAGTTAAATTTAAATTATAATTTCATTTCTCAGTATTAAGACAGAAAAAGAAACATTTATTTAACCATAACAAAAGTAGTGACAGTGTAAAAACACAGAATATATTATAAAACCTTAAAAAACTGCAACACTGAGTTCGAGATTTCAATCATAACTTTTTTTTTTACATGATCACATCCACATTTACTAATTGGTAACCAAGCTGACAACCTTGGTCCAGTTGCTATGCTTTATGGATACAGAAACAGGTTGTAACGGATCAAGTAGCTTTATTGATAATTAATTTTCTGTTTTAAGTTTAAATCAATTTCACCATCGTTTTAATAAACATATAACAATTTCACATAAAATTATTAGTTCACTTTATGTAAAGTTAGGTTTCTTTAAATATATTTGAGATTATGGTATTTACTTCCATCAGATGAATCCAGCAATCAAAAAGATTTATCATGTTCTGATTTTATAGAAACTGTGTCACCGCCAAATTTTGGTACTTCAACAGCTGCTAGTGAATCAGAAGAAAAAATCAGCCCCAAAAGCAATGAAACAGCATATTTAAAGCAACTTGCAAACCAAATATTTAATGTGTCACAGTTATCAGAAATTTCATCTGACATTGACAATGATTTTTTGTTGGCTACCTCTGAGCTTCTGAATAAAATTAGAGAAACAGTGTATCTTGGTCAATCTGAAGAAGATGAAGGCAATCGTAATTACGGTACAGAATCTACATCTAATATTTTCCATAAGTACACAACACCACAAAAAGTAGAAAATAGCAGGCAAGTGTCATCACGTAATCCAGTTTTCCCAACATTGCCAACCACCGCAGGAAAAATGATTACGCTTGATGGATTTTTGTCCCAAAATTATAATGAATCTGAAGGTAAGCACAAATTTAAAAACACTTAATATCAATAAATAAAATTATTTTATTATTATTCCAGATTCATAAATTCCATTGTAAAAACTGCATTTAATTGAAATGTTATATCTACAGGACTGTGCTTTTCCCCGCGACTGAGTATGTGTCAAGGTATTTTGCCATATGATTTAACAACACTTCCTCTTATATCTGGCATAAATAAGATCACAGATTTGGATTCAGCACTTCCTTATTTTGAAATGATCTTGGAGTCAGGATGCAGCAATAGAGCACGACAGTTTATTTGCTCATTACTGGAACCAGCATGTCAGCCAATGGGAAACAGTGTATTGTTGCCATGCCATAAAGCTTGCAAAGGTAATGTTTAAAATAAATATGTGAAGAATTTTTTATGAGAATGTTACTTATTATTTTCATGATTAATTATGATGTTAACTATGCCCCAGTGACAAGTTACCAAATGTCTACCCATGTATTATGTCAATTTTTTAAATTTTATACACTTTCACTGCATGAAGATAACTGATCAGCACCAAACACTTGAATTTCTTACCTAACAATGAAAACTTATTCAGAATTTTTATGGTGATGGTGTTTGTGCTCAATTGTAAATTAATTCTACACACAAAATCCACCTATTCTTCAATATCAATGTGTGTATTTTATAAAGCCCTCTTCTATTAGCCCCCATGTCAGTTATTGAGGTGTACTATGGTAATTCCCACTGACAAAACTAGCTGCGCTACGTTAACCTCCTTTAACTACTGGATACCCATAATGTGGGTATCATTCCACTACATTCAAGTAAAGGTCTGGAAAAGGTATCTTAACCTTTTGCACATCCCATCATTATGTTTTCTAACAACTGCAGAACTGTAAATTTTCCCCAACAACTCTCCAATATGTTATGTCCAGCTTATCTTAATATCAAATGGTAATCCAAAGATGTTCATTTTCTAACTATACAAAACTTTAATTTCCTGTCGGTATCACTAATTAGGTGACTATTTTTAGCATTTCAAATGTTATTGGTCAAATCAGATTACATTATTAGGTGATACAAGTGTTCTAATTATCTGCTATCCTTCTACGGTACATGGTAAATGATGACTTCTTTTTATAACACCAATATTATGAGAACATGCAACATTTGAATTCAATTTCAGAATCATAAGAGTCTAACATTTCACATTAAAATCACATGTTCCATATCTGCATTAATAATGTAACTAATTAGGATTCATGTATCTATAATGTGAAACTATCTTGAAAGAAATAGCTACACTAGGCATTGATCTACTCTACATTAATACAAAATCCATTTAAAACATTTGAGTTATAATGAAATTTCACTTTCCACATCACTGTTGAGTGAGAACATTACTTCTATAGGCAGAGGCACAGATAAAGCAGTTAACTATATGATTATCTCTTTTTTACCTTCAATTTTTCTGTATTTCTTGGTCTTCCTTCTCCTACACCCCTAAAACTGCTCTTCCTAATGCAACAACGACTTTTACCAACTCCGCTAAGCTGCTTTTCAGATCCCAACTTGGCACTATTTTCTTTATTCTTTTGTATTGCAGCTTTTGTATAACAGTTGCCCATAGTAGCTTATTAATGAGACTTGTAGATAGTGACAGTTATTTTTCCATCATAATCTGTTTTGGTGACTCCCTGGATTCATATTGTGTTTTGGCAATCTGAGATTTACAATCTGCCACTCTTTCTAATTACACTTACTTACTTGTGTACAGAGAATAAGCATAGTAATCTATTTCACACCGATGCCAGTAATTTTCTATTAATGTGGCCATCACTTCTGGTCATGTTTTACTATGTCTCTCACTCTCAACTCCCTCCTGCCTGAACCTAATGCTTTTGTCTGAATGCATTTAACTGTAAGGTCTTTGACTGCAGGAGATACCCAATCTACTGCTACATCTCAATTGTCTGTAAAAAACTGAAGTCATTCCTCTTTTCTGTCAAATGTTTTGTATTAGTTTAAGCACTTCTTTTAGGCTTAAATTTCTAGTATCCTCTGTTACTTCCATATTTTGGATCCCTTCTGTCTCTCCTATGGTTCCCAAATAAATTTAATTACAATGGAGTGCACACTCCAGTGGCAATTTTCCTACTCACCCGTTTTTTCCCCTTACCTGTACCAGCCCACTTTTACCCTCTACAAATTTCAAATTTAAATTCTTTTGGTAAATTATTCATCATTTCTCTTGGTAAATTATTCCAGAAGCTGACCCACTTCCTATGAAAGAAAATCTTCCCACACACTTTTGCTTGAAACTGAGTGCCAGCTAGTGGTCAGGGTCATATTTTCCCTTCCATGCATTACTCCTAAATTTTACACCAACTTCTTTCCATGCCTCATCACCAATATACACCATGTACACTTTCATACCTTTTCTCATCCTCTGCCTGTCTTCCAATGAATCCCATCCCAGCTTCTTTATCATATTGGTTACTGATTGTGTTCTGCATTAATTAAGACCAATCTTGCACCCCCTCCAAAATGAGGGTCCTATATTACACCATGACTTCAGCCTCCTGTGTGTTTCTCAGTTATTGTGCACCTTGTGCATGTGGCATTCTTACCTGACCCCTTTTCTTTGAGGTTGGTGACTTCCAAACTATGCAGCTGCTGTCTGTTCACTTGTTTATCAGATTTTATTCTACTACTTTTGTGGTTTCCCACTCTGTTACTGTGATCCTGGCTATTATACTCTGACAGCTTATATTTACTGTTTACTACTCTATCCCAATGTCTTCCAATTGCTGCCAGCTTTTCTTACTACCAGTGAGTTCAACCCCCTAATATTAAACCATCTTTTCTACTGTTTGATCCTATTTCTCTTAGGACAATGAAGAAGGCAAGTTAAATGCCATTTCTCAGAGGTAGAATTGAGTTTACAATATGAACAGGATAAATAATGAGAAGGGTAGGGACGCAGTGAAATAATGGAGAAGGCAAGGCTCAAAGGGTTTGGAAAGTTAAAAGAATGGGGTAGTATTGAATATTGCTAAAAATGTATCAATTGAAGATGCAACATAAAGGACTAAAAACAAGACCAAGGGATAAGCGGCTGAGAGGAATGGAGGAGCTTGTGCTGATAAAAAGAGAAGATTGTCGCAAGGTTGACCAGAGGGTTGATGGGAAGAGAAAGCAAAATGGAGTGCATTGTATGTAAAGCAATCCTGATGATGAGTTAATTATTAAGATTGTGAGGTAAAGTCTTTCAGATAGAAACTGTGAATGGGGTAAATATCTTTATGCATGTATGCATAATGATAAGCTTTGTTATCACTATAATTATGATAAACAGGGAACTTAAAAAAAAAAAAAAAAAAGAGAGAGAGAAATATATCTGATTTTGTTAAAATTTCCAGGCTTCAATCACATTTTATCATATGAATCAAATGAAGAGGATAAAATGATTTCTTATCTGCTCTTAAGTAAATGAGATTATTCCCTCATTGTAAATTTTGAAAACTAAATGTTTCTGTGACTGAGAAACTTTTGATACTTGTTATTATTTGCTTCACTAAACTTTCTACTCATTTTACTTGTCCAAAAATGTGTTATCAATATTTTTTTTTACCACTTTGGTTTAGTTACATCTAATTTTAATTAATTTAATTGTGATGGAGCTCATCCTCTGGCAGAAATTTCTCTACACAGCCTTTTTTCTCTTTCCTGTTCCTTCCTAAGTTTGTCATCTACAAAGATTTTTGACAGGTCTTTGAAACATTGATGGATTTTTAAAAAGTTGTGCTTATAGCATATCTTCACTTATATCTTTATACAATATGAGCATGGTATCTAAATTTTTAGTATTCTCGCTGCAGACCACCTACACCATCATCATGGACCACTAATGGTTCACAGACCACAGGATGAGAAACACTGCTGTATAGCGTATATGTATACTGTTAGAAAACAATAGGCTCTTAATACTGGGAGAAATTAAACATTTGGACAGGAGAATAACCACCCCTTCACAGATTGAACGTAGATGGGCATCAAAACGCAGACACATAAAATTAGATTTAAAAAAATCTATGTTACCATATGGGACAAACAATGTGTTGATAAAATTACATAAAATTGTTCAATTTCACATAATTATTATGAAATATAATTTCCATCACAAAAAGATGTTGTTTCACAAAATTTTAAGTTGACCCTTTAGCTTTAAAACATGTAATAATATTATTCATCCAATTATGAATAGTTTAATATTTTGTGGTCTATGGTTTGGAACTAATACATACAAACAATAGTAAGTGATTAGGAATTTTTAAAAAGATTACTTGAGGAAGGACCCACCTTTCGTCAAGACCAAAATTAGAAGGTGTCTATTACTATAGGTACTTTGAGATTAATCATTGATCTGCAATCATTAATAATACCAAATGATAGTTTCTTTCATTGTTATTCAATTTTTTTTAAATTAATTTTTAATTCCATTGGCAATCCCTCATTCATCTAATTACTCCTTCCTTATTATTATTATTATTTTTTAAACTCTTATATGTACTTTGAGAATTTAATTCCTCCCCAACTTCTTTTATGATTTACAAATTTTAATTTTAAATTCCTTCAAACGTTTTGGTAAATTATTCATTACTTCACTTCATAATTTGTTATTTGACACCCTTATCCACAAAAGAAAATTATTCCACACGCTTATGCATGAAATCTAGTGCCAGCTTGTGGCCATAGGCATCCTTTTCCATCTATGCATTATTCCTAATTCTTCGACCAATATCCTTCCAAGCCTTATCACTAATATATGCCTTGTACATTCCCAGCACTTTCTTCATCCTCCTCCTGTCTTCCAGTGACTCCAAATCCAGCTCCTTTATCATCCTTTACTGACTGGGTCCTGCAATAATTTCAACAAAACCAGCTGCTCTTCTTTACATGCCCTCCAACTTCTGTATTTGATACCTGAAATGTGAGTCCCAAAATACATCAGCATATTCAGTCAGTGGTCCAAACAAAGTTTTGCAATCCAGTTCCCTAACTTCTCTGGTATATCCTCTCCTCACCCTCTCCAGTAAATGAAGAATTTTATAACCTTTTCCTACCACCTTCCCAATGTGCTCTGCACAGTTGAGTTTATTGTCAAATGTTATGTCAGGATATTAACAATTCAAGCCTTCCTTCATCAATCATTTATGACTCCACTCTATAATCCCTTTTTTTTAAAAAAAAAAAAAAACAAACAAACAACTCCTGTAGTTTTTTTTTATCTGTGTACCTAATAAGCTGACTCTTCTTGGCATTTATCTTCATTCCATTCATTCTATCCAGGTCACCCTTCAGCTGTTCAAAGTCTTCTCCTGTTTTGATCCTATTATACATGATTGTTTCATCTGCAAACAACCTAAATTCTGATTGTAAACCATCAACACAATAATTCATTAGAATAATATTCAATTCAAAAGCAATTATCACAATATACTAACCTGCTGCACTTCCATATTTACTTTCACCTCTTTTGATAATGTATTTCCTGCTGTAACACTTTGCTCCTTGTCTTTTAGGAAGTCCTCTACTTAACAAGTAACTTTTTCATCCCTCCAATAGTTTTCCACTTATTTAAAACCATTTTATGCTTAGGATGATCTGGTGCTACACTTTCAACTTGGCCTTCTTTGTCCAATTCATCTGAAATATCTTGCATATAGCTCACCATTTGAGATTCCCACGAATATCCTTGCCTAAAGCCATGTTGTTGATTTACAAATCAGTTTCTTTCCTCACAGACATTAATGATTTAATCACTTATCAATTTCTCCATCATTTTGCCTATCACTGATGTCAGACTATTACAGCCTGTAATTTTCAACACTACTTGTCACCTGTCCTTTACGACCCAGTACTACTATCACTCTTTTCTGGTCCTCTGGAAAGCAGGAAGATTTCAGGCTCATTTTAAATAAAATTTCAAGGTATAATAATAATAATAATAATATCATTGTGATAAAAGCATGCTCTGGTGGCAATTTCCCTACACACTCATTTTGCTTCCTTTCCTCTCCACACTACTCCTCCTACTAATTTGACAATTGTAGATCAGAATGGATTTGAAGTTACTGAGGATTTGAAAATGGCAAACTCATCCACAATCATTAATACATTTTTAGTTATATTGTAAACACCTGCTCCTTTGTGCCTTCTTAGCTTTCTGAGTTCCTTCTTAAGTTCCTGAGTATCTATTTCAAATTTTGTAATTCCCCCATTTCTACTTAAATGGACACTTCTGAATTATTCCCTCCCATCACAGAATTATAGTCCCTCATAGTCTCATTAAACAAGTCAATCAATATCTTTGCCATTTTCAAATCCTCAGTAACTTCAACTCCGTTCTGATCTACAATTGTCAAATTAGTTGAAGACAAAAGTGGGCGGGAAAAGGAAAGGAGAAAAATGGGTGTGTAGGGAATTCACCAATGGAGCGTGCTCTCCATTACAATTATATTATTATTATTATTATTACTAGCCAGTTCCCATAACTTCGTTCATGTTTGTAAAGAATTTTAATTAACAGCTAACGACATGTAACCACCATAGTGCACAATGGGAGACTTGAGGCTAATACCAGACATAAACATCAGTGATCTGCACAGGGTATTTATGGCTGCAAAGTGGAATATAGTGACACACATGTTTTTGGTCAAAATATGAAAATGCCCTCTGTCAGCCAATTTCAACCATCATATCTCCCACACCTCCATAGCTACTGACATGATACCACCATGGTGCACATCGGGAGACTTGAGTTTAATGCCTCACACAATCCCCAGTGGACTACGCTAGGTAGCTTTGGCTGTGGAGTGAAATATATGGGGACACACATGCCTATTTTTATTTCAGGTTCACAACTTTTAACAAACATATCTACCACATCGCCACAGCTGCCGACATTGAATCACCATAGTCCATGGTGAAAGACTCCAAGCTACTACTACACACAAATGCCTGTGGTCTGCACTTGGTAGTTCTGGCTGCAAGTTGAAATATAGGGACATACACATCTTTGGTAGAAATATGAAAATACCCCACATTAACCACTTTCAACCACTATATCTCCCACATCGCCAAAGCTCCCGACATCTAACCACCATATTGCATGATGGGAGACTTACTGCCACTCACCATCGGTGAATGTACCACACACAAACACCAATGGTCTGCGCTATGTGCTGAGGCAGATAAGTGAAATATATGACACACATGTCTAGGTCGAAATACGAAAATGTTCCTGATTGACCACATTTAAGCACCATACCTCACACACTCCCACAGCTACCAAAATTTGGTCTACATCATGCATGATCAATGAATCTATGCTACTACCACACATGAACACCAATGATTTATGCTAGATAGTTTTGGCTGAAAAGTGAAATAGAGGGACACACATGTCTTTGGTCAAAATATGAAAGTGCCCCAGGAAGACCACTATCAACCACCATATCTCCCACACCCCTATAGGTTCTGACATCTAACCACCATAGTACATCATGAGAGACTCGATGCTACTACCGCACTATGTGTTATGTAGTTGTGGCAGCAAAGTGAAATATACGGACACAAATATTAAAATATACTTGACCAACCACTTTCAACCACCATATCTCCCACACCCCCACAGTTATCAAAAGTCAGCCAAAGTGCATGATCGGTGAATGTGCCACACACAAACACCAGTGATCTGTACTAAATAGTTTTGGCTAAAAAGTGAAGACATAGGGACACATACGTCTTTGGTCGAAATGTGAAAGAGTCCCAGATCAACCACTTTCAAACCATATCTCAAACTCCCCCATAGCTACTGACATGCAACCACCATAGAGCACACTGGGAGACACAATGCTTCTGCCAAACTTAAACACCAATTGTCTGTGCAATGTAGCTGTGGCAGGAAAGAGTAGTATAGGGACACACAAGTCTATGGTCAAAATATGAAAATGCTCTACATCGACCACTTTTAACCACCATATCTCCCACACCCCCACAGCTATCGGCATTTGGCCAATATTGTGCATGATAGGAAACTCCATGCTACCATCACACATATACACCAATGATCTGTGCTAGGTAGTGGTGGCTGAAAAGTGATATATAGGGACACACTTCAGGACAAAAACTAATTTAGATACCCCAGTACCTACAGTAAAACTCTGTGATGAACTACTGAAAAATGTAGGAAAAACAAAATTTCTGGGAATATGGATACAAGATAATTTAAAATGGAATAAACATGTTGATCACCTTTGTAAAAAATTAAATACCATTTGCTACATGATGAGAATATTAGTTGGCTGCATATCAGATGAAACAATTAAGAGTATTTATTTTGCGTATGTGCATTCGTTATTAAGGTACGGTGTTATATTTTGGGGAAATTCCCCACCAAGTATCAAATGTTTCAAAATGCAGAAAAAAATTATTAGGATTATGAATGGGGTACAGAGTAGAACCTCATGTAGACTTTTATTTAGAAAAATGCAAATTCTACCACTGCCCTGTATATATATGCTGGAAACTATAACATTCATAAAAAAAAAAATACTGAAGCTTCTGGGTATACATTACAAACAAACAATGATGTGCACACATATAATACTAGACAGACATTAGATTTACATGTACCACAAACAAATACTACCCTATGTCAGAAAGGACCACTACATACAGGAATCAGATTGTTTAATAACCTACCATATAGTATCAAATCTGTAAAAGAAAATACAAAATTCACTTCAGGACTGAAGGAGTACATGCTCGGCCACTGCTTCTACAGTATTGATGAGTATTTTCAAACCAAATGATAGACTTAAATAGTGAAAAATCATGTGTTATTTGTAATTATAAATTTTGTGTCTTTATCAAACTTGTACAGCTATCTTACAAATGATCACAGCATTGATAAAATGCCCATGTGTGTGTGTGTGAGAGAGAGAGAGAGAGAGAGAGAGAGAGAATGTACTGTCTGTCTGCATACAGACTATTTTTGACTTATCCCATATCATTTGTACTTTGTACTATGTGTGATGCAAAGGGACCAATAAATACAAATACAAATACAAAACACACAACTATTGCTGTATACATTTATATAAGATTATTATTATACCTTTCCTTCTACTCCGTATTCTATCACTGTCATTTTATCCAGATTACTAATATTTATCTATTCTATGAACACATACACAGCATAGTAACACAAGTGAACTTGCCATAATTTGTCAATGATGTGTAAATCTTTTCAGTTATACATAAAACTTTTTATTTCAGAATATGTTATGCACAAATACAGTACACACAGTTAAATTTTGTATAATATGGACTGTAGAGTTTACAAACCCTAATTTAAAAAATAAAAAAAAAACTGCTGATATTTTATTTAAATTTAGAATTTTACTGAAAGACTACTGCACTTATGAAGTGTTTCTGCTAAAGTAATAGTAACTGGATATGGTATTGTTGGATGGGATATCACTGAAGGGTTTCTTTTCATGAATACTCTAATATAATTTGGTAATCCTACTAGGTATAGAGGACCTACAGTTTAACATGGAAACCAAACCATGGAAGCTTACTGGTGAAATTCACATATACAACGCAAGCTTTGCTAGAGAAGGTCCTCTGATAATCTAAGCCAAGACTGGAATTCAAACCAAGGACCTTCCTATCTCAAGTTAGACACTTTAACCATTGAGCCATGAGACTGCTCTCTTCTATACTAATTGAATCTATATGTTTTTTTTTTATTGAAATATACTACTAATCAACACATTCAATCGATTTCTCAACTAACCAAAACATATTAGTCAATCTTAAAATCTACCTATTAATTGACAAAATCTACATTACTTATTGTATGTTTTCTTTTCCTTTTTAGCTGTAGCTGAAGACTGTAGTGATTTCATCTTAGGAGCATTAGACCTGTCAAAAGTTTTTCAGTGTGACAGATATCCTGATTCTGATGATTCATCACAGTGTGTAAACTTTGCAAAAGGTAAATCAAGTTACCATAATTTTTGACATTTGATTCTATTGTTCATTTTTGGTAGAAAATAGATATACAATCTCTATTAGAGGTGGCAGTAAAATTGTTTATTATTGAAGAAATATACCATAATTGTTGTAAAATGTTAGAAGAAAATGTAGTGCAAATAATTTATGCTCAAGTAGATCAAATATAACTATTTTAATTTTTTAAATAAATTGATCATCAAAACTGAACAAACACAAAATAAATCAGATACTGATATGGACTACATACAATTAATTGTATGGAAGTGTAATACATTAATTACACTCTTTCTCTAATTTGGCATAGAAAATTCAATAAGATTAATGATTAACATAGTGAAATAAAAAAGATAACCACTATTGGTTAAGAATCATCTAAAAGTTTTCACATAAACCATAAGAGTTTGTACATATTATTTATGTTGTAAGAAACTAATATTTATTTGCAGAGGTGTTGACAAATTTTTCATAAAATATGATAATTTTTAATTTATTGATAGTATCACAATTTGGGATTTAGTCAAGAAGCTTTTTTAAATCTCTCTCACACTCACAAAAATGTATGAAGTATATGCTCTATGGAGAAATGAAATTTTACTTACCATAAATAAAAATACATCACAATAAAAAATTGAAAGATTACACACCAACTTATAAGCTAAGACTTCATTAAAAATATTAGATACAGCAACTAATACCCAATTTTACAAAATACGAACAATTTTTGATCTTAGTATCTCAAAAACAGCTCTAATACCATCTCATAGATGATTCAGGTACCAGAAAGCCTACTAATATTTTCTCTTTGGTTTCAAGGAACAATTTAAACAAATACATTTCTTTTGAGGAATACTAACACTACCAATATAATTGTAAAACATTTAAAAAGTAGATATTTAAAAAATAGATAGTGGCTTTGTCAAATGCTATTTTTTTCAAACTTAAAAAAAATTTAATGCCACCTTGTGTCTACTGTTTCATCTTAATTAATTTAATTTAATTGCAATTGAGCACAGGCTCCGGTGGCAATTTCCCTACACAGCTATCTTCCCCCTATCCTGCACCCACCTACATTTGCCCTCTACAAATTTTATCTTTAAATTCCTTCAAAGTTTTCGGTAAATTATTCATCGTTTCTCTTGGTAACTCATTCCAATCCCTGACAACCTTACCTAAAAAAGAAAATCTTCCCACACCCTTGTGCCTGAAATCGAGTGCCAGCTTGTGGTCATAGTCATCTTTTCCCTTCCATGCACTACTTTTCATACCTATTGCAATATCTTTCCATGCCTCATCACCAGTATATGCCCTGTACACTCCCATGACCCTCCTCATCCTCCTCCTGTCTTGCAATGAATCCCATTCCAGCTCCTTTATCATATCCGTCACTGATTGCATTCTGCTATAATTTCCAGAAACAAATCTAGCAGCCCTTCTTTGCACCCTCTCCAACTCCTGTATTTGATACGTAAAATGAGGGTCCCATACTACACTACCATATTCGAGCAATGGTCTGACCAAAGTTTTGTAACCCAATTCCTTGACTTCTCTCGTACATCCCCTCATAACTCTCTCCAACAAGTGCAGAACTTTGAAACCTTTTCCTACCACCTGTCCTATGTGTCCTGCCCAGTTAAGTTTGTTATCAAAAGTAATTCCAAGATATTTGCATTTCAAGTCTTCAGCAAGCAATTCTTTCCCCACCTTATATTCATAATTAACCTTTTGTTTTTTATTTGTGTATCTAATAAGCTGACTCTTCTTTGCATTTATCTTCATTCCATGTTTACCAACCCAATTAGATATCCTGTCCAGATCACCCTGCAACTGTTTACAATCCTCTATCATTTTGATTCTTTTATACAGCATTATGTCATCAGCAAACAATCTAATTTCAGATAGTAAACAGTCAACACAATTATTCATTAGAATAATGAATAGCAATGGTCCCAAAACGCTACCCTGTGGCACACCCATTTTTACTTCCACTTCTTTTGATACTACATTTCCTTCCCTAACTTTCTGTTTTCTACCTTTTAAAAATTCTTCTACCCAGCAAATGACTTTCTTATCCACTCCAATGGATTTTACCTTATTTACTACCATTTTATGGCTTACTCTGTCAAACGCCTTAGACAGATCTAGTGCTACACTATCAATTTGGCCTCCCTTGTCCATTTCATCTGAAATATCTTGCATATATCCCACCAACTGAGATTCGCATGAATATCCTTGCCTGAAACCATGTTGCCTGCTTGAAAACCAATTACGTTCCTCACATATATTTCTGATGTGGTTGCATATCAATCTTTCCATTAATTTACCTACCACTGATGTCAAACTGATTGGCCTGTAATTCTCAACTCTATTTCTCACCCCTCCCTTATGTACCGGTACTACTATTGCACTTTTCCAGTCCTGTGGTAAGCAGCAAGTGTCTAGACTCAATTTAAATAATATTTCAAGATAAGGTACAATGTCACATCCGGCTATCTTTATGATATCTGTAGTAATATTATCTTCACCAGCCCCTTTATGTTTTTTCAGCTTTCTTATTTCCTTCATGATTTCCTCAGGATGGATATCAAATTTTTTACTATCGTCATTTCTAATTGTGTTGTTAAGCTCGTTCTCCGAATTAGACCCTCCTGTTTCTGATTCATTGTCCCTAATGCTTTCTCTGAACCAGTTACTTAAAATCTCTGCCTTTTTCAAATCGTCAGTAACTTATTCTCCATCCTTATCTATAAGTGTCTCTACATCCTCCCTTCCCCTCAGTTTCCTGATATAGCCATAGAAATTTCTAGATGCATCAGTCAATGGTCCCCCTGCACTGACAATTCTCTTCATAAACCCATCTTTAGCCATCTTTGGTTGTTGTAAACAACTGTTAGTTTCCTTGTATACTAGCTGACCCATGTAAAAAACCTTTAAAAAGAAGCTGTATTAGCAGAGGGTGTGGTTAAGTTTAAATGCAGCCTGGACCTGCATGAAGACTAATATTCCATGGTGTATCATGGTTTTTGAGTGAATAAGGTGGTTGCAGTACTGAATTCTAACTATAATAACGTCACAGGCGGTTCGAGACATGTATTGCCGCTATGTCAGCAATTTAATTGCAATGGAGCACAGGCTCCGGTGGCAATTTCCCTACACACCCATCTTCCCCCTATCCTGCACCTACCTATATTTGCCCTCTACAAATTTTATCTTTAAATTCTTTCAAAGTTTTCGGTAAATTATTCATCATTTCTCTTGGTAACTCATTCCAATCCCTAACACCCTTACCTAAAAAAGAGAATCTTCCCACACCCTTGTGCCTGAAATTGAGTGCCAGCTTGTGGTCATGGTCATCTTTTCCCTTCCATGCACTACTTTTCATACCTATTGCAATATCTTTCCATGCCTCATCGCCAGTATATGCCCTGTACACTCCCATGACCCTCCTCATCCTCCTCTGTCTTGCAATGAATCCCATTCCAGCTCCTTTATCATATCCGTCACTGATTGCATTCTGCAATAATTTCCAGAAACAAATCTAGCAACCCTTTTTTGCACACTCTCCAACTCCTGTATTTGATACGTAAAATGAGGGTCCCATACTACACTACCATATTTGAGTAATGGTCTGACAAAAGTTTTGTAACCCAATTCCTTGACTTCTCTCGTACATCCCCTCATCACTCTCTCCAACAAGTGCAGAACTTTGAAACCTTGTCCCTAATCTTGTTGTGTTTAGGTTGTATGGTAACCTGGATCACAATGACTACTAACATTCCATAGATTCTAAGTAAAGAAAACAGCTGCCACACAAAATTCTGACTATAAAAACATCACAGACGGCTCAAGATGTCTGTTAATGCATAGGCAGTAATGTGCATAATGATATGTGTTGGTGCTAATTACAACCTTGTTACATATTTTACGGCTTTTGGGTACACTTTTCCTTAAAGTGCCAAGGAAGCAGCTAGCCATATTTTCAAACTGATTTAACAGTTTTTTCGACTAGTCGTACTTTGCACAGTAACCAGTTATCAATAAATACTACCAGTTTTATTGTAAAACATTTTATGTAAGTAGGAAAGCAATTCATTGAATGTATAACAAATATGGAATGATCTGACAGCTCAAATGTAATTAGTGGGGAAAAAAGTGGTTTCTGCACTAACGCTCAAAAAATTCTGGCTACGATTCCGTGTTCAAACACTGGTGGGGGCAATAATTTGTAACATTTGTATTTGATCATATGAACTATGCTAGGGCATTCTGTGGTTTGGAATCAACATTAAATTGTAGGTCCAAGAGGAAAAGAACTGGCTGTCCTACCTCTGATACAATGGCTTCAGGTTAGGTTTTTATACTGTCTATATATTTAATCTGTCCAATCTAATACTATTATATGAGCAAATCTTGTAAACAGATAAAATTAATTTCTCACATACTTCTCTAAGGATTTTGATGAAATCTTGCATACTGAACAGAAAACGAAAGATGCCGAGTGAAGATCAGTCACCCAGGTATAATTGTTATTATATTGAGACTTACACCCCAGTGGCAATTTCCCTGCTCATCTGTTTATTGATTTCAATGTTTAAGGTGAAAACTTTTGCACCAATCTTAATAATTTATTCCAGTCCCTTAGTTACAATGAATACTCTCTAATGCCTAAAATCTAGTGCTAGTTTATGTTTACCGCTAACTCTTTCCTTTCACTTGCTAAAGACATAACTCAGTCTCCATCGAGCCCTGATCATCACAAATACTACATTCTCTTCACCCATCTCCTATCTTTCAATTACTTCCAACCTGTAGGATCATGTCATTTACTGATCATGTTCTATGGTAATTTCCACAATCAAACCTAACCACACCCTAATGCCTAGTCAGACTCCTGTTCTTTAGTCTCATGGTCTACTTAAGTAGTTGTAGGAGCAAGGGAGAAGTAGTTGACTGGAATATCATACGAATGTTTGATGATACATAAGCATATTTTTGAAGGAATGTACTGGCAAATTGGACCTTAACTGACTTTTGGTGTGATGCCATTTTTATTATTAATTTTGATAGAATTCATGATCAATTACAAGCCTACTTCTGAATCACATGAATTTTTAGTTTAAATTCTTTCACTGTTGATGTAAGTTGTTAAGCACCTGGCTTGGTAACTTAATATATTCTATGCCCTATTCTACAAATTCTTAGCTTCCCATGCCTGAATTCAAGTGCTATGGAATTAGTATCCACTCTTCCCTTTCACATACTTTCGTAATTCTTTGCCCAGTCTACAATTATCTAGTTACTTATAATAGGAGGACTTAGTTTGGGAGATTTATTTTTAGCTATGATGGCTTGAAAGTCCTAAAGTATGAGTGATTGACACATGTTAAAATTGTGATCATAGTTTTATAGTTTAAACAGATGAGCCTTCTGTGTAAAATCAGAATGAAAATTCAGCATCATTCACAATTTCCAGCCTCTAGCTGGCTCTGCTTTGCATACAGCTCATTCTATTATACTCTCTCCTCCCAACTAATACTCTTACACAACCTAGGTCCAATCATCTCCTCTTTTCAGTACACACTACTCCATTCCTCTTAACCACCTATTCCTTTGTCTTCCTTGGAGCACATTACATTGAATCTTCAATTCCTGTACTCTTTTTAATACTTGTCATTACTATATGAGTCTTGCCTTCTACCCTAGAACATGATGGGAACAGGGTGTATTAATTGTAATGCTTTGAGGCAATGAAAATTAGAGTAGATATGGAAAGTAGAATCAACACCTACCATAAATGAAGAGAGCTGGGCTGTCATGAACAAACACACACAAAAAAAGATGAGCACAAGTAACACAATGTTATATTGGTGAAGCTCAGTCTTGTTAGTAAGTGATATAGATGACGATGAGATCAGATGTGGTCACATCGATTCATAATGTGACTGTCAGTGTGACCACATATGATCTCCTTGCAACGTGTCTCATGTACTATCAAGACTAAGGTTCAAACTGAAATAATGTGATAATGTGTTATATGTGTTAATCTTCTTCTTCTTTTTTTTTTTTTTTCAATCACAGCCTATCTGCCTTCATCTATGGTAAGTGTTGGGTTACTTCCCCATGCTTCCTCATTTACAAAGAAGGAAAGTAAAGTCATCACTTACAAAGCAGCTGGGCCTATTCAAGAAATAAGACAATGTCATTATATGAGTATCCATAAATAAAGAAGGGAAGGGAAAGATAACCATTGCTTGCCAAATGTAGGCAGTATGGCAGTGGCAGATGCCCATACACCAAATTCAACACACAACTAAAATCAGAGTTGACCACTGTAGACAGGGAATGTGGGGGAAGATGGCAATTCATTAATTGTAAACTGGAGGAAAGATTAATCACTGTAGTGCATATATAAACAGGAAAATAACCACTGCTTTCCAGAGATGAAGGTTGCTGTGGCATCAGAGTATTTGTAATTTTTGGGCTTATGACAACAAAAGAGTAAGGTTGGTGGCTTGTGGCGGGGGAAAAATCAACATGGTGGGAATTGTGAGTGGCAATTTTGAAGGGATGAACTTAAGAATTATAGAACTATGAATATATGGACGTGTGAAAAAAGTTGGCCGAAAATGTTGTAATTAACAAATGAAATTTTTCTTATCTTTTATTTGAATATATCATCTAAATGTACATATCTACAAAAAAAAAAAAAAAAAAAAAAAAAAAAAAAAAAAAAAAAAAAAAAAAAAGATATTACAATTACTTAATGAACAGCTCTGGTGAGTGGTAGTTCCGTGCAAAGGTGGAGGGAGTAGGGATTGGGTGCAGTGAAAGGAAGATTGATGGATGTTATCATAAATTAAGACCCGGCAGTTGTCTGGTGACCAATTTATATTGGTATGCCAGTTCCACCTTCTGACTTCAGAGATGCTGCTTTGGTCTGAGAGGACTCTGATGTCATGACAGTGAAGCGAGAATTAAAATTGTTGTGGCATGATGAGATACTGGGTGGTGAGGATTCTGGGTAAATACGGTCTGCGTCCATTCATTCTGATGACCAGTAGATTCTTGGTCAGACTTATATAAGAGGATGGGCAGTGATTGCAGGTTAGTTTATATATTAGATGGGAGGATATACATGTGGCAAGTCCTATGATGAAGAAGCTTTCACTGGTTACTGGGACCGAGTGTGGTGGTGTAACAGTTAGCGTTCTCACCTCGCATTTGGGAGGACGGCGGTTCGAATCCCCGTCGGGGCATCCGGATTTGGATTTTCCATGGTTTCCCAAATCACTCCAGGCAAATGCCAGGATGCTTCCTTCAAAAAGCCATGGCCGAATTCCTTCCCATTCCTTGCCCCCCATCCTTTCTCATCTCTAAAGACCTCGCTGTTAAGAGACTTTAAGCAGTTAAAAAAAATGGTTACTGGGTTGGTGAAGGAGGTGGAGAATTGATGTATGTTGCAAAATTTGCAGCGGGATCTGTTATATGGAAAAGAGCCTTGCAGCTATCTTGAAAGCCAGAAAGGCCCATATTTGTGGACCATGAGTAGGCTGAGGTTTAGAGGTCTACTAAAGCAGGTTTTAGGCAGGTGAGAGAGGATTTTTAGAAGGGGGTTTCTCATTTCAGGCCAGACTTGAAGGAAATCATAACCTTATTGAAGGACTTGGGTAATGTTCCTCAACCAAGTGTTTCTAGGCACTAGACTCTGATGATTTGGATAATTTATTCACAAAGAATCACCAGATTGAAGGAAGAAGTCTGATGACTGGGTATTGTGGCCAGGTACTCAAGGTTGTGTGGGGTGTTTTTGATATATGAATCTATGTTCTGCACGAAAAGTTGGAGATGTTAATTTAGCAGGGCTGAAATACAATGAATAGGTGATCTATATGCCACAGGTATAGGTCAACCAGGATTGCCAGCATTGTAGATCTTCAGAAGAAGGTACAGGTATTCTGAGGATAGAGGAGACAGCTAGATTGTCAAATACAGGAGTTGGAGAGGGTGCAAAGAAGGGTTGCTAGATTTGTTTCTGGAAATTATCGCAGAATGCAATCAGTGACGGATATGATAAAGGAGCTGGAATGGGATTCATTGCAAGACAGAGGAGGATGAGGAGGCTCATGGGAGTGTACAGGGCATATACTGGCGATGAGGCATGCAAAGATATTGCAATAGGTATGAAAAGTAGTGCATAGAAGGGAAAAGATGACCATGACCACAAGCTGGCTCTCGATTTCAGGCACAACGGTGTGGGAAGATTCTCTTTTTAAGGTAAGGGTGTCAGGGATTGGAATGAGTTACCAAGAGAAATGATGAATAATTTACCGAAAACTTTGAAGGAATTTAAAGATAAAATTTGTAGAGGGCAAATGTAGTTAGGTGCAGGATAGGGGGAAGATGGGTGTGTTGGGAAATTGCCACCGGAGCCTGTGTTCCATTGCAATTAAATTAAATTAAAAAAATTGTAATAAGAGATGTAATAAGGAACCCCAGAAGCCAAGAAAATATTATATTTCTTGGCAAATGAAAAAGAGTGATTGTGGAGTATGGACTTAAAATGCTAGAATTTGAGAGCTGCTTCAGACCTCAAGTCTCGTAATGACTGCTGTTCATGACAATGGTGGTGTCAGCCAGGAGGTTGTTGTTCTTGGACAGTTCTCTCATGGCATCAGTTTCTGTTGAACTGAGGCTGTTTGTTTGGAGAAAGCAGTTAAGTGTGAAGCCAAGAAACTAATGAAATAAAGGATGGAGATAGTTTTGGAGAAGAAAAGGTATGTCTAGCCAGGATGAAGATGTAAACTGCTCTAGACTAGACTTGATACTGTCATACCTGTTGTCACTCTCTGATTTAATAGCAATGTAATACAACCTCCAGAGAGTACAGCATATCGGTAGCGAGTTCCAAACCAAAGCAGCTTGTATGAATAGTTCTTGGACCTCCAACCAGGGAAGCATGGCCACCTGATGTGACATCTCAAAGCTACTCTCTGACTTCATCTCAATGAAGTCAGATAGTGGCTTCAAAATGCTGCATCAGAATGACACACTCACCACGTGGGAAACCTGAAAGCTTTTTATACAGTTGATACTCTGGGAAATCCTTCATTCTTTTAAAACAACTTGGTTAAAATTTTGATTCAGTGGAAATGGTATAATAGAGAGCACAGATTTTCACAGAGAAGTGTAGGAAAGGTAACTAAAGACTGTCGTGTTTTACCAGGGAAAGGAGAGAAAGGGGAAATATCCAGATATTGTGTTTTGCCAATGATGGAAGGAGTTTTTGTGTGGTGTACATCAGAGGAACATTTGTAGATGAGGAGCAGACCTACAGTCAGTCAGCTTTTTAGTAGAGCAGAAAGCTTGCACAGGTGTGTTTTGTGCATTTACCAGTGTAAGGATATCAGTCCCTGGAAAACTTCCTAGAAAAGTGCCCACCACACAGCCTCTACACCACACCTTTCTCACATTCACAGCTAATTTACTTCTCTCAAACAAATTTAATTTTGATTCCTAAGACTTCCACAGTCGTCTTTGTTCATGATTAATAGCTTTTCGGGTTATGCCATGTTTTTTTCATTATTACTTAAATACCTGAACTTTTGGCTGGTATCCTACAGCCTTATCAAGAGACTCTGTTTATTTCTATGTTGACATAGCAACAGTTGTCAAGCTTTTCAGAGTGAAAGGCCGCTATATTCATTGATGTTCAGTTCGTATTTCTTAAAATTTCTGCTTCTTTCACACATTGAGGCCACCATTGATCTTCTCTCCACAGCAGCTCCGTGTCTCGAAATTTTATTTCATGCCTGGTGTTAATGACATGGCCAACTATAGTGGATTTGTCGCTGTTGTAATATTTATGGTGGCGGATATGTTACTTAAGTCTCTCCACCACAGTACAGCCTGTTTCACTGATGTAAACACAGCCACAGCTGCAGGGGATTTCATAAACACCTGTAAGATAGTGTGGGTGTAATTGGTCTTTTACCCTAGTTAATCACTGGCCAAGTTTTCAATCAGCCTTATATACTGTTCGCACCTTCATTTTCTTCCACTTCCATGGTGAATTGAATTCTTGGGTGGATACTATTCAGGTAGTGTAAGAACTCCTGCAAATTCTCCTTACGGTGAGGCCAGATGACAAAGGTGTCATCAACACAACTGATCCACTTTGTAGGTTTTAGGTGCGCATTGTTAAGCACCTCCATTTCGAATGCTTCCATAAATATGTTTGCAGCTACAAGTGAAAGTGGCGATCCCATGGCCACACCTTCAACTTAAGCATAAAGTTCACCACCATATTAGAACAAAGTTGACTTGGCAGAAATCTGTTGACTCAGTTGAAATTCCTTGTGCAAGAAGTTTAATACATATTACAGTAACGGCTTTTGTCTACTGGCACATTAGTGAATAAAGAAACAAGATCAAAACTCACCATGACATCAGTCTTCTCTAGCATCATATCATCAATATTTTGTATAAAGTAATGTGATTTCTTTACAGCTGTAATGATATCTCCCGTAAGATGTTTCAGTTTACTGACAACATCCCGTGCAAATGGATGTGTAGGTGAGTTGACCGTGCTCATAATCAGACATAAGGTGACCACTCTTTTGCATACTTTGGGCAATCCATAGAGTCTAGGCATCATGCAATTCCATCTTTTTAGGTTTTTCTTACCATCCTGCTTAATCGCTTTGGATGTATTAACTCTTCTGGCCAACTCTGTCCTATTCTTGTGCAGTGGGTTCCTGCTTAACTTTGCATAAGTATTCTCTGCCAACAAATTCGTAATTTTGGTGTAGTAGTTCTGCTCTTTCATTACTACAGTCACACACCCCTTGTCAGCTTGGAGAACCACAATATCATCATGTTGCCGTAATACCCACAAGGCTGGTCTTTCTTCCCTACATAGATTGCTGTGTGAAATTTTCGCATGGGCAAGAATGCAGGCTGTGTCTTGCCAGATGTTATTTGTCTGATTGGTTTCTAAACCAACAATGGCACTCTAATGCCTGCTATGATATCTAAAGTGGTACTGGGGCAAAATTAAGACCTTTTGATAGCAAAGATTTTCTTGCTTTATCTAGTTCCTCATCCATGAGATTCACCACTGTATTGGCAAGTTGTGGAATGTGAGTATGTTGTTGTTCTACCTTGAATTTTTGAAATTTACAAATCTGTGCCTCTCTAGTATTATTCAGCACTTGCAACACATAGTTTGATGAAACTGAATTCAACGTATTCCAGTCAGGAGCTTCTAGATGAGCGGACAATCATAGATGTAATTTGTGTAAGTTACCTTCTAAATGAGCCAGCTCCATCTGTGTCTGTTGTATCCTTTCACACATAAGCATAAAATCTGTCTTCCATAGGATCCGTGCTGCTTTTCTTGTTCCAATGTGACGTCGGATCTTTAAAAATGATGGTAAGACATCTTCATCCCAGCATCGCATTAAGAAAGTAAGTTGGTTAAGTTTACTCACTCATTTCTCACATAGTTTTGAGAAGTTTCCACATGCGTAGAACAGATCCTCCCCGTAGAGGTGTCTTAAATGATTCTTAAGACTTCCACGGTGATCTTTGTTTTCTACATGCATAGAACATAGCCTCCCCATAGAGGTGTGTCAAATGATTCCTAAGACTTCCATGGCCGTCTTTGTCTTCTAGATGAGTATAATATATTCTCCCCATAGAGAACTTCCCTGGCCGTCTCACCTACACATCCACTTGCACAGTATGTTGCCAGTAAACTGAAAAATCTTAGATATCAGATCAGCTGTAAAGAACTCAGCCCACTTTATACAAATTATTGCTGATCTGACACTAGAGAAGACTGATGTCATGGTGAGTTTTGATGTTTCATTATTCACTAATGTGCCGGTAGATGAAACCATGGCTGTAATACATGCTAAACTTCTTGCACATGGAGTAGCTACTGAGTGGGCTGACCTGACAAATTTCTACCATAAGTCAACTGTGTTCCAATATGGTGGTGAACTTTATGCTCATATTGAAGGTGTGGCCATGGGCTCGCCACTTTCACCTGTAGCTGCCAACATATTTATGGAAGCATTCGAAACGGAGGTGTTTAGCATGCCTAAAACCTATGAAGTAGATCTGTTATGTTGATGACACCTTCGTCATCTGGCTTCATGGTAAAGAGAGTTTACAGGAGTTCTTACACCACCTGATTAGTGACCTCCCAAGAATCCAATTCACCATGGAAGTGGAAGAAAATGGACAACTGTCATTACTAGATGTCCTGGTTCACAAGCAAGGCGGTGGACGTTTGGGTCATATGGTGTACCGCAAGGCAACCCACACTAATATATATCTGCATGCCACGTCACAATGAAGAGAGGCGTATTAACATCACTGAACTTAAGAGCGATGACGGTATGTGACTCAGAAAGTCAGAAGGAAGAAATGGAGACTCTTACAAAAATATTCCAAGCCAACGCCTACAATGAATCTGACATCAGAAGGGTTTTCAAACCTAAATGACTCATGGAAGACATCAACTAATCCCATGATACCAATGTGCCAAGAAAATTTGCCTGAGATATCACTGACTGGCTTGGGAAACTGTTAAAGCGGGCGGACGTGCAAACAGTACATAAGGCTCATTGGAAACTTTCCAGTTATTAACCAGGGTAAAAGACTGATTGTAATCACACAAATTGTAAGCACATTAGAATTTTGTCAAATTCTAGCTCCTCACCTTTAGGCATAGGGGGGGAAGATAACTTTTTAGTAACAGATAGTTTCGTTGCTTATATAGGTTAGGAGAGTGACGCTTTATAGAGTATGCAGATACCATGACCAAACAGATTAAATAAACCCTTTTAGATGCAGTAAAGACTGTCAGTATTTAATAAAAGGCCTATATAAACTTTGTATCACAGTAAACCAACTCTAAGTCAACCAAAAATAAAATAATCATTAATAATTCAGTTTTGAAACAATGAGCTTCTACTATGTGAGCATTTCGTCATTTCTAAACTGATTTAAGAGCAATAAAGTGGCTCAACGTTTAATAAAACAACTAAATTAACTTTCTATAATGATATAAAAACCTTCTACTAACCTGAAATGTGATAACCCACAATAATTCAGTTCACCAAACAATAGATTTCTGATATTTGATATTTCACTATTTCTGCACACTCTCAAATGAAATAAAGTAGTTTTAAAGGAACAATAATTTAATAAAAGAATAAATTTACTAAAATTCTGTAGTTTCTGGACGTTTAAATAACTTAAATAAATTTTTAAACACTTCGTTAGATGCACTTCACTTTTAACATTTTTTATCACAGAATCCTAGAAAGCTTTTGGAATAAAAAGTAGATTTCTTGAAAGACCCACAAATCTAATATCACATATATTAATTTCAGGTCATTTCATGCAGTAGAACCGATTTTATAAAGATTTTAGGAATTATTTCATCATGAAGCCATGTGCCAAGTTTAGGAATTTATTACAGCCAATCGAAGTTAGATGCAGAGATGAGACAACTTTCAAAATACGTAATTTAATTCAGAGAATATTCTGGTAATTTTACATTTTCAATAAAAGCAATAGAAGTAAAGTTATTAAATTAAAACGCATATATCATTTTTGTAAATCTTGTCAAAGCTGTAATTTCACTATCCGGGCATCAGTCTCAATAAAACTTACACCATTAAACTCAGGAATTTTGACATAAACATTATTTAAATAAATTGCGATTTGGCAGAAATGATGAAATTTATGCAAACTTAAAAGAGTAGGTATTCCCCAAGCAGAAAGTAGGTCACCTCATACGCTTAGGATAAAATAGATCTTTAAAACCAAGCACTTAAAGTTACTAACTGCATATCCACTGATTCTCTATTAAAAAAGTCTAAACACTGTCAGCCTTTAATTACCGTATATCTGTTTGGTTACCGAGTTAGCTAAGGCCTATTTTGGTTAGGCAGCAGTAGAAAGCTGCGCTTAGGCTGTGACGTCAGAGAACCTATATAATCTGGTGCGGACATGACACTCCATTCTTTATTCTTTTGCAAGCTTAGCAGTATGTGCGTATAGTCTGTGTAAGTGTCGGGTCGGTTGGGAGAAAGGCGGTTGATATGAAGCTACCGAGTCGGCCATCTTGGGACTTTGGTGTATGGCGCGCAAGGTTAACTCGAAACATGAACTTGTGAATTTTCATCAGGGGTTCGGTCGGTTCTAATATCTCTCCACAACTTGCAAACTTTGGAAAAGTGTGTTTGATTCGCCAGCTCAACTGTTAAATGCTATTTTGAACTTTTGATTTTCTTTTAAATAAACTTGAAATTTTCGGAAAGTGAACTGTTATCATTTCATAGTTATCTTACAACCTTTTCTCTATTTGTGGTGTAACAAATATTGTGGTGACCTCCAGCATTTAGGTTGAGTTATCTGGCTACATGGTCAAGTCTAAATTATTTTCGTAAATCTTCCATAGAACTTTGAGTCAACATCAAGAGTAAGTTGAGGCACTAAGGCTATACTTCAGCCCCAATATGAGCCTTGGGTCTTACAAAGTTTACAGATTTTTATGAAATCCCTTGCAGCTATGGTGGTGTTTACATTGGCGAGACAGGCTGCCCTGTGGTGGAAAGACTTAAGTAACATATCCACCACTATAAATATAACAACAGCGACAAATCCACCGTAGTGCACCATGCCATTAACACTGGGCATGAAATAAAATTTCAAGACATGAGGCTGTTGTGGACTGAAGATCAATGGTGGCCTCAATATGTGAAAGAGGCAGCAGAAATTTTAAGAAAAACTATCAACATCAACGAATACTCTGTGATGCTTGGCAATTGTTTCTATGTCAACATAAACAGTATTTTTGAAGAAGGCTGTTGAATACCAGCCGAAAGCTCAGGTATGTAAATTTTTTTAACAAAAAACCGGCATAACCCCAAAAACCCCATGAAAATATTTTTTTCCTTGAATTCCCAACTAGCAGACACACAGGCCACTAAGAGTACAATTCCTGTACCATTCAATTAATGGATCGAAACAGATACTGAGCAACATACAATTTGAACCACTATGTGGATCAGATAGACAGATTATATATTTCTGATCAGGACCCATACTGAAAAACACTTACTAGGTTTCCTGAGCTCCTTTTTTAAATTATTTATTATTAACTCATTAATTCAACTGTGATGGAGCACTTGATCCAATGTCAATTTCCCTAAACACCATTTTTGAAGTGAAATCTTCTATACGCGTGTTACACGATATTTGGACAGGGGTAAATCTGTGAGTTCATGATGTCACGTCAAACAACATGCCACCTGTTGCATATACGATACACGCATTGGACACTGTTCAAATGGGCAAGATTTTTCTACAAACAAATCAAACAGTTTTTATCTGACTTTGTATGCAATTAGCACACATATTCTTCAAAACAAGGTGGTCTGGCAGCTCAGTCGTTAAGGTGCTTACACATGAAATTTCTCTCTCTGGTTGCAGGTTCAAATCCCTGGTGAGTAGGAATGGTTGAGCTATGCCGGTACATTCTGTGGTTCTGGTTCCATGTTAAACTGCAGGACCCTGAAGAAAGGAAATAGCCTTCTTGCCTTTGAAACAATAACCAATAACCAATTGGCAGTCTCAAATGAATGCCAACTGGTTATTTTTCTCATTTCCTTTTCCCACCTACTTTTGTCTCTACAAATTTCAAGTTTAAATTTTTTCATCGTTTTTGGTGAATTATTCATCATTTCTTGTAGTAACTTATTCCAATTCCCATGAAGAAAATCTTCCCACACTCTTGTGCATAAAATCAAATATCAGCTTGTGGTCATTGTCATCTTTGCCCTTCCATGCACTCTCCTAATTCTTACACCAATATACACCTTGTACACTTCCATGCCTCTCTTGACCCACCTCCTGTCTTTCAGTGAATCCCATTTATCATAACAAAATGTGCATTGAAGTTATGCAACATTCATATTTACTTGATTGTGATGCCTTTATTAATGTCTGATACCTTTTCCTGAAGCTGTTTGAGTTCATTAAACGGCCATCAAACTATTAATTTACCCTGTAATAGCTAAAAGGTCACACATAAATGAAAGCAAGTCACTGTTGTTATGAATTTTAAAAATATTCTGAAAGTTTGATGAAGTTAACATTGGTATCAGACTACACTTGTTAAAAATATTGATAGGCAGTATCAAACTTCAAAATCACATATGAAGATGCAGATTATCATCCAAGATACAACACTATTTAAAAGCATACACTCTTGCAATCATACTTTGATGTACACCCCAAAGTTAATGATAGTTTTTAATACTGCTGCTATTGACTTTTAAGCTGTTTCTTTTTTTTTTAATAAAAAAATAAAATAAAATAAAAGTTCTTTCAAGGAATTGAGTTTAAAATATGCTTGGAATCAATAATAAAGTCCACAAACTTGTTCTGAGGTAAGATAATTAAACTTTGAGTAGTTACATTTTGAATTTTACCCCCGCAAAGTGACACCTATCATGTGATGGTTAGATTGATACTTTCTGCTAACGGAGACATGACACGCCCATCCAATACCAACCAAGTACTGCTGGAAACTACCATTTTAAGAGAATGCTGATTCGCTATTTATATTCATGGCTAATCTTTAGCTGATGTGTTTGAGACTAAATGGATATTCCCAAGGGGAAGTACTATTTTCTTGTAAATTACAAAAGCTTCTTCTTGTCATGGTACACTATTTTAAATCAGATATTTCTGAAATGTTTATATGTTGTAGTTTAATTTATTTGGAATATTTTTAGCAATGACAAGTTTCCTCATAAGTTTGATTGCTTAGGAGATATAAATTTTTAAAAGTCACATGTGGAGATGTCATAAAACTTTGATACTAAATTTCCTTTTTTTCTCCCTTTAAATCTTGAATAACTGCTAAACTGTTACATTACTATTCTTTCTTTCATTTACGCCTACTTTTGTCTCCCTAACTGTTTAATTTACAAAATTCACATTCTTTATTTTTGAAACATCTCCTTAAATAAAATTTTAACTCTATACATATTATACGTCAAACTGATTGTCATTTTATGCTTTATTAGTGAAAATGGTGACACCAAATGGGATTAACATAAAATTTTCATTTTTAGCCATTTCTGTTTCTTTCTGAAAATGGTTAGAATTTCATCTGAAAAGTACTTTACTATTAAGAAAATTATTATAAATATTATTCTCTATGTGAACTATATGTAATAGGCCTCCTACTAAACAGTTTAGGCAAGATAATGGATATATAACAAGGTTATATATCAGATGGTATGTAATAGTCCCCCTTCTAAATGGTTTGTTTATTTTATGTGTATATGACACATTCTAGCACCTCTATCAAATCATTAACTGGTTGTGTTCTGTGGTAATTTCCAGAGACAATTCTAGCAGTCCTTCCTTGCACCTACTCCAACTCTTGTATTTGACACCCAACTATATACCACACCACCATATTCAAGCATTAATCTAAGCAAAGTTTTATAACCCAATTCCCTTACTTCTCTGGTACATCCCCACATCACTCTCTCCAACGAGTGAAGGATTTTAAAATCTTTTCCTACTAACTGTCCAATGTGTCCTGTCCAGCTGAGCTTGTAATCAAATTTAATGCCAAGATATTTATATTTCCATTCTTCATCAAGCAATTCTTTCTAGACCTTATAATTATAGTAAACATTTAGTTTTTAACCTGCGTATCTAATAAGCCGACTTTTCTTTGCATTTATCTTCATCCCATGTTTTCCAACCCAACTAGATATCCTGTCCAGACCACCCTGCAGCTGTATACTGTCCTCTGCCATTTTGATCTTTTTATATAGAGTTATTTCATCTGCAAAAAAATCTAATTTCTGATACTAAACCATCAACACAATCATTCATTAGAATAATGAATAGCAATGGTCCCAATATGCTATCCTGTGGCACTCCAATTTTTATTTCCCCTTCTTTTGATACTGCATTTCCTACCTAACTTTCTGTTTCCTACCATTAAAAATTCCTCTATCCAGCAAATCACTTTCTTATCCAATCCAATAGTTTTGACATTATTTACAACTGTTTTATGGCTCACTCCGTTAAAAGCTTTTCAAACATCTAGTGCTACACTATTAATTTTTCCTGTCTTGTCCATTTCATCCGAAATATCTTGCATATATCCAACCAACTGAGATTCGCATGAATACCCTTGCCTAAAGCCATGTTTCCTACTTCGAAGCCACTTACGTTCCTGAAGAACAAAAAAACTGGTACATCTGCCTAATATCATGTAGGGCACAGGCGAGAACGCAAAAGTGCCACAACATGGTGTGGTAAGGACTCAACTAATGTCTGAAGTAGTGCTGGATGGAATTGACACCATGCACTCTGCAGGATTGTCCATAAATCCATACGAGTACGAAGGGCTGGAGATCTTTTCTGAATGGCACATTACAAGGCATCCCAGATATGCTCAATAATTTTCATGTTGGGGGAGTTTGGTGGCCAGCGGAGGTGTTTAAACTCAGAAGAGTGTTCCTGGAGCCACTCTATAGCAATTCTGGACATATGGGGTGTTGCATTGTCCTGCTGGAATTGCCCAAGTCCATCAGAATGCACAATTGACATGAATCGATGCAGGTGATCAGCCTGGATGCGTACATACGTGTCACCTATCAGAGTCGTATCTGGATGACTCAGGAGTCCCATGTCACTCCAACTGCACATGTCCCACACCATTACAGAGCCTCCACCAGCTTTAACATACCCCTGCTGACATGCAGGGTCCAAGAATACATGAGGTTGTCTCTAGACGCGTACACATCCATCCGCTCGTCCAATCATGAACAATCCAATGTCAGTGTTGATGGGCCCAGGCGAGGCATAAAGCTTTGTGTTGTGCACTCAGCAAGGTTACACAAGTGGGCCATCAGCTCTGAAAGCCCATATCAATGATGTTTTGTTGAATGGTTCGCATGCTGACACTTTTTGATGGCCCACCATTGAAATCTGCAGCAATTTGTGGAAGGGTTGTACTTCTGTCACATTGAAGGATTCTCTTCAGTCATCGTTGGTCCGGTTCTTGCAGGATCTTTCTCTGCCAACAGCGATGTTAGTGATTTGATGTTTTACCGGATTCCTGATATACACCATGTACTTGTTAAATGGTTGTAGGGGAAAATGCTCACATCATCACTACCTTGGAGATGCTGTGTCCTTTCTCTCATGCGCCGACTGTAACACAATGTTCAAACTCACTTAAATCATGTTAACCTGCCATTGTAGCAGCAGTAACCGATCTAACACCTGAGCCAGACACCTGTTGTCTTATATAGGTGTTGCCAACCGCAGCACCATAGTTTTAGTGTTTACATACTTGTATCTCTGTGTTTGAAAATGCATGGCTATACCAGATTCTTTGGCTCTTCCGTTTATTTGAATGTATACATCAAACATCCATTTCTCAGACTGGTTTGTGAGACCAATACGCTGTTTGAACTTGAAGGTCATGAGAAGTCTTCCGAAAAATGATGATTCAAACGGTTAATATGTAATGATATGATTTTAACCCACTTTGGTTAAATTTTTCCACAGAAGAGTTGTTTCACCTTGATACACTACAAAATTTGTGTCATTTTTATGAAGTGGAAAATATACTGTTGAAGTTGAAACTCGGATATATCTGACAGACAAAAGGGTTAGTTTAATAGATGTATCATTGACTAACATTCTGGAGGATGGGTGGCCCCTTCCACCATGTTCGCCATTCTGAAGGCCTCCTTCTCTGCCGAAAACTGCTGTTGAGGACTTCACCCATATCCCTGCACATGGATTCCACACTATATCCTGTAGGATGGGGTCCTTGCTGGAATTAGTCATCTTGTCACTGTGGCCTACTAGAGCTAGGATTCCCACTCCTGCAGCATTAGTGCGCCAGATAAGAATTACTTAAGTTGAGTATAGGTAAATTAACCCCATATCCCTTGAGCCAGGTTAATGGTTGCATATGATGCCACAACCAAAGACATCTCATCTCTGTGAAAGTCCAACAATTTATAATACATGCATTTCAACAGTTTCCATTTCTTCTATGTTAAACATTCCCTTCCTTACAGACTTGCTATACATGGCAGATGCATCTGTACTGATCTGTAAGTATTTTTCAGTTTCTCACAAAACACTCATCAGCCCTCATTTCTTGGTGCTACACCATGATATTGTACAACAATAAATCTTTCATGTTACTATTCACCATACAAACAAAAATTCTTACCCTACACTCCTAAAAACTGATTGTAGCTACTTATTCATTACCCAGTTCTCTGCTGGTCTTAAATTCATTAAACAAATCCTGTGTCATTGTCATGACTTCCATATTGATTCTTCGAAATCTATGTTATTCTTCTCAAAATAATACCCTTTACACATGCTTCAGCAAATTTCCCAGTCACAAGAACATCTTGATATAGAAATACTTATCTCCTGATT
Source organism: Vandiemenella viatica (assembly GCA_031002005.1). NCBI lineage: Eukaryota > Metazoa > Arthropoda > Insecta > Orthoptera > Morabidae > Vandiemenella > Vandiemenella viatica. Next base: position 348,077,399 of record JARYHS010013630.1, read on the forward strand.
TTCTCAAACCACTAAATGAATCCTTCCCAGCCAATAGCCTTCACTGAAAAACTTGTGACATGGTACAACCATTGCTGCCTATTCCAGTTCCATCCCAGCAGATTTTTTCCCCCCATTATTTGACCTGCCACATGCACAGCAACACACCTCACCCTTCACACAATAATTTTAATTTTGGACACTTAGCATGGTCTTTTGATCCTCTAGGGGCATTCATCACCATTTTTGTGATCTCTACACATGAATGATGTTTCATATTGAAATATTGTAAAATGCTTTCTTCTGCTACTCTTTTACAATTATATCTGGTTAGTCAAGCGAGAGGTCTGGTGGCTAAGTTGGTTAAAGCACAGGACTGAGGTCTGGTGCACATGACTGGTTCCCAGTTCAAATCCCAGCCTTGGATGGAATTTTAACAGGCTTTAAAACTGAACTTCACATTGGGCAAAGCCTTGCTAGGTGCAAATCCTCAGTTTGGTTTCCATGTTGAACAGTAGGTTCCTTTACCTGGTATAATTACCAGAATAGGCAGCTATGTTAGAGACACACTGCACAACTGGCAAGAAACTCTCCCACTAGGCCTTTCAGACCACATGTAACTATTACTATAGTGAATAGTTTATTTAATTATCTTCCCTTATTTTTGTGTCATTATTATCATATGTATAAGCTGGGATAGTGGAATAAACCACAACTTACCACACAGATGATGGCAGAATAATTTCAACACATAAAAAAAACATGAATGTGAATCGTTGTAGTTATTGGGAATATAAACTTTCCTCAATAGTAGGATATGTCAGACACAAGTTAAGTGTCTAGGGCCAATTGTGATTTGTGGAAGGTGAGCAATTGGATTAGGTGGGTGCAAGTTCAAAAATTAAGATAAAAGAACAGGAAGTGGGATAATGAATTTATCTACAATCAGTATCTGTTCACTTATTTTTATCCTCTCACCAGCAGCGCTTAATCTAAATGGCACAGTACCTATCGCATATAACTGGAAGTGGACTCCCAACAACTCAGAAAGTATACCCTACCCCTTCCTATTTAAGTGTTGGCCATGCTTAGTGAAACCCCACCTACCAATGGTGTCCACAGGCACAACTACCAGGAGAGAACTGAAGCCTTTCCCAAGCATCACCTCAGTCTCCATGTTTACACACCTCACAGCATAGTTCAACTGTGGCCGATCATGGTGACTCAGACCTGCATGAGTTCCGCCCTGATGTGCTGTACTTCTTCACCACCTTCCTTAGGTCACTTTTTTATACTACAACATGTGTTTCTGAACCTCACACTATCGCTACTCTATCCTCCTCAGTAAAATCCCTACTTACTGACCATATATCCTCTATTACCTACCCTAAAATTACACTAGGTTAAAGAAATTTTGTGTCCTGGTATCTTGTGCCTAACTGACTCTGCAGAATAGGACCTACACCTCTCCCATGTCTACTACCTAACAGCAGAATCTTCTTTTTCCTTTTTTTTCCCTTCCAGATCTCTATTCTCACAGGCCTGCTGCACATTTCCTACTAATACATCTATACGAGGCTCTTCTCCATCTGACTCTGGTATCAGGTAAAACCAATTTGTTCCCACAATATCTGAAGTGGCTGGCACTTTTTCCTGCCAACTCTACTTTTCCTATGACCTGTTGCCAGCTCCAAACCCACCCTTTCACCTACCATACTAATTTCACCATCTATTCTTTCCGCCTCTTTAGGTTGAGCTTGAGAACCCTATTTGTTTACCGAGCGTGGCGGTGTAACGGATAGCGTTCTCGCCTCGCATTCGGGAGGACGGCGGTTCGATCCCTGTCCGGGCATCCAGATTTGGGTTTTCCATGGTTTCCCAAATCACTCCAGGCAAATGCCGGGATGCTTCATTCAAAAGGCCATGGCCGAATTCCTTCCCATTCCTTGCCCCCATCCTTGCCCCCCATCCTTTCCCATCTCTAAAGACCTCGCTGTGGAGAGACGTAAATACAATTAAAAAAAAAACCTATTTGTTTCCCTCATCTTCATGATTATTCTGCCCCTGTCTATGATCCTTTCATCCTGTTCTCAGGGTATTAAAGACAAATATATGAAGCAAAGTCCATGAGGATTCAGTATTTTAATTACTTATATATATATTACCATTAAGTGGCTTCCCATAGCTCAATGACAGTAAGAATTTCAGTATTGTGTCTTTCCCTACATGTAGCTTCTAAAAATTCTTTTCAGGTGTTCTGTTGGATTAATTCTGTCATCAAACAGAATACCTAAGAAGAATTTTTAGAAGTATATATTTCACTGCTACAGGTTTTGCTGAAAAATTTGGCACTGTGGATGCAAAATCAACTACTCCAGAGGTTATTAAAAATGTTATCATTGCTCTTAAGAGCATATGCATGACTGGTGATGATGATATTTCCAGAAGATTAATTAAGCTGTGCTCCACAGAATTAAGTGCACCTTATGGTATATACATCTATATTGTTATGTAACTATTTTGCTGTAAATTGACTCCTTTCCGAATCACACAGAGTCAGTCTCACACTCAAATCTGTGGAGAATGAATGAATTGTATTGTATTAACAATATATACCCTTGTCTAATTTTCCAACCAACGAGAAATATGAAGAAAAAATCAAGATTACATAATATCTTTGATGATAAATTTTTTATAAGTTAAAAAAAAGTCCATCATATAAGTAATAATGTTTATTCAGTTAAATTAGTGGTCAGGTAGCTATTTCCATAGTTAATTGATCTACCTTGAAAATTCAAGGTCCTTGATTAGAAACACAATTCAATCAGAAATTTTAATGGAGAAATAACCTTAACTTCACCTTTGGCATAGCCTTAGATTTTTTCATGTGAAGTCCATTAGAAAATTTTGTGGCTTCCATGTCAAATTGTAGGTGCAGTAATGACAGAGCCAGAATGAGCAGAAATTTTAATCTGTGATAATAGGTTGTCGTGTCCCTTATTTATATAAATACAGTACACTAAGAAAACATATATTATAAAGTTATTAAGTATTTTCACTAAAAAAAAAAAAAAAAGAAAACAAAGTTGGTATTAGTTGCTAAACCCTATAGTATGCAGCCGCGCACACACACTTTGCAATTTTTATGTATCATTACACCAATGTTTATTAGTGATGGGTTAATTTGTACTATCCTTTGTTATTCTGAAATTGCAACATGGAATTTACATTTTCTTATTTCCTTTAAATATAAAATTAGTGTAAAATGTATAGTAAGTTTTAGTTCCTGTTGAGGCAAAGGAATAATATTGGTATAGTGAAAGTCATAGGTTAACTTTTTTGAAGGAGGATGGGGTGGGGGGAAAACAAATGGTAGAAGAAAAAAAGGGGTGAAGGGCTATCCAAAATTAAAATTTTTTGGTTGTCTGGTATCCTCTATGTATTAGTGGCTCACCCTATGATCTTTTCACACCATAGGGCATTCTACTTCTGACAGCTTATATGTCATTTATCAATTAACTTACAGGAATTTTACTGCATTTTTAAGCTTTTCTCTTTATGAATCAATAAGCTAGTAAGATATGTGGTTACAACAATATTGTGATAATGATTGTGACACATATTTATGCAATTAACAGCAATATCTTTAATTACCGAGTGTGGTAGGATACTATTTTTTGTTTTTGTGTTTTTTCTCACTTTTCCACCCCCGAGAGTAACATTAATATGTGGGTAAATCTCATTGTCATGTGAGCAGTAGAACAAATGAATAACACTCCAGTGGGGTATATTCAATATTTACATTTATTAACAACAGTACATAACAACCCAGCAATAAGCCCTTTAACTTTCTCTAATACTTCTAGCCAGCTCAGTTATCTTTGCAACTAATAATTCTTTCTTTACTTTTCATAAGGCTGTACCTAACCCAATTAGCTAACAGCACCTAAGCAGGATTCTTCCTACCTGTATTTATTGTGACGACGCCATATCTTGTCCATCGAAGCTGCTGTTGGAGTCGCCGCAGGCCCCCACATCAACCGCTGCTACTGCGGCCCAGTTCACCCTGCCAGACAGACCCCTTTCACTCTCTGCAGTCCAGTTTTGAACATTACTCCCCTCACTACAATGTACCTGGTGGGGACATTCACTAGTCAACCACAGAGCCCGTTGATGCAGTCATCCCTAGCAGAATGACGTGATTTGCTCACTGTTGCTGACTTGCGTGACCCACTCTGCAGTTCACTGCCTCCTGAGTTTTCATGTTCCTTGTGCTGCAACTGTTTACCTTTACTGTTGCAACAGAGCTAGCTTCCTATAGTACTTTTTGAAATCTTATATATCACCATAATTTTAAAAAAAGAAAAAAAAAAAAACATGGGCAACCACACCTTCCTTCCCCCAGTACATTTGACTCCACTTCAAAACCAAATGTGAGTCTAACTTACAAGTTTAAGTTTATATAATTTCCCTAGACAATAGTTTCCTTTGCAATAATTTTTTCCATTTTACAGGCACTGATGCTACGCGTGTTATGAATACAAAATTTCGAGTATGTGTGTGTTGTTGCAAAAATTGGGTCTTCTTGGTATAGATGTTTCCGATGTCCCTTGTGACTGCTGTTATAGTTCTGCGTCATGCACATGAGTGTGCCACTCTGTTGCTTCGGTTTTCCATCTGAAACACTTATTTGAGCACCTTCTATTACAAACACATTTCCATAGAATAGACATTAAAATTTGTCTCCTCCATCAACATTGCATGATTCTTTTTCCTTAAGAGTAATCTTCCTCCTGTACATACAATGTCTGCTATCTGTTTCCTTTCACAAATAATAGTAAGCACTTTAGACATACACACATAGCATGTATTTTGCCATTAACATATTATTTTCAGTGTCCATAGCACTTAACAAATTGATTCTTTCCTTAACACAAGTTTTCCGCCTGCAGCAAATTTTCGCCTAGGTTGTAAATATGTCACAATATCTTCTGCATATATTAACTATGGTTCAGTGTTCCTTGCTACTCTTGATCTCGCACTTCTGCCGCAATGTGATTGTAAGGGTTCGCTGCCCTCCATTGCCATAAGCAAGTATGTTGTTTTGCTGCGTTTGCTTCCATCTGCATGAGTGTGCGTTACTGACCTAAGACTACTCTTGCTGTAATAAGTGATCATATTGTCTTGTTGCTTTCTGTTGTGGTTGCACAAATTATGCATAATGCTTCGTGACGTAAGATGCCTGACATAGCGACTGCCAACTACGCATGCATGTCGCTCTAGTTGCTGCCGCCATAGACTGTCTGCGTACGTACTCTAAATGTAAACATATTTCTTGCATTTGCTAGTAAAGCTGCTTGCCGTGTTCTCCCAAAACTTGGTGCGTCAATTTTTTTTCCTTTCTTTTTTTTTTATCACTATATTCACTGTAAACACTTCCATTATGGAATGCTACCGCTTTCTCAAACAACAGTGCCTCGAAGTTTAATTGCCAATCCTGCAATTTCTAGTAGTCTCTGCTTTTTCTTCCAATTTCCTCCTGCACTAACACCTCACCTTCTTTCGTCAGAGACTCCTTCTGTTCCTTCATAATCATTTCTATTGGCATTTTCCACTTGCTTCTGATACCTCATATTATTTCATTATTTTGTGCTTCACCACTTTCGTTATCCAGAATCTTCAGCAACCCTGGCGAACTCCACTTGGTTCCGCCTCCTTGTATTTTTCCTTCTTGAAACAATACTTTAGCTCTTTTTTCAAATCCTTTATTAAAAACGGTGAATTCATCTTGCCACTGCTTTCTTTGATTATTTCTGCCTCTGATGACTCTTCTACTACTTTTTGCAGATTATTCACTCACTTTTTGGGTATTTTATCCCTGTAAGACTAAAAGCTTTATGCTGGGGTGGTGCATAAGGTTTGACTGTGTGTAGGATTTCCAGCTATTACTTTATTATGATAAGGGCACCAATTAACTTTATTTTGCACCTCAAGTTAAGGAAATTTAAAGAGAAATAAATATTAATAAGTCAGTTGGAATTAAAAATCACTATATTATTGAAAATGTTGTAAAGTCATTAGCTGGATAGGCATCAGACAAAGTCAAAGAAAGAAAGTTTGCAAGTTCGATTAACCGACTCGAGCCAAACCACACCCCATAGTTCACCATATTATGGATTATTACTTGAAAGTATGGAAAAATTTGTCACACACTTCAGTTAAGGCACTTGGTTAACCAGTGACCGACACTTAAGAAATCTCGAGGCCCCACTTGGTGAAATACTATTTTAAAACTGCATCGTTGTAACCCCCACTGAAACTGTAAAACTTTGTGATGCCTCCATCTCACCCACACTATAGCACAGTAGTGCTGTAAATGAAAACTGACTAGCCAACTGAGCTACGTGTTATCCCTCTCGCAGTTTCTGAAAGACTGAGGCCGACTGAGTGAATGCACGAGCCTACATCACATCATGATCACTGCTTCTCGAAGACTGGGAATGAGGGAAGGTTCTAGGTGGCTACCTGCTCTCTCACGAACCATGTTTCCCATGCTCATTTCTGCATTCACATGGGTAGCTTCTGGAAGGCTTATTATATATCAAATTGCATGTCTGAAAATCTTACATCATCTAATTTTGACCTTGACCATAAAAATAATCCTATCTCTCTGAAATTTTACAAATCGCTAGATCGTCTAACAAACATCAACTTTGGTCATTATAAAAAATCTCGTAACTTTAATAGTTTAGCTGAAAATAAATAATTTAGATACGAATTTTTGAAATATTACTGTGGGCGAATACTGAAAACTGATGCAATGAAAAATACTATCTCAGCAACTGTAAAAATCTGCTTTCTAGCTTGAATTATCATAGAAACTAACTATAGAAATAAAATGCAATACTATCCAATCTAGCTCACGGTTCTGTGAATAAAATTTTGTCACGCAGTTACAAAATTTAATAGAAACCTGCCATCGTGTTTCTCATTTTTCTCTCTTCCCTACATCTCCGGCCTTTATTTGTATTTCCAGTTGACGTGTCTTATTGTTTTGTTGCATCATATATACTTCCCAATGGAAGACATCTTGATATAAAGCCCCATAACTTTCGCCACTTGCTTTTCTGGTTCTGCCACATGATCCATGCTTAATTCTTTGACTTGAATGACACCATAATTCGTAGCACATCTCTCTTGTTCACTGTATTTCTCCACCTCTCCTCTCGGGATAATTGACATTGCCTCTTCTTCACTCATCATGTGAATTGAACATCCTTGTACACACACTTCTGCTCTGCCATAATCGATTATGGCTTCCCACTTCAACCAATCTCGACTGATTATTCCATGTTATGGGAATTCTACCCCCTCTGAAACAATTTGCATTTTATACTTCACTTAACTCATGCCCTGCATTCAATGTAACCATTAGTATGCCTTCTGTGGGAATGGTTTCTCCAGAGATCCCTTTGATCCTGATGTCATTTGTCATTTCACACCACTTATTTTCTCTTACACACTCTGCTCTGAAAATCGACACCTCTGCTCCTGAGTCCAAAAGTAGCTTAAGTGGGCTGCATTTTCTTTCTTGGTATTCTAACTCAATGAAATAATTTTCATTACTACTGCTGCATTCACTGTTTTACAATTCCTGTCCTTGCTCTATCCCTGGTCACTCATTACACTCTCTTGGGTGAGGCAGACCGTCAAGGCTCGTGTGACAGAGCATGAGTGCAACATCCGCTTGTTCCAGATGGAGAAATCTGCAGTCATCCAGCATGTGATTGAAAACGGTCACAAAATGGAGTTTGGTAATGTGAAGGTGCTGGCCATGTGCTCATTCTACTGGGAGTCAGTCATCAAACAAGCATTAGAAATACAGGTGGATAATAAAACAGTTAAGAGGGACACGGGTCTTTGGCTTAGTAATGCAAAGAAACCAGCTCTGTCCCTTCTGAAACATCCACATTACAATCAGAGAGGTAACAAGGTGCCGCCGGGAAATGTAGTTTCCGGCTCGCCGAGATTGGCTTTGACATTCGCTCCGCCAGCCAATCAATGACGAGCACAATACTGGTGGCGCAGAACGGAGCTAGTGGTGGGCAGAGGCCAGACCTTATAAAGGCACACGGTGGACAGACATCACCAGTGCAGCTCCCTGCATAACATCAGACCTGAAGATGGCAGCAGAGCCAGCCACCGAAAGCTCGTTGTTTTTCTTCAACACCATACTGCGGAGAACCTGTGAAGACTTCATATCACACTTCTGTTTGTCCACAATTTATGCCTATCTCTTCTCTCAGTTCTTCATCTTCAATAGTGACTAGTATCGACTTCCTGATGAACTTTTTCCTCCTCTAGTTCAAATCAATTATCAGCATATGGCATTGCAATAACTTCAATCATCCTCTCTAATTCTTCTAGCCCGTATCATGTTCTGAACTCCACTAACAATTCATCAAATTCCTTTTTAATAGCCTGGAGTACTGATTTCATCATTTCCCGCATTGAATCAATAGTATGCCTCATGTTGTTCCAAACTTCCCACAGTTCCTTCTTTGCTTTTGATAGTTCTTCCTTCACAATGTGTCTTCCTCTCACTGGATAGCATTGCTTAATATACCCATTTATCTTCTCCTTGGTTGAGTAGTAATAGCCATCTATCCATTCAATTCTCTCACCTATCTTTTTATCTGTGTCTTCAATTCTTAATCTAAAAATATTAACTCTGACATCTTCTCTAAAATCATCAATCAAATTCCAAACATGATTTATTGTATCTTCCCACCATGATCTTCTTCTGGGATCTTGAGCATTCCAGGAAAGCCATTCCCCAATTTTTAAGCTTTCTGTATAATTACACCTTTCGTTAAAAAAAGGAAAGATGAATACCAAAAGTTCACTTCTCAAGAACAAAGTAAACAAAACAAACCAATGATGACATGTGCAAAGTGAGCAAGCTGCAAAAACTAGCTAAACATGCAATTTAAAGCAAAAAGGAGACAAAAGCTAATACTTTTGTCACTAATGCACCCAGGATGAAATAACTGCTTTTCACCACTACTGATGACAATGAGAAAAAAAAATGATTTTGCCAATTTAGGAGAGAAAACTTTGTCCAGTTTTCTTATTGGATATTTTACAGAAGAAAAGGAAAAAAATCTAAGGCAAACTAGGAAGGTATTTAAGCCTTTGAAATAATAAGCAAGCAGCGCGCAGTGTATTCTTATCTTTCGACGTCTCTGCCCGATGACTTTTCTTTCTGCTCGCTATCTTCGGTCCTGTATTGGTTGCCCCAGCCAACACTTCCATGTCAACTACTGGAGTAGTGTATCTTCTACAGTGCTCTCTGACCAGCCATGCTGTTCACCTTGAGTAGAATCTCTTCCACACCTTTGCGTATTCGGTCCCAGTCTGATTGTTGTTGTCACACGAATATTACTAATGTTCCTTTTTTTCTGTTGTGCATTTTCTTGGGCTTGAAAAATTGCTTCTCCCACTGATACTAATTTCTTTCACACAGTCTGCAATGCACCAATATGTAAGATTGTATTTGGTTTATGGTTTATAGTAGTTCACTCAATTCGATCTCAGTGCATAAATAATATAAAAATTTCAGTAAATTATTCATACACAGTTCAATAAACTGATTAATTATTTTGAATAGTTTGTTAATTACATGGCCACCAGGTGATGTAACCATGCCATCTGTAAGCAGGAGGGGGGAGATTAATAAAAAGTCACCAAGTACATTAACACATACTTCAGTCCACCACAAGTTTATTGTAAGAGTTTAAAAATCTCAAATCAGTTGGCCCCCAACAAATTTCAATATAAAGGCTAATCAAAACTTTGTCACCTCATAGATTGCAGAATTCTTAAAAAAAAAAGGAAATTAATATTTGAGTCTGCTTCCAACCAAGTTATTTTCATATCACAGCTAATGTTCTTACTTATCACACTTACTGTTCCAGCTAAATACATTAAGTTCTCTTTTTAATGAGTCCATGATACTAAATACACTACACATTTACTATAGCATCTAACATCCATGCTACACAAGCCGCCCTCCACAACACTTAGGTCAGACACTGACTGACAATGTATTAGTCCACTCCTCAGGCACGACTTAGGAGTCAGCGGAAGGTAACTGTGATGTCACAAGCTCTTTCCATTAATTGATAATTTTAAACTATATAATTTTCCCTTTGTTCTCTCCCATGAACATGACAAAATACTACTTGAAATTGAAATGTCTCTTTAACTAGAATTTTAAACCTATAAATAATACATATCAAATTGATTGTAATTTTATGCTTTATTAGTGGAAACAGATGTGGCAAAATCTATTCTCATTAGAATTTCAACCTTCTAAACCTTATGTTTTTCTGTATGAGGATGGTTGGAAATCACATTTAACAGTGATTTATTACTAAGAAAATGTTTATAAAAGTTATTTACTATATAAATTATATGAGATAGGCCCCCTTATAAATAGTTTTTGTGAAATAAAGATATATGACATATTGAATAATTGTGAGCATTATTTAGCCACCACTTTAAAGTCTCTTCTTTTGATGGAAGTCTTATTTGCTTCAACTATTGGACTAGCACTTGGTGGCTCAGTGGTTGAGGTGTCCGACTGCTGAGCGAAAGGTCCCCGTTTAGAATCCCTGTCAATAGAAACCCTGTCACCAGGTCATTCAGACCACACAGAATTATTATTATTACTATTGAACTAGACTGGTATTGATAGTTCTTTATTCTTCCTGCAACTAAGACCTGCATTTAGTTTTCCAAACCCTTCTGGATGCATAGATTTTAAATAACTTTTAAAGCAATGGGAATACTAAAAATTATTTTTCACATAATATACACTTTGTGAAGGATTCAATTTTTTCTATGAAAAATCTCCAGATCAGACTTGGTTTCATTTTTAGACACTTCACTAGTTATACAAAAAAATACATACTTGTTGGATAAATTCTCAAGGCACTAGTTCTCTTCATACCAGCTGCTCTGGATCATTAAAAAATGTTGATATTATCAACATGGTTCAATCGATATCAATGGCTCATTCAAAACAGACATTTGATAACTATGTAGAGTTGTCAAAAATATTTTTTACCTTGAAGACATCGGTGAGCCAAGGTATTTCTGTGAGAGGAGCCAACAAGGATGAAAATTCAAATTTCTTGGCATTTTTTAAGACTCATTTGTAAGATGCGATTGGACTAAAATCATGTATACAGATAGATGGTCACAAATGGCTTCATCATGACTGTCAGAATGAAATTCTTGATTTGATTGATACTAAAATATTGTCTGGAGTTATGGAAGAAAGAGGAGCATCTTGCCTCAGAATTGTTTTGGAAAATTTAATTCCAAGTGAACATTTTACTGAATTCTTTTTAACTGTGAACACCAAGGCAGAAACCTTATTTGATTTGGTCATTCACATTTCCACCAAGCTCAAGTTGGTGCTCTCAAAACTCAGATGCCAGTGCTACGATGGGGCTTCTAATGTTTCTGGAAAAATAACAGGATTTTAGTCATGAATATACAATAAAGATCCTTGAGCTTTATTCTTGCATTGTAGAGCTCATAATTTTAATCTTGTAGTATTAGATGGAATTGAGAGAGTTATAACAGAAGGAAAATTCATTGGAACTGTTAAAGATTTGATAATCTTTGTGCAAAACTCACTGAAACAACTTGGACAGTTTAGGCAAATCTGAATAGAAAAAGGAACTAATGATGATTTGCCTTCTCTTGCAGCATATTGTCCGACAAGGTATTTATAAAGATTACAAGTTTAATCCATTTTTTTAAAAAAAATTATGGTTTTGCATTTGCAAACATAGTTACTAATTTTTTACAGATGGTTAGTGAGAATCAAATCTCTTAAAATAGTAAGAAATAATTATCAGCAGCTAGTGCAATTTTTATATGATTCTTCTGTAGCCAGAGAAGTACATAGTGTTATCACATGTAAGGCTTTTAGATTTTTCTTCTGAGTGGAATCGTTTGAATGTATTTTGTATTTAACAATACATAAATTAGAAATTTTGTATCACATTGAAATCTTGAATTTAGATCTACAGAAATTGAATCTATGACTTAATTGAATCATATAAGAAGATAGAAGCAATCATATTTTTTACTTTGCTTGAGACTCAAAATTCAAATAAATGCAGTCAGGTTCTAATTTTGAAATCAACGTACCATAAATCCCACATCAGCATAAAATTCTCACTGTCTTGACCAAGGTAGAAGTGAAAATTTTCAATTTGAAACATCTCAAGATTTTTTCCATAAATCTTATATCAAAGTTTATGATCAAATTCTCATGTCGTTAGAATCAATTCCACCCACACCTTCAGATTGTTGGAACGATTCACTTTGGGACAGCCCACAAATGTTGAAAGAATTATAAATTTTTATAACCATGTTTTTTACCAAGTAAGATTGCTGAGTGATGGAGGCACGTTTTTTAAAAACTTTTGAGAAAGCAAGGTGAGCAGGCCAAAAATTTGAAAGCGGTAGTAAATTTTTTACAAAAGTACAAATGGATTAGAAGACTCATACCAGAGTTTGTGTGCTTCATTTGACTACTTTTTATGATTCCTGGATTGACCTGTTCGAATGAAGTTTTTTTTGGTCGAATGCTGACTCAAGACTTGCCCATGATGTTGGAAGATAGACTCAATAACATCACAATATTACATGTCTCATTGACAAACTAGACTTGGAAAAAATGTTAAATCAGTTCATTTCCAAAAAGCAAAGCACAGTACACTTTTTTCATTGCACAATTAATCCTGAATAGTAAATCTAAAAAAAAATGTATGTAGTTAAAATATATATAACAAATTATATGATAATTTTTTTAATTCATTTTGTAGTTTTTATCTCTATGAAATTCTCTGATGAATTTGTTTGTATGGTTACAACTATTATTACTTTAAGTAAGTTATCCCAGCAAGCGCAGCAATTTTTAAGAGTAGTGTTTGATCATATAAGCTATGCCAGACCACTCCATGGTTCAAATTCCATGTTAAACTGTAGGTCACAGAGGAAAGGAACTGGCCATCCTACATCTTATATAATGGCTTAGTATGCCTCCTTCGGGAGGATCTGCCCAACCTTTGGGTTGTGAACTAATTTTATTTTTACTGCCAACAATATATCTAATCTTAGAGAAGTAGGGCATGATGCTCCTCAGGGATCTATTCTTGGTTTCTTTCTGTTTATTCTATATATCGATGACCTGTCATCTACTATTGAAAATTGGAGCTCCAAATGCTATAAGTATGCTGATGACCTATGTGTAAAAGTAAGCTCTACTATAAATGTTGTGTCTTTATCAAACTTGTAGAGATATCCTATAAGTAATCACAGGATTGATAAAATGTTCATGTGTGTGTGTGTGTGTGTGTGTGTGAGAGAGAGAGAGAGAGAGAGAGAGATTATGTGTATTACTGTCTGCCTACAGACTAATTTTGACTAATTCCATATCACTTGTACTTTGTACTACATATGATGCTAAGGGAGCAATAAATACAAATACAAAAACTTTGGCTCATGAGATATTCTCATCTAAGATAAAAGTGTTTATAAATTTGTGTAATGCCAACAAACTATCTCTTAACGTAGAAAAAACACACCACCTTGATAATTTTTAAAAAGCAATGCTACCCATAATTCTGTGAAATTCTTGGGAATAATTATACAACCACATTTAAAATGGCAGAGCCTTATTGAACTCACATCAAATAAAGTCGCTAAAGGAATCTTCTTGATTTGGAGACTTAAAGGTACAGTGACAACTGACGTACTACTCTCAATTTATTATAATTATGTCCTCTCCTACCTACCTTATGGAACTATCCTTTGGGAAATAGCCCACACTCACAGTGCTTTTGTCTTACACACACACACACAAAGCAGTTTGGCTGATATGTGGAGCAATACCCAGAACACACTGTAAGGAATTATTCTAAAAGTTGGAAATTATGACACTATCTGGCTTATATATATATATATATTATATATATCAATCTTTACTTTTTGTAAACAAAAATCCACATCTCTTTAAAAGCCATATTGTTGTACATGATTATAAAACTAGAGATAAACACAATATAAGAACCGAATATTGCTCATGTAGCATAACTAAAAATAGTTTTAATTTAATGGGAATTCCTCAACCATCTACCTAGGATCCTGAGGAATATGCCCCTAAATAAATTTAGAGTTAGCACTAAGGAATTTATTACTGCAATATGACTGTATAAAACTGAGGAATTATTTATATATGCTGCAACAATGCAGCATCATCCAAACATAAAAATAAAGCGGGTTTCTGACTTAGGGAAACAGGTCTGGAGATTGTAACTTTCCTTCTTCATTCATCACCAGCAAAAATTTTGTATTCGACATGTGGTAATAATAATAATCAGTATAAATCTTACTATATTTCATGTTTATGTTTAAACATTACGTATTTTTATATTTAATGGACATAGATATTTAGTTATAGCTAGTTTAACACTTTATATTTACTTAGATTTTTCAGTTCAATTTTAATCTCAATACTTGTATTTTTTTTTTTATCAATCCTGATTTATTTTATTTTATATTTGACACTACCTCCTCTTTTTCACTCTCACATCTCCATATTTCAAGCAATTATTCATCACTAAACAAATAGTTGCTACTTGCTGTCTGACACCCATCCTGGGCAATATGTTACACTATTATTGAATGATTTGACTATGCAAAATTTCAGCTATGTACTCATATTTTTCTTTTTTATACACAATCCTACCATCACATGTTGTAAATGATGTCTGCTTTCGTCAGCTATTTAGCACCTTTTGTTTCCAATCAACATCTCTTTTATAAGACAATATATAATAACGTGTTTGAAATAGTATAAAATTGCATGCGAGTTCATTAATGGGAAGTAAGTCAGTTTGGGGTTACATTCACTTCTCAAATTTGTATCCTGAGCACAGTTTCATGTTGAAATTCCTAAGTAACTTAATAATTACATAATTATGGAAGAAATGTTTTTGGGATAGTGCATCTATTTTGCTATGTATATGACTGTCTGAATATCGTTGCAACTGGAATAAATGTTATATCACTACTGCATTTTCTGGTGGTTACAATAGAAATTATTATGATGGGGTGATTAAGATAGTGTCTTTTTGTTTTTCTAAAAATGCAATTATAAAATTAGTAGGAAGAATACTAAAATTATAGATTTTTACATTTTTAATGATTGTAAGGACATAGACCGATACCGGGGTTGTAGTATCGCCTAAGTGCCTTAACTTACACTCTTGTCAACTAACAGTTCTCTTAAAAACTCAGCAAATAATTTGGATTTGACCATGTAGCCAAGGTAACTCAACTGAATGCTCAGGTCGCCACTATATTCGTTACCCACGAACATAGAAAAGGGTTCTATGCTAACAACTGAAGCACACAAAGTCACTTTTAGAAAACTTCAAGGTTTTATTCTTCAAAATCAAAAGTTCAAAATTGCATTTACAGTCGAGAAGGCATATCGAACACTCGTTCCACAAGTTTGCAGGTTATGGAGAGAAACTACCGACCAAAAACCCCAGTTGAAAATTAAAAGTCCATGTTGAGTAACCAAAACCACGCCCCAATCATGATGGCCGAACCCGGTAGTGCCAACTGAAAAAACTGAGCTACCAACATAAGTCGGAGTTGCCAACCTACCAACGCACACACGCTTAAATCATCTTGTTATCACGACTGCAAACCCGGAAAAGACCCTGAGTCAAAATGGCTTCCCAATTTATACCCTCGCTGACGTCAGAGCCAAAATACAAGTTTCTACTAACGCCTAGGCGATCTAGGCCTGAAATATCTCAGTAACTAAACAGTTATCCAAAACTTTAAGTGTTGCAGTGTTTCGACATATTTAATTGTGAAATAATGAATATTTAGTGAATAATTTTAAGCAACTGGTTTAAAAGTTGTAAGTGTAAGAGTGAACTATTTCTCTACTCTGGGGAATTACTTTTGTGCTGGAAACTTCTGCATTTCGTCATTTTATTAACGCCATAATTTACATAAATGTTATTACTGTCACTGTATTCTACAAAAATTCCTGATTTTATTGGTGTAACTTTTATTAAGATTGGTTCAGTGAAAGTTTAACTACGACGTAACTAAAGTGTGATTTCAGTTTTAATTTTATAACTTTATTTCTATTAGTTTTATCGCAAATCTAAAATTACCATGAGATTCTCTGAAAAAAAATACATATTCTGAAAGTTATCTCATCTCTGTATCTACTTTAGATCGGCTGGAAGATATTTCTAAGTTGACCTCATGGTCGTGATGAAAACTAAATTTTAAGGTCTCTATAAAATCGGTTCTATTTGACTGGAATTACTTGAAATAATTATATGTTATATTAGATTTTTAGTTCTTCCCGGAAATCTACTTTTTATTTCGGAGATCCTCTAGGATTTTGAGATAAAAATTATTATAAGTGAAGTGCATCTGACGAAGTATAAACAAATTGATTTAAGTTATTTAAACGTTCAGAAACTACGAAATTCTAGTGAATTTATGTTTTAATTGCCTGATTACTTCATTAAAATTACTTTATTTGGTTCGAAAGTGTGTTAAAACATTGAAATGCCAAATATTGGAAATTACTTGTGCACTGAACTGGATTATTATGGATTATCATATTAAAGGTTAGTAAAAGGTGTTAATATCACTACAGAAAGTTACTTTAGTTGGTTTATTTGCTATTGAGTTACTTTCTTGCTCGTTAATTGATCTAAAAATGGCAAAATGCTTCCAGAGTAGAAATTCTTTAAGTCCAAGGTAGTATTATTACTGATTATTTAATTTTCAGTTGATTAACAGTTTGTTTATCATTATTCAAAGTTTATATTCGGCGTTTAGCAACTACTAAAGGTCTTTACTGCATTCAAATTGGTTTATAAACTGCAAAGTTAACCTATTTCAAAATCTATTATGTGAAATTGAATTTGGGGGATTTAAGCTACTCCCTTCCAAACTGATGTTTTCTTTTTGTTATCAAAGATTTATTTAGAGCATTTATTTAATTATGGATACATTTATTATCCCTAAAGGGTTTTATTTAGTGTGTTTGGTTACTGTGTCCTCATGCTACATAAAGCTTTACTCCCATAACCTCTACATGAACTGAAAACTGTCTTTTACTACAGAATAAGCTTTACCCTTAATGCCTAGAGGTGAGAGGCTAGAATTTACTAAAATTCTAAGATGCTTACATGATCAATTCAATTTTTTTCCATGAAATACAAATTTTGAAGTATATAAATATGATCTTATTATATTAATTACAAAATTAATTTAACTTTGTTTTCAGGAGAATCTTGTCTTAATAATGAGTTCCAGTGCCCAGACAGTACATGTATTCCAGAAAGATGGTTGTGTGATGGTATAAATCAATGCGCATTGGCAACTGATGAATCAAATTGCACAAGATGTAATAATGGAGAAATTAAGTAAGTAAAAATGTATTTATAACACATTTAATGATGTTATGTAACATAACTGGCTGTATATTCAACTGAAAACAAGAAGGGAAAATGTTTGATATCAGTTTGGGTAGGTTACACAAAGTGATACTGCGTCCAAAAGATAACACTACCAGGTGTAGAAGAGAATGTAACAATCACATTAGAGTCATATGAATTTTCTAATGGGAGTTATGCAAATTCTTAGAATCGGAAAGCCTTGTAGCATTGATGATGCAACGGTCAATGGATGTTTATAGGTTTGAAAGAATGGTAGTCAATAAATTAAGATACAGGGATGAAAGTAATGGATCTTTATTTAGAATTCCAAAATGGTTACAAATGGAATTTAAAGTAAACATGATGAGTTTCAAGGTAGTTTTTCACTTTTTTTTTTTCATTTTTTCTTTTTTTGGAGATGATAGAGATTTCTAGGTTGAACAGAAGTATTTCAAAAATAATTTCAAAGCGAAAATTTTTAAAGCATCAGGGTGGAAGTAGCTACATGATAATGCATGAGACAGCCAACAAAAAGAAATGAGAAAATTCAGATTTAAACTGATCCAAATTTCTGTGAGGCTCCCCATTTAAATGGAAAGTGTAATATTTTTTTAAGTAAGTTTGACATAAGTTTCTATCAGAACAACCCATTGCTAATCTAAGCTATTTAATTTCAAAGTATTTAATCTGAATTTAATTATGGCAACCAAAGAGAAGCGAAAATTTTGAGAGGTTACATCTTTTGAATTAAAGAGATTTAGATACATTACGATACATGAAACTAATTGTAAAAATATGTAGAATTTTCAGACATTAGAACAAATATGCTGAAACTAATAGCTTTAACAATAAATCTAAAAGATAGGTTTTCAGACTTCAGAAATTAAGTATGAGAAAATGAAAGCAGATAAGAGAAAATTTGTAAAGACATAAGGTACCACACAGTTTCAGGAAAATTAGAAAAACTTTTGAGAAAATCTGTTGCAACCCAAATCAGAGGGCAAAAAAGTGACGACATATGCCAGATAACACATGGCCAGCGACAGATCTGTGGGAAGGTCAACTGAGTCAGCATCACCTTAGTGTTCTTTTGAGCCAGACTATATACGAAACTCAAGATCTGACCTTGGTCGCTTTTAGTTTTTGACAGTGGACACGGTGAGGTCGTGTGAAGAGCCGGTGGTATGGTTAAGGGCTGTAGGCTAGCCTTGTGTAGGCTAATCATGTGAATCAGAACTTTTAATATTTGTTTGGGAATAGTTTTCATTTGGGAATGGAACTTTAACAGTGTTTTATTTCTGAAATTTCCTGTATCAGTCATGAGAACTTTATCTGAAGAAAGGGTCCTTCGATAATGATACTTTTCATAGTGTGAATGGCGTGTGGAAAATTTTCTGGGCACTAATCTGCAATCTTCGGAAATGAGTCTAGTTGGAACTGTTACTGTATCCAGAGTAGGGATGCACTGGACTTATTAACAATAAAATACTGGACTTTATAACCAATTCTGTGTCTTGGACAGACTATCATTTAATATTTCCCCATAATTGGATGTTTCTGCCACTAAATTATTGGGGTGGTGATCAGCTAAAATAATACTGCAGATAAAGAATGCATAAGGAATAAAACATATCTCTCCCTAGTTCAGGATTTAGTAAAGACAATTTAATTACAGTTACTATATTAACTAGCTCATTTTTTAGTCTGATATTTATTTAGCATAGAGACTTAAATGATCAAAAGATTACAACATGTCTAAGAGATACCTTCAGAAAAATGTTGCCACATGTTTCAACTCAATGATGTATATGTGCAAAAACAAAAGCTTAAAAGAAGGCATCTAATCGAGTTGAATTTAGACCAGGAGAAATTACCTAATAATTCACTCTACACACAAATGGTCACAGCTATACAATCTTTATCTGCAACTGTATTATAAAATTTATACAGGGTGGCGCAAATGGATCGGGTGGTTTTAAAATACTTGTAAAACTATCAATTTTAAAGGTATTGGATTGAAATAAAGTTCAAAACGTGTAGTTACAATGGAAGTTTATTAACAAAAAATTAGTAAAGTTAGTTTTTAAAAATTACATCCATCAAAAGCCCTCCTTCTCGAGCGACGCATTCTTGGAGTCAGTCCTTAACGTTCCGCATTGCCCGCTCAAGCACATCACCAGGAATTGATGTGATTGTGTTGTGAATTTCTGCCTTCAACTCTTGAATGGTCTGGGGTTTGTTCATGTAGACCCTTGCTTTTAAATAGCCCCATAAGAAAAAGTCACATACCGTGAGGTCCGGTGAGCGAGGGGGCCAGTGGACATCTCCATTACGGGAAATCAAACGGCCAGGGAACAGAACGCGTACAGCTTGCATTGATATCCTAGCGGTATGTGCAGTTGCCCTGTCTTGTTGGAACCACATATTATCCATGTCGTAATTGTTCTCTTCAAGTTGTGGGAGAAGAAATTCTTCAATCATGTTCACATAACGCTGCGAATTAACAGTAACCACCTGCTCCCTTTCATTTTCAAAAAAGTAAGGCCCAATTATCCCTACCTTAGAAACCCCACACCAAACTGTCACTTTGTCACTATGGAGAGGCGATTGGTGTAGGTCTCTTGGGTTAGTGTCGGCCCACTAACGGCAATTTTGCTTGTTGACGTAGCCGTTAATGTGAAAGTGAGCCTCGTCAGACATCATGATAATCAGGTTTTCATCTTCCAATAACTCCAACATCCGTTGGCTAAACTGAAGCCTTTGAAGATGGTCTGTTGGGAGAATCTTCTGGACCACCATGATTTTATAGGGGTGGGATTTCAGTTCTTGGTTAAGAATCCTTTGAAGGCTCCGACGTGACATTCCAAGAGCTTGAGCATGACGTCTCGTTGATCGACGTGGGCTCGTAATGACATCGCGTCTCACACGTTCCACGTTCTCAGGCGTTCTTATTGTTCGAGGTCTAGGCATCCATTTAGGAGCACATGAACCAGTAGTGCGGAAATTATGCACCCAACTCAATATTGTTTCTCGCTTAGGAACACTACCGCGAGGTGGGATGTTGAAACGCCGGCGAAAGGCACGCGTCACAGCAACAATTGACTCGTTATTGCGTATAAACTCTTCCACTGCGAGAACACGATGATCAATGGACCACGTAGCCATCGCGACTGACTGCCATTCGGCAACTAAAACTTCCCGTCCCCCCACCACGGGACGAAGACCGCCGAACACCTGGCTCCCCCCCATGTTTGGGGGGGGAGCCAGTTACAATGGAAGTTAATAAACTTCCATTGTAACTACATGTTTTGAACTTTATTTCAATCCAATGCCTTTAAAATTGATAGTTTGGCAAGTATTTTAAAACCACCCGATCCATTTGCGCCACCCTGTATAATGCAAATAACTGTAGCATATACTCCGCATTCCAAGAAATATCTGTGAATTACCTTTATAGGAATTCATTTACCAGCATATCTTGTACTTCAGAAATTTGTTCCAGTTTTTTTTAAATTTTTACAATCATTTTCAATCCACATACCGGTACTATTTTATTCTAATCAGCTCCAGTTTCCAGATGAATCTCAGTCTTCCCCATATTCTTTTTGTGTTTGTTTTGACCCTGGCTGCTAGTGCTGAAAATCCATTTGGTAGAATTGTTCGCAGATATTCGAAGTTTTCATATTTATGTAACTAAGTTTTATGCATTGCAGCATTATAAATCGGTAACTGGTTTATTAAATTTATGGCTGGATGTGAAAGTATTACTGTGTCACCCAGGAAACTTATATATATTTTAGTTTTGAAGATAGTTCTTTTCGAAATTATCTTTCAGCCCTCAGAATGGGATTTTATAAGTATCTCTTCTAAATAAATGATGAAAGGAAGCTCAAATAAAAAATATATAAACATTTAAGTAACTGCATATTCTTAAAAACTGTATCACTTCAATGGTTTCAGAAGTTACACTGAGCTGAAATAATCAATTATCGGCTTCTGTCTTTTAAGCTCGCTGCAGGTTAATTTCCATGGAAAAGTGCATTCATTCATATTGCAGCAGTCACACAATACTAAACTTCAAAAATAACAACCCTTTCTAACTAAATATTGTAGAGTACATAAAAGTTTTATTCACCTATCCAAAAGTTTTCAAGTTCCAAATAAACATCAATGAAAATATACTAAGTCTGAAACTGAATCATCAGTAAATTTTCTAAGTATGAAGGGCTACTGAAATTTTTAAGTGCCACTAGGTATTTTCACTGATCCACCACATGTAATATGTGCACCACCTATACAGTCCATAAATCTCTGGTGAAATGCCTTGCAGCCAGTCAAACAACCCCTTAAATAGTGTTACCCCCAAATAGGGTACTTCTAGCTACTTTTTCATTGAGGTCCTTTTGAATATTCAAAAAACTTGGAAACATGTCGTCAATATCCAGCAAAAAACAATGTAAACCACATGAACCATTTGTCACTGAATTTTAGTATGACATGTAATTAATTATTTTAAATAGTTAATGTTTTTACATATTTTTAAATAATTAATAGATTAGGTGTTAATATTATTCAAAGTGCCAAACCAATGAATATACAGTTTCTCTCTCAATGCTAGTTCATTTTGGTATACAAGTTTCCTCTGTGCAAAACTGTAATTAATAGTTATTAACCAAAATACTTTATTGATTATTTAAACCTTCTCAAATAATCTAGTAATCATAATTTGAAATTATATATCTGTTTTAAATGGGGGATAATTGGCACCACAAGAGTTTATTTTAATGATTTGGGTATTTTTTTTTAAGTGAGTGAGGTCATCCATTTGTTGTAAGGACCAAAGCTGATACCGGGGTGGTAGTATCGCTTTAGTGCCTTATCTAGCAGTTCACTTAAAATGAAAAGTTCTCTGACGAAAATGTTTTGACTGACTTTAATAATTTTAGATGACCATGTTGCCTACTTAAAAACTCAATTAAAATGCTTAAGGGTCGCCACCAAATTTGTTCAAACCACAAACTTAGAAAAGGTTTACTATGAAATCACAAAAAAGTTCACTTTGACAAAATTTTAGAGTTTATTTAAAAAGTCACATTTCCAAAATTAGCATTATACATTTGAGTAGGCTATCGAACACTCGTTTTTCAGAAAATTTTAGGTTGTGGAGAGAAATCTTACCGAACGACCCCTTTAGAAAATTTAAAAGTTCTTAGTAGTCATTAAAGTCGCAGACTGTTACCATGACACCCAACATGGCTGACATTGAGCGTAAGTTCCAACCGCTGCCTCCCTGCTCCAAAACAAACTAGCGCAGATTAACTCACATAACGCTCCCGGGATAAAGACAAAAGATGAAACCATAAAGAAAAGAAAGAAAGAAAAGACTACATATTACGAAGTTACTACTTTGAACATCACTGAGAAAATCATGCACGGAGTTGCGCGATTACTTTCTGGCGTACGAGCGAGACAATGTGAGCTTACTGCACAATCTTTTATAGGCTCCTCAGAGCCTATGACCTTGGCAAATCTTTCTTTAATTAATATCTCCAAAAGCACAAAATAGTTTAACTTGAAATTTTTACAGGGACTTTCTATTGTCATGTTCTATCTGTTTTAATTTAATTTATTATTCAAAAGGGTTTCTATAATCTTAAAATTGAAGTCATCACATGACCAACTTGGCGGAATTTTTACGCGCTTCAAAAACAATCCGCAACAACCTATCTTTAAAAACTTAATTTCCAGACAAATGCTAAAACTTTCTACCAAAACCATTATATATTCATAATCGTCATAATTTGGGCTATCTACTGATATAAATTTCAAATTTATATTCCTCTTAGTTAAAAAGTTCATTTTTTTCTCTTAGTTAAAACTGCTAATTAAATTTTGCCAAGTTATTTAATTTTATTACCAAAATATCACTAACAATGCTGACTATAGCTGATGATAAAAGATCAGCTGTCACTTTACTCGATTTAAAGATATTTCAAATATTAAATTTTTACTATTCTGATCGCATGTTTCATAACTTGAACAAACTGGAATATCTCTTAAAATAAACATTTCCTGATATGATAAATAAACTTTAAAATGATTTTTATGGCGAATTGCCACTGGGGAAATATTACAGGGAAATTCCTTAAAGTTGACAACTACTTTTCATGAAATTTCTAAGTCCAGCATAAGCAACTTTATAATCGATCTATAGAATATTTTACTACTAGGGAAACTAGAATTTGCCAAAATTCTAAGGTGCTTACGTTGTGCAGCATACTATTCTTCATATTCAGAAATATCCTCCATTAAAACACATGTTTGGTGCAATTTAATCACTTTCAGAGTGAAAGTGGTCCAAGAACAATGTATAAAACTAATAAAAATTTAATTTTGTCCAAAATGCTGTGATTTTTCACACTTTTTGTTGTTGAAACTTGCAGATGACACCTGGGTATAGGGTACTATCATACTTCATTACGACATGAGCAAAATCTCCCCACAACGTAGACCAAAGTCATCTCAACCTTTGTTTTTCCTTCCCCCCCCCCCCCATTTTTTAACTGGCTTTCTGCTTTTTAGTCAGATATTGCCTAAGGTTCAGTGGTGTTCTTAAACAAGACCAAAGAGGAGCAAGGAACACCTTAAGAAGAGGCACAAGTTTTCATTTGATTTGGCTCTTTCTCAGGAAAATCTTGGAGATAGTGAGTAACAGATACGGACTGCTCATGTATGGTAGTAATTGCAATGCATCATAGAAAAGTTGTTTGGTTGTCAGTTAAGGTGTATAATTGTGTGACAATAAGAGCTGGGATATGTTAATGGAATACTATACTGGAGTACTGTACTAGAAAATAATGGCCTGAACAAATAATTCTGTAAAGTATTAGTTTATATGAAATGGCAGGAAGTATTACAATATTATGAATAAGTGAAGATTCATAGACTTTGATAAGCTTCTTGATAATTAGTATTTCTTGGTGTTTAGTCTTGTCACAGAAGCCACAATAAGCATTTGGTTGTATGAAATAACTACTCTGGAGGTCTCAGAGTTTTATTTTTTCCTGTAAGCTTTACAATAGCATTATACAGTACATAGAGACTAGCATCAAGTTGACCAAAGATACAAAGTACAATTATACAAATATTCCAGTTGTTCTAACTTTCAATTAACTTCCAACCTTTTTTATCTGCTTAACGTCTCTCTAACAGCAAGGTCTTTAGAGACGGGAACTTCCAACTCACTGCTCAACTAACTAACTCATCTCTGTATGCCACTTGTTTATATAGACACTACAGAATAATTCAAAGTGTTCTGACCAATTTTTCTTGAATTACAGCAATACTTTAACAATTAAATCTATAAAAAAAAAATTATTATAAACTGTACAAAATCACTCACAATACCTTGAAATGAAACTTAATACTGTTTACATGCATTTACACTCAAAATTATCAACATAAACCAGTCGCAACTGTCACAAATTGTACTCCAAACATCATAACTCATACCAACAATTACAATTATAAACTTTTAATTAATGATTCATACATAATACAGATTACATATTATTTACATAATTTCTCTCCATGAAACAATGTTCATTTACATGATAAATATATATAAATTCACAATTAATTACAGAAAATATATACAAAACAATAATTTAATTTAATTGCAATGGAGCACAGACTCTGGTGGCAATTTCCCTACACCCCCATCCACCCCCTATCCTGCACCCACCTACATTTGCCCTCTACAAATTTTATCTTTAAATCTATCAACATTTTCGGTAAATTACTCATCATTTCTCTTGGTAACTCATTCCAATCCCTGACACCCTTGCCTAAAAAAGAGACTCTTCCCACACCCTTGAGTCTGAAATTGAGTGCCAGCTTGTGGTCATGGTCATCTTTTCCCTTCCATGCACTACTTTCCATACCTACTCCAATATCTTTCCATGCCTCATCACCAGTATATGCCCTGTACACTCCCATCACCCTCCTCATCCTCCTCCTGTCTTGCAATGAATCCCATTTCAGCTCCTTTATCATATCTGTCACTGATTGCATTCTGCGATAATTTCCAGAAACAAATCTAGCAGCCCTTTTTTGCACCCTCTCCAACTCCTGTATTTGATACATAAAATTAGGGTCCCATACTACACTACCATATTAAAGCAATGTTCTGACCAAAGTTTTGTATCCCAACTCCCTCACTTCTCTTGTACATCCCCTCATCACTCTCTCCAACAAGTGCAGAATTTTGAAACCTTTTCCTACCACCTGTCCAATGTGTCCTGCCAAGTTAAGCTTTTTATCAAATGTAATGCCAAGATATTTACATTACAAGTCTTCAGCAAGCAATTCTTTCCCCACCTTATATTCATAATTAACCTTTTGTTTTTTATTTGTGTATCTAATAAGTTGACTCTTCTTTGCATTTATCTTCATCCCATGTTTACCAACCCAACTAGATATCCTGTCCAGATCACCCTGCAACTGTTTACAATCCTCCATCGTTTTGATTTTTTTATATAGTTTGTTATACACAATTCTTAAAATAAAATTTCATAAAAAGGGCTCGGTCTGAGCGCTCTTATAACCTGAAGTGAACAAAGGTGCTGATGTAGCCATTAGGGATTACATTAATAACCAAAACTTTCTACAAAATGTAAAAGAGCAGAATACAATAGCAAGAAACTTCCATTAATCTTCTAAGCCTCTTTTGTTACAGAGCATTGCTAATATGTTGTGTTCCAGATGCTCTTAACATTATGTATGTTGATGTGGTTTACAGGTTGATCATAAAGCAACATTTTTGTAGGTGTTGTTTATATCACCTCAAATATTATAACTGCTCTTCCTGAAAATGACAAATGACCCTTCTTTCTATGAATTTGCAATTTGAAAATATTATTCCAACATAGCTCACCAGGATTAATGACATTCTAAGCCAGTTGACTCATTGGAACTCATTATTATACACAGATTTTTACTATTTCTTTCCAAGCAATAATACATTCATGGCTCTTTCTTGATACCACTTTTTCTTTGAGTTTTGGACACTGCACATCTGTTGTTGAATTTGGCAGCCACCTATGATATGTAGTTCCGAATTGTAACTAATCATAAATTTTCAGAGCATATGGTGTCCTTTTTTCAGTCCGCTATAGTTTTCTTTATAACACTGCTATCTTAAAAGTCAAACCTCCAGCTGGTTCACATGTTGAACCTATTTACAGAGGAGATGACTGATGTCAAACTCTTGATCTATAAATTGAGCCAGATACTGATGTAGCAAACAATTTCATGGAGTGCAGACTTAACATTTGATTTCAGTGCTGCAGCACATCCAATACAAACAAATAGTTACTGCATTTTTTATTGCTACTGATTTACTTCACACCACTGAGACAGTTGCCAAATTACATTTTCAAATTTATAAGAATGTATAATAATAGAAATGTAGATGAGGTTAAAAATAGCTGAAGTCAAATGTTGGTTACTTTATAAAAATCATTTTTTTTTTCTAGAAGCTTTCCTCACTTGAACTCTTCTTTCAAATTACAATATTAGGAATGAATTGAAAATTTTCATAGAATAAACCTGTTATTACAGTTTTGACTTTCTTTTCTAACCCTACTAATAACGTGGCAGGTTATTTGTAATAACTTACTTGTTATTTGTACATATTCTCACCATTCTCCATTAACTTTCTGCATTCATTCCACCCACCATCTCTTGTTCTACTTTCCATTTCTTCCTTTAGTTCCTCAATTTTTATTTCACATTTTAAATTATCTCAATCTTAATGATTGCCACTTTCAGTTATTGAACCCAATAAATCCTTGGCTACTTTTCTACATAATTTACATTTTTGTTCTAATATTTGTCCTACCATTCAACACCTTTTTCAATTTTGACCCCAAAGATGTGCTGACTGTAAAGAAGCCCAGTCCAAGGCTGCAGACGCAGTTGTCACTTTTTCAACTTCATTGAACCACTGATTAATATGGAACTCCTTCAAATACTGTAACAGGTGAAAATCACTGGTTGCTATGTCTTTAGAGATTTGTTGTCCACATCACGAACCAAATCATGAGAAATCAATTAAGTTTGGTGTGGGAGTGGCACATCATGCGCATTAGTCTGGATACTTGCTGCTTACCAGAGGATTGGAAAAGTGCAATATTAGTGCCATCACAAAATGAGTGGTGACAAATAGAGTAAAAATTATAGGCCAATCAGTTTGACATCAATGGTAAGTAAATTAATGGAGAGATTGATATGCAACCACCTCAAAAACACGAGGGTAATTCAGAAAGTAACCTCCATTTGGCTATAAATAAAAACTTGGGCCGTAAAAATATTTTATTATATACATCTTAAAACTACAGCTTTCTACTATTTTTCAACATAGTCACCCTTTAAATTTAAGCATTTGTCATAGCATTTCATTAATTTACAAATTCCTTCTTCGTAAAATTTAGTCACCTGGGCATGTAGCCAATCTTTCATAGCATTTAGAAGTTTGTCATCGAAGTGCTGTGATGCAAGCCACTTCTTCATGTGAGTGAAGAGATGAAAATCACTAGGTGCAAAGTTTGGGCTGTAAGGGGGATAATTGAAAATGTCCCATTTGAATTGCTTAAGAAGCTCTTTTTTGGGCACTGTGAGGACGAGCGTTGTCATGAAAAAACACAACACCGAATGATAGCTTACAGTGATCTTTGTTTTGAATGGCTTCCTTAAGTTTCTTCAAAGTTTCACTGTAGACATCTAAAGTGATTGTGGTGCCATGTTCCATAAATTCAACAAGCAAACCTTCCTCGGCATCCCAAAAAACTGTAGTCATAAACTTACTCATTGAAAAAGTTTGGCAGGCTTTCTTCGGCTTTCATGGAGAATTGTAAGGCTCCCAGGCCATTGTCCGTTGCTTCATTTCAGCATTTATGTACACCACCCATGTTTTGTCACCAGTCACATCCCCTTCAAAAAATCTTCTCCTTCTGTGTCATAGCATGAAAGAAATTTAAGGCCCATTCATTTGGTTTTGTGGACCTCTGTAAGGAATTTCTGTACCCACCTAGCACAGAACTTCTGATAGCCTAATTTATCGGTGACAACCTTGTACAAAACCGTATGAGAAATTTGTGGGAATTGTTCAGAGATTGTGAATCTTCGATTTCCATGAATTTTTTTGTCAACTTTCTTGAGAAGATCATTACTCACAACATAAGGTCTACCACTCCTCTCTCCATCAGGAATGTTTGTTCTACCACTTTTAAAAAATCGGTCCCATTGCCGCACAACACCTTCACTCATGACGTTTGGACCGTATACAGTACACAATTGATGATGAATGTCTGCTTCTGAAACATTTTGCACCAAAAGAAATCTTATTACAGCACGCACTTCACATTTTGTGGGATTTTCTATTGCAGTGCTCAAGTTTTAAGGTTATAACAAGACAATGCGCAAAACAATGAGGTTCGTACTGTCACAGCTGGATGCTTACTGAATCGGGGAACATGCAGATGTTAAAATGACGGCGTTCCATAAACGACTACTAGGACCATGCTAGAACAGAGTTTAATTTCCAAATTACCCTCATATATGTGAGGAGCGTAAGTGGTTTTCACGTAAGAATATGGCTTTAGGCAAGGATATTCATGCAAATCTCAGTTAGTGGGATGTATGCAAAAAAAGGGCTGCTAGATTTGTTTCTGGAAATTACCACAGAATGCATTCAGTAACAGATTTGATAAATGAGCTGGAATGGGATTCATTGGAAAACAGGAGGGGGATAAAGAGTGTCATGGGAGTGAACTAGACATATATTGGTGATGAGGCATGGACAGATATTGGAGTAAGAATTAAAAGTAATGCATGGAAGTGAAAAGATGACATGACCACAAGCTGGTACATGATTGCAGGCACAAGGGTGTAGAGAGATTCTCTTATTTAGGTAGGGGTGTCAGAGAATGGAATAAGATATGAAGAGAAATTATGAATAATTTACCAAAAATGTTGAAAGAATTTAAAGCTGAAATTTGTTGAGAGCAAATGTAGGAGAGTGCACAAAAGGGGGAATTATGGTTTTAAGTTATTTTTGCAATCCTAAATTCTCTTAAAGACGAATTTCTTGAGTGGAAGTACTGTGAATTTTCATGCAAGGGATGACAACCTTGTCAATACTTTTTGAACCTGCAATTACATTAATTTGGTGGTTCAGTAACACATAAACATAGTTAATCCATGATCAAGAGGTTGTATTTGCATGCTGAGGGTAGAGCTACAGTTGTTTTAATAACCTAATACACATTCTCCAGAAGTTTTAAGTTATTGAACAATACAGCTGAAAGACTACGACAGAGTAACAACATGCTGTGTGCTGAATAGTATCTTAGCAGTGATTCAAGAACAAACATATATATCATTACATATCATTTAAAACTCACAGTGAGCGTACAAATCAATTTTCTTTAACATTATAAACTTTTACATCTCAGCACATAGGCAGGCGATAGGACTGCAAATAGCATCTAAATGCACATACAGCATGCTGGGAGCAGATGTGCATGTACACTGTGGTGATTGCATGTCATTCTTACTCTTATTCAAAAGCAGAAATTATTTTAAAAAAATAACTCTCATACAATAACTTAATATCAAATTATTGCTTAAACCATGTTCCTAATTAAATTTTGTTTCCCATTTAACAATTTCAAAATATATATAGTAAATATACAGTAATTCTATTTCTGAAATGCAAAATTATTTTTATTGAATGTATTTGTTCTTAGATATACACCTTGTTGTGCCCTGAGGAAAAATGTATTTTTTTATTTTGCAGATGTGATGTAGATCAAAAATGTATTCCACAGCAGTGGAAATGTGATGGTTATAAAGACTGTGATGATGGTTCAGATGAAATAAACTGTTCTTCAGAAAAAGGTTTGTGATTAGTAACAGAAGAAAATGTATGGTAAATTATAACAAGAAAACAGAGTTTGTTTCAACTTAAATTTCATACACAGTACACTGCCACATTATCGAAGTCATGCCATATATGATGGTGGTCTATGAAGTTCTTGCCTTCTGCTGTAAATTATTTTGTACTCCATTATATCCTATAATGATAAAAAAAAAAGAAGCTGGAAAATATTCATGCATGGTGACTATAAAACTTTCATGAATTTTGTGTGTTGTATTTCACTAGAAGTATCTGTGACTATAACCACATGGACCAGAGGATCTATTACCTATTTTTCCCTCTCCTTGAAAATTACCACCATTAAGTTACCAAAATTTCACATGAATTTTATAATGAATTAACATCAGAGATAAATAGCAGTCAAATGGTGTTTGAATTTAGAATAAAAGTAGGTAATATACGTATTTACATAGGTCTTGATTTTTTATCATTCTTATATTAAAAATAGATACTACTTAATGATTGAGTATCAAAGATAGAATTTAGTAAAAATTTGTAAGCTGCAAGTAGAACATACACAATTTACAAAGACTGGAAATTATTAGGTGTTGCAATGTTCACAGCTATGCAAACACTGCTCACATGACATATCAGATTATCTACGTTCAATCATAGTAAACGTTTTTTATTGCAAGAATGTATGCACCAGACAGTTTTAATCTGGGAAATTCTGTTAGGAAACAGTTATATTAGCAGACACTTTTTTTATTTTGCAGGGTGTCAATGTCACATCAGATCACAACATAAGTTATCTTTAACATGAAATAATCTATTACTATGTAGTATCATAGAAATGGTTGATTTTTTATTAATCTGCACACACATACACAAAAATTCCAAAATTTATGATTATGGTCCCTGAATCATGATACTAACTAGTACAAAAAGTATCCCACATGCTAATCTATTATATGAACAATGATTACGTGTAGTTTTGCTGAAATCTGTCCATTAGGTATGCTCACATTGATAAAGATTCTAAAATTAACAGTTTTGGCCTCTGTATCATGGAAAAGCGTGATATAAATCTATATAAGAAGTATTGTATATATTAACTGATGACATGGGCTATCACTTTATGATGATTTGGTGAAATGTGTTCATTAGTTTTTCCATAATGTATGGACTGACAGAGCAAAACTTACAGTTTTGGAGTTTGCATACAAGAACCTTGTAATTCATCAAGTTTAAAAATATTTGATATGTTAGCCCATGACATAAAGATCAAAATCACCCAGGTGAAAAACCTGGTTTGCCAGTAAATAAATGACTAATATCATAATTTTATATTTTTTTAATCAAATTAATATTATTAAATGCTAAACATTATTTGTTTCAACTGTATATTATATAATGTACCTCAAAAATAAATAACATTTAATATTATTTCAAACTATATGTATGAAAAATCATTTCAAGAATGTGTCCCAAAGTAATGGTCCTTGGATACAAACACCAATAATTTCCATAAAACAAATGACTTTTCATTACTTACAAGGGGAGACCCAAAAAAAATAATGGGAAATTCGTTATAACGTCTTTATTTCTTAATATTTTTACATCAAATTTTGATTACCTTCAAAGTATTCTCCATTCACTACAACACACTTCTTCAAATGATCCTTCCATTGTTCAAAACAGTTTTTAAATTTAATTATCGGGATGTTCTTTATGCCTTCCAGCGATTTTTGATTTACCTCCTCCACAGTGACAAAACACTTTCCTTTCATGTCCATTTTGAGTTTGGGGAACATAAAGAAATCACAGGGGCTACAGGGTGTGAGTAGGAGGGTGGACAATTGGTTTCATGCTGTTTCTGGTGAAAAAACTGCTTTACGGAGAGGGCGGTGTGGGTTGGCGCATTGTCATGATGGAAGAACGAGTCGCCTGAGTGCCAAAGATCTGCCCTTTCCTTCCGGATACTCTCCCTCAATCTTTTCAAAACCTCCAAGTAGAACTCTTGGTTGACAATTTGACCCAGGGGAATGAACTAAGCGTGCACAACACCTCTGCAGTTGAAGAAACAAATGATCATTGTCTTGATGTTTGACTTCACTTGATTAGCTTTTTTGGGATGAGGAGAGCCACATGTCTTCCACTGGCTTGATTGCTGCTTTGTTTCAGGGTAATATCCATAACACCACAATTCATCACCAGTAATAATGCTATATCCGTACGGCGGCCGACGTCGAACGGCGGAGGGGCGGACCGCAGGAGATGGTCACAAATAACCCGAACAAGTCCAAGGAGCAGGCCGAACGTAGTCCACAGACGCGCACTGGTTGTATCCGACGGGAGTTTCACAGAGTCCGAAGAGAGAGTACCGAACTTCACCGAGGATAAGCACAGTCACGAGTCCGAAAGCGATTCACTGAGTCCAAGAGAGAGTACCGTAGACGTAGCCGAGACGAAACACTGTAGAGAGTCCAAGAGACGAAGCACAGTTGACGGAGACGCGACCGGAAGCGCAGCGAACACCGAACTGGATGAATGGAGCTGCGCTGGCTTATTTATATCCGTGCCGGGTCGGCTCTGATTGGCCGTGGCGGAAACTGTGATGAGGTGGCGCTGGTTGGCCTGATGCCAGCGCCGTCTATACTAGGTCGATTTCCATGCCACCTACCGGGCATGCCGCAATGTCGGGATGGGATACCAGATCCCTCCCCCCTGAAGTTGGCACCTACGGACGGAAGCGCCCTTGACGATGCTTGGAGTGATGAGGCTGGAATGGTTGTGGTATCCCGGCCGCATCATGCGCCGACGTACTCCATGGTTGAGGACGTAGTGACGTGGGTGCCGATGTGGTTTGTGGATGGTTGATGGATGTGTCCAATTCGATGTCACTCTCGTCCGGCACTGCTGGCTTTCTTGGGCGCAAGTTGTTTCGTCGTTGTGGGGAGGGTGGTTGTGGGACGTCTGCTAATGGCGCTGATGGTGGTATACTGTATTCTTCCTGATATTGTTGTGATGGTGATGGGCCTGTTGTGATGTGAGGACGCAGCTGGTTTTGATGACGGCGTTCTATTCTGTGTGGCGTTTGTATTGAGATAACACGCCGTCCGTGTGTCCCCACTACTGTTGCTGGCATCCAGGTGGCATTTCCTCCATAGGCGCGTGCCCAGACCGCGCTGCCGGGTGTGTACCGATGGGACTGTCTGGATCGAGGCTCTGCCGGTGATGGTGCCAGGAGGTGCAGCATCGTTCGTGGTTGTCGCCCATGGAGCAGTTCTGCTGGGCTGCGACCATTAATTGGTGTTGTCCGGTATGTGCTGAGAAAGAGGGTGAGGGCGGAAGACGTCGTAGCTGCTTGAACGTCCTTACGAGCCGTTCTGCTTCGCCATTTGAGGCGGGATGGAATGGAGGACTGAAGATGTGTTTGATGCCGTTAACCACGCAGAATTCTTCGAATGTGGTTGCTGTAAATTGGGGGCCATTGTCTGAGACGAGGGTGCGTGGTAACCCCTCGATGGCCAAAACCTGGCTTAATGCATTTAGTGTGGCTTCCGTCGTTGTGGATGGCATGCGACACCACGTACGGGTACTTTGAATAGGCATCAATTATAAGTAGCCACATAGTTCCCAAAAATGGGCCTGCAAAATCCAGATGAATGCGGTCCCATGATTGGCGAGGTGTGGGCCAGGGGGCGAAAGCTTGCGGTGGCGCTGCCTGATGTTGGGCGCAGGCTGTGCAGCTGCGTACCATCTTCTCAATGTCTCGGTTGATTCCTGGCCAATAAGCATGTCTTCTTGCGAGTTTTCATACGGGACATGCCCCAATGTCCTCGATGTAGAAGCTTTAGAATTTGCGAGCGCAATTCCGCTGGGATGACCACACGATGTGTGTCGTTTTCTGCGTCCAACAGGATGACGTTGTCTGTGACCGAGAGTCTGTCAGATATGTGGCGCCATGTCTTAAATTCGTTGTCCATTCTGCGTGTGAGGTATGTTGGCCACCCGTGAATGATATAGTGCAGGACCTGGCGCAAGATTGGATCCCGCTGGGTGCCGGAGGCGATTCGGGCTGCTGTAATGGGGAACCCGTCCACTGTCTGCTTCCTCTCTGTGTCGATATGAAAACACAGTACTTCTTGTTGGTCGAATTCCGGATCGGGGCCGGCAGGCAGGCGTGATAGGGCGTCGGCATTGAAGTGTTGTGCTGTTGGCTTATATTGGCTTGTGTAATTATAAGCGCTCAGAAACATCGCCCATCGTTGGAGGCGTTTGGCCGTTCGCTCTGGGAGGCTGGAGCGGGGTCCAAATATTGCCACCAACGGTTTGTGGTCCGTGATAAGGGAGAACTTGGTTCCAAATAGATACACATGAAATTTCTTGATAGCGAAGACTATTGAAAATGCCTCTTTCTCGATCTGCGAGTAGTTGCATTGTGCTGGCGTCAATGTCTTAGAAGCGAACGCTATCGGTTGTTCAGAGCCGTCTTCATTCCTATGTGCGAGTACTGCCCCGATTCCATATGCTGAAGCGTCAGCTGCCACGACTAGGGGCCGTGTAGGAGAAAACGGCGTCAGACAAGGAGCAGACCTTAGCATGCGCTTTAGCCGGTCGAAGGCCCGTTGACAAGACGGGGTCCAGTTGTAGGCAACGCCCTTTTTTCGGAGCTGGTTGAGGGGTTGTGAGATATGTGCCGCTTGTGGCAGAAACTTTGAGTAGTAATTTATTTTCCCGAGGAAGGCTTGTAGTTCTGGCAGATTCTTTGGGAGGGGTAGGGAGTCTATGGCGGCCACGTTGCGGTCTGATGCCCTAATTCCCTCTTTGTTGAGCCAATGGCCGAGATATTCTACTTCCTCTTGAAAAAACCGACACTTCTCGAGGCGACACCTCAGCCCTGCCTCTTGTAATGCTGCAAATAGCGTGCGCAGGTTTTGTAGGTGCTCCTGGCGAGTGCTTCCTGTGACAATGATATCGTCCAGGTAGTTTGCGCATGCCGGGATGTGTCGCAACAGCTGCTCCAAGTATCTTTGGAATATTGCCGGTGCAGACGCGATGCCAAATGGGAGGCGCTTGTATTTGGTCTGCAAGGTCAATCTTCGAGAAGTATTCGCCGCCCGCAAGTTTAGTGAGAAGATCTTCTTGTCGTGGGATTGGATACGTCTCGACTTGAGACTGGGCGTTGATCGTAGCCTTAAAGTCACCACATAACTGGAGAGTGCCATTGGGTTTCAGGAAGATGACCAGTGGTGTAGCCCATGCGCTGGATTTGACCGGTTCGATTACTCCGATCTTCTGAAGTCGGTCAAGCTCCTGTTTTACTGCTGCACGTAAGGAGACCGGAATAGGTCTGGCACGGCAAAAACGAGGCACTGCCCCTGGCCGGAGGGTGATGTGAGCCTCGAAATCTGAGGCGCACCCTAAGTCTGGCGTGAAGATGGGTGCGAACTGTGTACAGAGATCATCCAGGTCCTGGAATGGGACCGAGTCCGATATGACCTGGACTTCGTCCACGATTGAGAATCCGAATCTGTTGAATGCGTCTAACCCAAAAATATTAGTAGCCGAGGGCTGATCCACCACGAAAAAGGTGATTGGTCTGGTGACTTGTTTGTAGGCGGCCGTGATGGAGACCTGACCCCGCAGGGAAATGTCTCTATTCCCGTATGATACCAAACGCCGTGAAGGTGGGGACAACGGTGGTGAGCCTAGTTGAGCGTAGGTGGCTTGGTTTATCAGCGAGACGGTTGCCCCGTGTCCACTTGAAAATGGATGTCCTGGTTGGCGACTCTCAGAGTTAAGTATAGTTAATGTGAGAGTGGGTCGCCAGTATGAGCTGCGGTCTGTAGTGTGTTGACCGTTTCTTGCTGCATGCGGGCTGTCGGGTTGGGGCGAGGTGCCCGGTTAAGGCAGACTGACCGCAAGTGTCCCTCTTTACCGCAGCGTGTGCAATGTGCCCAACGGTCGGGGCAATCTGCCCGTGAGTGCGAAGTGAAGCACTGTGGGCAAGACGGCAGGGGCCTCTGGAATCGTCGGCGGGGTGGGGGTCGGGGTTCGGACGTCATAGATACGTCGGACAGCGATGGCATCCTGCTTTGTTGGCGTCTGGAGCGCGCCATGGGTTTGCCTTGTGCGCGGGAGTTGTGTTGTGATGTTTTGACCGCCGCTACTTGTGGGCGTGCCATGAGGCGCTCGTTCGCTGCTTGCGCAATTTCATGCGAGTGCGCGATGCGTAGAATGTCCTCGAGTGATGGGTTGTCCAGCTTCAGTGCCGCTGTGCGCACCTCTGGGTCTGGACATAGCTGCACTATGACGTCGCGGATCAGGGAGTCTGCATATGAAGCCCTGCACTTTGCGTTTGAGCAAGTGGAGTCGCATTTACGGCTAAGACCTTGGAGATCAGTCACCCATGACCGGTATGATTGTCCCGGTTGTTTCTGATACTGATGGAACTCAAGGCGGGAGGCCACCACGTGGTATCTTTGAGAGTAGTAGCTTGTTAGCAGAGTGCACATTTCGTTGAATGTGAGGGCGACCGGATCTGATAATGGGGCCAGCTTCCGCAGGAGGAAGAACGTGTCGGGTGATGCCCACGACAGAAACAGAGAGCGCTGTAAGGCATCGTCCGTCACCTGGAATGCCGAGAAATGCTGTTTGAGCCGATGCAAATATGTGTCCCAGTCTTCCTTAGCGTCATTAAATGGTGGAAACGCTGGCGGCCGGATGTGTGAATTTTCCGAGGCCTGGACTGACTTGGCCTCCTGTGCTAACAGTTTCTCGAGTATTACTTGGAGCGTTTGCTGTAGCAGCGCTATCTGCTGTTGTTGTTGCTCGAGAATACGGGTCACGGTGTCCATGATGCCAGCTGTTAACCTTTTTTCTCGTCGCCAATTGCTATATCCGTACGGCGGCCGACATCGAACGGCGGAGGGCGGACCGCAGGAGATGGTCACGTATATCCCGAACAAGTCCAAGGAGCAGGCCGAACATAGTCCACAGACGCGCATTGGTTGTATCCGACGGGAGTTTCACAGAGTCCGAAGAGAGAGTACCGAACGTCACCGAGGATAAGCACAGTCACGAGTCCGAAAGAGATTCACTGAGTCCAAGAGAGAGTACCGTAGACGTAGCCGAGACGAAACACTGTAGAGAGTCCAAGAGACGAAGCACAGTCGACGGAGACGCGACCGGAAGCACAGCGAACACCGAACTGGATGAATGGAGCTGCGCTGGCTTATTTATATCCGTGCCGGGTCGGCTCTGATTGGCCGTGGCGGAAATTGTGATGAGGTGGCGCTGGTTGGCCTGATGCCAGCGCCGTCTATACTAGGTCGATTTCCATGCCACCTACCGGGCATGCCACAATGTCGGGACGGGATACCAGAAATAAGCTTCAAAAAAAAATTCAAGGTCCTCTTTGAGCTGATTTTGAAGCTCAAAACATACCTGAAGTCGACTCTCCCTTCACTCGTCTGTGAGAAGGTGAGGGACATTATTTGGCTGCAACCCTCCTCATATGCACATCTTCAGATAAAATCCCCTGAATTGAACTCCATGATATTCCAGACATTTCACAGAGTTGATCAATGGCTCGGCGACACTCTTCATGACCGAGGGCATTGATTTTGTCGATGTTTTCATCACTTCTTGACATTGAGAGACGTCCTTAACAGGGTTGGTCATTAATTGACGTAACTTAACTTTTAAAAAGTGAGAACTACTCGTTTAGACTCTGGTTTTTCTTAGGGCAGCATCCACACAAGCAGTCTTCAGCATTACAATAGTTTCTGCATCTGATTTCCCCAACAGGATACAAAATTTCACAGCCACGCATAGCTCTCAACAATCTGCCATCATGTTTTCACAGAAATTGAAAAAGTTGTTTTATTAAAGAAACTATCATGGGTGAACTGATGCTCTCACAGTGACACAACTTTGCACATTGACTCAGGTGGTCTGACCGTAATGGAAACCAGGTGGAACAATGGGTTCCCTCGCTCTCCCTCCCCACCGCAGCCCAATTCCCGTTACTTTTGGCTCCCCCCCCCCATATTACCAGCCAATTTTATCTAGATCTTGTAAATATTATTCAAAAGTAAATTTATTTTATGGAGAAATATGCTAAAATATTTTGTCTGGAAATATGTGCATCATTTCAGTGAATGAAGTTGTAATCACAACCTTTAGGCGCTAGGGCACAGAAGTGGTATGGGAAGGTATTATAACCAGTTGTGATAAGTATTTTTCATCAAATCAGTTAAAATTAAGTGGTAAATACCTTTTAGTTAGTTATTTACAGTGCGTACATCAATAGATAATCATCCCAGGAATGTGTTTTCCAACTTGGAATATTGAAAAAATATCTTTTAAAGATCAATGTTAAAAACATAATCACAAACATTTTATGTTAATAGTGTCAGACCACATATAAAATGGCAGCCATCAAACATATAGGATATGTTTATTAGAAAACATCATTTCGTTAATGGTCATTTTGGGAATCTTCCATACATGATGACACGTTCTTGATATGATGGTGACATTCCTGAAATGGCTACTTTGTTTCTGCGGTGATATAAACTATTGTGATTTCTCTGCAAATTTACTGTTTTTTTTTTAAATAATTTTTAGTACTTGTTATATTTGTCATTGCAATATGGAGTCTCACAAGGCTGAGGAAAACAAACAAAATACCAAAAAAGCAGCATTAAAAGGAAGACTTAGCATATTTTTGCTGATGGGAAAAAAGAAACTTCCAGTAAAATATTTTTTTTAGATAAGATGACTACTGAACAGAGAGAGATAAAAAGGGCTATGGACAGAGCATACTATCAGAAGAAAAAAGCATAAAAAAAAGTGAAGAATGTTACTCCGATGACAGAGTGGGAGAAACAAAAACAGATAAAAAGTTGGAATAAAGCATCAAGAAAATACAAGGAAAAGAAAAAGTCATTAGAAAATATAGTGATCATACAACACCAAATTGAGATTATGATTTAGCTGCAACTCCTTCAGTGAGAAAACATGTATCAAGGAAAATAGTAAGGAAATCTAGATCGAAATCAATCTTTAAAATTAAAAACAGGAACAAATATTGTTCAAAAGAAACATAATATAGAGTATTTAAAGAAAAAAACTATGAAAGACAGGTTGAAAAAAGAGAACCTGTACCTCTAATTCCTAACAGTAAAGTAGATTCTTTAATAAAAGACATTCAAGTTCCTCTTGAAGTATGCGAAAACTTGTTTTTTAGCAAAGTATTGTCAGCACAACTACAAGAAAATTACAGAAAAATACAGAAGAATTCCAAAAATGTGTTAGTGGAAAAATCTTTAGTAAATACATACTGCTTCATATGGCTCGGAAGTACTAACCAAAGGAGAAAAATAATAATTCCACTTTCAAATCATATGCTCAAGTTTGCGAGATAGTTTTGAAGCCAGTAGTTTGTTGAAAGATCATAGAGTTCTTTGAAAGAAATGGTGTCAGTAGGATGTTCCCAAATAAGAAACTTTTGTAAAAAAAAAAAAAAAAAAAAAAAAAAAAATTGTGTTAAGAAAAAAAAGTGCATCCTTTTAATC
This sequence comes from Vandiemenella viatica, assembly GCA_031002005.1. Lineage (NCBI taxonomy): Eukaryota > Metazoa > Arthropoda > Insecta > Orthoptera > Morabidae > Vandiemenella > Vandiemenella viatica. The sequence goes on from JARYHS010013630.1 coordinate 348,117,472, forward strand.
ACAGTTAAAAACTGACACCAAAATTAATCAAAGAAACTGGAGATAATTTAACTTATGAAATACTACTCAGAGCGAAACCATTTTGGGTGGTAGCTCCAAAATGCAGAGATCGATGAACTTGTTTGTGTGTCAAATATAAAAATTTTGAATTCAACAAATAACAAAAGTTATTTGGTTATACAATGAACATGGGCATGGAAAAGGACTAATGCATGGCATATGTAGTTGTCTTAAAAGGACTGCCAACATCTATTTGTTGATGGGAAAGGACATGAAAACAGCCTAGGACTTTGCCAGTTTATTTACAGATTCTGTTATCAAAGTAGAAGTGATTCCTGATAATGACATAACAAGGGCAGAAAGCATCATTTTGAAACCTTTGTATGACATTTCAGGTATTATGAATAACACAAAAATTACCTGGCAAAGAGGGCCAGAAGTTTTAATACAAATACTTCGAAATGAACATTTCCACAAGGAGTTGAAACTGTCTATGTTATCTAATAATTTGAACGTGAACTCAGTTGAACCCATGGATCTTTTTAAACCTTCAAAAAAATCTCATAAACCAGAAGAGCCCATGGATAAAAATAATTTTGAAGAGCTGCAGAAATTTGAAAGGAGACATATTATTTATAACATATCATCAGACGAAGAAGATTCAATGGCAATTTCTGCTTTCAGTAGACTGAGAAAAAATCCAATAGTATTTACAAAGCTTGTACATTTTATGGCCAAGGCAAAAAACTTTACATAAAAACTTAATATCCCCTAGGACATTTTTATTAAAGAACCAACTCAAAAGACAAATATCCATTTCTAATTGCCACATATCACACATGTATTGATAAAGATGATGGGGAAATTCTAGTAACGTTCTTAAAATCTTGCCAGAAAATTAGCTTTGAGCAAATGATTAGTATTATTCCTACACAATTATTGAAAAAATAACAGAATAAAGTGTATTATTATTTCAATATTGATGTTTATATTTTGCAAAAAAAATATATTTTTGTGACTATTTAATAATCTTAAACATTAAGAACATTTTTGTTACAAAATTGAATTTAGATTACACTGTATTACTCTAGGTACTGCTGAACTGATTTAAAGTTAATTTTATGACAAGTACCTACAAGCCTTATGTCAAATAAGTATACTATTTTGAAATTAATTGTTGTTTATAATTTCAATATTTTATCTATATTGTCATTCAGGAAACACTCGTGTCATTTCATGAACACCTGATAATTTCCGGGAATGCTTCTAAAATTGCAAAAACAAATACAATCTTAGATCCCTTTGTTAAAAAAAAAAAAAAACAACATAGTTTCATTATAAATGTTTAATTCTATGAATCTAAGGTTAATTTTACTGTGAAAGATGCTGATAATTTTATACATACAAATAGTAAATTTTCCTCATTTGTGGTGGTATTTTGTTTTAAAAATGATTTTATATGAAATGTTTTGCATTTGTTAAATTTCTTATTATTACCTAAGCTACAGTTCAAAGCAAAAATAATATGTTTAAGAATTTTTTGGATACTTCATTGACTTAACAAAAATGTTCCCTAATTGGTCGATTTTGGGGATATCTCTCATTAAATTCTGTAATTAGTTCTGTGCTTGCCCCATTTAACTATTTATCACAAGCATGCCTATTTTAATATTCATAGGTTCCAGGTATTTTCATCATAAAACCAAATTTGAAATTTGTCACCTTAGTGATTTTGAGCCATAAATTATTAGTATGTGCAGTTTTGTTAAAATATGTCATTATTTTTTAGGTGATGTGTAGACAGTAAAAAAAAAATCAATAATTATGATTTTTGCCTCTGTTTCATTTGAACTACTGGATACAATGTACCATATGTATAACTATGTGCAGTTTATTAAAATCTGTCAGTTTTGTGTCAACAGGGAGACAGACATACAAAAATTCCAAATTTTACTGTTTTGGCATCTCTATCATCAGTAGTGTACATTACAATTAGTCTTTTATAAATAAATTTAGTTTACAGTCTTCTACAATTTTATTATATAGCATAAATAATAATTTTTATAAAAAAGCTCTGAATTTCAAATTAAATTAACAAATGTTTTTCCTTTGGGTGTTCATATTTTATTAGGGAGTGTCTATAAACCACGTAGCTCCATTTTGGCCGCCAGTGAACACCGTCTCCCTTCCACATAACCTTTGTACTGTTTTCTCCTGTCAGACTATTGTAAATTACATACAGAGATAATTAACCAAGGGAAATAAATATTCATATGCTGCTGTGTGTTCTGTTCCTCATTTTAATTGTGAAAATTGTTATAAAAAGAAAGCTACATGGCCTGGCTCGGAACCAACCCCCCTCTCCCCACCTAGCCCAGCGTAGCCTTCTAGCTAATGCCTCCCCCCCCCCCCCCCCCCTCGCTGGACCAAGCTACGCAGTTTGTGAACATTCCCTTACTTAAGATGTTAAGAAATATTTAATAGTCCTATCATTTACTATCTTGTCTATAACCTATTTAACCACTGGTATGGTTAACAAAGGTGCCATAATTTTTAGCTATTATATAAATTAACTTCCATAAATCCTTAAAGGACCAGAAAAGTTGAATAAATGTCCCCTGTATAGTAGCATTTCTATACTTTCAAGCAAAATAAGTAACTTTTTCTAGTGTAATCACATAAAGATATGTCACATAAGAAAACAAACTCCAAGTAGCCACGAATAAGACACATAACAAGATACCTCAGAAATTTTTTTAAAATTCTTTCAGGGTACTAGATTAGTCAGAATTGAGGTTGATTTAACTTAATTTACTTGTGATGGAGCAAATGCTCTGTTATCAACTCCTCTACACCAATTTTACCTTTGTCAGGCCCAAAAAGTTAATGGCCGGGGGGGGGGGGGGGGGGGAGTTAACACTTTTGCCTAAACTGTGAACAATTAAGTTCTTGACCTGTGTGGCCTTTCTAGTACCTTTAACATTTAATAAGTCGGCTGCCATGAATTTGTATTATAAGCCCCAAATACAAAGGGTGTAATGAAATGAATTCACTTGACACAGTTTTAAATCACACAATTCTTGAAATTAAGTTCACTTTTACAATATCGGTACCAGAAATATGGGTAAAATATCGAACAACGGTTTCATTGAAGATTACAGGGTAAGCACAATCATACGAGAAGATAAGCTCATTAAGTCCCCAACTTTAGGAGTACCCAATTGTTATAGCATGTTGGAACTCACCGCAACCACTGCTGCTTGGACCAGTTTGCCCCGCTAAATAGCGCGAAGTTACACGTTTGATTTCCAGCAAAAGAATGACACAATTCATGGTGGCTGCATGGCGTTTTATAAGCTTTGCCAGGCCTATGACATCAGTAACTTTTTTCTTTCATTAACATCTTCCAAAGTATGAAATAGTTTAACTTGCAATTTAGACCCAGGCTACATATGATCACATTCTGTCTATTTTAATTTAATTTAATATTCAAAAGGGTTTCTACAAGATTAAAATTGAAGTCTCTTTTGTCACTGGTTAGGCATGATCTTACATGCTGTAACAACAATTAGCAACAATCTATCTTTAAAAACTTAATTATCTGATAAATGCTTCAACTTTTTGCCGAAACCATTATATATTTGTGATCCTCTTAATTTACACTATCCACTGATATAAATTTCTAAACTGTATTCCTTTTAGTTAAAAAGTTCATTTTTTCTCTTAATTAAAACTGCTAATTAAACTTTGTGAAATTAGTTAATTTTACTATCAAAATATCCGGAACAGTGCTGACTATAGCTAGTGATAAAAGATCAGCTGTGACTTTAGTCAATTCAAAGTTATCTCGTATCTTAAATTTTTGCTTTTCTAATCGCATGTCCCAAAACGTGAACAAACCGAATTATCTCTTAAAATAAATTTTTGCCAATATAATGAATACACTTTAAAATGAATCTTATGATACGTTTTCACTGTGAAAATGAATGCAGGAAAATCCCTTCATGTTGACAATTACCTTACACAAAATTGATCTATAGAATATTTTATTGCTGGGGATGGCTAGTGGGAATGCTTTTGGCGAACTAAAGGGTGCCTTAATCCTTTTCTTATTAATTTTTTATCTTTAGTATAATTTCACCACCCACCCACTTTTGCCCTTTAGGAATTTTGATTTTAAATTCTTTTAGTATTTTTGGAAAACTATTCTGAAATTTGTTTGGTATTTTATTTCAATTCCTCACATTACTATCTACTAAAAAAAAAAGAAGAAGGTTTCTTCACGCCTGAAATTAAGAGCCAGATTATGGTCATGGTCATATCTTTACTTCCATTCACTACTCCTAATTCTTCTACAAATATCCTTCCTTGTCTCATCCCAAACATATGCCTTGAACAATTTTCACCTTACTCCTTTATTCCAATGAATCCAATCCAGCTCCTTCAATATAAAAGTTGCAGATTATGCCCTGCAGTAATTTTCACAAGCTAATCAAGCTGCCCTCTTTTACACCCCCTTGAACTGCTGTATTTGATTTCCAAAATGTGGGTCTCATACTACACACCCATATTCAAGCAGTTCTTTCAGAAAGGTTACCCATCAGCTACCCCTTGTGTCCTGCCTAGTGTTGCAAACTGAAAAAAAAAACAAAATGTTTTGTTTTTTTTTTCAGCTTTGTGAAAAAAAACATGAAAAAAAACCTAGCACCCGTTTTTTTTTCTAAATTTTGTTTTTTTTTTCAGAAAACAATATATTTGATAAATTATAGTTTTATTTAAGGAACTTCCATTTTACATGTGTGTTTTAAGTCTTACTGAATCATATAATGTCTCACATAATTATTCATAAGTGTATCTATATAGGTAACATAATTTTATTCATCCTCTATGTCAGTACCACATTCACTAGTATCAGCACTACCAACATTAGTTCGATCGGTGTCGGAATTTTCTGTCTCTTCTTCTGTCTCCTCTAGATCCATAACTTCAGAAATAGTTAAATTTTCTCTTACTGGTTGTTCTTGTATTGTATGCAATTTTAAATAGTGAGCAAAGTACACACTGTGCATAAAGACTGTGCTGATAATTCTGTGTTAAGGTCTTTTAAGTTTGAATTAAAATCTATTATCATACAAAATAGGAGCTTTACTTCTTTTCAATCGTTTATTTACACCAACGGTTGCAAGGAAACGATTCATAATTAGGGACCGTGCACAAACTACGTGGCTCGGTCCAGAGGGAGGAGGGGTTAGCTGGAAGGCTATGCTGGGCTACGTGGGGGGGGGGGGAGGGGTGTTCCGAGCCAGGCCACCTAACTTTCCTTTCGTAACATTTTTCACAGTTAAAATGAGGAACTGAACTCAAAACAGCATGTGAGTATTTATTTCCCTCAGTTAATTATATCCGTATGTAATTTGCAATAGTCTGACAAGAGAAAACAGTACAAAATGTCTTCTGGAATCAAAACGGAAGAAAGCTACGTGCTACGTGAGCGGGGAGGGGGGGGGGGGAGCCACGTAGGGCTACATGGGGGAGGAGGGGGGGGGGTTCACAGGAGGCCAAAATGGAGCTATGTGGTTTATGCACGCTCCCTTTTTTGATAATTTAATGAGTCAGTACCACTATACTCTGAGAGTTGACAAGTATACGAATATAAGGAAATCCCAATAAGTAATAAAAGAGGCAAAAAACCGTGGATAAATTTTAAATTCCTAATTTTTTTAAAAGATCTGTAGGTAATTTTGTAGGGTTGGCAGCACTATTTCAAATAGCAAGTAGCAATCCAAACAATGGGGAATGGGGATTCCTTCTCGCGCAACCTAGTCTCTTCGGGAAATCCCCGTTCATAAAGAAAATTTCAGTCAATTTTGCCAATATTTTTGTAATTTTTTTTCCTACTGAACCAGAAAAATATAGTTGATTTTAAACTAAGAGAAGTACTTAGAATAAACTCTAAAACAGTCATTTTAAACGATAACTGCCTTACAAATATGAGATTTAGTAGTTGTGAAAAAAAACGTGTTCCAGAAAAAAAACATGTTTTTTTTCAAAGTTTTTTTTCATGTTTTTTTTTCAAGCCAGAAAAAAAACCGTTTTTTTACAACACTAGTCCTGCCCAGTTGAGTTTATCATCAAATGTTACCTCAAGATATTTACACTTCAAGTCTTCCACAACAATTCCTTCTGTACAATATATTCATTAACAGCTTTTGTGCTTTTCTTTTTAAAAAAAAAAAAAAAAAAAAAAAAAAAAAAAAAAAAATTCCTAATCAATTTGACAACAATAGATTATAGCAAATATCATTAGGCACTATATGTAAGGTAAATAAAGATAAAATAACACTCCACTCACCAAAGATGAAGGGAAGTGAGCAGCAAGAACAAAAAAACAGCCCACAAACACACACAAAATAATAATAATAATTTTCAGGGAAATTAGAATATGTGATTGTGCTGGTGCTAGTACCCACAGTTAATACAGCCATAAGGGAGTGTCCATAAACTATGTGGCTCAGTCTAGGCCCTAGGGAGAGTAGGGGTTGGCAGGAAAGCTACATTGGGCTACATGCAGGAGAGGGGGGGAGGGGTGGTTCCGAGCAAGGCCACGTGGCTTTCCATTCATATTATTTGTCACATTTATTTCTGTTATTTAATTATCTCTGTATGTAATTTACGGTAGTCTGACAAGAGAAAACAGTACCAAATGTCTTCTGGAATCAATAGGGGAAAAAGCTAAGTGGGGATGGGGTCATGGGTGCCGGCAAGATTGCTTCTAGGGGGGCACCAGGGCTGCATTGGTGCCCCCCCCCCCCCCAATCGGCCCAAAAATTTGAACTTTTTTTTTTTTTTTTTTAGCTCTACTACTGCCCACACGGCGACCCGGGATGTAGGAGGGTGCACCAGGGCTGTAATTGGTGCTCCCCACCCCCTATCGGCCCAAATTTCCGGGCGACCTGGGATGTCAGGGGGGTGCAAGTGCACCCCCTTGCACCCCCGTCCCGGCGCCCATGGATGGGGTAAGGCAGAAGCCACGCCAGGCTACGTGGGGGGAGGGGGGTTTACAGGAGATCAAAATGGAGTTACGTGGTTTACGGACGCTCCTTAAATAGAATTTAGATTAAATTATGCACATACAATGACTGAATACAACTTACTCATTTCTAGTGAAGTAAAAATAAAAATTATTTACTATTTTGATTTACTAATGAAGTTTATGTACCCAATATTTCATTGTTTAATTTAAATTATTAATAAAAATTTTGTTTGGCACTGTTATCTACATCGTAGGTGACATTTTGACTGCCAGGCCACGTCTCTCTACATGCCCAGCAAATGAGCTTAGGTGTGTCGATGGTCGCTGTATTACACTGCAGCAGTTATGTGATGGAATACGAGACTGTTCTGATGGAATTGATGAGGCCAGCTGCAGTGTATCGGGATGATTCCACAACAATGTATACTTTCTGAATAATTTTTTGTTAACAGAAAAACAACTAAGTACAAAGTGGAACAGTGCAATCACTTGCTAAAGAAACACTTGCCAGAAATAATAATTGTGCTTTTACAATGTAAATAAGACTGCTGAGGGATTTGTATTTCACATTTGTTTCATTTCTTGTCAATTGTAGGCTAAATAAGTGATAACGAAAACACGTATTTACAAATTTTTCAAAACATTCATTTTTTCATCTATTTAAAATTTGTAGGAATGTAGGCACAAAAAAATGGAAACTTGGGTAATTTCCCAGAAGTTCTCTGTGAACTGATATGTACAACCATACTTTTGTCTGACAGATTGCTATGCAAAATACTTTAGAACCTAAAACTGGAGAAGTCTTACAAATTGCTTTTTTTTTTAATAAAAAAAGGTGGGGGGGGGGGGGGTTTAGATCTCTGGAAGTTCAAAAAGTATCATAAACATTGCATAGTATATGGTATGCTTCTATAAGATCTTAGTGTTATTAAGGATTAAAAAAATATGAAACTCACAACAAGTTTAATTTGCAGAAGGCAACATTAAAAAATAATAAATTAAGGTGCTTTATATGAGACAAGTCTGAATGTTGAATGTTGGTATTACTAGCTCAAACTTATTATTATATTTCAAAGAAATAATAAGTTGGCTGGCAAGTTCTGAATTCATGAAAGTGGAAAAGAAACCAATTCTAAAACATGAATTCTGTTTTCAAATTTAAATGATAATTTTGTGTAATTGATATGAAATATTCATTAACAGACTAAAATATATCATAAAAGTTCATCTAACTATAACAAACTCAGAATTTAACAGGTAAAGTTAAATGTCAGATTGATATATATATATATAAACCAGCAATACTATAAATTGGAGGAACTGATTTTAATAACCAGTCCTCAGCTGCTTCTGGGAAAACTGGAGCCAAAGTAAGTTTTAATTGGGTGATAATTAGGAATAACATTTCATGGAAATTTCCTCTTGATGTTATAATGATGTAAGTTGATTTCCCTCATTTTCACTGATGAAAACATATTGTGTATCCTTCTTAAGAGAAGATGTTATAAAATATTATTTAAAGTAAATACATGTTAAAAGTGTTGCTGTTGAACACTCTGTATAAATGTGTGTATGTAGTTTTAATATTATATATGTAAATAAATTTTTACATGTTTCACATATTCAGGTTTTCAAATTTAACCTCCAGCATACCAACTTCCTTCCTTCCTCATGTTAGTGATATCAGTGATGTATGCTTTGATTGTGAATGTAACAAGTGAGATTTGTGACCAAGAGGCTGTTTTCCTAGATATCTCAAAATTCACTTATACAATTAAGCCATCTATCAATTGACTTTCGGAACATGATATTCAAGTATTAACCATCATTACTTTAAAAGAAAATAGCTTCACAAGCATTGCTTTTAGAAGTTTCCTTAATACCATAAACTGGAAAATTATTTACAATGCACAAGGTACAAACGAGAAATGCAATACTTTTTTTATAACATTGACTCAAACTATTCTCAAGTGAGTTAAGTGAGAACTGATGTACTGTATTGCAGTGTACTACTATATGGTCTGTAGTGCTCTAGTGTTTTTATTGATTGATTACTACAGTTAATACATGCAAATATTAGACTGCATTCCAGTACAAAATTGTGATTAATCATTACTTTCGATAAACTCGATGAAATTGTGAATAATTACTATTTTAAGACCATTGTATAGAAAATGGAGTAAAATGTGAAGATTAGAATCCATTTCAGTACAAAATCATGATTAATCAATTCTTTCGACAAAATCGATGAAATTGTGAATAATTACTATTTTTATTGTATAGAAAAACGGAGGAAAATGTGAATATTAGACTGAATTAAGTAAAAGAATGCAGACCGCTGTACGGGACCAGCGCATGCATATAAAGGGTCGGTCCAGAGTATTTGTGGAGGACGGTCAACCGGTAGAGGCATGCAGGTGGTTCACTAGCATAACTGGTCCCCAGGACGGCGCGGACCAAACCGGGTGGCCTTGGGGGCGGCCTGCCAGCCGGCTGAGGGCCAATTAGCATAACCAGTTTCCAGGACGGCCAAGGCGGAAGGCCTAGAAAGAACTCCTGTCCGGAACGGCAACCATTAAATACATAGGTAGGTAATAGCCTCGGCAGAAATTTTACTTAAAATGCCGTGGGGAGTAAAGCAATGTACGCAGGTAGGTAAAAGGCCATTTATCATCACTCTGACAGAAATTTTAATTAAGTTTTAAGGTAATGGACTGTTAGAGCAACGGTGCCTTGGCCGCAGGAGGTGGAGAAGGGGGCGGATGGCCGCGGCGTGAGGAAGACCTTGAGAGTGGGGACAAAGCCTCAACTACCTCCTACTCATAAACAAAAAAAGTAACCCCTTCACACAGCTGGCTTTGCGCGACTTTATGTCGGAGAATTAGACTGAGTGTTACTGAATAGCATGAACAAAATACTAAAGGGAGAATTTGGACTAAGTGTAGACCAAAACAAGAAAATGTGTTGAAATGAAGCATAAATGATAGCAATAGGAACGGATGCAATAAGAGAAGTAAGCGAATTACTTGGGAAGTAAAATTACAACCAGTTGCCGGAACGGGAATTATATAAAAAGCGGAATAGTATTGGAAAAAGAGCCTTCTTGAAAAAGAGGAATCTTTTAGTTTCAAATATTGATCAAGGATTCAGAAAGAACATTTTAAAACTCTACGTGTAGAGCTCTAGGAACACCAGAAAGAAGGAAAATTGAAACATTTGCATAGAAGCATGCTGGAAGTTATGTGGACAGACAAAGTACCAAATGAACTTGTTTTGGAAATGATGGGTGTGGAAAGAAGTTTGTGGAAGAATCTTACAAAAAGAAGAAATATGATGGTAGGTCATATTATGAGACAGGCGGGAATGGTTTATTTGTAAATGTAGGGACCAGTCGAATGTAAGAACTGTAGAAGACAGAGATGAGAATATATGAAACAGATAATTGAAGACATGGGTTGTATGGGGTATATTGAGATGAAGAGGTTAGCACAAGACAGGAAGAGTTGGAGGATTGTCTCAAACCAGTCGAAAGACTGATGACCAGGGTTCTGATCTTTAGGACAGGTGATATTCTTTTCCTGCCTTCTTTTTTAGTTTAAATGCTGAGTAAAGTACTGATTGACCGTTTCTTATTGTAATTAAATGTATTTTGCATAACATATAAATGCATATTTAGGTCATTTCCTAGTTTTGGTCACATTAAGATAATATTTATGATCATACGGTCATATTTTGAGGAAAAATCTGGTAGTTTTTTAATAGTACCTGGATATCACTAGATATAGATGAGAAGAAATTGAGATAATTATACGCAGAACTGTACTTCTGCTATACAGGTGGGGAAAAAACTAATTTTCACTGTGGTCAGAATTCACCAGTTAAAAATTAAAGTAATACATTATTGTAACTCTCTAAAAGTAATGTTACGCCCGCCTTTTAATCTCGACAATGCAGTAGAAGCATGCCTCTCTCTATACGCTTCGATCATTATCTCAGTGAAATATCCTGTCTTCGTTAAATCTGCAGTGGATCAGTGAGTAGACCCACCGCCATGCTGAAAATAAAATTTCCAGAACGTGCGAAGTTACGTAAGGGAATTTAACCCTTTTGCGGGCAAAATAGTTCTGGCAGCCTAACAAACCAAATTAATCTTAAAAACTATCTAGAACTGTCTTCTTAGTATTATCGAGAAGAGAGTCCAAGTTTCTCTCTTTGTCTTTTCCTATACGAGGAGGTGGGAAGTAATAAAAAAAGCTTGTTGTTTATCAATTTTCTTTTTATTTATTGATATAAAATCCATAATTTATACACAAATATGCTCCTTTCTCTTTCCATATAATTTTCTGAAGCAGGGTTCACTGCTTAAAGGTACATCACATGTTGTGTACATTTACCTAGTGCGTTTTTCAGCAACTTTAGTTCTGCAATTTCTGCACCTTCTGTAAGTGTTACTTACAATTGGTTGATGGGTCCCTACACATATCAGTTTTACATCATCAGGCACTTTCCCTCTTTTTGCCAGAAATGCTGGCTTGCAGCCATACCGTTTTCTACAAGAAAATCCTGCAATCAACTGCCTGTCAAGGTGAAGCCCGAATGTCAGTTGATCATAATTTCCGGAATTTCTTTTGTTTTGTTTGCATAAAAGCTGTTTATTATTACTTAATCCAATAAAAACTAGAAGATCCTGTGCCACCACTCTACAGAACGCATTCCTACTGCATATCGTTCCCTAAGTTGGCCAGATCTGTCCACACCTCCAATAATTTTGATGTAACAACGCACCACTAATTTGTTTTTGATATTGTGAAAATGCGAACAGTCACTTCCCCATTCCTCATTACTTTCTTCCGAAACTGAGTACTCCCCACTAGTACTAGGAATTGCAGGCATACTTATATCAATATCTGTCTCTGTAACTTCATTCTCAGATTTACTGTTTCTCTCCATGTGTGAATCATCCAAAGCATTCAGTTCATCTGGAGCTTCAGGACTTTTTCTCCACATCAGAATCATCATGAAAATAATATATCATACACCACATCTTGACACCTTGGGTTATTCAGGTCCAGGTATTCAGACATCTGAATGTAGAATAAGCAGATAAATAAAATGTATGACAGCATACAAGGCAGGAAATATGTCACTGTTATTCAAATGTGTGCCACTATAATTATAATATGAAATGTTAGGTCCACAGCAATAAATATTTGTACATGAATTATCAAATAATAGGTTAGGTTCACAAACAGAACATCGATATATAATTATATTTGACATATATAAAACCTATTCAGTGCAAATATTCCCAACAAGTTATTGAGATTCTCCAAGTAATACTAACAAGGGACAGTGCCGTGGGAAGATTACTTCCCACTTGAAAAAATTAATTTTGCAAACTACATGTACAATTTTTTTTTGTGTGCAATACTTGAGAATATTGCTAAGGTACCTAATTACATAAATAGTATTCAGAATTTGTTAATGATTTTCTTTAATAGCAATTTATTCGAAAAAAAAACAGCAATTTCGTCCAACACAGCTTGAAAATGGATGCAAATTTCACAATGATCATCAAGAAATTTGTATTCCACAGATCTCTATGTAAAAATGCACCGTAAAGCGATTTTAACATGTTTCTTCAAGCTTCTGGCAGATGGCAGCATGGAGGTAGGAATAGTGGGGAGACCAAGTGTCGCTTAAACTGTGAAGCAGCCTGTCTCCGGAGCCGCCACCTTCGTGAGTTCAAAACATTGGTCTGTTTTCATTAGCTTCTTGCTGTGAACATTTCATGTTCGGATATTTCAAGGTGTTTTATAATGCCAAATTGTGTTGCCTATGGTTGCACAAACAGAACAAATAAAAAACAACTTGGAATAACTTTCCACAGGTAAGTCACGTTGAAATTACCTTGTTCTTGAAGTATTTGTAGTGCGGCGTCTGCAAGACATAATAGATGTCATTATAGATTTACAGTGCCTGTTAAAAAAGTTTATTCACAGCTCTCAATTGGACGACGGTGTTATCAAATATTTGCTGATGCAGAGAACCATTTTATCTTACTATTTTTCACGTGTGGATAAAGTTTACATCGCGATGAAGCGAATACATTATTCTATGTGCTTTAGTCCAGTTGTACCTAATTTATGTTGAAAGTGTTTGATGAAATTAATTGTGATAACTTGTGATATGCGATCTAGTAATCATAATTAAGTACATTTTGTTGTTATCTGAAATGTAATTTGCAATACGTTTAAAGTGTTTGGTTGCATTTGCGTCGTTTAACTCTTTAGCGACAAAATTAAATCAAATTGTGATTAGGTTGAAATGCAGCCTGTTGCAGAATATTCTTTTTATAGCATAAGGAACAAATTATTTATTTGTTATTAGTAATTTATTGAGCACATTGTTAATGACACAAGCTTGCGACTTTTGATATATGGTAGCAAGATAATTGCACTGGCCAGTTCTATCATTACCGTGATATGAATTCTTATGTAACTTAACGAAACTAATTGAAAGTAAAGAACAAAATTTTTTGATATCACTCCTAGTTATTTTTTCTTTTGGTCCAGACTGCATTTAGATCTAACAACCTCACTTTTGAGACATTATATGTCGAGAACTAAGCGAAATATCAAGCTGTAGGCAGAAAAAAGAAGTTTTATTTCTGCATACAAAATTCGTATCAAAAATTATTTAGCAGCTTGTTTTTCTTAAATTCTAATGTTTGTAGGTTATATCAATTAGGGTATTTATAAATATGACCCCATAAGACTTCAATTTTAGTAATGCGATGATTAAAAACGAAGAAATTCTTCCGTTCCGTATGCATTCCTTGACCCTACCAATATGACGACCTCCCCACCCCACCGCTCTCCACTCGGCGTCACATCGTTGCATGGAGAAGGTCCCTTACGTGGTCTCCTCTCTTTTCTTTGCTCCATGGAGGGCAGCACTTGTCAGAGGTGGTTAATGTGCTTCCCTCAAGAATTTTACTTCGATTTGTCGAGTGGGAGGAAGGTTTCCCACCGCCCCCCCAAAGGGTTGAGGAGTATTTTAGTACATATGAAAGAGTTCTATTCTCTAAATTATCTGAAATTAGGCTTCAACAAAACGATTTAAAATTTAATTTCCAAATTGTGCAGCGAGAGCACGGAAATAAATTATACTGTCTACATGAAAGCGAAACTTCTAGATTTAATAAATGATGTATAATTAAGCATGTTTTGATGTAGAGTAAATTTAAATGGTTGGTCATATTTTGTAATTTTCAGGTCATATTTACCCATTTTTAAAGCCATATTTGCCTGAATATTTCACTGTTTTTTTTTTTTTTTTTTTGGTCATAAAGATCCGATCCCTACAGATGACATGAAAAAATTAGAGAAAATCTCTTTGGAAGGGTGAAACGCCGGAGTATGGGATTCAGTCACTGGTTTTGTAAGTCAGGGAAGGAATACGAAGTGCTAAGCTCGAGGCTACAGTGAAAAAACGCCTCTTCCTTCGCATCATACAGGCCTATAACTAGAAAACACCGATACCTTGACTTATTCATAACTGGAGGTAGAATTCCAAAAGTTATCCTTATCATTAGACAAGACCGTTACCTTCATTTTTTCATAACTACACATACAATTCCATTAGTTCTCCTTTTTACTAGAAAACACCATTACCTGCAGATAGAATTCCATGAGTTTTCGTTATAACTAGAAAAGACCGTTACCATTACTTATTCATAACTGCAGAAAGAATTACATGAGTTTTCCATATAACTAGAATAGACCTTTACCTTTACTTTTTCATAACTGCAGATTGAATTCCATTAGTTTTCATTATAACTATAAAACACCGATTCCTTTACATTTTCATACCTGCCGATAGAATTCCAAGACTTTACCTTATAATTAGAAAATACCGTTACTTTTACTTTTGCATGATTGCAGATAGAATTACACTAGTTTTCCTTACAACTAGGAAAGACCGTTACCTTTACTTTTTTATAATTGCAGATAGAATTCCATAACTTTTGCTTATAACTAGAATAGACCGTTACCTTTACTTTTACTTAACTGCTTATTGAAAACAATTAGTTTTGCTTATAACTAGAAACTACCCGTTACCTCAACTTTTTCGTAACTGCAGATGGAGTTCCTTAAGTTTTCCTTAAAAGTATAAAAGACCGTTACATTTACTTTCTCATAACTGCAGATACAATTCTATGACTTTTCCTTTTAACTAAAATACACCCTTATCCTTACTTTTTCATAACTGCAGAGATACATCAGTGAGTTCTCCTTATAACTACAACAGACCGTTACTGTTTCCCTTTTCATAAATGCAGACAGAATTCCATTAATTTCCCTTATAACTCAAACATCATTACCTTTATTTTTTAATACCAGCAGTTAGATTTCCATGAGTTATCCCTAAAACTAGAAAAGTCGGATACCTTTACTTTTTAATAACTGCAGATAGCATTCGATGAGTGTTACTTATAATTGGAAAAGACTATTAACTTTAATTTTTAATAACTGCAGGTAGAATCACATAAGTTTTCCCTATACTAGAATAGACTGTTACCTTTACTTTTTCATAACTGCAGACTAAATTCCATTGGTTTACCTTGTAACTAAAAAACACATTTACATTTACTTTTTTATAACTACAGATAGAATTCTTTGACTTTTGCTTATAACTGGAACTGACCGTTACCTTTACTTTTGCATAACTGCATATAGAAAACCATGAGTTTTCCTTATAACTAGAATAGTCTGTTATCTCTACTTTTTCATAACTGCAAATAGAATTACAAGATATTTACTTATAACTAAAAAAGAACGATACCTTTACTTTAACATAACTACAGATGGGATTCCATTAGTGTCCCCTATAACTACAAAACACCGTTACCGTTACTTTTTCATAACTGCAGATAGAGTTCCAGAAGTTTTCCTTATCACTGGAAAAGACCGTTACCTTTAATGTTTCATAACTGCAGATAGAATTACGTGAGTTTTCCATATAACTAGAATTGAACATTTCATTTTCTTTTTCATAACAGCAGGTAGTACTCCAATAGTTTTCATTATTAATAGAAACACAGTTATCTTTACTTTTTTATAACTGCAAAAAGAATTCCATGACTTTTACTTATAACTAGAATGACCGATTCCCTTTACTTTTACATAACTGCAGATATAATTCCATTAGTATACCTTATAACTATAAAAGACCGTTAACTTTACTATTTCATAACTGCTGATAGAATTCCGTTAGTTCTCCTTATAACTAGAAACACCATTACTTTTGCTTTTTCATAACTCCAAGTAGAATTTCAAAAGTTATCCTTCTCACTAGAAAAGACGGATACCTTCACTTTCACATAACTGCAGATCGAATTCCATTAGTTTTCCTTATTACTATAAAACACCGTTAGCTTTACTTTTTCATAACTGCAGATCGAATTACATGAGTTCTCCTTATAACTAGAATACACAGTTTTCTTTACTTTTTCATAACTGTACATATAATTCCATTAGTTTTGCTTTTAACTAGAAGAGACCATTACATTTACTTTTTGATAACTGCAGATAGTTTTCAATGAATTTTCCTTACTGCTAGAAAAGCCCGTTTCATAACTGCAGATATAATACCATCACTTTTGCTTATATTGATCAGACGGTTACTTTCACTTTTTCATAACAGCAGATGGAATTCCATGAGTTTTGCTTATAAGGGACCGTGCACAAACTACGTGGCCCAGACAAGGGGGACGGGGGGTTGGCTGGAAGGCTACGCTAGGCTACGTGGGGGGAGGGGGGTTCGGAACCAGGCTACGTAGATTTTCTTTCATAATCTTTTTTCACAGTTAAAATGACGAATAGAATGCACAACAGCATGTGAATATTTATTTCCCTCAGTACTTATCTTCGTATGTAATTTACAAGAGAAAACAGTACAAATTGTCTTCTGGAATCAAAAGGGAAAAAAGCTACGTGCTACGTGGAGGGGGGGGGGGAGGGGTAAAGGGAAAAGCCACGTAGGGCTACGTGGGGGGGAGGGGGGGTTCACAGGAGGCCAAAATAAAGCTACGTGGTTTATCCACGCTCCCTAAGTATGAAAGACCATTACATTTTTTTAACTACATATAGAATCACATTAGTTTGCATAGTAATATGAAAATATAGTTACTCTCACTTTTCATAACTGTAGATAGAATTCCTTCACTACTCCGAATAACTAGAAAAGACCAATACCTTTACTAGTCATAAGTGCAAATAGAATTAGATGAGTTTTCCATATAACTAGGAAAGATCGTTACCCTTACTTTTTCATAAATACAGTAAGAATTTCATTAGTTTTCCTTGTAACTGCATGCAGAAAATCATGAGTTTTCCTTATTTCCAGAAAAAACTGTTACCTATACCTTTTCATAACACCGCTGCAACCGAATTAGCACTATGTTATTCGGCTGCAGAGTATGCCTGTCCCGTATGGCACAGTTCAACCCATGTCAAACAAGTAGACATTGCACTTAATGACACGTGCAGAATCATAACAGGCTGCTTAAAACCAACTCCAGTCGAATGACTCCACCGTCTCGCAGGAATAGCGCCACCTTCTGTTCGAAGGGAAATAGCAGTGAACAAGGAAAGGAGGAAAGTGAACCATGAAAAATCTCATCCACTATATGGGCATATCCCTCACAGGCAAAGACTGAAGTCCACGAAAAGTTTAATTTAATTTAATTGCAATGGAGCACAGGCTCCGGTGGCAATTTCCCTACACACCCATCTTCCCCCTATCCTGCACCTACCTACATTTGCCCTCTACAAATTTTATCTTTAAATTCTTTCAAAGTTTTCGGTAAATTATTCATCATTTCTCTTGGTAACTCATTCCAATCCCTGACACCCTTACCTAAAAAAGAGAATCTTCCCACACCCTTGTGCCTGAAATCGAGTGCCAGCTTGTGGTCATGGTCATCTTTTCCCTTCCATGCACTACTTTTCATACCTATTGCAATATCTTTCCATGTCCTCATCGCCAGTATTTGCCCTGTACAGTCCCATGACCCTCCTCATTCTCCTCCTGTCTTCCAATGAATCCCATTCCAGCTCCTTTATCATATCCGTCACTGATTGCATTCTGTGATAATTTCCAGATCAAATCTAGCAGCCCTTTTTTGCACCCTCTCCAACTCCTGTATTTGATACCAAAAAGGAGGGTCCCATACTACACTACCATATTCGAGCAATGGTCTGAACAAAGTTTTGTAACCCAATTCCTTGACTTCTCTCGTACATCCCCTCATCACTCTCTCCAACAAGTGCAGCACTTTGAAACCTTTTCCTACCACCTGTCCTATGTGTCCTGCCCAGTTAAGTTTGTTATCAAAAGTAATTCCAAGATATTTACATTTCAAGTCTTCAGCAAGCAATTCTTTCCCCACCTTATATTCATAATTAACCTTTTGTTTTTTATTTGTGTATCTAATAAGTTGACTCTTCTTTGCATTTATCTTCATTCCATGTTTACCAACCCAATTAGATATCCTGTCCAGATCACCCTGCAACTGTTTACAATCCTCTATCGTTTTGATTCTTTTATACATCATTATGTCATCTGCAAACAATCTAATTTCAGATAGTAAACAATCAGCACAATTATTCATTAGAATAATGAATAACAATGGTCCCAATACGCTACCCTGTGGCACACCCATTTTTACTTCAACTTCTTTTGATACTATATTTCCTACCCTGACTTTCTGTTTTCTACATTTTAAAAATTCTTCTACCCAGCAAATGACTTTCTTATCCACTCCAATGGTTTTTACCTTATTTGCTACCATTTTATGGCTTACTCTGTCAAACGCCTTAGACAGATCTAGTGCTACACTATCAATTTGGCCTCCCTTGTCCATTTCATCTGAAATATCTTGCATATATCCCACCAACTGAGATTCGCATGAATATCCTTGCCTGAAACCATGTTGCCTGCTTGAAAACCACTTACGTTCCTCACATATATTTCTGATGTGGTTGCATATCAATCTTTCCATTAATTTATCTACCACTGATGTCAAACTGATTGGCCTGTAATTCTCAACTCTATTTCTCACCCCTCCTTATGTACCGGTACTACTATTGCACTTTTCCAGTCCTGTGGTAAGCAGCAAGTGTCTAGACTCAATTTAAATAATATTTCAAGATAAGGTACAATGTCACATCCGGCTATCTTTAAGATATCTGTAGTAATATTATCTTCACCAGCCCCTTTATTTTTTTTCAGCTTTCTTATTTCCTTCATGATTTCCTCAGGATGGATATCAAATTTTTTACCATCGTCATTTCTAATTGTGTTGTTAAGCTCGTTCTCCGAATTAGACCCTCCTGTTTCTGATTCATTGTCCCTAATGCTTTCACTGAACCAGTTACTTAAAATCTCTGCCTTTTTCAAATCGTCAGTAACTTCTTCTCCATACTTATCTATAAGTGTCTCTACACCCTCCCTTCCTCTCAGTTTCCTGATATAGCCATAGAAATTTCTAGATGCATCAGTCAATGGTCCTCCTGCACTGACAATACTCTTATAAACCCATCTTTAGCCATTTTCTTTGCTGTTATTAAGTCCTTGTTTAGTAGTTTTAAATATTCCCTAATACCCTGCTGTCTCTTAACTCTGTTATGTTCTTTTCTTACCAACCTCTTTAACCTCCTCACTTCCCTATTATTCATAAGAATATCTCAGGAACTTACAACGACAACTGAAGAAGCCAGGTTACAACTATGGGAAGCTAAGTCTCCCCTTCCGCATGGCTGGGGAAGAGTGTCTGAATCTTTGCCACCTTGTTATGACAAGGGATGTTTGACGTGGAAATCTTTGAATAGGCTGAGATCAGGAGTGGGAAGATGCAAAGTGAATTTGGCAAGATGGGGCTATGCTGAGATCAATGATATCAAGTGCGACTGCGGTGAAGACCAGACTGTCCAGCACATGCTCCAGTGTCAACTGTGTCCAACATCCTGCTCGGCAGCTGAACTGTATGATGCCTCAGAAAATGCACTGGAAATGGCCAAGTTCTGGTCGATTATAATTTGATGATTGTGATTGTGTAACTGTATGTTTCTGATACGAAATAAATAAAACCGAATTAGTTTTCTTTATAACTATAATAGACCGTTACATTTATATTTTCATAACTCGAGTTTGAATTCCATTAGTTTGCCTTAAAACTAGAACGCGCCGTTACCTTAACATTTACATAACTACAGATAGAATTCCATGACTTTAACTTATATCTAGAAAATACCGATAACTATACTTTTTCGTAATTGCAGATTGAATTTTATTAGTTATGCTTATAACCAGAAAAGAGAGTAACTTATACTTTTTCATAGCTAGAATTCAAAGACTTTTCCTTGTAACTTAAACAGACCGTTAACTTTACATTATCTTTATTGCAGTTAGAATTCCATTAGTTTTCCTTATAACTAGAAATCACCGTTACTTTTACTTTTTGGTAACAGCTGGTAGAATTCCATTAGTTTTACTTATTACAAGAAAACACCGTTACCTTTATTATTTCATAACTGCAGATAGAATACAATGACTAGCTATAACTAGAAAAGGTCGTTACTTTTACTTTTTCATAACTGCAGATAGATTTCCATTAGTATTTCTTATAACTAGATAAGACCGTTACCTTTACATTTTTATAACTGCAGATAGAATTCAATTAGATTTCCTTATAAATAGAAAATACGGTTACTTTTACCGTTTCAAAACTACAGATAGAATTCCATGAGTCTAGCTTCCAGCTAGAATAGACCGTTATCTATACTTTTTCATAACTGCAAATCGAAAACCATGTGTTTTCCTGATAACTAGAAACAACCGTTACAATTACTCTTTAATAACTGCTGATAGACTCCGTGAGTTTTCCTTATAACAAGAATAGACCGTTACCTTTTCTTGTTTTATAACTGCAGACAGGATTACATTAGAATCACTTATAACTAGAAAACACCGTTACATTTGATTTTCCATAACTGCGCATAGAATTTTAAGAGTTTTTCTTATCACTGGAAAATACCGTTACCTCTACTTTTTCATAACAGCAGGTACTATTCCAATAGTTATACTTTTTACGAGAATACCCCGTTACCTTTACTTTTTCATAACTGTATACAGAAAATCAGGAGTTTTCCTTATTACCAGAAAAGACTGTTGCCTATACCTTTTCGTAACTGCCGCTGTAACCCAATGATAATTCTTTATAACTATAAAAGAACGTTATATTTATTTTTTCATAACTGGAGATTGAATTCCATTAGCTTGTCTTAAAACTAGAAAAGACAGTTACATTTACTTTTTCATAACTGAGGATAGAATTCATTGATATTTCCTTATAATAAGAAAAATCAGTTACCCTTACTTTTTCATAACCGCAGATACAATCCCATGAGTTTCCTGATAACTAGAACGCACCGTTAAATTAACAGTTTTATAACAACAGATAGAATTCCACGACTTTACCCTATTTCTAGAAAAGACCATTAACTATAATTGTTTATGATTGCAAATAGAATTTTATTAGTTTGCGTTATAACTAGAAAAGACAATAACCAATAATTTTTCATAACTCGAGATAGAATTCCATGACTTTTCCTTATAACCTCAACAGACTGTTAACTTTGCATTATCTAAGATGCAGTTCATTGGTTTTCCTTATGACTGGAAGTCACTGTAACCTTAACTTTTTCATAACTGCAGTTAGTTTCCCTTATTACATGAATAGCTGGTTACCTTTATTTTTTCATAACTTCCGATAGAATTACATGAGTTTTTCCTATATTTAGAATAGACCTTTACATTTACTTTTTCTTAGCTGCAGATAGAATTCCATTAGTTTCCCTTATAACTAGAAAAGACGGTTACCTTAATTTTTCATAACTACATATAGAATATTATTAGTTTGATTTATAACTAGAAATGGCAGTTACTTTTACATTTTCAAAACTGTAGATAGAATTACATGACTTATAAACAGGAAAGCCCGTTACTCTTACTTTTTCATAACTGCAGATAGAATTCCATGACTTTTCCTTGTAACTAGAAGAGACCGTTACATTTATTTTTTCGTAAGTGCAGATAGAATTCCATTAATTTTCCGTATAACTAGAAAAGACCGATACCTCCACTTTTTCATACCTGCATATACAAAACCATGAGTTTTCCTTATAACTAGAAAAGAACTTTACCTCCACGTTTTCATTACTGCAGATGGAATTCCATTAGTTTCCTTATAACTAGAAAATAAAGTTACCCTTACTTTTTCATAACTGCAAAGTTTGATTCATAACTAGAAAAGACAGTTACTTTAAATTTTGAAAACTGTAGATAGAATTACAATACTTTTCCGCATATATATCAAAGCCCATTACTCTTACTTTATCACAACTGTAGATAGAATTCCATTACTAGAAAACACCAATTCCTTTACTTTTTCAAAACTACAGTTAGATTTCCACGAGTTTTACTCATAACTATAAAAGTCGTTACCTTTACTTTTTCATATCTGTAGATAGAATTCCATTAGTAATCCTTATAACTAGAAAATACCGTTACATTTACTTATTCATATCTGTATATAGAATTCCTTGAAAAATGCTTATAACTCGAACTGATTGTTACTATTACTTTTGCATAAATGCATACAGAAAATCATCCTTATTATCACAAAAGACTGTTGCCTATACATTTCTTAACGCCGCTGTAACCCTATTAGTTTTCTTTATAACTATAAAAGAAGGTTACATTTATTCTTTCATAACCAGACACTGAATTCCATTAGTTTGCCTTAAAACTAGAAATGACAGTTAACCTTACTTTTTCATAACCACAGATTCAATTCCACGAGTTTTCTTTATAACTAGATTACACCGTTACCTTAATATTTAAATAACAACAGACAGAGTTCCCTGACTTTACCTTATATCTTAAAGAGACCGTTAACTATACTTTTCCATAATTGAAGACAGAATTTCATTAATTTGCCTTGTAACGTATACTTTTTCATAACTATTAATAGAATTCCGTTACTTTTCCTTATAACTACAACAGACCGTTAACTTCACATTATCTTTATTGCTGTTAGAATTCCATTAGTTTTCCTTATAACTAGAAAAGACCGTTACTTTTACTTTTTCGTAACTGGAGATAGAATTTCATTAGTATCCCTTTTAACTAGATAATAACGTTACCTTTTCATTTTCATAACTGCTGATAGAATACCATTAGATTTCCTTATAACTAGAAAAGACCATTACTTTTACTGTTTCATAACTACAGATAGAATTCCATGGCTCTTACTTATAACTAGAATAGACCGTTACCTTTACATTTTCATAACTTGCATATACGAAAACCATGTGTTTTCCTGATAACTACAAAAAACCGTTATATTTACTCTTTAATAACTGATGACTAGAATTCCATGAGTTTTCCTTATAACTAGAATAGGTCGTTATCTTTTCTTGTTTTATAACTGCAGATAGCATTCAATTAAATTCATTTATAACTAGAAATCACAGTTACCTTTTCCTTTTTCATAACTGCAGACAGAATTCCATTAGTTTCCTAATAACTAAAAAACACCATTATGTTTACTTATTCATAGCTACAGTTAGATCTCCATGAGTTTCCTCTACAACTGGGAAAGTCCATTACCTTTACTTTTTAATAACTGCAGATAGAATTCCATTAATTTTACTTATAACTAGAAAAGACCTATAACTTTACTTTTTCATAACTGCAGATAGAATTCGATGACTAGTTTTAACTAGAAAAGACGGTTACTTTTACTTTTTCATAACTGCAGCTAGAATTCCATTAATATTCCTTATAACTAGAAAAGACCGTTACATTTACTTATTCATAACTGCATACAGAAAATCCGGAGTTTTCCTTATTACCAGAAAAGACTGTTGCCTATACCTTTTCGTAACTGCCGCTGTAACACCATGAGCTTTCTTTATAACTATATAAGATGGTTACAATTATTTTTTTCATAACTGCAGATTGGATTGAGTTGGGTTGTCCTAATACTAGAAAAGATAGTTACTTTTACATTTTCATAACTGTAGATAAAATTCCATTACACTTCCTTATAATTAGAAAATACTGTTACTCTTACATTTTCATAACCGCAGATACAATTCCATGAGTTTTCCTTATATCAAGAACACACCATTAAATTAACATCTCCATAAATACAGTTAGAATTCGATGACTTTCCCCTATGTGTAGAAAGGACCGTTAACTATTCTTTTTCATAATTGCAGATAGAATATTATTAGTTTGTCTTCTAAGTAGAAAGGAGAATAACTTATTCTTTTTCATAAATCCAGATAGAATTCAATGACTTTTCATTATAACTTCAACAGATCACTTTACATTTTCTTAAATGCAGTTAGAATTCCATGAGTTTTCCTTATAACTAGAGAACACCGTTACCTTTACTTTTCCGCAATTGCATATTGAATTCCAAGAGTTTCCCTTATCACTGGAAAATACCGTTACCTTTTCTTTTTAATAACATCAGGTAGTATTCCATTTGTTTTACGTATTACAAGAAAACACCTTTAAGTTTACTTTTTCATAACTGCAGACAGCATTCTATGACTAGTTATACCTAGAAAAGACCGTTACACTTACTATTTCATAACTGCAGATATACTTTTATTAGTTTGATTTACAACGAGAAAAGACAGTTACTTTTACATTTTCAAAACTGTAGATAGAATTACATGACTTTTCCTGATAAATAGGACAGCCCGTTACTCTTACTTTTTCATAACGGCAGATAGAGTTCCATTAGTTTTCATTATAACCAATACCTTTACTTTTTCAAAACTGTAGTTAGATTTTATTGAGTTTTCCTTATAATTACAAAAGTCCCTTTCCATTACTTTTTCATAACTGTGCATAGAATTCCATTAGTTTTCCTTATAACTAGAAAAGACCGTTACCTCCACTTTTTCATACCTACAAATATGAAAGCATTAGTTTTACTTTAACTAGAAAAGAACGTTACTTCCACATTTTCATTACTGTAGATGGAATTTTATTAGTTTGATTTATAAATCGAAAAGACAGTTACTTTTACATTTTAAATACACTGGATAGAATTACATGACTATTACTTACAAATAGGAAATTCCTTTACTCTTACTTTTTCATAACTGCAGATAGAATTCGATGACTAGTTATAACTAGAAAAGACCGTAATTTTTACTTTTTCATAACTGCAGATAGAATTCCATTAGTATTCCTTATAACTAGAAAAGACCGTTACCTTTAATTTTTCATAAATACAGATAGAATTTCTTGACTCTTGCTTATCTATATATATAAAGATGAATTTATGTATGTTTGTTTGTTTGTTAGTTCTTCATACAAATCCACAGTTTTCACCCTATCTCGATGAAACTTTGCACACTTATCCTTTGAAACAAGGAGAAAAATACTGTCTACATTTAATTGAAAAATTATCTGTATAAATAATAAATGTTGTCTCATAATTTCGAAATACTACTGAATGGCGGTAGACAACCGCGTTGGATATGGACGTCTATATACTGCTTTTCCGTGTATCGGTCAGACAACTCAGTGGTTAAAGCGCTTACTTATAAATGTTTGGATCTAGGTCTCCGGTTCAAATCTCCGTGGAGGCTAAGATTTTAAAAAATTGTGTTTGATCGTAAGAGGCACGCCGGGGCCGTAGGTTATTCGGATTGAATGTTAAACTGTAGATAGCACAAAGTTAGGGCTGCAATGCGAAGCAAATCGTAGGTAGTCTTGCAATGCTGTAGGTGCACACTTTTTTACGCTATAATGATTCCTCAGGGGTTGTTCGCTGTCAGAGAGAGAGAAAGAGAGAGAGAGAGAGTGTGTGTGTGAACCGCAGTAATAATACTATAAATACGGAAGTAAGTCTCTGTCTTTTTGTTACGTTTTGACGACCAAATGGCTATACCGGCGTTGATCGAATTTGACAAGGAAATCTGTATGAAGGGCACAGGATATTTTCTCCAGTATGTTTAATAGTTGTAGTCACGAAATTTTGAGACCTTATCGAATGGTGACAGAAATATGTTGGAAACTGAATCTCTTCAAGAGACTGGTTCGACGGTAGAATGATATAGTGATAGCTTTCCTGTCATATTATGCCGACTCAGTGTTGTTTGGGTCCAATCCTTCGTTACCAACAACTTTCTATATTCAATTCTGGCAAAAAATTCTTAATCCACGCATACGAAGTCGCAGGTACGAGCTAGTAACTAGAATAGACTGTTACCTTTACTTTTTCATAACTGCATATAGAGAACCAAGATTTTTCCTTATAACTGGAGAAGACTGTTACCTCCCCTTTTTCATAACTGCAGATAGAATGGCGCTAATGACCTCGCCGTCGACGCGCCCTTAAACCATAACAACAACAACATAATGCAGATAGAATTCCATGAGTTTCCCTTATAAGTAGAAACATTGCCGGCGCTAGGAATTTTGGGGCCCGGGGTAAAAATGGGCGACTTTTTTTTTTTTTTTTTTTTTAGCTCTACAAAAATGGCCAGGTAACAATGGGTGTAATCTTGGCTTCATGGCTTGAGGGCCCCTATAGTCGGTGATCGGGCCCCCCGTCAACCCGCGGGGCCCGGGTACTTTTGACCCACTTACCCCCCCACCCTAACGCCGGCCCTGAGTAGAAAGGACGGTTACCCCTACTTTTTCATAACTGCAGATAGAATTTTATTTGTTTGATTTTAACTAGAAAAGACAGTTGCTTTTACATTTTCAAAACTGTAGATAGAATTACATGACTTTTCCTGACAATTAGGAAAGCCCGTTACTCTTACTTTTTCATAACTGCAGATAGAATTCCATTAGTTTTCCTTATAACTAGAAAACACCAATACCTTTACTTTTTCAAAACTTTAGTTAGATTTTCATGAGTTTTCCTTATAACTACAAAAGTTCGTTACCTTTACTTTTTCATAACTGCGGATAGAATTCCATTAGTTTTCCTTATAACAAGAAAGCACCGTTACCTTTACTTTTCCAAAGAATTCCATTAATATTCCTCATAACTAGAAAAGACCGTTACATTTACTAATTCGTAAATATAGAAATCCTTGACATTTGATTATAACTATAAATGATTGTTACTTTTACTTTTTCAAAACTGCATATAGAAAACCATGAGTTTTCCTTATAACTAGAGAAAACCGTTACCTACACTTTTCATAACAACAGATAGGGTATACATGCAAAATAGATGTAATTAGAAGGCTGTGATTTAACAGGATATAGTTCCTACCTGCCGCCTTAAGATAGCGACACCAGCGCACACAGAAAAAGAAAGTTGTAGGAGCCCGCGCATTTGAAATGCAGATTCAAGACGCAGCTCATAAACGGTCAATAAAATAACCACATTCGACATTCCCACGTGGAACCATGTTTTATTCGTATCACAAGTGTAGTTTATAAGTTGCGTCTTGACTCTGTATTTCAAATGCACGGGCTCTTACAACTTTCTTTTCCTGTGAGCGCTGGTGGCGCTGTCTTAAGGAGCCTGGTAGGAACTATACCCTGTGAAATCACAGCCTTCCAATCACACCTATTCTGCATGTATACCGGAAGGAAACATATGGAGACGACGCAAGCGACCTTCACCACGCAATCAAGTGAAGCTGGGCGGAGGAGGATTGGGGGGAGTGGGGAGGCATGGCCTAACCCATACAGACACGCCGCATATGTACAAAAACCTCAAGGGGACACTAGGATTAACGTAACGTCGCAATCTGGAGATTGATTATTATGTAACTCGATGAGACAAATAAAAAATGAAGAATATATTTTTTTTGATATCATGCTTAGTATTCGAGATATTCTGTCTCGAATGTGAAATGGTTTTGGTTGAAATTCAGAAGAAAAAATTGGTCAAAGTCAAATTTGATGATAGATTCTTATTTAAAAAGACGAGACTAATAAAAAATAAAGAATAAAAAGTTTCGATATCTCACCTAGTTCTCGAGATATACTGTATCAAAAGTGAGATGTCTTCAGTTGAAATGCAGAAGAAACATTTCGCAAAAGTCAAATTTAATGATCGATTCTTATATAACACGACGAGACAAATCGAAAACAAAGAATAAAATTTTTCGATATCTTGATTAGTTTTCGGGATATACTGGGATTGGGTTGATATGCGACCTGGACTAAAAATTAATTCTACCAAAGCCACAATGAATTACATGGTGGACATGCAGAATGGATATTTCAGTTGTTTTTACTACCACTTGTGGTTAGGTTGAAATGAGGCCTAGACCAGAATAAAAATAGTTATTTTTTACCACATATCGTAAGCTAAATTGGGAATAGCTGGAAGTGGAAGTAGTTTCCATCGCTATACACGTTTTGTCACTAACTTGGTTCTCATGAAATTACTAACAGTAATAGATAAATTCTTTGTCCCTTATGGAACAACAAAACCATTCAGGTACAAACTGCATTTAGACCTAACCACAATCTCCATTAAATTGCCGCTACAGAATCAAACTATGTAGACATACCCACACACGCGTATTTGAATCGCAAACTATATTTGCAGTAGCAACATCGTTTGCTTCATCAAGATTCCTAGATTGCATAGCATAATTTAACAAATTTAATTTCATCATACAGTATAAACTGCAAAGTGACAAAAGAAAGCGCAATACTAAATTCACTGAATCGTGATGTAAAACACACCCCGTTAAATCTCATTTTCAACACTCGTTAAAAAGTAATGCTAGTCTATTATGTGCAAAATAGCAAGGTATGCTGATTTTCTACACTACACCATCAAAAATTTTAGAACAAAGTCATCCCATTGAGAGCTATGACTAAATATTTATAGACATGCGCCAAAGTTTGCAATTACCACTGACCACTTCAACAACAATTATTAGAATACAACTTATCTATGAAATGATATTCCAGGTTCTTTCCTCTGTTGCCTATTTGTGCAACCGTATGCAACACAAGATGTCATTATAAAACACTTATGCACATTACAAAATGAAATAATCAGAACATCAGACACATTGTGAACTCGGCATTTGTTTGGGTTACAATACCACTGCTGCCGCCATGCGGAAGAGTTTTGAGCCTGCTTCACAGATTTAACGTCACTTCTCCTCCATTTATTTCCTTCCTCCATGGCTGTTTTCACTAACGCTTTGTCGATTTGGTACCGATGGTGACGGATGAGTAGTAGTGCTCTGGCCTCGCAATACGAACACACTTTGGCTATCCAGTCTTCGGTTTTCCATGGTTTCCCAAAATCGCTCCAAGCTAATCCCGGAATGATTCCTTCAAAAGGCTAATGCTGGATTCCTTCCGTTTCCACCGCTAATGACTTCATCGTAGATGAGGCGCAAGGCCATAACCAAATAAAAATCCACTTCTATACAGACTTTTTTCTGCTTCTATGCTCTGCTTCTCATCCATAAATAAAAGTTTTTTTATATATATTCTGGAGACGATAATTCTGGGTATAAGCGATTTTTTTTTTCTGAAATGTAGTTATTCTTTTACAGCTTCTAATAAACTTGTCCCCAGTCAAATGAATAGTTAGCTGTCTACAATTATAGACATTACAATATCCTTCAACAGCTTTTACGAGGGTGGTATAGTATTTTCCTTCAGTCCGGTTTCAGTCAAATTTTTGAATGTCAAATAATTAGATCTTTATACACAGGCAGGTTTTACTGTATGAACAAGTCAGGACAAACGTAGCCAATTAAAGCAGAACTCCTTTTATAATGACGTTTCGAAGAGATGAAAGTTTCCATTCGTTCGTTTAACATTATTTAAAATGCATTTCACCATACGTCATAACGAGTTATTTTACTAGAGTGATTAAAATGATAGCAGCTGCTGAACTGTATGAACGTGTCAAAAGAGATATTTTTAAAAAAACTAACAGAAACATTGAACAATATGCACCGCGACATTCAGTAGTCGCAGTGGCCATTGTGATTAAACGGATGGCTGTCACTTCATACATCAGAGCAATACGTCCTCATGCAATCCAATGCGGTATACTGATATTAATAATCGCTAACCATCTCCGCTAGGGACAGCCAAAGACGAGTGACTTCTACAACAACCGTGGAACCGCTATTTGATGGTTATACTCGTAGTAATAAAATTTTTGTAAATCTTGTTTACTTTTCGAGTTATCGTATCTCAATAGTGAAGGTTAGGTTGAACTGCGACCGGGACCGGGAGAAAAATTTCGCCAAAGCCAAGTTTGATGGTGGATTCTTATGTAACTAAACGAGACAGATCGAAAGGGAGGTATAAATGGTATTTAGATCTCGCTTAGTTCTCGAGATATTATGTGTCAAAAGTGAGATGGTTAGTCTGAAATGTGACCTGGACCGGGACAAAAATATCACCAAAATCAAATTCGATACTAGATTCTACTGTAATGTTGATACTACCCAAAATGTAGTTCGCAATGTATTTCATGTGCATCGTTTGATTTCGTAGCGGTAATATTAGCGGA
This sequence comes from Vandiemenella viatica, assembly GCA_031002005.1. Classification (NCBI taxonomy): domain Eukaryota; kingdom Metazoa; phylum Arthropoda; class Insecta; order Orthoptera; family Morabidae; genus Vandiemenella; species Vandiemenella viatica. The sequence continues at coordinate 348,148,128 of JARYHS010013630.1, forward strand.
CATTGTGGTAAGGTTGAAATATAGCCTTGACGAGAACGTTCTTGCCCCAGCATAAGGCACAAAGAATTCAGTTATTATCGGTAATTAATAAGCTGCTTAGAGCGTCATGTTGGCGATGACGTATATCACAATGTAAACCACTTCTGGAACGGGTAGGTTTCTACCATAGTCTTTTGAAGGAACCTTCCCATTATTCACCTGGTTTGATTTCGGCTGATGGCTGGATGGGGATTTGAGCCCGCGTCCTCCCGAATGCGAGACCAGAGCGTTACCGCTAGCCTCATCCACCAAACTCGGTTCATTCTAAAAGACTGACCGTGTGGTCGGTAAAATCCATCCCCATGGGCGCCGGAAGGGGGGTGCAAGGGGGTGCACTTGTACCCCCCTGACATCCCGGGTCGCCGTCTGGGCAGTAGCAGCGCCCATAGCCCTTTTTCCCCCAAAAGTGTATTAAACAGAGTCCCCAAAATAACCCACAATCCCAACATAGCGACACGTAGTAGTAGAGCAACCCAGGTTGCGGGACTACACAAATATGGCCGTTGAGGCCGCGACACATAAAAAAAGAGCTAAAAAAAAAGGTCGCCCAGCCCGGAAATTTTTGGGCCGATGGGGTGGGGGGGGCACCAATGCAGCCCTGATGCACCCCCCTAGAAGCAATCCTGCCGGCGCCCATGTCCATCACAATCCTGCCTTCTTGGTTTTAGCGTAAGGATTTGTGGGAATAATTTACTTCGCGATACACGTCGTGTAACTAAAATGCCGCTAATGAAAAATTGATATAATTGTGGCAACGTTACTATAACAGTGGCGCCGCAATTTGATGATGAATTCTTATGTAACTCCATGAAACAAATCGAAAGATTAAATTTTTTTAAAATATTTCACTTAATTCTCGAGATAACGAGTGTCAAAAAGCAGTTATAGATATATATATGTAGTTCGTTGTCCTTTGATGACGTTTTTCTTCTCTTCTAGGACTATTTTAAGCTAATCACAACCGCTAGGGAGAAAATAAAAAACCTATTGTGCATCTCCAGTGTGTAGTTTCTTGTGGCTTTGGAGACATTTTTTCTGGCCCAGGTCGCATTCAACCTAACTACCTTAATTTGGATATACGGTATCTCGTGAACGAAGCAATATATATATATATATATATAAAAACATAATTCTTTACGTTCGAATTGTTTCGTAGAGTTACAGAAGAATACATAATCGAATTTGGCTTTGGCGAAATTTTTCTTCTGGTCCAGGCTGCATTTCGATCTAACCACCTCACTTTTGAGACAGAATATTTCGAGAACTAAGCGAGATATCAAAAAAAAATATCCTTACTCTCGTCGAGTCACGGATATAGTACAATCCTCCTAAACGCCAATAACAATTGCTCTTAGCGTATGCTGGTGCATGCTGCTTTTCAACCTAACCTCAACGGGCACAGCAACTAGTGTTGCCAACCTCCCAAACGAAAAATTCACTTTCGGCAAACAACTGCTTGACTGTACACAATTCCGGAAACTTTTTGACCATACCTCGCATGGAGAAAGGAAAAATATGGAGGAGAAGTGACGTTAAATCTGTGAAGCAGGCACTAAACTCTCGCGCATGCGCAGTGGCGGAAGCGGCGATATTGCGATCACAAACAAATGCGATGTTCACATTGTGTTAGATACTGTGATTATTTCATTTTGTAATGTGTATAAATGTTTTATAATGCCATCTTATGTTGCATACGGTTGCACAAATAGGCAAGAGAGGAAAGAACCTGGAATATCATTTCATAAGTAAGTTGCATTTGAATTATTGTTCTTGAAGTGTGTAGTAGGTATTACAAAGTTTGGTGCCTGTCTATAAATATTTAGTCATAGCTCTCAATAGGATGACTTTGTTCTCAAATTTTTGTTGGTGTAGTGTAGAAAATCAGCATACCTTGCTATTTTGCACATAATAGACTAGCATTACTTTTTAACGAGTGTTGAAAATGAGATTTAACGGGGTGTGTTTTACATCACGATTCAGTGAATTTAGTATTGCGCTTTCTTTCGTCACGTTGCAATTTATACCGTATGATGAAATTAAATTTGTTAAATTATGCTATGCAATCTAGGAATCTTGATGAAGCAAACGATGTTGCTACTGCAAATACAGTTTGCGATTCAAATACGCGTGTGTGGGTATGTCTACATAGTTTAATTCTGTAGCGGCAATTTAATGGAGATTGTGGTTAGGTCTAAATGCAGTCTGTACCAGAATGGTTTTGTTGTTCCATGAGGGACAAAGAATTTATCTATTACTGTTAGTAATTTCATGAGAACCAAGTTAGTGACAAAACGTATATCGCGATGGAAACTACTTCCAGTCATTTCCAATTAAGTTTACGCTGTATGTTAACAAGATAACTATTTTTATTCTGGTCTAGGCCGCATTTCAACCTAACCACAAGTGGTAGTAAAAAAACTGAAATATCCATTCTGCATGTAGCTTTGGCAGAATTAATTTTTGATTCAGGCCGCATATCAACCCAATCCCAGTATATCCCGAAAACTAATCAAGATATCGAAAAATTTTATTCTTTATTTTCGATTTGTCTCATCGTGTTACATCAGAATCGATCATTACGTTTGACATTTGCGAATTTTTCTTTTCCATTTCAACTCAAGACACCTCACTTTTGATGTAGTATATCTCGAGAACTAGGTGAGATATCGAAAAATTTTATTCTTTATTTTTCATTTGTCTCGTCTTTTTAAATACGAATCCATCATCAAATTTGACTTTGACCAATTTTTTCTTCTGAATTTCAACCAAAACCATTTCACATTTGAGACAGAATATCTCGAAAACTAAGCAGGATATCAAAGCATTTTATTTTTTATTTGTCTCATCGAGTTACATAATAATCCATCACCAGATTGCGGCTTCACGTTTATCCTAGAGTCCCCTTGAGTTTTTTTTTTTTTTTTACATATTACCCGTGTCTGTATGGAAGCGGCCATGACCCCCTCACCCCCCCCCCCCCTCACTGCTCCTCCGCCCAGCTTCACCTCAATGCGTGGTGAAGGTCTCTTGCGTCGTCTCCATATATTTCCTTTCTCCATGATACCTCGTAGTAAAGCTGTTTTCATCTCAGAACATAACCTTGTTATATATCCATTATCTTCCCTCAGGCCCGTTGCTCAACTGTTCCTTCATGTGGCCGGCGACACTCGGGGTGGGGTGGCAACAATGGGGGCGGCAAATAGTGTTCGAAGGGGCGGCAATCTTTTTGACTCGGTTCGGAAAACTCCTAGGTCCACCACTGGCTGTAGTTAGACAGGGGGCGGCATAATCGGTATTCCACAAGGGCGTTCTAACAGCTAGCGGCGGGCTTGTCTTCCCTAAACCGTCTAATTCTAAAAAGGAGGCCTACTACGTACAATTCATATAGAAAATAATTTTTATAATCATTTTCGTAATAAGAAAGCATTTTTCAGATGGAATTCTAACCATTGTCGGAAAAAAAAAAAAAACAGAAAAAGCTAAAAGTGAAAATTTTGTGTTAACCTCATTTGTTGCCTTCATGTTCACTAATAACGCATAAAATTACGGTAAATTTGAGGGATAACATGTTTAAGCTTAGATTTTTATATAAAGAAATACTTCAATTTCAGGTAGTATTCCGCCATGTGCACCCGATCGAACAAAAGAAAAAGGACATAATCTAAAATTTTCAATTACTGTAATGGGAAAAGTTATCGCCTTTGTTGTCAGCTAAGCTATTCCATCCTGAATAAAATTGGAACACATAAATAAATTTCCAAATATTTTTTTTAGTAAGGTAAAGAATTTGAAGTTTTTAAATAAAAGAGCTAGGAAGATAAAAGTAGTCTTAAATGAAAGAGAAAAAAATCAATCAATAATAATAACGTAACAGTTTAACAGTAATTTCAGATTTAAAGGATAAAAAACGAAATTTTAAAATCGAAACTTGATGACATCATCATGTGTGACTTTTCGGAATTAATGTCTTTAACGAGGATAATTAATAGAAAATTTGTAATAATTTAAAAGACGGGGAATAAACCAGACTATAAAATTTAAACTTTCTGGAAAATCCGAGTAAAAATAGTGTACCATGAGAAGGAGGGTTTTTTTTTTTTTCAATTCACAAGAGAGTAGTACTTCCCCTCGGAAATACCCCTTTATTCTGGAAAATGTCAGCTCAGGATTAGCCAACATTAGCGAATCAGCGTTCCTTTGGAGAGGCAGATTCCAGCAGCATTTGGTCGGTTTAGGACGGGCGCATCATGTCTCCGTAACAATGCATCTATAGTCAACATGTGGACGATAGAATTTGGACGGTGTGTTTGTGACTTATCAAATTTTCAAACCATGCAACGACGTCGTCTACCATTTGGCAGTCGATAGTGAACTACATCAAATATTATCATGAACTGAAGGGACATTCTTAAGCCCGGACCACACGCTTGCCAAACCTCGTCAAACTGTCACAAATTGAAACGTGTGGATAGGGCGCTTGGCTTGGCTTGAGTAGGCTTGTAGGCTTGCAGGCACTTGTGGCTAATCCGACCGAGTGTCGGTTTTTTGGCACAAATCAAAGGCGTTTGCGGCAAGTGCTACACGTTTGTGCGGTCTGACGGCAGACAAAACGTGAGTTTCTTTTTGCTGTGTAAAAGTGCTGCAAGAGAAATTAATAACTTGTAAAACGAGGATATTTTAAAATTCCCCGAATGCTGCCAAGTAGAACTCTGCAGAGACCATAAAAAAGTAGCTCATGTTTGGAGTCGTCTTAGTGAAGTTTTAAATAAAACTGTCATGCAGATTAAAAAAAAAAGATAGAATTTCTTACTGCCACATTTCGTAAATATTTAAAGAAAAAAAAAGATTCTATTCGCTCTGGCTCAGGTATAAATTTATTAATTTAGCTGGTATAGTACAGCTTCTCTGAAGTTGAATTTTCTATAGAAGTCATAAGTGAAATTTCATTCATCGAATATTCAGAATCAGCATATCTCATCAGGCAGAAGTTATCAAACTGACCAGATGGCTCAAAAAGAAGCTCATTAAATGTTTCTTCCATAAATTCTCTGCAATCAAAAATTAATGGATAAAGACATTATAATGCCGTTAACACAATAATTACCGAGCGTGGTGGTGTAACGGATAGCGTTCTGGCCTCGCATTCGGGAGGACGGCGGTTCGAATCCCCGTCCGGGCATCCAGATTTGGGTTTTCCATGGTTTCCCCAAATCACTTCCTTCAAAAGGCCATGGCCGAATTCCTTCCCATTCCTTGCCCCCATCCTTTCCCGTCTCTAAAGACCACGTTGTTAAAAAAGGGACGTTAAACTGTTACCAAAAAAAAAAAAAAAAAACAATAATTAGTATAGAACAATATACTTATATTAAATGAAATACATACATGAAGCTAAATAGTAATCATAGTTGCATGAATGAAATGTAAATTAAATGGTACGGTTTTTATGGATTTTTAACATTCACGTTCTTCTTTGCCGTCATTCTCGTTTTTAATCTTTTTAGGTTAGGCTAAAAGTTAAGGCCGACACAACCTAGACGTCCGTCATGCTTGCTTCTCCAAAACATGCAAGCGTGTGGATGACGATATTTGGCTCCCCAAAATTAACCAAGAGTTTGCAGAGGCTAGGAGTTTGTGACAAGTGCCAAGCGTGTGTTTCCGGGGTTAAGTTTTCACCAACAACGGGGGAGTTTTGAAAGCTTTATCAAAGTTGTGGACTTAAGTGAGTTACTAGAATCTATCTGCTGTCTTCATTAACGGATGTGTGTGTCAGATGCCTCTTCCTAGGCTTACAACTGATATCTGTTGCACTACAAAAGTTTTCAGAATAAACAGTTTTCAACGCAGTGACCTTTTTCATTTGACAGTACAACCTACCACACGTTAGCTGTTACAGGTTATATTAATAGCTTGGCGACCGATTTTAATCCTGAAATTTATGAATCCGATTCATGTAGCATAAACTGTATCAGTATCGGTCAAAGTTCACACACGGTGTTTTGTGCCTAACTCCCAGTACAACACTTGTTCATAACAGCAGCCATGCAACTGCAAAATTGCATTAGATGCGAAAAAAACTATGGGTACTGCTATCTTAAAATTGAAATAGGCGGATGCCCACATACACTGTGGTAGATAGTTTAAAAAAAAAAAAAAACTCTTAAAAGGTTCCAGTAATTGTGGTTTTAGCAATTGCCCATTCTCATGTGACGTGTACAGAGTCTGAAGGGGAAATTATTACGTAGGCCGTAAATATGTAAGAAGTATTTTTTGCAGTACTTCAGAAACGGCGTCCCTCCCAAAGCTAAGCATATTGGGTAGAGGCATGAGAAAAACACATCTAGAAAATAAACAACTCTCGGTAGAGGTTAGGAAATTGAGTGAGGGTTTGTTGCAGGAGTTGACAAAATGATTCGGCGGAACAGAATCCGTAGAAATGGTTGGCCAGTCTATTTCTTTTTTTTTTTTTTTTAGATCCAGCGTTTGAGAAACAAGGATTTGCGGATGTCAATCGTTTCCAGAAATCTTATATAATACTATCATTACAAGAGTAAATGACAAATTACATCACTTTCAAGGGCTCAGCAGAACTTGATTTTGAGGAATCTCAGGAAGAAGCTCGTTTACCTAAACTAGGGTTACCAGACGTCTCCGTTTTTGCCGGGGGTTGTACCCGTATTTAGTTCTCTGTCCCCGGACAGGTTCCGTCCCCGCAGTGTACCCGGATTTTTATTGTTGTCCTCAGAATTTTTTTTAATCAAGCGAGAGTTCTTTAGAAGCCTTGTTTTGCTAATTCATTCGTTTAAAGCAAGAGATATAAAGTGCACTTCTTTCCTTGTACATGCCTAAGAATAAAATAAAATTACAAGGATACTGCGTCTTGTACACAACAGCTTTGGAAAATCAAGTCCTTCTTGCTGTGTGCAACATGGATGTCTGTGATCCTCATTTAAAATACAAAATATAAACAATATGTGGCTTTCAAGATAACCCAACCTGTAATCATGAAACTTATAAAAGTACAACGCGTAATTAGGACAAATGCCAAAAGCGTCCCCGCATTTTGGTGAAAAAGTTGTGAAGCGTCCCCGGATTTGGAGAAAAAATTCTGGTGCATGGAAGGGAAAAGATGACCATGACCACAAGCGGGCACTCGATTTCAGGCACAAGGGTGTAGGGAGAATCTCTTTTTTAGGTAAGGGTGTCAGGGATTGGAATGAGTTACCAACAGAAATGATGAATAATTTACCGAAAAACTTTGAAAGAATTTAAAGATAAAATTTGTAGACCGCCGTGGAGCCAACTTTCTTCTACAGCCCTTGAGCTGCAGAATTCTTTATTGAAGTTTTTGCTTGTTGGCATTTCCTTCATTTTCTCGTAGGGTGTTTCGATTAAGGAGTTTCTCTGTATTTATTTGTCATTTGCTGTGGGCTCATTTAAATTTGTCCAAAGGATTGATATTATATTTTTGGATTTGTCATTTGTTGCTCTCTATTGAAGTATGTACAGCGGTCTTTTGTGCGGTCCTAGATTCACGTCATATTGGGCGTTGTCGGATTTGTATTTGTTTCTGCATTATTGTAGAAAGCGGTTGCCAACTTCCGGTATCTATCTTTGAGAGTTTCAATTTCAGCTACCTGGTGTAGTTGATTTGTCGGGAACATTATTGGAAGGTGAAGAGCTCTTTTCAGCGCTTTATTTTGTAATCTCTGAAGAGTGTCCAAATGTGTTGCAGCCGCGTGAGCCCAAACTGGGGAAGCGTATTCCATCAGTGGTCTCACAAGCGACTTATATAATTGGATTCCAGTTCTACTGCTGAGGGTGCTGGTGTGGTTGAGGACTGGATATAATTCTCCCAATCGGCGCTGTACCCTTTGTCGAACCTCTTCAACGTAAGCCTTCCATGTCAGCTTGGTATCTAGAGTGACGCCTAGATACCTGGCTGTATTCACCCAAGGGATTCTTTCATCAAAGAGTTCCAGTCTGGGTCGAGGTGGCATTCTTCTTTTGTTAACCAGATGGTCTGGCTTTTAGACGCATTTATGCGTATTCGCCCAGTCTTCAATCTCATCCAGTGCGGTCTGTAGTCTCCGTCCAATCAACTCTGGGCTACGTGAAGTTGCAAAGACTGCTGTATCGTCAGCGTAAAGTGCTGTTTCAGTTCCTTGTTGCATGGGTAGATCAGCGGTATAGAGAGTATATAGTACTGTGCCCAGTGCACTGCCCTGTGGGACCCCAGCACGTATTGTTCTTCGTGTGGACGTGATGTTTTCAACCTTTACTACAAATGTTCTTTGTTGTAGGTAACTGCTAATGATCTTCAGGAATCTGCCAGGCACGCAAGGGTTGCCATTTTGTAGAGCATCCCTCGTGCCAGACCGAATCAAAGGCTTTGGCCACATCTAGGAGTACCACCCCACAGTGATACCGATAGGTTAAATGCACCAGTTGCCGTTTCCACTAGTCGCATTAGTTGATGAACAGTTGAATGGTTAGTTCTAAAGCCATGTTGCACATCAGGTATCATGTTGCCCTCATCAATGTGGGCTTGTAGCCGTTTGAGAAGGAGGCGTTCGAAAATTTTGCTGACTGCTGTCAGTAGACTAATGGGTCTGTAATTTTGCGGAGACTTTGGGTCTTTCCCTGGCTTAGGAACTGGTATGATTATTGCGTGCTTCCATGCAGTTGGGTAGATGCCACTTTCAATTATTCTGTTAAACTTACTAACTAATTTATCTACGACAGCATGTGGTAGATTTTTAAGAATTCTGTTGGTAATGCCATCCTCCCCCGGCGTTTTGTCCGGAGGTAAATTGGACACTACTTCCAGAAACTCCTGTCGGGTAAATGGAGTGATTTCATCATTGTCTCCTCCATCCCGGAGGTAACGGCGAAGGCGGCGTTTGACTAGTCTGATGTGCTGTTCATCTATCGGTTCATTGATGGGCTGAAAGTTTGCTTCAAAAGCATCAGCTAGAGCTTCCGCTTTTTCAGTTGGTTTACATAGTACTCTATTATCAGTTTGCAGAGGTGGTATTTGCGATCTCTTTCTCAGCAACCTCTTAGTTTCCCGCCAGGCCGTATTGTCCTCAACTTTGAGCGTCACAACTCTTGCTTCCCATTCCTTATTTCTTTGTGCTGTGATACGGGCTTTAATATCTCTAATTAGTCTGTTGAGTCTTCTCCTGTCTTCAGGTCGTCTGGTTTCATGCCATATCCGCGAAACTCTGTTTTTTTCAGCAATAATTGCGAGAATGTCAGCCGGTAGCCCTTTCTGGCGCTTACCACTCTGTCTGATGGGGGCTGATTCGTCCGCTACCTTTTTGATGCAGCTGGTGAGTTGTTGGAGGTCTTTTTCCAGGTCTTCGCATCTACCAGTTGTGCTACTTGTGTAAGATGCGACTTAAAGTTCGGCCAATTTATTCTGCGGTAGTTTCTTCTTGTTTCTTCATATTCAGTGACTGCTAGGGTGGGTACTTCAACAATCACCGGCTTATGGTCAGAGGAGAGTCGATTAAGAGCCCTGGCAGTCGGTGTGGCGGGCATACCCCTCGTAATGGCTATGTCCAAAACATCTCCACGTTGACGATGGTTATATGGCGTATGGGTAGGTACATTCGGTGCAACTACTTCGCAGCCATAGAGGTCGCAGGCCTGTAAGAGTCTTCTGCCGCTGATATTAGTGCATCTGCTGTGCCATGTCTGATGCTTCGCATTGAGATCACCTGCAATAAGCAATTTCCCGCGGATTGATAACAAAGTGTCAAGGTCATTTACATCGATGTGCTGTCGCGGCGGATGATAGACAGCTATGATGGTGATTGGTCCATTGCTGGTCTCAACAACCACTCCAGTAGCTTCTATAGTCGTCATAGCTGGAATGAGGATCTTATAGTGCGGGAGTGAGGACCGGACCAGTATAGCCGTACCTCCACCAGCTGTTAGCCGATCTACCCTGTACGTTCTGTAATTACGTGCCGTAAATTTGAGACCAGGCTTGAGGTGGGTCTCACATAATAAGCATATGTCGATTCCTTCTTGATGTAGAAATTCTACTAATTCCCCCTTTTGCTGGAAAACTCCGTTGGCATTCCATGTGCAGAAAGTTAGATTGCTCAGTTGTCTATGCCTGTTCATGATGGGTGTCGCTTGCTGTTGAGTTGGCTGTGGGTACTGAACGTACTAGGAGTTGGTCCATTAGTTTGTCAATCTTAGTTGCTATGCTTATCATTAAAGTCATAGTAGACTCTAGCATTTTAACTATGTTACTTTGCTCAGCTGTTGACAAGTTTTTGCTAGAGTTGCTGTTGGTTGGGACAACAGTGGAGAATGATTGCAGCGCTTCTGTAGTATGTAACGGTAAGGCAGGCCAGTTCTCTGAATTGATTGTTAGAGGGGGTGGCTCCATTGTTTGATCACCTCCTGTCCGGCTATCTGGCTGATTATTATTTGCTGTAGTAGGAATCCTGCCTCTCAGACGTTGTCGTGCTTCTTTTGCAACAGGACAACCCCGGTAAGAGGCTACATGGCCCCCACCACAGTTGGCGCATTTGACGTTGGTAGCTTCTTTAGTCAGGTCACAATTGTTTGTTGGATGATGTTGTCCACATTTAACACATCTGACTGGCATACTACAATACCGTTGTACATGTCCAAACGCTTGACAGCGATGACATTGTGGAGGTCCTTGGTTTGACCTCATTTTCTCCACAGAGATGGAGAGTCCAAGCATTCTTCTTGTTTGATAAATTTTCCTATTTTCAATCGTGTCTGGTAGGATAGTGGTAAATAATGGCATCACAGTGCCTGTTCCAGGTTTTTTCATTTGCACTACTGAGGTGATTTCATACCCCATAGCAGTGAGTTCTGCCTTGATCTCTTCAACAGGGATTGTGCCAGGTATTCCACGCAGCACAACCTTCAGGTAATGGATTGGCTCCGAGTTGAAGGTAAAGTACGGCACCTCGGCTGCGGTGAGTTCGTCCATGGTGGCTTTATAGTCTTCCACACAAAAAGTATTTATTTTATATTTGTCAACACCTTGAGGTTTGACATTGATACTTCTGGAACACTTAGCCTGGAGTCTTCTAAATAGATCTGGGTATGAGCCCGAGTAAGTAACCATGAATGGTGGAATAGCTTTGTTATGAGGTGGTAGACGAGTTTCCTCAGTTTCTGGAGCACTGTTCTCCTCGTTCAGGTTGCTAAATCTGTTGGAAACTTCCATGGCCTCAGAAGGTTGTGTCTGTCTGAGCTTGACTGTTTTCTTAGGACGAAGAAACTGTTGTTCTTCTTGGTCCAGTAATTGCTGTTGTTGCTCTTCGTAGACCGGTGTGTTCTGATGTGTTACAGGTGGAGTTTTTTTATTATCTATTCTCTTGTTGGGGGCTTGCGGTGGAGTATCAGCTGCGTTCTTCTTCCTTTTGCTTCTGTTACTCTGCTGGATCTGAGCAGGTGCATTGGTAACATTACGGTCTGAGTTTATTGCTTCTGTCACATTCTGGTCTGAGTTCAGCGCTTCACTATAAGCGGCTGTCACTGTAGAGCTAGCTTTGTGAGTGGTTACATTTGTCATACTCTGATCTGAAATGCTTGTCCTTTTCAGCGTCTCAGTAGAGGGAGTGTAACGCTTGCACTGAAGATTTTTTTCATTATTCCCTGCCTGCTCTTCTTTGGGAGATGGCCAAGGATCATATCGAGTTCATGCTTATACAAAGGAGAGGAAGATAAGTACTCTGGAATTTGCCTCAGTTCTTCCTTGTTGAGTAGGATTTACTGCCAATATCTTTTGATGCGGCTAGGGTGCATGATTTTGAAGTATTCATTGTTGAGGAGATCACTGTGGCATCACCATCACGAACAATATCTGATCTTCTTTCACTGCCAGTATCTGTTGATGCGGCGAAACTGCACGATTTAGTGGTGTTATTCAATGATAAGGAATTCATTGTTGCATCACCATTGTTGCTTTGTAGATCTCGGGTTGGTTCTTGTCTTGTTTCACTGCCAGTAGGGCCTGGACTTGCTGCATTAGGATACAGGCCGTATCCCTTTTCCGCCTGTGGGGGGCTCTCTGGTGTTTCAGCTATGCTTGAAGAATTTCGTGGTGGAGATGTTCCACCCACAGACGACGAGGAGGAGGTGGTGGCTTCTGGCGACGTTAGATGTGCAGGAGCGATAGGCCCGACCGCCGCAGAAGAGTGTATAACATCTCCATTATTGTCCATTCTTGCTGCTGGCACCTAGCAGGAATGTTGTACTGGCCCCGTGTTATCACCGCTAGGTTCCAAGGACCAGTGACAACCCTAAAACTCACGCCAGGGGGTTCCTCTCCCAGCGGGAGAGGGCCGTGTGGCGGTAATTCCCTACTAACTCGGGCAGGGAGGGACCCTACAGCGGGAAATCCAGACTGCCGCACACCGCGAGCGAGGGAACGAAGGCGGCGAACAAAGTACACAAGCTCAAAGAAAAATACTCTTGCGTCGTTAACGAGCGAAACCATTCGCGAGGGCAAATGTAGGTGGGTACAGGATAGGGGGAAGATGGGTGTGTAGGGAAATTGCCACCGGAGCCTGTGCTCCATTGCAATTAAATTAAATTAAATTAAAACCTAAACCACCACCAACACAAGTTCTTCTGTTTACAATGAGTTCGATGAATCCGTCAGCCGACTACAGGGACTTCATGTTCCAGGTGCAAAGGTTTGGGATCTCATAGAGGTGGATAAATATTTAGTCGAACCTCATATCCCGAGAAACTTGGACCCTTTTGTCCGGTGGCATGAAAGAAAGAGAATATTTGCACAAATTTTTGCTGATGATGGTCGTTCACATACGCAGTTGGAAAGCCAGTCCACAGGATCAGCATCTCCCGATGCCTCCAAGATGTCAGACGTTCTCTCCTTCCTTTACTAATAGTTCTGTTAACTAATAGATTTCAATTCCGATTTGCATCTCCCCCGGTTAAGCAGCATACGTTTGTCAACAATATTTGTAAACAATTAATTTATGTAAATTAACAATTTCCTTAGTGGCTAGGCACATTTGCTACCGACACACAACAACATCTCTTTATACAGTCTCATCGTGAGATCCCCCACTACAAAACTTTTTCATAGTATTCCGTTTACCGGACCTCTCACTTCTTTTGAGAGAGAATTCCTCTCTCACATTTTGTGAGGGATGAAACCTTAATCCAGCACATTAATTCTTAATTTGACACTTCTGCCGATTTGCTACAGTCAGTTTGCGGACACGTAAACCGGACTGCCTGGCATTGACGGATCTAGAGGGGAGAGGGGGGGAGGGTCAAACCGGGGCGTTTGCCCAGGACGGCAACTGCAGGGGGGCGGCAAAATCATAATGGGAGGGCGGTAATTTTTATTTTTATTTTAAAAAGCTCCATTACTGTTTTGGGGGGCGACGATCGGGGTGGCGATTATCGGGTTTTTGCCTCGGCTCCGAAAATTCCTAGATCCGCCACTGCTGTCATTGGAACATAATAACATGAGCAGTATCGGCTTTCCTTTCAAAAGTACGATAACCCACGGTGAGATGTTTGTGTCCTTCTCATGGTACGCAAATACGAGTGACAATTATACTGTCATAAGTTTATATTAGCTCTGCATGTACTCATTATTATCAAAACTAGACGACCCGTGCGAAAATTTCGCGGATAAAATGCGACGAATAGTGAGATTGAATGCTTGTAATATAATTAAAAGTAGAACCGTACTTTTGTAGCAAATTTTTATTTTTTTAGGGTAATAGGTATGCATCAAAATACTTAAAACATATTACGAAACAGTTAGGATAATTTAAAACATTCTGTATTTATGACAAAATGTCATTGACATTAACAGAATACAACCAACCTGAACAAAATGCAAACATCATCTCTGTGATATTTGTAGTTGTGTGAATAAAATGTTTACACTGGAATTGTATAGCAAAACGAAAGTGTTTCCATAACAGAAAAAAATATCCGAAAAGCTACTTATTGAATAAAAAAAAGTTCATTGACATCTCTGTGATATCTAAATAATATTGATACTTTTGCCCTTTAAGGCTCGAATTCCAAAAAATTTCTTTTATGAAATATGGTGTGACCAAAGCAGCCCACCTTGGTCTTTAAAATGATACCTCATTTATCGATTTCAGTTAGTTATCAAGCGAGGTAAAAAAGTTCTAGAAATAATGATATTTTTGCCCCTTGGGGGTTGAATTTGGAGGACGTTTTATCTTAAAATATCATTTGACCAAAGCGGATAATTTAGTATTTAAAACAATACATCATTTATTAATTTAGGTTAGGTATCAAGGGAAATAAATAGCTTGTGACAGAAAAAATGCGTTGTAGAAATATTAATACTATTGCACTCTAAGGGTAGAATCTTGAAAAATTTATTTCTTAAAATGTGGTGTAACGGAACCTAAGAACTTACGAAACCTAACTCTTTAAAATGATACCTTGTTTATCAATTTAGTTTAATTATCAAGGGAGATAAACGACTCGAGACACAAAAAACGCATTTAAGAGTTCAATTCAGAAAAATTAATTTCTTAAACTGTGATGTTACCACAGCGGAAACATTAATTTTTAGAAGATACCACATTTATCTATTTCGGTTAGATATCCAGGGAGATAAATGGCTCGAAACACAAAAACGCATTTTAGAAATATTGACAATTTTGCCCTTTAAGGGTCGAATTACAAAAATTCCTTTCTTAACATATAATGTTACCACGGCGGAGACCTTATTCTTTAATATGATACCTCATTTATCTATATCGGTTAGATATCAAGGGAGATAAATAGCTCGTGACACAAAAATTAATTGTATAAACATTTATATTTTTTCCCTTTAAGGGTGTGAATTTCAAAAACATTCTTTCTTAAAATATGATGTCACAAAATTGGGACATTAGTCCTCGTAATCCTACTTCATTTATCGATTTTGGGTAGATATCCATGGAGATAAATGGCTCGAGATACAAAAAAAAACACATTTTAGAAAAATTGACATTTTTGCCCTTTAAGGGTCGAATTTCAAAAAATTCCTTTCTGAAAATATAATGTTACCACGGCGGAGACCTTAGTCTTTAATATGATACCTCATTTATCTATATCGGTTTGATATTGAAGGAGATAAATAGCTCGTGACACAAAAAATGTGTTGTAGAACCATTTATACTTTTTCCCTTTAAGGGTTGAATTCCAGAAAACTTCTTTCTTAAAATATGATGTCACTAAAGCTGAAAGATTGCTCCTCATACTCTTACTTGATTTATCGATTTTGGTTAGATATTCAGGGAGATAAATGGCTCGAGGCAAAAAAAAAAAAAAAAAAAAAAAAAATGCATTTTAGAAAAATTGACATTTTTGCCCTTTAAGGGTCGAATAGCGGAAAATGTCTTTCTTAAAATATAATGTTACCACGGCGGAGACCTTAGTCTTTAATATGATATCTCATTTATCTGTATCAGTTAGATATGAAGTGAGATAAATAGCTCGTGAAGATAAACGCATTGCAAAAATATTGATACTTTTGCCCTTTTAGGGTCGAATTCCGAAATTTTTTGTCTTAGTAAATGACGTTACTAAAGCGGAGGTCTTAATCTTTAAAATGATACTTCATTAAACGATTTCAGATAGGTATCCAGGGAGATAAATAACTGGTAACACAGAAAACAGCATTTTAGGGATATTGACAGTTTTGCCGTTTAAGGGTCGAATTTCAAAAACTTTCTTTCTTAAAATATCATGTGAACAAAGTGGAGACCATAAGTTTTAAAATGACACCTCATTCATTTATTTTGGTTAAGTATGAAGGAAGATACAGGCTTGTGACAAAAAAATACCTTATAGAAATAATATATATGATAATGTGCTGTTAAAATAACTATACAATATTCTATATAAATGCGATCAACACGTAGTATTGATAGTGAACAGAAACTTGTGGTTTGTAATGTTATTATCATTGTTACCTTTACCATAAAAATAAAACATCACAGTTTATTTGATTGCTAATCTTTGATGTTGTGGTTTAATTTACGTTTTCGGTGTATTCTAAATATAGGGTTGTAACGTAGGTCACCTTTGCGGATACAGATGCAAATGAGGGGGTTCAGCGCTTGACTTCCGCGGAAGCGAGGGGAAAAATAAATTGATAATTATTTAGAATTACATATTTCACTAAATATCATTAAAATAATATTTTTTATCATGAATTTTACATTTGGTGTAAGCATCGTCTACTTACCGCATATATTGCCAGATTACTGTATATTGATTGCATGCATCTATCAGCAGCAAATAAATCCTTGGTGATTTCACAACTGAACTAAATTAGATCCCTAATTATGCACGCCCCTACCAAACTAGCTTTGACAAATGATCGTGGAGTTCGCGGCTCAACTAATTCGAGCGACAAGCACAAGGTTGGGTCACCGCACATCACCGCGTCAGCCACTGGCGTTCCAACGCTTTTACTTTACGAAGAACTTCAAACGTGCAACAACATTCAATTCACTGTACTTCTTGTTGCAGATCAAAAAACAAAAAAACAGTGGTATTAGCTAAGTGACCATGTGTTGCATTCTGTTTAAATAGGAAAACAACGTAAACAAAACCTCCGTTATACCCTGCTATAAAACTTGCGGAGATAGAAGCAGAGGTTCGACGTCATGCGGAACTTCCGCCCTTGCGGAGCATCGTATCAAATCTTTCAGAAAACTGAAGAAATAGGTAACAAAAGTACCTAGTTAAAAACATTATCAACAGAATCCAAATTGCGTAGTGTATATTTGTGTCTATGTGCTCTTTGGTTGGAGTGTTTTGAGGTTATGAATGTAAGATTTATTGGGATTACTGGACATCGCGATTCCGATAGAAGCTGTCATCACAATACTGCAGTGGTCAAACGCAAGACTCCACTAGAAATTCTTTCCGAAGTACATTTAACGGTTTCATGCTGGTCCAAGCTGCATTACAACCTAATTTCTTCTCAGGGCCGGATTAAGACATCTCGGGGTCCGTCGCAAAATGTGGAGAAGGGGCCCTTGGTTTTTCGCCGTCCGATGTAGTAGTAGAGCTAAAGAAAAAAAAAGGGTCGCCCATCTGGCCTATCGGGGAGGCTCCTGGAATCCTAGGCGGAGCCCCACTATAGAAAGCCGCCCAAGAAGGCGCGAGGCCCGTAGTATTTGCTAACTCCGGCTACGTGGCTAATCCGGTACTGCTTCTGCTTGAAAATAATGGTCCAGGCTGTATTACAACGGAATTACCGCTTGAAAATAATACATCTTGCGACTGACTACAGCAGTATTCCAACGATATCACTGAATGTTGTTATAGCGGAATCGCGATCTCCAGTAGACCCGATTTATTCATTCTCTATGGGTTTATCTTAGACAGACTGCGATTTGTGGGGCTTTTCTGTTTTGGTTTTAAACAGATTAATATATTTTTCTTCGTCTCCCGCACACGCAGAGTAATAAGATGTACTGCAGATTTTAGCCATGGAGGAAAGAATATATGGAGACGACGCAAGGGACCTTCACCACATACTGGAGTGAAACCGGGTTGAGAGAAGTGGGGAGGGGAGGCCGCCATGTTGCTTGGCAGGAGAAACGGTAAATAGGCACAAAAACCTCATGGGAATCATAAGACAATAGTGGCACCGCAATTTGATAACGGATTATTATGTAACTCGATTAGACACATCAAAAATTAAGAATAAAAGTTTTTGATATCGTGCTCAGTTCTCGAGATATACTGTCTCAAAAGAGTGGAGTTTCTGGTTGAAATTCAGAAGAAACGTCCCCAAAGTCAAATTTGGTGATAGATTCTTATGTAACACGACGATGCAAATCGAAAATAAACAATAAAATTTTTCGATATCTCGCTTAGTTCGCGAGATATACAGTCTCAAAAGTGAGGTTGTTAGGTTATGATGAGGATTCAACGATAACCGTGGCGCCGCAATTTGATGACGAATTCTTATGTAACTCGATGAGAGAAACTGAAAGTAAAGAATAAACTTTTTTGATATCTCGCTTAGTTCGAGATATTGTACCTTAAAATTGACGTGGTTAGTTTGAAATGCGGCCTGGACCAGAAGAAAACTTTGGCCATATCCATATTTGATAATGAATTTGGACGTAACTTAATGAGCAGGTAATTCTTTTTAACTTGAATAACAAACTGTTTATTTCTACAGTCCTTAAATTTTAGTTGATGTTCAAATAGGTTATATTTTCACATTCTATTTCAGTAATTGATAAGAATGATTTAAAAATCTAGAAATATTGTTGAGGACATATTTACAAACAGAAACAAGTCATATCTGAGATTTTAAAAATAGCCTAAGTCAATGTTTAGAACTTTTAAAAAAATTATCACTTCAAAAGACCTCATAGTTTCTGAGCTTACTTAGAAGCTATTGTACTGTTAGTGGCCTATATAATTTTGCTAGAAAAATCAGTGCATTCATAAGTCAGAAGTAAATAAATTGTTTGTTGTCTTCTGGTACACACCGCATTTCAAGCTGCCAACATTTCCATTAATATTGCTGCTACAAAATCAAGTTATGTAGACACATCTAAACACAAGAAATGCATCGTGAACTACATTTCGGACAGCAAAGTTTATTTCATCACGTTTAGTAGTTCGCACAGCACAAATTATCATAATTAATTTCATCGTACACTTTCAGCGTAAACTTAAACGTGAGTAAAGCATGCAGAATACCATATTCACTGTGTCGCGATGTAAACATGACCCGCTTAAATTAACTTTTCAACACTTGTCTACAATAAGGCTAGCTTTTCAGGTGGAAAATAGTAACATATGCTAATTGTCTACACTACACCAACAAAAATTTGAGAACGATATGATCCTATTGAGAGCAATGAATAAATTTATAGCGAATGGCCCTAATGTTGCAGTTACCTGTTAGATACTTCAAGAACGATAGTTACAATGTGACTTACTTACGAAACGCTATTCCACGTTTTTTCCTATCTCGTCTGTTTGTGCAAACATATGCAACACAACTTGGCATTATATAAAACTTTAGAATATTAGAAAATGAAATATTCATAGCAGCTGATACAGTGCAAACAGCCCAATGTTTTGGTACTCCTACGATGTCCGCCACGCATGCGCAGTAGGAGAGCAGTTTTTTCATGAGGTTTCACGGATTTAGCGTTATTTCGTCTCCATATATTCCTTCCTCCATGATTTTAGCCATGGAGGTAGGAAATATATGGAGGAGAAATGACGTTAAATCGGTGACGCCGGGCTCCTACTGCGCATGCGCGGCAGTTATAGCGGACCGAGCTCAAAACATTGCATTTTCTCATTGTGCTCCATGCAGTAAAAATTTGATTTTGTAATAATTCTAAGTTTTTTATAATTCCAGCTTGTGTTGCATACGGGTGCACAAATAGGACAGATAGGAAAAAAAACCTGGAATATCATTTCATTTGTAAGTTGCATTCTAATTATTGTTATTGAAATGTTCAATAGTTTTCAGTCAGACTAGCTACTACCATTAAAGATTTATTCATAACTCTCAAATGGATGACTTTGTTTTCAAATATTTGGTGGTGTAGTGCAGCCAATCGGCATACCTTACTATTTTGCACATCATAGACTACCATTACTTTATACGAGTGTTGTAAAGTCTAATTTAAGTGGGTCATGTTTACATTGTGATTGAGTTGTGCATTCTTTCGTTACGTTTGCATATTGCCGTAAGAAAGGGACAGATAGACACGGCCCGCTTTCTGTCATATATGTACAGGAGCGTAGCTATCGGAGGGCTAGGCGGTGCCGTGCACTCGACTCCCAAGCTCCAAGCGCAGCTCAGGGGGGCGCACAGAAGCTCAGTGAGCCCCTGCCAGCAAACCTCACAAGACTTGGCAGAGCTAAATAATAATAAAAGATCACCCATCTGGCCTGAAGGCCCAAAGTATTGTTTTGCTCTGGGGCCCTTGTTAACCTATCTACGCCACTGTATATGTAGTGATTAACCACTGGGAAACAATAACAAACTGTACAAATCTTAAAAACAACTCATGTAATTAAAGAGAACAAATGAGCATTTTTATCGAAAACAGAAATACGAAAATAATCAAAGGATTCACGTTGTAACAAATTTCCTGTATGATCACCTCTTCTGCAATTTCTGTTAGAACACAAAATAGACATAATGCAATTACAAACTATTTATTTTAACATTGAGGTACTTGATTCATTCCCAGTCCCAGAAATTTTCTCTTGATTGTATCAGCTCGATACGATAAATATAACGCACATTTTATAGAAACTGAAAAATGTAGAGCTCCAGAAACTGGAACATTGTTTATTGCGTTTAGAGTATCATATCATACATTATAGTTGTTGTTGTTGCTTTAGGGCGCGTCGACATTCATACTTTATAAAATAAAAGGGTTGTGATTATGAAATGCGAATAAGTAACCATCACAATATATTTCTCAAAATTATGAAGTAAATTACAACAATTCCACAACGTCGCTCTCCAAACATCAGTGTATTAAGAAGTTAACAGAGGATGCTCACGTTCTAGATATGACAGATGTAATCAGAAATTACAATAATTTCACCCCCAGAAAAACTGATGGCGAGAACACATTCACAGAACAGGAGAATGAAATCAACAGGAAACAACGCGAAGTCATAAGAAAATAGATTGATAAAAAGCAGTTTATTGTGGTAGAGAATATCAACAGAAGAAATATTTATGAATGAAAACGGAAAATCAGCTGAAGACACTACTGATGGACCTCTGTCGACAACTGGAAAATCTGAGTTAAGCACCCAATTGGATCTGTCTTCTGAATAAGCAATCGCGCCTTTATTACTAGTTACCAATTTGTTATAGCCACCACTCACTATGAATCATGTTACACTCAAGGTGAACTACTCTATCTGGTATGTGATTCTAATGCAGTAGACCTCTCGGGCGTCTACGAGTTACAAATGACGAATCGCGTTGATTCATCCTTCCAGTTTACGAATGTAGGTACGGCTAGTGTTTATTAATCACGCTTTCAATTCCCTCGTGGCGCTCAATATGAAGTATTTGTTGAGTGATGAGATCAATGATTAGCAAACATTTTTTAATGTTCCCGGAAAACTGCTACTCAAATGCGTCAAACAATACATAAATCGCGCCCATTACCTTGGCTCAAGAATGTTGAAACTACTGTTATCAAGGCTATTACTACTGAAGGTAAGTTGACAACTAAAAAAAATTATTCTGTATGACAAGAAGCTGTAACATTTCCATAATACCGTACAAATATATTTATTGTGTAGCACAGTATTCGCTTTTGAAACTTAATCACTTTTAAATGATAGCTATTCAAGACATTGTACTTCCTGTTGTTACAACAGCTGTAGGCTTAGTTAAGAATTTAAGATGAATGGCTATATCCGAATTTCGAAAGTTTGTAAACAACTTGCGGGAAATGATGCTAATGACTGATAGTGTTAAATAGTGCTCGAATTATATTCGAATTTAACAGGTAAAATCATTTAGTTCAGTGCAAAATATACTTCTTTTTTATTAGTTGCATAAACCTAATGGGTAAATAAAACACAATTACATATTCTGCTGTATCACTAGCAATTGGTAACAATACTTTTTTATTCTGACAACGGGTGTAGAAACTGAAAACAAATGTTGCTTCCATCAAATGTGAATTATTTTTGCGTTATTGCAATTTTGAAAAGTTAAATAAATAAATTCTTTGTTCGCGAACAGATATTTCTTTTAGAAGCTTATTTAGAAGTGATTGGAGATGTTGAATAATCTTGCTGCAACACATAAAATATGAACTTTTACAAGAGCCGGCAGGAGAGATGTCCGAGTGTAAGTAGACTTTGCGTTACATTTCGTAAGAACGTGGAAGAAGAAAATGAAACTGTTTCTGATGCTCCCACTGCTCCCCCTTTTCTCACCTCTTACTTATTTTTTCATAATTGTCGGACCTGATGACGCTGCAAATTAGATTTTTGAATGTGAGACAAATTTCCAGCTTGTTCCCAACCTTAATATCAACACTAATACTTTGAAAGCTACAAAGAAAGGGGGAAAATACAACTTATAATCATGTAAAAATAACAAGATTCAGTTAAGCATGGGTATTGAGAACAAGTGTTGTGAAAAATCTTACTACCTTCCTCAATACAAATTATTCCAGTCTACAAAGTGTTTTGCATGGATTTTTTGCAGAGATAAAATGGTTAATTTTTTTTCTGTTGTCAATCTCTTGACTGGTTTGATACGACAGTCCATCTCTTCCCATTTCGACCTAACATCTTCATCTCAATATACCCATTACAACTTATATCATCCACTATGTGCTTCATATATGGTAATAAATATTTCTTTGTGTTCCAATATTCAGTTTTTTTTTTTTTTTTTTTTTTTTTTTTACTGATCCCTCCACTAAAAATAATTTAATTACATGTCTTAAAATGTGACAAACCATCCATCCCTTTTCTTCTGTCAGGCTCTTCCACAAACTTCTTTCCTCACCATCATTTCCGGAACTTTCTCAGCCCATTTAATCTTCAGCATCATTCTACAGTACTGCATTGAGGTTTCCTCCTTTTTGGTATTGTTGAAACCCTGCTTCACTACCTTAAAGGTGACTTCCTCCATAAATACACTTTTAGAAAGTTCTTTCTGAGTGGTAGATCAGTGTTGGAAACAAAAAGATTTCTGTTTTTCAAGAAGGCTTTTTGCTATTGCTTTCTTACTTTGGCCATGACTTATATTTTTAAAATAACAGAACTCACTTCTATTACTTTTGCTCCTATTTTAATATTTAATCTACAGTTTTCATTTTTGCTGTGTTTCATCATTTTATTTTTTATTTATTCCAAATTTCTCTGTCTGTGTTTTGTTGATGCCATTCAGTAATTTCTCAATACTCTTATTCTTTTCTGCTAGGAGGACAATGTCATCAGCAAATCACAGCAAATTGCTTAATTTTCCTTGAATGCTTATGCCACATTTAAATTTTTCTTTTACTTCATTTCTTGTTTCCTGTACGTACAAGCTGAATATTAATGGGGATAAATGACAACCACGTCTCTCACACTTTTTAACTTCTTCTTGTCTATCATGGTTCTCTACTTTTATTATATTAAATGATTTTTATGTAGCTTATAAATTATTATTCAGTCTCAATATTTCTTTAAAATCTTGAAATTCTTGCCCCCAACTAATATTATCAGAAGCTTTTTTGTAGGGCAACAAACACAACAAAAATTAGGGCCTACCCTTGTTTTTCTCAAGCTTTTATTTCAAACTACTGGTATATTTTCTATCTATGAATACCATAGTATGTTATTGCCACCAAAAGTTGTAGACCTACTATATTGTTATTCTCAAGTATTATCTGAATTTACTCCATTCCATGAACGGGACTTAATCCCACGCATACTTGTTGCCTTCCTTGGTGTGGACATTTCTCTGCGGTAAGACACACTTCAAATCTCTGTTAACATCAAGGTCACAAATTTACAGTAATACCTATACTTCAACAAATGCCACTCCTTTCCCAGCAAACATTCCCTTGCTTGTATCCTTTCCATCTTTGGAAGGGCGTATCCAGGAACAGAGCTAGAGGGGGACAAGATTTGAGCTAGGGGGGGGGGGGCAATTCATATTGGTTTCGAGGAAGTGGGGTGGGCACTGAAACATTCTTACAAAAATGAAACTCAAACCTATTGAGGAAACTATTTCTATTATTGATTAATATAGTAATCCAACTACTTAATCTAAGGACCTACTATGTAGTAAGTTAAGATCGTAACTCAGTTATAGTCTCGGTTTATTAGAAAATTTTTCAATATCTTTGTTTCTCAATATTTCACGGTGTTCTTTCACGAAATTTCGATGCACATTCATCAGACATAATTCAATCAATCTTTCCTCTCATGAATTGCTGCTGCGCCAGTTCTTCACTTGTCGAAATGTACTGAAGGCATCTTAATTTTTCTTCTGGGGGGGGGGCAGCAGACCCTCCCCCCTGCCCCTCGCTGGATACGCCAATGGGCAGACAGACCTGCCATAAGCGGGCGTGCACCGCACGTGGGCAGCACATCAAGGGTGGCGGCAAAACGAGTGATCGACAGTTGCTGCCCCACGATAGTTGCCACTCCATTGTCGCCACGACAAAATTTGCAGTGTATTATGTAGCAGGCGACCTTTTTTGGCTCAACAGCTGCTTCTGGAGGTTGGCGACACTCGGCATGGCAACAATGGGGGCGACAAATAATGTTCGAAGGGGCGGCAATCTCAGTTTTTCGACCCGGTTCGGAAATTTTCTAGATCCACCACTGGCTGTAGTTAGACAGGAGGCGGTATAATCGGGATTGCACGCGGGCGCTCTAACAGCTAGCGACGGGCCTGTGGGCAGATACAATTCTCCAATGAAGAATCAGTTGACAGGTACTCCCAAAATCTAACACAGGCTCTTCTTCCCTACCTTTTACCCCCAATCCAATGTAAAACCAAATCACTCATGCTCCGCATCTCTAAAACCAACCTTAGCCCTGTATTCATCTTCCAGCAGTCTCCTGGTCTCAACTCCATTAACAAGTCCTGTGGGTTCTCTCAAATTGCCACTTGAATCTTTACGATGCAATGGACCTCACTGCTAATCTTGTATCATGCTTCCATGCTCCACTACCTTCCCAGTCCTGCCACAAAGGAAATTTTTCCTATTATGGGACATGCTATTTGCACAACTACACACCTCATTTATCAACTTACCTGCTTTCACGGCAGTGCGTCGTATATAGGCCTTACTCCATCAGACTGAGCAGCCAGGGGTGTAGCTATCAGAGGGCTAGGTGGTGCGTTCATTGGGCCCCAAGCTCAGCTGATGGGGCCCCTAAAGCTCAGGGAGCCCCCTCACGAGAGTTGGTAGAACTAAAAAAAAGTCACCCACCTGGCCTAAGGGCCCAAAATATTTTTTTGCACTGGGGCCCTTGTTAACCTAGCTACGCCAGTGTGAACAGCCACAGATAAACAGTTTACATTGGCAACCTTGAGCATCCAGTGGCAGCCCATGCCTGTTCCCACATGCCATTTCTTTCCCAGCAAACATTCCCTTGCTTGGATCCTTTGCATCTTTGGCAGATGTAACTTTCCAGTAAAGAATCACTTGATAGGTACTCCCAAAATCTGACACAAGCTCTCCCTGCCTCCCCCCCCCTTTTCCTCAACTATCTCTGTTTTACAGAGATAACTACCAGAGCCTTTCCTGATACAACTCCTGAACTCCTGGGAACTTTCCTTTGGCCATATTGTCGACAGAAGACATCTTCTCAACCTCTGGTAAAATCCCCACTAGTAAATCAAACACTTACTTAATCTTACCCAAATTATTTTTTATCTTATTACTTTTTACTGTCTTTTTCAGAAATTATACTTTCCAACAGTTATCAGTTGTCTAATTCTCTTCTCCTCTCCCCCCTCCCTTTCCTTAAGACTCACTAACATTACTACCCACCCACAGTGATCAGCTCATTCTTCAGTCATGTAGTGAGTCTCTGAGTGTGTATATTCAATTCCCTTAGCATATGTCTCATCCGTGTACATGAATAATGTGTTACACCGAAATGTTGTATAGCATATTACTGCTTATGCCTGTAGTGAGTGATGGGTTTACCTATCATTTCATAGCTCTGTAATGATACATATCACTTAATTGTGTCTTCATTTGGTGCAGTTATGTCGTATTTTATGAAAACAACATCCTGTAATCTCTTGTTGCATTCTAAGTGGACGAATTGAATTTTTTTGCATACTTTTTTTTTACTTTATCCATGATATATGGACTTTGTGAAAGTCTGTAACTGTTTTAATATAATAAGGTATGCAAATAATTTTCTGCGACACAGTTACTTAAATAAATTATTATTTATTTTATTTTATTGATATGCGTGACGCGTTTCGAGAAATTATTCTCATTTTCAAACGCTATTTTATTACATTTTTTGCATTTTTGGTGTGACGAGTGCTCGTGTCATCGTGATAACATCAAACAGAAGATGACACGAGCACTCGTCACACCAAAAATGCAAAAAATGTAATAAAATAGCATTCGAAAATGAGAATAATTTCTCAAAACGCGTCACACATATCAATAAAATAAAATAAATTAAATAATAATTTATTTAAGTAACTGTGTCGCAGAAAATTATTTGCATACCTTATTATTTTTTGTATACAGCTGATTTGTTATAAATCTGTAAAAATGTGTAAAAGAAAGTAGTTAGCGTAATATGGAAAGTAAAGATGAAATCAACTCATCACTTTCTTGGAGTTGGGACGGATGAGTGATATGGAGACAAAAACACTAACAAAAAAAAAAAAAAAAAAAAATAACCACGCGCACATAAAGCCCTTCTCATGATTGTTGATGATAAAAAACATTGTTAAATTTGTATAGGCACTTACGATCAACCCAATTGATGGTTGTTTATGTCTGTTAATTTAGATACAAAAACAATATCATTGAAAGTGTTGAGTGGAGAATTTAAATTAATAAAATGTAAAAATAAAAGTAAGAAATACTTAAGTTGTGAAAAAGTGTCACTAAAATAAGTACATTATAAATTAATGAAAATGAATGAATTACTATGCAGTTGATATGTTTACCAGGGAGGGATACTAAAAAGGAAAGTAAGTACTGTTTGCAATAAAAGGCGTGACGGGTGTCTGGTATTAAAATGTGTTTTTAGTCCAATTCTGAACTACAGAGTTTGGATGGTGGTGTGGTTTCAGAGATTACTCTGATAGCTTTGACTGTGAAATAGTTATCGAGGTCATGTGGAGTTGTGGGAGCACGGACAACAACTGAGTATCTAGATTTTGAGAGTAAACTGTATCTGAAACATTCAGCTTGATGGACTAATGGTTCATGGTAAGACCAGTGTAAAAAAAAAAAAGTTGCCCATCCTAGGTGGTGCCTCCCAAAAGGTGCGGGGCTCCCAGAAGGGCGTGGGGCCTGTCGCATTTGCTAACTCTTGCTGTGTGGTTAATCCGGTACTGGGCATGGCCTATGGCAGGTTAGGTTTCACCAGTGGTAATTTTGCAATATGTTGTGGTGGGTGGGTATATATTGTACGTTTTGCAACCAGATTTATAACAGAGGAAGGAGCCGTGGAGTGATTTGGGAGCAGAAGAGGGTTGGTATCTGTGAATATGTATTTTATTCAAGTCAGTGGGTATGCTGAAGGTGATGTGGGGTATTGTGTTTACCTCCTGCTCAAGATTCGTAAGGTGGATAATCCTAGATGCCTAGTTGCTGGGTAGAAGAATTTCTAAAAGGTAGAAAGCAAAGTAGACTTAAAGCCTCTGGAGTGAAATTCATGCACGCCATGCTTTAGAGAACATGAAAGGACAAAGTAAGAAATGAAATCAATTGTGCAGAGGCTGGTACAAACATCAGTGTGGTGAAATCCTTGCAGCATTCCCACCTGAGGTGGTATGGACATGTTCAAAGGATGGAAGAAAGAAGACCAGGGGCCTACCTTAATACGAACATCCAAGGGAAAAGATGTGTGGGGAGGCCCAAAAAGAAATGGATAGACAAAATCAAGAAGGATCTGGAAGACTTAGGGCTTGACTGGTGAACTGTTCATGAACAAGAAGAAGTGGATAGTGCTTGTGACCAGCACCCGGGAGACTGAAGCTGGAAAATGATGATGATGAGAAAACAAAGAGTCAGGGTTGGAAAATCAAAAGAAGTTGAAGTGAAAAATGTGAATGCCACAGGGAAGTGTGCTTTGACCAATGCTAATCATTATTCTACTGAGTGATAGTGTTAATGGTTTACAGTCAGACATTAGGTTGTTTGAAGATGATATAATTTTATATCTTTAAACGAGCAATTCTTGTATTTATTTATTTGGGATCTCGCAACCAGCTATAATGATTTGGATGAAAATTCATACTTAGATAATCTTTTTTTAAGTTTACCTAAATAGGTGTCTTCAATGCAAATACACGATACTACAAACAAACAAAAAAAAAAAAAAAACAGCAATTCTTGTATTTCGAATCTTCAAAATCGCACTAACGCCATCTCATAGCCGTTTCAGGTACCAGTAACTTGTTAGTTTCATTCTCTTTGGTAAAAGCAAGGAACTCATATCTTGAAAGGAATAATTTTTGTACACTAGCCGACCCGTGCGAATAGTATCGTGGTTAGTCACCAAAAGATAATATATAATAATGTGAAAATAAGTAAATGCAAGTATTTATTAATGGAAGGTATTTTATTTTGAAGAGTAGTAATAAATATAACTTTTACTGTAAAAAGTTGTTACCATTAACTACTACATGTTTAATTGTAAAAAATTTAAAAAAGATAGATCTTTAAATAATATTGGCTCTGTTAGATGTCCTTTTTTCAATCTTCTTTACTTTACAAAACTTCTTTTAAAACAATACTAGCTGTTAAAATGTGATCATCGTTGACTTTTTGAATGAATGTGTCTTAACACAAATGAATCTACAAACTCGGGGAAAAAGCCACAGATGGGTGTCCATACAAAAAAATAGTTCTGATAAATTCAATCCTGTGATTTGAAGCATCTGACCTTGTGCTTTATTAATGTTTATAACAAAGGTTACTTCTATTGTGAATTATTTTCTTATCATTTGTAAAGGCACGGTTTGTTGATCAGAAAATGTGAGGTTAATGCGAGATATGAGCATAGTTTTTATCGGAGTGAATGAATTTAACACTGATGATGTATTTCTCTAAGTGAATTACCACTGATCTTGCACCATTAATTAAACTCTGATCAGCATTAAGATTTATATTTGACATAATAAGGGCATTTTTCTTCAAAAGAAATTTATGAGGTGGTAAGCCAGACAATTTCAAAAAGAGCAATTCTCAAAAAAATGTATCTAAACTTGCAGGTACCAGTAAGCCTACTGGTATTATTTAAGCATCTTTTGGTTAGAGCAAGGAGTTTCAAGAAAAACATTTAACTTTAATCAAATTTTACTAAAAATCTTGCATTTTAAACAGAAATTGAAAGATGCTGAGCGAAGATCGGTCACACAGGTACTGTTATATTATAGGATAAGAACAGGAGAAGAATGTAAACAGCTGCTCAACGTGGGATGAAGATAAATACAAAGAGGAGTCAGTTTATTAGGTACACAGATAAAAAAAACCAAAGGTTGATTATAATTATGGGGTGGGGAAGGAATTGCTTTTTGATGAATTGGAATGTACCTTTATGTAGAATTTGATAATAAACTCAACTGGTATGAAAAGTTTTCAAAATCCTTCATTTATTGGAAAGAGTAATGAGGGGATGTGTTAGAGAAGTGAGGGAATAGGGTTACAAAACTTTGACCAGATCATTACTTGAATATGATGGTACAGTATGGGACCCACATTTTTGGTATCAGAAAGAGGAGTTGGGGGTTGTGCAAAGAAGGGCTGTTATATTTGTCTCTGGAAATTACTGCAGAACACAATAAGTTCATGAAAGTCAAGAGATTAAAGAAGCAACAGAAGTAGAACAGATTGGAAGTGAAGAAACTGAAACAATCTAACATGAGAGAAAAATTTGCAGAAATGGTAGACATGGGTCTAGGTAGTAACTTTGAAAAGGGCTCAACTGAGGACGAACGGAATGCGTTAAAGACCGAAATAATGAAAGCTGGTAAAGAGACGTTAGGCATTAGGGAACAAGCTGCCCGAAAACCTTGGATCACAGAAGAAATTTTGGAGTTAATGGATCAAAGGAGAAGGTACAAAAATGCTCAGGATGAAGCAAGAAGAGAGTAATACAGACAATTTAGAAATCAAATAAACAGGAAATGCAAAGAAGCAAAAGAAATATGGATGCAAGAAAAGTGTGAAGAAGTAGAAAAGGAGATTGTCGCAGGTAAAGTAGAAGTGGCGTATAGGAAGATCAAACAGAATTTTGGAGAAATGAAGAAAAGATATATAAACATTAAAGCTGCTGATTGGAAACCTCTTCTAAGTTCAGAAGATAGACCTAATCGATGAAAGGAATACATAAATAAATTGTATGATAGAGATGATTTGAACAACAGTGCCTTAGAAATATAAGTTTATGTCGACATTGATGATTTAGGTGATCCTGTTTTGAGGACAGAATTTGATAGAGATTTGAAGGATTTGAAATCAAATAAGGCATTTGGAGTTGACGAGATTCCTACTGAACTTCTGAAATCCCTAGGAGAAAAAGGAACACAAAGATTATTCAAACTTATATCAAAAAGTTATGAAACAGGAGAGATTAACACTGATTTTAATAAAAATGTCATCTTCTCACTTCCAAAGAAAGCACAAGCTGACAGATGTGAGAATTATCGAACTATATGTCTAACATCACATGCCTCAAAATTACTGACCAGAATAATATACAGAAGAATGGAAAGTGTAGCAGAAGGGATAATAGATGAATATCAGTTTGGGTTTAGAAAAAACTGCGGTACAAGAGAAGCAATTCGGGTGTTAAGATTAATACTTGAAGGGTGGATCAAGAAAAACAAAGATACTTTAATGGTGTTTGTTGATTTAGAAAAAACCTTTGATAATGTTAGGTGGGACAAGATGTTCAAAATTTTAAAGAAGTTGTGTCTAAAATGCCAAGATAGAAGGATACTTTATAAGAATCAAGTAGCTGTAATAAAAGTAATAGAGAATCGTGAGAGACATGCTTCAGTTAAAAAGGGTGTGAGTCTATCCCCATTAATATTCAACTTGTATGTAGAAGAAGCAATAAAGGAAGTGAAAGAAAGATTTGAATGTGGCATAAATGTTCAAGGAGAAAAAAAGCAGTATGCTACGATTTGCTTATGACATTGTCTTGTTAGAAGAACAAGCTGAGGATATTGAGAAGTTATTGAATACCATCATTAAAATACTGAAGGAAGATTTCGGACTAAATATAAACAAAATCAAGACAAAAGTGATGAAATGATACCAATACTATTAGGTCAAATATAAAAATAGTGGCAGAAGCGATAGCAGAATTTTGCTACTTACTGATGACCAAAGCAGGAATGATGTTAAAAGCAGAATAGCAGCAGCGAAAAGAGCCTTAATAAAAGCGATAAATCTTTTAATTTCAAATATTGATCTAGGGCTCAGCAAGAATTTTTTAAAACTCTATGTGTGGAGCACTGTTCTTTATGGCAGCGAAGCATGGACTTTAGGAAT
Source organism: Vandiemenella viatica (assembly GCA_031002005.1). Lineage (NCBI taxonomy): Eukaryota > Metazoa > Arthropoda > Insecta > Orthoptera > Morabidae > Vandiemenella > Vandiemenella viatica. The sequence continues at coordinate 348,179,435 of JARYHS010013630.1, forward strand.
ATCAGACAGAAGGATAATTGAAGCATTTGAAATGTGGTGCTATAGAAGGACACTAAAAATTAAGTGGATGGATGAAGTACGAAACAAACAAGCTTTGGAAATGATGGGTGAGGAAAGAAGTTTGTGGAAGAGTCTTGCAGAACGAAGAGACAGGATGCTAGGTCATATTTTGAGACATGCAGGATTGGTTAATTTGTTAGTGGAGGGAACAGTTGAAGGTAAGAACTGCAGAGGAAGACAGAGATTAGAATATATGAAGCAGATAGTTGAGGACGTGGGTTGCATGGGGTATGTTGAGATGAAGAGGTTAGTGCACGATAGAAAGGGATGGAGGATTGCATCAAGCCAGTCGATAGACTTAGTACAGCAAGAAAAAAAAAAAAAAAAAGAGCTGGTCATGTTTATAAAATATCATCAAAAAATTGTTAATTTAAAATCTACATCTACATCTATACTCTGCAATTCACAAATATTGTGGGTGGCAGAGAGTGCTAAGCACCAATTCTAATTCTGTGTTTTTCAATCCCAAACAGAACAAGGAAAAAAAGAATACATAAAAGTATCAGTACGACATCTTATTTCTCTTGTCGTATCCGCAACCTACATAGGTTGGCGGAAGAAGTATTTCATTGCAGTAATAAATTAAAGATTTTCATATCTTCTCCAACAAATTCAAACAAAAACGACGTCGTCTGTCCGCCAAACAATCCCAGCCAAACCTATGTATCAACTCTGTGACACTTTCATCAGGACTGTAACTAACAGTCACGAATCAAGTGGCTCTCTTCTGTACTTCCTCTAACATGTCAATCAATCCCTTGCGATATGGATCCCAAACTCCACTACAGTAATCCAAATTTGGATGCACTGGTATTTTGTATGCTATTTCCTTTGTATGAGCATACAACTTCTCAAAATAAGACCTATGAATCATAGTTTAGAATTAGCTTTGCCTACGATGGAAGTTATGTGCTAGTCCCATTTCATTTGGCTTTGTACAGTTACTTCAGGTAATCCACCGTGTCAACATCTGAATTGTTAACTTTGTACTCGTGAGCAAACAGTCTTTTTATTACTTATTTGCATTGCCTTGCACTTTTTGCAGTTAAGCGTAAGCTGCCATTTATGGCACCATTCCAAAATAGCATCCAGATCGCGCTGAATTTCTAAGCAATCGTCACCTATTGATAGGTGCATCATCAGCAAATAATAACATTCTGCAGTTAAAATTGTCACCAAGATCGTTTATAAAAGTAGGGAAAAGAAGTGGTCCTATTACACTTCGTTGAGGAAGTAACATCTAGCTTAGAGGAGTCTTCCGCGTCAACAACTACATACTGTGATCGACCAGTTAGAAAATCTGATTTGATATACCGTATACTCAAATTTTTGCTAAAAGTTGGTTGTGTGGTACAGAGTCAAAAGCTGCCTGAAAATCCAAGAAAATTGCATCAACTTGTGAACCTGCATCGATAACTTTCATTACGTCATGCAAAAATATGGCCAGTTGCGTTTCACACGATCTGTTCTTCCGAACTCCATGTTGAATTACTGTAAGTAACTCATTTTCATGTAAAAACTTCATAACGTTAATACATATGACATGCTCCAGAATTCTACTGTAAACAGATATGGGTCGATAATTCCAAGGATCTCTCCGATCTCCTTTCTTGAAAGAGGAATCACCTTCGCTATTTTCCAATCAGAAGGTACTTTTATTTCTTCTAAGGATTTACAGAATATATCTGACAGAAATGGTTCTATTTCTTCCACATATTCTGAAAATATTTTTACTGATATACCATCGGGACCTGGCACTTTCCCCCACTTTATAATAGCCACGCTATCAATTTGTACTTGATCCATCTCAAATTCTACACGCTGTGGAAAAGCGTGAATGTTTTCCATGTTTTCTTCAGTGAAAGAATTTTTAAATTCGGTGTTAAATACGGTAGCCTTGCCACGGCTGTCATCAACTTCCCGATCGTCTTGTATTAGAACTGGCATATTGTTGTCACCACCACTAATTTTTTTTTACATGCAATCAAAATTTCTTTGGGGTTTCATTGAGGCTTTTGGAAAGTGATTTGCAACGAAAGTAATTAAAGGCCTCACGCATCACATTCTTAACATGTCCTCTTGTCTCACCTAACTTTTCTAAATCACTTCTATATATTGTCCTTCTTGAACATGCATGTATCTTCCTTTGCTTTTTAAGTAATCTTTTAACTTCACGTGTGTACCATGGGGGATTGTTCCCATCCCTGATTGTACTTTTCAGTGTATGTAAGTCCATACCTTCCCTGACTATACACATAAATCGAAGCTACATCTCTTCAACTGAGCCTCTTGCTTCTGTGAGGGTAAGGTAATTATCCCTCAAAAATGTTCTTAAGCACTTCTTTGGGGCCTTTTCGAACCTGTTAACGATCTTTTCTTTTTTGCACACAGCTGTTAATGTTACTGTAGCAATTACAGCTTTATGATCACTTATTCCTGTGGTGGTAGAAACACACAACAGGCCTATTTGTAATGAGAATATCTTAAATGTTTTCGTTACCGTTGTGGAACCGCATTGGTTGAATGAAGAGCTGCTCAAGACGAAGATTTGAGAAAACTTCAAGAATAATTTCACAGGATGTTTTGTCCCTGCCACTAGTAACATTTACGTTATTAGTCCAGTTGATATACGGAAAGTTGAAGTCATCACCTAGTATTATTGCATGAACTGTAAATGGATGAGCTATATTACTCACATTATTCCTTAAGGCCTCAGCAATAGTTACATCTGCATCTGGTGGACGATAGAAAGACCCTATTACAAGTTTTGTCTTAGCCACGTTTAGTCTAATCTTTAGGATTTCACAGACCGTATCAATGTCTATTTTGTTACATGACAGGTGTTTACTAACATCTATAAATACACCACCTCCATTAGAATGTAACCTATCCTTTTGGAAAACGTTCATGCTATTGTTAAAAATTTCTGCTGAACTTATTACCAGCTTTCAGTACCTAATACAATATCTGCTTCTCTGCTACTAATAACGCTTTCAAGCTCAGGCTCCTTGGGGAGCATCCATAAACTATGTGGCTCCGTCTAGGGGGAGGAGGGGTTGGCTGGAAAGCTATGCTGAGCTACTTGGGGGGAGGGGAGTTCCAAGCCAAGCTACATAGCTTCTTATTCATATTATTTGTCACAGTTAAAATAAGGTACAGAACACACAACAGCATGTGAATATTTATTTCTGTCATTTAACTATCTCCGTATGTAATTTACGACAGTCTGACAAGAGAAAACACCAAAAAATATCTTCTGGAATCAATAGGGAAACAAGCTATGTGCTTGGGGGGGGGGGGGGGTAGAGGCAAAAGCCACGTCGGGCTACGTGGGGGGAAAATGGAGCTACGTGGTTTATGGATACCCCCTTGTTACAAAATCTTCTACAGTTAATAATAAGTACTTTTAATGGTCATGATTGATTTACACTACTCCTAACATATGGTGTCGAATTTAATTGGGCTACCTGTAACTGTAGTCCCAGTTTCAGGTCTTCCTCCCTCAGCCAAAAAAAAATCCCCCAATGCACTCCACATGGCCCCTGCTACCCGTGTAGCCGATTCACGTGTGTAGTGCACACTTGATCTATCCAAGGGCCTACACAACTCGACCCTAGGGCGAAGGTCTAGCAATCTGCAGCCATTATTATTTCAGAAATGCTGCAGTCTCTGGTTTAGACCATCGACTCGGCTCTGAACCAGAGGTCCACAGTCTTTTCTATCAACAATGCTGCAGATCGTCAACTCAGCTGAAATCATACTGTCATCAACCACAGAGTTTGAGCAAGCCACCGGAAGGAAGAGAGGAAACCCTCCGACCCAAGGCTGCAAGCATCATTGGTGCCAACATGAGCTACAATCTGCAGCTGGCTACACCTCGTCCATTCAATGGCATGTGGGATGGCCTGTTCCACATCTTGGATCACACCTCCTGGAATGAATGGATATTGGATTTCATCCCTGACCTATTTGCCATTTCCCTACGGAGCTCAATGAACCCCTAACGTTTGAGCTACCTACCACCAGAATCTCCTTCTGTGGTTGCTCAAACCTAGTGGACCGGGTCGGGGGGGGGGGGGGGGGGGTTACAACTCGCAGAATGACGATTGAGAAACTGAATCAGTCCCAGACAACACATCAAACCTATTGTACAATCAATTTTTTACAAAGGTGAATAACACGCCAATGTAATTGAATTTTGTTTTATTTTGGTGTCGTACGTGTTTCGCTCTATTTCAAGGGCATCATCAGTGACGTCTGTTAAATATTTATTCATTTGGTTAGCTACATTTGGTTTAAAGAACAATAAAAAGGAGGGATGAAATTAAATCTACTTATATACATTTTACTCATCATCAGGGTTAGCTTCTCTATGTAGGTTTTGTAGAAAACATCTGAATGTATAAATCACTACACTGCACTGAGCAAATTTCACATTAACACTATTATTTGCTGTTAAGGCTCGTTCGCACTGGGCCAGTAATTTAGTCGAGTGGCGAGTAGATTAGTAGCTAAATTACTCGCCACTGACCAAAAATCGTTCGCACTGCGGTCGAGTACAGTACACAAGTAGCGTGGTATTTTTTCCAGCAGGTTGCATCGCAATCAAATGAATGAGCTGATACAGCGCTCTTTTATAAGAGATGGATGAAGAAGTTTATGCGATAAAGAAAGAAAAAAAAGCAATGGGTACGAAAATGGGTTAATGAACTAGGAGCTGAAATTGTCTTCTGAAGGAATTAGCATTAGGAGATCCCTACGAATAGTTTGAGAATGTCCAAAATTTGTCTTAATGAAAATGCAGCCGGAACCTATTTAAGGAATGCAATGCCGGCAACTACGTAGTTACAGACAGTTCTCTACTTTATTGCCACCGGATGTAGTTTATGGACACTCACACCTCGTATTTATACACGGAAAATAGGGTATTTCCCAATTAATCACAGTGTGAAGGAATCTATGAAACATTCAAGGAATTGAATTAATGTTTCATAGAGATGCATCCAGTAAACTGAATCATTTTACTGAAGGAGTGTAAACTGTTTCAGTACCTGCGCCTAAATTTTTGGACTACTTTTTTAACTTCTGAGAGTAGATAATACTAAAAAGATTTTTATCGCTTTAGGTAGTACTTCTAATAAAAATAGGAATAACATCTTAATGTATAATCTAGATGCTATTGTAATTAAATTAAATAATTTAATAAAATTGTTCACTAAGCAGATGTTTTTAATTTTCAATTTACTTCTCACCAAATCCCGGTATGTTTATTGTATTTTCCAAATCTATGTGTGCAGATTGCTTCCTTTATTTGTTTTTCTAGTTTGGGACTTAATATTCTACAAGCAGTCATGTCCTACATATTTAGAAACAAATTTTAAAATTGTTTCTTGGTTCCAGCGAAACGACATTTTTGCGGCTGCTAATGAACTCTACTAAAACTATTGGTTGAGACTTGATTAGCTGCTGAGCAAGTGGGCAGTGGCGCGTGGTGGGGGAAGTGGCGCTTGGTGGGGTGTGCTACTCGCCCGGTTTAATAGAACAAAACGGATCGACTGGACTAAACCACTCGACTAAACTACTCGACTAAATTTCATTGTTCACACACGTTTAGTTACTAAATCACTCGCCACTCGACTAAATTACTCGCCCAGTGCGAACAAGCCTTTACTATCGTTATCAAAACATGATAGAGTAAATACCATGCCATGTTGTTCTCAGGTCCATAGAGTGTGTGTTTATATTTCAGGTTTCATTGTGGTTAGAGGTCCTTGGTTTTTACAGTCTACTTTTGTTATCTTTGTTGGTAGGCGGGGATTTGAAATGGTTGTCTTTTTGTGAATGTTTATTTCTTTTTTAATATGGCATATAGTGTTTGATTAGTCAAGTTTGTATAATCATTTATGATCTGCTTTCCTTCAACTAGTGCTTTTTGGATGTAATAATTTTCTTGAAATGTTAATGCCTGTGGTTTGTTATTGTTTATGGTGAGTATTTGCATGTCTGTGTGGATATCTGTTGGTTGGTGATTGTGTTCTAGAAGGTGTTCTGCAAATGTGGAGTGGTTAGTGTATTTCAGTGCTCTTAGGTGTTCTTTGTATCTTGTTTCGAATTGTCTGCATGTCTGGGCGATGTATTGATATATTTGGAATTGATGTTGTGTTTTTTGAACTCAACTTCCTCAACCTCACCATAACTGATAACAAAACACACAAACCCACCACAACAGACATGATCATAAACTCAACATCAAACCATCCCCAAACACATAAGGAAGCAGCAATAAGACACATGCTCAACCGACTAAATAGGACACCCTTAAACAAAGAAAATTACAAATCCAAATTCAATACAATCATACAAATAGCTACCAGAAATGGATATAAAGAAAACAGAATACACCAAATAAACAACAACATCAAAAAACAAATACTAAAGACAGCAAAAAACATCATTCCAACACTGCTACAAGCAAATACAAACACTAATATGAACTCAGCAATTAAAAAAAGAAAAATGGCATGTTATGACCTATATAAATAAAAATTCACATAAAATAGCAAAAATTCTAAAAAAAACAAGGACTCAACATCGCATTCAGAACCAATAACTCCATAGATAAAAACATCACAAACAAAAACAAATACCACAATTCAGGCATATACAGACTCACATGTCAAAACTGTGAAGCTCAATACATCGCCCAGACATGCAGACAATTCGAAACAAGATACAAAGAACACCTAAGAGCACTGAAATACACTAACCACTCCACATTTGCAGAACACCTTCTAGAACACAATCACCAACCAACAGATATCCACACAGACATGCAAATACTCGCCATAAACAATAACAAACCACAGGCATTAACATTTCAAGAAAATTATTACATCCAAAAAGCACTAGTTGAAGGAAAGCAGATCATAAATGATTATACAAACTTGACTAATCAAACACTATATGCCATATTAAAAAAGAAATAAACATTCACAAAAAGACAACCATTTCAAATCCCCGCCTACCATCAAAGATAACAAAAGTAGACTGTAAAAACCAAGGACCTCTAACCACAATGAAACCTCAAATATAAACACACACTCTATGGACATGTGAAAAACATGGCATGGTATTTACTCTATCATGTTTTGATAACGATAGTAACAGCAAATAATAGTGTTAATGTGAAATTTGCTCAGTGCAGTGTAGAGATTTATACATTCAGATGTTTTCTACAAAACCTACATAGAGAAGCTAACCCTGATGATGAGTAAAATGTAAAAAAGTAACATGTAAGTAGATTTAATTTCACCCCTCCTTTTTATTGTTCATTAAACCAAATGTAGCTAACCAAATGAATAAATATTTAACAGATGTCACTGATGATGCCCTTGAAATAGAGCGAAACACGTACGACACCAAAATAAAACAAAATTCAATTACATTGGCGTGTTATTCACCTTTATAAAAAATTGATTAACTTGCAATTGAGGAAATGGTCCACAATATCCAGTTATTATATTGGACAATGGTAGAAGCTTAGCCTCCTGGGACTCAGACTTGTACGACTGCCCCTGCATGCGGCGTCGATGTCCGGAAACTACACGCCAGTTACCGTCAGGTGACCGCTGCACAGATTCCAAACTTTCAGCCTGGACTGCAGGTATGATGTTTGGTAAGGGAGAACCTGTGAGAGCACTAGCTTCAACAGGGTCATCCACATCACATCTGCTGCAGTTGCCTATGGCAGCTTTCAGCCTTGTAACTTTCGTTAACAAAGCCCCAAGCTGTGCGCGAAGATCAGCCACCTCAGCCCGCGTCTGCAAACGCAATCACAGTCCCTACACATATTACTTTCAGAACAAAAACTAAGGAGAGGATGAAAGATGAACTAACAGAAAGATCCAAATAACAAACTGTTCACTACTTACAATAATTGCTAGTCACGGCTTAAATAAAACCTAACTGTGGAGATACATTTAGACCAGAGGTCGGATACTGCACTAAGTAGTTAATAGGACATACTAGTAAACAGTGTTAACCAACCACAGTAATAAATAAAAGAACCAATACCTTCCTACGGAAAAAGATTAAAGTTGATTCCAATAACGCAAATAACATATAGAAGTGTAAATCTGCAGAAACAAGTATCATTTTTGAAAATAATACAGAGTGAATATCCTTTTTCTTGCATCATTTGCAATAAACAGAAGAAATATTTATATTCCCAATATATTTCTTAACAGTGGTAACAAGCTTCTTCACTCTAAGAAATTCAAGACATATAAGTTCAGCCAAACAGTTCATGGCACAGCAAGACGGATTATGTGGAGAAAGGAAGGACAAAATATCTTCAGCAATTTGACAACAGCATTCATTGAGCTAACACTATCCAACATTTATTTTGAACAATCAAATCACAGCATGTATAAATTTAAAATCAACTTTTTGTGGTTTAGATTGTTTAGCAATCTAGTTCTGTAACTCCAAAATGTTAAATATACAGTTTTTTTTTAAAAAATGATGATATTTGGATATAACTAGTGCCCATACATAAGCACAATAATATTGCTAGCAGATGTTAGATGCTTAGAAGTTGATGAAAGAATACCGGCTTTCTCGCTGAGACAGTTATATAAAATCTCCTTGAGCTTTCCACCGGCATAGTGTGTGTGTGTACACTCACCGGTACTGCCTCTCTCATATCACTGGTCAACATTATTCTGTCTAAAAACTATGTCTCCTTCCAATCCCACATCTACCATCATGTATTAGCCACTATCATGGGAGTGCCCATGGCAGTGGCTAATACTAATATTTTCTTGTGCAGTTTTGAGTAAACCATGCAACTGTGTGTTTCAATTATATAAATAACATTTTTATGATTTGAACCTATGATAATAACCTTCTCCTTGACTTCCTAAACTTCCTCAATAACATTGACTCCTTAAACTTTACATGCTTCTGCTTTGGAATCCAAATTATCTTCTTTGATGCAGACATCTCCATGCATATTGGCACTTGCACATGCCAAACTTACAAAAATGCATAAACACTAATAGTTGCCACCTGTGTACCACAAAAGGCTCCCTCCAATACAGTATAACCATACGGAGCAGATGTATCTGCACCCATCAACAACTGACATAGACAGTTATTTCCTATAATTGGACGATAACTAGATATCCCAGACCATCCATAATTTGTCCAACACAACAAAATATTCTGCCAAACCCTTACTCAATCCTCTCCTGGCTCAAATCCTATGGCTATGGCTTTCCCAGAGTTTTTCTAGAAATGTGTCACTTTATCCCTGCTATCCTTCCTACATCATCCTGCTTCATCTTCAGCAGACTACAGACTTGAATAATATACTAGTCCACAAATACCAACCAACCCTGCAACACTCATAAATGACCCAATAGATTGTTCCTTTGCTAGAGTTCTTGTTGCAAAATATGCATTCATCTACTACAACTTATTGAAGCCATACCACTAGTGAAACATGACTTATCTTAGACCTGAGCCACCTGTATCACAATCTACCTGTTGTACCAACTAATCTGCCTCCACTGCCCAAGTTCCCAAAATATAAGTCACCCAGTTGCTGTCCATATCAGCTAACGCAACTAACGTGACTTCAATAATTGTTTCACTTCGAAAGTCACTACATCCTCAAAACACATCCCTATCTCAACTCTGTATGTGGGAATTTGCTTATCAACACATTCTGGACACTGAGCTTCAGTCTCAGATAGTATTTACCTTTTTCTTCACCTTCCCACCCTGGTAAATCATCATTTGCATATATAGTTTATTAATTTATTTTAATTTTAATTTTTTTATACTGTACCTATTTTCATGATAATTTTTAATAACTTGCATAGTTCTTATTTTGACATCTGTTAATTTCCTTTTCATGCTCAACATTTTCAGTGATATTTTTATGAATCCCCTACTCCGACTACTCTAAAATAATGCTTAAATTACCATTAATTTGATGGTGCCTGTCCTTCATTTTCTGTAATTATAAGGGATATGTCAAAACTATTGTTTGTGTAGTATTTTTTCACACCACAGCTGCCTTTCTTTCAACTTTATTTTTCATATTAATATCACCTTGTGCAATCTATGTTGCTGCATTGTTTTTGAGAAACTAGTTTGTGTCCATGATTGTTTAATATATGATGTGCTTCAAGAGAATATTGCAAAACAAGTATTACCAATCACTTTCCAAAGCAAGGGCCCCAACTTGATTTGTTAAAGCATTTCCAAACGTATAGTTATAAAACTGAGATGGTGGTTTAAAAGTTTGCTAGTATTATATTATTGACAGAGGAATTACATTACTATGTCTTTCATGGCTTTTCGCCATCTTTTTTCTTCTTCTTTAACTACAGTGTCAACTATGAGAATAAAAATTTCTGCTTTTACAGCGGGAACCGTGCCTAATCATGAACAGAGATGAAGATATTTGCTGGTACCATGGAAAAATATCCAGAGAAGTTGCAGAGCAGCTTCTGCTTCAAGGTAGTATTTTGTATTAAACAGAAAAGTACGAAACTGCATCTGCTTAATATTTTGAGGCAGTAGCAATCATTGCAGCATTGCCTCTTTACATTTATAACTTAAATTTCAAGTGACATTAACCAGTCTCCTTAAATCTAATGTACACACAGTACTTTAGTTTTAAGCTATATATGATGAGACTATAAACTGATGTATACAATCATTTTTTTTTTCATTTATACTGGAATAGTTTATATTTATTCCATGTGAATCTGTATTCCACTGGCTATCAAATATTCTGTTAATCCTTAATTCTTAAAATTTTGTCTGCTCTAATTCCTTTTTTGTATGTTTTGCAGAGGATGAGGTAGAGGATGGTTATTTCTTAGTGCGTGAAAGTAACACTGCAGCTGGTGACTATGTTTTATCTGTACAATATGATGGACAAGTAATCCACTACCAGATAAGAAGACATGGAGAGGATGCATTTTTCTCGATAGGTAATGAATGTTACCTTGTGTTTGATGAGATGAGTTTTGCATAATTCGTGTGTCTTAAAGAACTAATACGTATTGCTATTTTTTTTCTCATTATCGAAACCATAATGAGTTGTGAGAAGAATGCAAATGTATAAAGATATACTACTCATTCAGTAGGTTCACTTTTCTAACTGATAATATGAAACAAAATACAACTGTGTGGTTCTTTTCAACATACTGCTTGGCACTGCTCTTTTTAAACAATGTAAACACAAGTATGATTGGTATGCGCTTGTTTTCTCAGTTACTGAAAAATACTTCACAACAAAGCCATGTAAATCTGTTGATGGTTTGTGAAATTAAGCATAGTACAATGCAATACTCAGTATCTGAATGATAAGGGACATAGTTTTGGAGTAATTAGAAGACTGGAAGTAGGTATATATGCCTATATATCTGATGGCAATAAGGCATGGGTGGGTACTGTGGGACGAACTAGGGCAGCATGTGAAACGGAAGGCGCTTCAATGACCGTAAATTAGCCCTTCATTTCCAGAATAAAAGAGTAGGAAGTTTTTCTTTAGTACGTAGGGTTTAATCACCTAGGGAGATACTGTTCCATATTTTTTAAACAGTGAAACTTTAAACTTCAGTAGATGGGTATGAAAATGTGGCATAAGGTGCAGTACAATTAAAAAGTTATGATGCTAATAATATGAGTGTGCTACTCTTAAGATTTTTATATCTTTGATGTATTATAGTTTCCTCTCCACTGTACTTTTGTGTCCTTCCCATATGCTGAATGTTACCCTCATATATCTGTTTTGGTCTTTTTATAACTGCATTTATAATATCTTCCATTTTTGCCACTGGTTTACTAAACTGTCTTATTTCCATGAGATATGCTTCATTGTCACTATTCCTTTTGCAAACTGAGGCCTCACTTTATTGTTCTCTTCTGCTCTGCTCTACTGCTTACAAAATACCTCCTCCTGCCACTGATATATTTGCAAATCTCTGCTGCTTTGTATTACTAATCTTACTAACTTTCCAGTCTACTCTAGTAAATTCAAGTTCCCACCAGTAATGATAATCCTAGATTTACCTTGATTTCTGAATACGAATTTAATACCTTTCTTGGTCATTAATTTTTCCACCTCTGCAGCAGCTAAAACCTTTATGCATTATTTTATGTGTATCCCCCCAGAAATATATCCTTAGCATCTCATGACTAGAGTGTATTAACACCAGTAGCCTGTACTAGCATTTGCTAACCAATATTAATACGTCTCCTCCAATTCCTCCTCTGTCTGTGGTACACCTTATTGTCTGGTACTCCTTCCAGCCACTAAGACTTATCCAAATAGCTCTTTGTGGTTTGTGAGTCTCTGTTAAGTTACCAAAGTGTAGCGCTTCCTCCAGTTAATTAGTAGCAGTCTTATAATTGGCTTTGTCATATTCTCTCCATTACACTGCACCCTTTTTATTGCAGCCACCTTTTGCTTTTATAGTTTCACCAACTCACCTATTTCGGTGTTATTTATGATTTCTTCTATCATCTGTCTGTTTCTCTGTCATTACTTACATTTAGGTCATTCATAGGAGCCTGTAATCGAAAAAAAGTCCTGTTCCCAATCCATCTATAATTGGAAGTGGATCCCCTTGCAGCTTTAGCTAACAATTCAGAAAATATCTTCTATTTTTTCTATTCTCCTATTTAGTAACTGCTCATTTAGTCCACTTTCAGGGATCTAGTGCCTTTCCCAAGCATTACTTCATCTCATGGTTTACTAGCCTCTTAGCTGGGTTTAGCTGTGAGCAATAATAGCAACTGTTTTTTGAATTCGTAAAACACAGTGAAGCATACAGCAGATCAAATTCATTTCTACTCGCTACTGCACATGCCCTAGTGTAGAGATTCCCAACCTGGGGGGCACACTCTCCCAAGGAGCACAAAGACATATCAAGGGGAGCGTGAGCTGCAAGGTAGTTTCACCGCCCATGTAGATGATACCCTAACTCCACACTGTTGTAAGTAGTATGTTTCATTCGCCACCTCTTAGAGATGAAAACCTTTATTCTAACATCACATTCTTAGTACTTAAAAGTAGGCAATTACTTTGTTAATAATAAAATTGTGGCAGGGGACTTGGGAAGAATAGACTTGTGTCTACTAAGAATAAATCGTACACATAGCAGTTTTTAATGATTAACCATGCTAAAGAGATAACAAAAACAAAATTATTTATTATTAAAGATAAATATTACTATTATTTTTAGAAAATAAATTTGACAAAATCAGGCATTCAGTCACATGACTGCGAACACCAATGAAAAAACATTACATCATGCCACGCAAAATGCCAAAGTTGTTCTTGACATTTTCACGGAACAGAACAGGTTACTTGGTAAATTATTAGTTTTTAGTAACTTTTGTTATGTAAACATGGTTGTTCTCAATTATATGTTGAAATACAAGTATTATTCGCTGTGGAATCAGGATTTAGCAACACAAACAGTAGTAGTAATTTGCCCAAAATTGTCACCATAACAATTGGCAGATTTTTCGCATTAAACAGTGACTTTTGCTCATCAGAATTTTCCATTTTAAAACTTCGATATAAGTATAGATAAGTGTAAAATATAGATTACAAACTTAAACAGCATTATTTCAGTTTTGTAAACAATAACGTATTGTTCAAAAATAAAGAATATTTTTTTTGTTGACATCTCACTTGGTTCTTAAGATATCTTGAATGAAAGGTGTTGTGGTTAGGCTAATATGCATCCTGGTCCAGAAGGGAGACCCTAAGCGAAATATCAAAAATTTTGTTAATCGCATCGATACTATCTTTGGCATGAATAATGTCATTGGATACGGTTGTTGTTCGGTACTATTAATTCTGTGCCATATTGTAACTTTTCAGTTGCATCACATCTAAGGTATATTTCCTTTTTATTTGAAGGCAGCGGAGGTGACTGCCGAAACGTCGTGTTTAGAAGATCTTATCCGGCAGAAGACCCGTGAAGAATTCCTGTCATTTCATATACACCTTTTCTAGAAAAGTATATCCTCAAAAACAGGTGTGGCAAATTTTAAAGCTATAGCACTGACAATTTCCAGTCTGCTCTAAGCTTCATATCAGCATAACATCACCTTACAGTTAAAGATATCTCGAGAACCAAGAAAGATATTAAAAATTGTTTGTTTCATTGAGTTGCATAAGAATCTATCATCAGATTGTGGCACCACAGTAATGATAGTGCTGCCTGAGTGAGTTTATTATATTAAGTGTAATACTAAAGAAAGATTTTAAATCATAAAACCAAAAAAACCTCAACATAATACCTTATCATGTTATAAATACTTTAAAAATAGTGGATCTGCAAAATTCATCAAGTTTTGCTGTAGATTTAGAAATATATTGTGCACATACACTTACATCAAAATGATCTTCACAAAACTAGATTCTTGAATCTACAGATAAACTACGAGCATCCTCCCTCCTTGCAAGTTTTAAACACTTTCTCCATATTTTTTCATTGTTTGGAACACACATAAATAACTTGTTTGGCATTTTTATTGCTGTGCTTTTACACTGGGGCACTACACAGTACTTATAAAATCAGGAATTCATTTTTTAATTAAAGAAAACTGACATCTGCCATATACATACATGACTGTTTTGTTTTGGGTGGCATGACTTCATTCAAGACGCCATGACAGTCTTGAGCATTTTTGAGGTAAATTTAAATTCGTTTTTAAAAATACATAAAGTAAATGTTCGATTTAAAAAAAAATATGTTTTTTAGTAAAATGGTTAATAAGGTAAAGTATTAATCTATTTTTCAAATTTAGTCAACTAGCCAATTCCTTTGACAGAAAGGGGGCTTGGCATGAAAAACATTGGGAACCACTAAACAGGTGAAACCACTTCTCACACTTACTAATACCCCCACCACACCTCTACAACATGCACCCCATTTATCAGACATGTTTTTTCCCCCAATTAATTCATGCAATACAAAAGAAAACAACAATAACTTAGTGTTATTAAAATATTCTAAAACTATGTTCTTAGTTATAAAGTTTAAGCCTTCATTAACCTTATTTTAACAACTAGGTAAAAAGTTCCAAAAAAATGTTAGATACTCCTACAAAGTTTAAAAAAATTAAACATACAACGGAATTTTTAACGATTTATACCATATACAGTGAATTATACTAATCATTATATACTAGCTGACTTAGCAATGCTTCACTATTGCTAGACTTGAGTACACATATAGATTAAATGAATATGTTTAAAAGTTTTTATTTAGTTAAAATTTTGTATTTAGTTAAAATTAGATATTTACATATAGATGTAATTACTGTTTTGTTCAATTTCAAGTTATTGCAATGGTCTTGAATATACAATGCTTTTGTGATTCCATTCGCCATATATATAAATCAAAAAAAAATCTTGATTTCTTTTTGAGATATATGCTAAACACGGAAAAGTTGCACATGTAAATCAGTCTTAAGAGAGGTGAAAGGGGAGAGTGGGTGCAGTTCTGTAAACCAAATGTAGATATCATTTTCACTTACTTGCTTGTGTGTGCAAGCTTCCTTCGATATCGAACTGTAGTTTTGTGCTGTCTCAAAAACTTTGAAATAATTTTTTTAAATCAAATTCGAATTTCTTGATCAGCAATTGTCCAATCAGAATTGATCCAGTGCTATTTAACAGGAAATGTTGTATACTCTTAGAATATTGCTATCTACTTTGGCTAATTTCCCCCAGCGTTTTTGAGATATTTACAAAAAGCTGAGTGGTTTAAGTATAAATTTTTCTTAATGAGGGTGATGGGGTAAAGTAGCTGGGTTTTTGTAAACCAAATATTGATAGTATTTTTCTCTTTGCTTTAATGTATACATGTGCAAGGTTCCATCCAAATCAAACATAAACTGTGAGTTTGTGTAAGGATAGTTGGAAATTAAGAGAGGAGGGAATAAAAGGGAAGAGGGGTTGGGATTTGGCAACCAAATGTAGACCGTATTTTTCTTTTAGTTATAAAGTATATGTGTGCAAACTTTCTTCAAAATCAGATAGAAACTTTAGCCTTGTATAAAGGACACTGACAATAATTAACGGGGTGAAAAAGGGTTTTCGTGAAACTAATGTGTAAAGTATTTTTATCTTTTTATAAAAGTATACGTGTGCAAAGTTCCATCGAAATCAGATAAAAAGTGTGGGTTTGTATCAAAATTAAGGGGTGTAAAGGGGGAGAGGGTGTAGCTTTTGAATTTTTTATTTGTTTAGAAACCTCCTTGAAAAAATACATATCTGTGCCAACTTTCAAGGTGATCGGTCAAACAGTATCCATTGTAGCTTTATATTAAAAAACATTGAAAAAATTAAGGGTGTGGAAATGTACACAGTATTTTTCTCCGTTTTAAAGTATACGTGTGCAAATTTCGATCAAAATCGGATAAAATCAGCTTATATATATATATTGAATTAGGTGATGTAAAGGACAAGAGGGTTGCGTTTTAGGAAACCATATGTAGGCAGTATTTTTATATTTGTTTTAAAGTATACATATGCAAATTTTTCATCGAAATCGGATAAAATCTGTTGGGGTTGTTTAAATTAAGGGTTGTAATGGGAAAAGGGGGGGGGGGGTTCTTGGGAATATTTTTGTCAGGAACCTTTGAAGACATGCGCTCAACAACTCGCCGAAGTTTCACCGTAATCGGATGAACGGTATAGGAGCACATAGAGGACAAACAAACATCCAGACATTGATTTTTATGCATAAGATATATTAATTATTTATTTTTTGTCTGTTAACATTCTTAGCAATTATGAACATTAATTAAATGAAAAGATAAATATTACCCACCACTTACCAAAATTGAAGGGAAGAGGGTAGCTGCAACAAAAAATATGATCCACAAACACACACAAAAAATGATGTTTTTGACCATGTCCTTTTTCAAGAAAATGAACCATGTTCATACAAGCAACAATGGTCAAAACAGCCACAACTATGATAGATTTGACTATGGTAGATGGTGAGGGGGGCAACAATATCATCATCAGAAATATTGACTGTGTGAAAGAAATGGCAGCGGCTGGGAATGAACACAAAACAAGACAAACAGAAGAGATGCAATATTTCAGTGGTTAACCTTATTCTTGCAAGAGGTGAGATACTAGGCAGAGCCAGATGTGCACATGCTGATGTCTGCTTGGTGAATCAAGTGGATGGCAGCGTGTGCACTTCTGGCTGCATCAAGCATCTCCTGGTTCAGTAACAGTAGAAGATTCCCCTGTGGTAGGATTAGAATCGACTAGTGGCTGAATGCATGCTACAAGATGTGTATTGAGGTCTCTTGAATGGGAAAGATCCATGTAATAGTCTATAAGGCCCAGAAAGTGAGTATTTGTAGACCAAAATGTTCTTGAGATTGTGTTGGCTATTGAAGCATGTGCATGGTTGATCGGTTAGGATTTTGGGAAAATGATGTGCATTTCAGGGAAGGAACCTAGGAAGTCATTCCCACTGGTTAATCTTCTAGAGTCCAAGACAGAATTAGTTGATGAGTATGGGACTGCAGTCAACTTTATGGGATGCAGAACAGGAGCTGTGGGAATGGTAGGTGGTAGCAAAAGAGGTTTGTTTCTGCATAAGTTCAGGGATGTAGTAGGAGAAAATGAAGGCTTGGAGCATTAAGGGGTAGTTTATCAGCTGAACGCCAGCTGTGTAACAGTAACTATCTGGACTCGTTTCTTTTATAGCTATTATACTTAGTCCAGTCACTTTCAAATTAAGATCACGCACAAATGAGAACTGGCATTACAGGGATTGTAAACATCTATTGGCATTTCATTAATACATAGATTAAAATGGATGGACCCAATTATAAAACCTTGCTGGACACTGCATTTCCAGTGTTAAACCTTCTCTGGTTTAAGATGAAAGGAATTAAAAAGATAGTGGAAGTGAATTCACCATCTGATGAAACAAAATAGGTAAACCATCAAACCAATACATTGGGCTACTCTAATCATGTAGCAGGGAGATATGATTGGTAAATGATTATGATAGTTATATTTGATTGCTGAATATAACCACCAAAATGGAAAACAAAGGATGAGAAATGGGGGAGGGGAATTGAAGAAAGAATAACACTGTGGAAATAAAATATCATTGGAAAACGTGATAATCATAAAATTAGTACTATAATAAAAGTAATGAAAACATGATAAAGAAGTGGAGAGGTAACCAGTTGTAGGAGACACACTTTATACAAACTGTTCTTGTTCCCCTTGTATCTTTTAACATGTTTGTATTGAATATTTTGATCTCTTTCATAAATAATTCTTTAAAATTTACAGATGAACACACAATAATACATGGCCTTGAAACACTCATTGAACACTACCAAGAAGCCCCAAATGGCTTGCTTACAAAACTTACAAAAATTTGTAAGAAAGATCCACCACCTCATGATTCTAGACGGCATGGTAGGATGAACTTACTTCACCGAGCTACAAAAGAAGGTTTGTTGTTTTCCATATTAATATCCCAATATTTGTGACATCCTGTTTTTTTTGATTACCTTAATCATTCCTTTGTTTCTCATAGGAAATTACACAGTAGTCTCTGAGCTTTTAAAGTGTGGTTACCGCAGCTTGGAAGCCAAGAATCAAGATGGCCAGACTGCTGTACATTTAGCTAGTCGCATGGGAAAGGATGACATTCTCAAGAAGCTTATTGAAAGTGGAGCTAACATTAATTGCAGAGACACTGCTGGCTATACACCTTTACATGTAAAAATTCAGCATATTTCTTTTTTATTAATCATAATTCTACTATAATCTGTCGAGATTTTCAGATCTGATAAAGCCTTGTTATATAATTTATGGAAAAATTTTATGATAATTTTTCAAATACTTTTTAGAGATTCTTGGAGTCATATTTTCTATTAACAACTAAAAATCAAACCGAGGTCAAAGGTGGAAGGCATTGGTTAGCTTTGTCAGTGAATATTTTTATTGTGTATTTTTGTATTTTAAATTTGTTCAACATTTTTGATTTATCTTTTAGTAATGTCTTGACAAGGAGAAATTGACCCTGAGCATAACTAAAGTGATGCCAGACAACGAATTCTACACAAAATGTGCATTCTTTTATAGTTTGGAAATAGCACATGTCTCCACTTGTCTAATAGCAATATTACTTGCTTTGTTTGTATTTCCTGCTCGTGAGTTATGAAATTTAAGAACTATTGTAATCTTTATTCATTATCACCATTTTTTAGTTTCTTCATGTGCACTTCATTATTTTCAACATGATTTAAGATTTAGTCTTGGGGACCAGATCACTGTAGGCTACATTACATTTTTTTTAATCTTGTAGGAAAGTAATCTACTGTGACATTGAAGATTTGTCACACAGAGACTTTGACAGATTTGTCACCCAGAGACTTGTAGTAATCTAGCCACCAACAGTGCTCATTAGATGGGCTCTCTAACCCTGGTCATCTCTTACCAGCAAAATCCACTGTAACTGTTGCTGACACCTGCCGGAGGAGTCTCACTTCATGGCTTCTTGGTAAAAATTGGTTTGAGAAAATAGTCTCTGATGAGAACATGATATATTTGGGCTGAAACAGTTGGTACAATAATAGGCAGCATTATGAGAAATAAAAGCATGCGATGGTAAAACCCCTCTAGCATGGGAAGATGTTAACAAGACAGCAAGAAAATAAGCAATCATATTTTGATAAATTTCTTAGCAAAAATAGAAATTACAAACAGAAGGAAACAAGGGTACAAAATTTTCGGAATAGTTGGACTGATGTGGAGGTCAGAGAACGATATAAAGAAGATGAAAAGTAGTCTGTTGACAGGTATTAAATAAGGGTGTACTAGAAGGCATTGTGGAAACAATTACACAATTTAATTTAAAGTGTTGTAGTTAGATTTTGTCTCTGCACAGAGCAACAGCTAATTGATCTCCAGCAACCGCTGGAATAAGTGCCGCCATTTCTGTTTAATTTATTTGAAGTACTGTGGTCAACTTTTATCTCTGAATATTCACTCTCTACGCTAATCAGCAGCTAGTTGATCTCCAGCAATCATTTTGACAAGTGCTGCCATTTCTGTGTATTTAATTTAAAGTGTTGTAGTTATCTTTTATCTCTGAATATTCACTATGTATGCACAGCAGTTGCTAGTTGATCTCCAGCAACTGTTGGGACAAGTGCTGCCATTTTTGTTTATTTAATTTAAAGAATTGTAGTTAGCTTTTGTCCCTGAATATTCACTGCCTATGCAGAGCAGCAGTTAGTTGATCTCTAGCAAACGTAGTGACAAGTGCAACCATTTTTGTTTATCTTATATCTTTAAATGAGCAATTCTTGTATATATATAATATAAATATATATTTTGGATCTCGGAAACGGCTACAACGATTTGGATGAAATTTCATATTTAGATAACGTTTTGTTTTTTAAGATTGTACAAAATACGAACAATTTTTGCTCTTTGTATCTTGAAAACGGCTCTAACGCCATTCCGTAGACGAGTCAGCTACCAGGAAGCCTACTAATATTTTCTCTTTGGTTCCAAGGAACTCATATATTTAAATGAACAATTCGTGTACACTAACTGACCCATGCGAATATTTCGCACAATATCATGATCATTCACCGAATGGCGAATGGTAATATAATAATGAGGAAATAAGTAAATACAAGTATTTATTAATGAAAGGTATTTTATTTTGAAGAGTAGTAATAAATATCAATTTCACTGTAAGAAGACGTTAACATTAGATACTACATAACTGTAAAATGTCGTTACCATTAAATACTACATATTTAATTGTAAAACATTTCAAATTAAATATTTTAAAAAATATTGGCTTTGTCAGAAATCATTTTTTCAATCTTCTTTACTTTACATAACTTATCTGAAAACAATATACGCAGTTGTAATGTGATCATTGTTGATTTTATGATCGTAATGAATCTACAAACTCGTGAAAAAGCCACGTACGTGTTTCTATATGAAAAAACAGTTACTGATAAATATAATCCTGCGTTTTGAAATGTCTGACCTTTTTTTAATGTTCAAATTATTTTCTTATCATTTAGAAAGACAGGATTGGTGGTGTGAGGTTAATGCTAGGTCAGATCATAGTTTTATCGGAGTGAATTAATTTAACACTGATGATGTACTTGTCTAAGAGAATTACTACTAATCTTGCACCATTAATTAATCCCTGATTAGCATTAATATTTCTATTTAACATAATAATAGCATTTTTCTTTAAAAGAAATTTATGATGTGGTTGTGACATAACAAAATATTTTATAAGAAAATTATAGGTAACAATGAAAGGAAAGAAATGCCGTGAGTCAATATTTACATGCAAAAGAATGGGAAAATACACGCAGTACTCACCAAAGTTGAAGGGAGGAGGGCAGCAGCAACACAAAACAACACACAAACAAAGAAAAAACAATATTTTGGATGATAATCCCTTTTTCAAGATAACAGAGGTGGCTGGTCTTGCGCAAGACTTGTGTTGGACGCAGCCACTCATAGAATGCAATAGACCATTGGAGGTGGTGGGGGAGCAACGATAATATAATCGCGAGTATAAGAAAGATTAAAATGGTTGAAAAATATAATTGAAAAATATATGAATCTATTGTGATGGGTGTAGAGGGGTGAGGATGGAAGATATTAATGGAAATTAAGGCCTGGGGGATGTCTAGTCTGCAGGATGTGTTGATATGCCAATTCCCACTTGTTGAGTTCAGATTGGGAGGTAGTGTCTGGAATGGCTCTGAATGTGAAGCAGTTATTAAGGTCGTGAGTTTTGTGAGTACTGGCATGGTGAGCAACAGGGAAGTCCAGGTTTTGGGAGTAAACTGTTTGTCTGTGACCATTCATTCTGATGGATAATGAGTTTGAGGTCAGGCTAATGTAGGAACTTGGACTTTGGAGGCAGGTGAGCTGGTAAATGGGATGGGTGGTTGTACAAGTGGCATGACCTATTATGGTGTAGGTTTCACCAGTAGTAGGGTTGCTATAAGTAGTGGTAGGTGGATGCATACCGCAAGTTTTGCAACATGGTCTCTTGCAAGGGAAGGCTCCAGACGGTGGTTTAGGAACATCAGAGGGTTGATATTTATGTTCTGGTACAAAAGTTTTCCTCAGTTGCAAAAGAATCTTTATATGAAACCTACCTGCTCCACATTGTAATCCATGGATAAGATGTTGCCACACTAACTAGGAGGGACAGCAACTGGAATCAAACAACTGAAATGAAATTACTCGGGTCATGTATCAAGAGGAATAGATGATAAAATCAAAAGTGAATTGGTCTAACTTCAATTACGACTTTTAGGCATTTTAGGAGAATCATTAGTGAATAGTTTGGTCACATGATGAGAATAGTGATAAGATGGTTCTTTGGGAGGGGGAGGATTGTAAAAGATCTTGCCTGTCCAGTGGGAGATGGTACTGGAACAGAAGTGGTTGCAACACAAGAGATTATGGAAAAGGCTCTTTTGTTACCATACTCAGAACTCTATTGATGATTATAATCAATGGGAATGAATTTTGAAAATTAATAGTTATATAGTTCTAGTTATTTTAATTTATATATACCAAAGTCACAATTAATTTGATCATGTTCCATGCTTGGCATCTAGTTGTACTTACTCAAATGTAGATCACTGATTACATTTAATTATTATTTATATAAGTTTGCAAGGAAACAATAGAAGTTGAATTGCAAAACAAAAATAAAAATTAGGATAGGGTATCAAAATACCAGTTGCAATAGGAAGCTGTATTATGTCTGGAGTAAGTAACATTTCACCTTTTATTTTAGTAACAAATTTAATGATTTATTCATATTGAATTATTCCAAAGAATTTACATCTTCAGTTTTTATGCTCTCAGGGTGATGCTGTGTCCTGGTGTTAAATGCTGAAGTTTAATCTGGTGTGCTTTGGACATACTCTGAAATTCATAAATACTGTGGTTGGCAGAGAGTGCTTTGCACCAAAAATATCTCTGGGCATTCCAGTTTTGAATAGCCTGAGAAAAGAAAGAAAACATATAAGCATCAGTTTGGCATCTTATTTCTCTAATCTCATTTCTCCTGTCATTATGACCTAGATAGGTTGGTGGATAAAGTATTTCATTCCACTCTAAATGAAAGGAGAATTTTGCATATTCGCTAACAAATTAAGACGAAATTGGCGTCGTCTCTCTGACAGACAATCCCAGCCCAATCGATGTATAATTCTGTGACGCTTTTGTAAGGGACTTCTTCTAGGACAGAAATGTGCTGCGATGTTTGATTGTGTTCAGACTGTCCAAACCTTTCAGAATTCTGAATGTTCAAAATGGAGAATTATTGAAAACTCTACAACACAGTTCTACCTAAGAAGAAGTCCAAAGCATGTTGGCCTAAATGTAGGCTTTTTATTGTAGGGTTCTGTAATGTTACTCGTGGATATTAGGGTTCAAAGTATCCTGAGACAAGCCTACATGTTATGTTACTTGGGTGTTTTTATTAAACTTGAAAATTACAAGTTGAAGCAGTTGCCAAGGGATATTACTCCCCACTAGTGTTATTAACTTTATTAATTGTTGTGATGATATAGTAGTTTTTAAGTAATAAAACTTTACATTTATTGAAAAAATGCATGAGCATTCTTCACCAAAAGTAGCCAAGGCACATTGCATGTCAAAATTTGCGTAGCTACCTCTTAACAGCATTCATAGTGACTATAGGCCACTGCATGAACAAGATTATATTAGCAACAGAAAAAAATTATAAATGCACAGAGGGGCACTGCTAGTCATTTCGAGATCGATTCTCATACAGTAGATTATTATTATTAAAAATAATTAAAACTAGCATCATACTAATCGGAAGCAAATAGAAATATTTTAAAAGAAATTATAAACAGTTTGAACGAATTTAACATTAATTTGAAAATGACAAACATTTCATATTTCACGAAATATGGTAGTTGGTATATAATCACATACTAATGTCCTTTAATCAAAATTTATCTAATACACTTATAAAACTAAAACTCATTCTCAACCCCTTAACATCATATAAAACAAAATATGAGATCTTAACAAATCAGTCTCCTATAATTACAATAAATGTACTAATTCCTTTATGGACAAACAAGTGACAAAATTAAATGTGCCATCTACATCTAGGGAAACAGCAAAGGAGAAAAAAACATTACCAGATTATACAATGATACATATTTGAAATATGAATTTATTTCTCTGAATTTTAAAAAATCCTATATTTTTTTGTGAGAAAGTATGAAGTGATCAAGATTGATCCAATATTTAGAGACAGGACACTCTTGTTCAAAAAGAAAATCATTAGAATACTCTGAACATAAAACGTTTGTTTTGAAAAATCAGCAAGCTTGTATTGGCAAAACAAGTTAAAGTAAGATTATAATGCTTCTGGTATCTTATTTAGTAATGTTAAGAGTACAGAAATTATGGAAGGTAAAATAAATTGCATATTTTGCTCTTCAATTCAATCAGTATCAGTTGTGGCAAAGTTTTCTGAATTTTTGTATTTTGTCTAATATGAATATAATGGGCCATATAAAGAAATTATTTTTTAATACCAGATTTTTGCTTCTGAAGAGTAACTTTTTAAAATTCTTTTTGAGGCAGTGAAAAATAAAAATTTATATTAAAAAAATTAATTGTGGTGTACACTCATTGTCAAAAGCAATCACTGGTCTGATATCTTTAATAGAAAGGCTACTTTCTTAACACACTTGTGTTTGATACAAGAAAGATGCCCAATAGCTTAACAAATGAATAATGCAGTAAAAATAGTAAATTGTGTTAAAACAGGCCATTGCAAAGTAGATTCTGTATGAAGAAATGGGTGCCAAGAATAAATTACTTATTTTTCATTCTGAAGTCAAGTTGCTATTACAATGAAAAGTTTTGACAAAGCTTTTAAATTGCAAGATTTATCAAAGTCTTTTCTAAAATAATACCACTGGCTTTTTGCAGATGAAGGCAGGAGGGCCAGGACAAACCCACAAAACACGAGCAGACTTTACAATATTTCCGGTTGCCTCCCCCCTCCCTTTTTCTACACACCCTCACTTCATTGGCTCAATTCATATTAGTAAAAATTTCTTTACCTTCCAAAGCTACGTCTGTCACCAGATATGAAGCACTGCTATTGGCACACGTATGGCACCCTCCTATGCTAATATTTTCCTGGGCAGACTGGCACCCTCCTATGCTAATCTTTTCCTGGGCAGACCGGCACCCTCCTATACTAACCGTTTCCTGAACAGACTAATGTTTCCTTCAAAAAACTATCCAGCAACCCTCTGTATGGTTCAGATATATAGATGGCATCTTTATGATCGGGAACCATTGCAAAAATCTCCTCCTTGAATTCCTGAGCTCTCTGTACATCATCAACTCCCTAAACTTTACCTGGACCTATTCACAAACCAACATCACCCTCGTCGACATTGACATCTCTGTATGTAATAGCCACTTCTACACTTCTGTCTACATCAAATCCACTAAAAACAATATTTCCACTTTGATAGCTGCCACCCATATCACAAAAAATGTTCCTTATAACCTATTGCAATCTTACTACTGGTGAAACCTACCCCATCATGGGCCAAGCCACCTGCACTATAACCCATCTCATATATCTGCTCACCTGCCTCCACTGCCAAAGTTCTTATAATGGCCTTCAATGCATTATCCATCACAATGAATGGTTACAGACACTTTACTCCCAAAATCTAGAACTCCCTGTTGCTCACCATGCCAACACTGATAAAATTTTCGAATTCAATAACTGCTTCTCAGTTAGAGCTATCAAAGTACTTCCCAATACCACTTCCCCATTTGAACTCTGCTTGTGGAAACTGTCCTACCAGCACATTCTGGATGCCACACACCCTCCACGCCTCAGTCTCAGATAATACTTTCCTTCCTCACCTAGTTATAGCCAGCACTGACCGGAATAATTAATTTTCATGTAGATGTAGACCTGATTTCAAAAACTCTTCCATATGAATTTAAAGTTGACTTCCTTGAATAATTTAAAAGCTGAGTTGCACAAGTTCTCAAAACCTATCACCGAAATCTTATCTGAATTAATTTACAAGTCCAACTCTTCTCCAAAATTTTTCTATCACATAAAACTGCCTTGTGGTGGAAATATCTAAGTATGAAAACCGATAATCCCCGTGACACAAAGTTACATGGAATCGACCTTACTACCAAAATTCCGGATCCCAACTGCTGCGTGAGGCATCTCGTCTGCCTTTTATACTCTTGCTGTGGGAACACTTGTAATAATTTCCTCCCATTTTCACAGTATATTATTTTAATCAGATTGCTTCCAAATTTGGATATTATGTAGAATGAATTAGTCTAAACATTTTTATTTATAAAAACTTTTATCAAATATCCACTCGTCTAATGGTTATTAATTATTTTAGTGGGAGAGGTTGGAAATTCCCTTCATTTACCTGCAATTCTTGAAATACTTGGTCCATCATGAAGTTATGCATATCAAGCAATTCCTTTAAATTTTCTCTGTCTTTTGAGATATTATTTAGATTTGTAGCTATTCTGATTTAGAAGCAATATCTTAAAATCCATAACTATGCAACAAGTTTCGCGAACTTCCTCCTTTATGAAATATATTTCAAAATTCCATATCTTTCTCCTTATTGCTTATACATAAATGTTGTCTTCACCTTTCTGCTTGAACTTTTAGTATCTTTTTATTTATTAGTATTCCTCATCTGAGATATCTTAATTTTAGGATCATATTGAAACGGGTATTGTACAATGAGTGCCTTAACATCTGAAATTCCTTTTACCATTCTACTGTTATTATATTATTGCTCTATTTAATATTATCATTCTTTTAAGACGTATTTGATGTTATTTTTTTTTCCAAGTTCAATTTTTTTTTTGATTATTGATAATTTCTATTTAAAGTTTGTCTTCGGACTCAAAACTTTATTATAAAGTCTATTTATTTGTTGGCAAGACCTTATAATTATTAACTTTCTTTTGTCTATTGAAATAAAGTCCTTTTCTTTATTTGCCCAAAATCTGTTCTCTACTCGTGTGCTCTAACTGTTTGTGTCACCCAGCTGGCTCTATTTTCCCCATTTAATCTCATGCTTGAAATGAAACTTCTCACCCAATTACTGTCTTAAATAAAATTTCCTGACTATATAAACCTTATATCAAAATGTTTATTATTAATCATAGTAACTGTGCAAGTGTTCGTGATGCTTTGCTTTCGACTTTTGGTTTAACTGAATGACACACGATACTGCTCCGATTTTTATTTGAAAACTACTTTAATACTAAGTTGGACTCTATACACTCTGACTTCAATGTCTTAAAGTTTTACTTTCTACTTTCCTTCGAATGCTATGGGGCTATTGCTATATTATAATTCTTCATTAGACTTGCAGCACGACAGAAATATACTGTTTGTTACACTACATTTTCATTACAGAATTTGAGAACTATGTTGCTTAGGCTAGTGTTACGTAACAGAACATTTTGGAATTCAAATGAGATCGGTTTCAAGAATGTAAAACAATTTATACTGTGGTGAAAACAATAGAATTTTGAAATATAAACCTTTCGTAGACAGAAGAATATGGTGTGCATTTAGTATGACTTAAATTCAGTGAAGGATTAATATCTAAAAGTTTCATTGGCTTAAATATCCCCCGCAGGGGCCTGGTACACAAGTGCCAGGTACGGGTTTGGCGAACCCGCGGTGCCTGAGCTGGAAACTTGTGAGCGCTGCAAGTTTCCCACACCGTAAACTCCTACCATGCTTCAACGACCACCGTAGGGCGTGGCGGTGGAACGTTGTGTGCCTAGGAGAACGGGGATCTTGGCTTCATCGCCTGGATTGCGAGGACGGAACAAACCTCTATAAAAAAACCCTCAACCTCAAGGTCAGACACGTGCCAAGGAGACGAATGAGTGACGATGGAAATCATTCGCTAGCGTGCAACCTCAGGGGCACCTGCGCACCCCTGTTGTATTAGCACTTCCTTTTAAACTGGTTTTACTCGTGGGACCAAAATTCAGTCATCCACAAAAACCAAAAAAAACCTGCGGTACGGGTGTGCCACGGGATAATAAAAATACACCCACCTCAAAGAAGCGTGTGAGGGTTGATAGCCCACCCGCATCTGGAACAGAGTGTAACAGAATGGCTTGCCCATTAGATAATGCTTTTGTTATAATGCATAGGAAGGAAGGGACCTTTGAAAAGGTATCCCCTTTCTATATTTCAAAGGGACTGGAGGGTATTGCAGGCACATTGAAATCTGTTAAGAAACTCAGGAATGGCACCCTGCTGCTGGAAACCTCTACCAGCAGGCAAGCCTCCCTGCTCCTTAAGTGTGAGAACCTCGGGGAGTTCGCAGTAACATGCGAACTCCATAAAACACTAAATAGCAGTAAAGGCGTCATCACCTGCTGCGATTTAATAGTTGTTGAAAAAGAGGAACTCCTTAAAGAATGGGGAACTGGAAAAGTGGTTGAGGTCCGACAGATAACACGGAGAGTAAATGGCAGCCTTGAGAAGACTGCCACCTTCGTGTTGACATTCGATACGCCAACGTTACCAACATCAATTAAAGCAGGGTATTTGAACTTGAATGTTCGCCTGTATGTACCAGACCCGATGCGCTGTTACAAGTGTCAAAGGTTTGGACATACGACGGTGAACTGCAAAGGAAATGCCACCTGTGGGAAATGCGGCAAGAGTGCCCATGAGCCGGGTACGGAGTGCACTCTACCACAGGTGTGTATTAACTGTTCCAAATCCCACCCTGCATGGAGCAAGTCGTGTCGAGTTTATGTCGAAGAACGAAAGATCCAGGAGTATAAAACAAAAGAAAGAATTCCGTACGTCGAGGCGAAGAAGAAGGTAAAGGCGCTTGCCCCGCCCGTCTTCGCTACTAGCTTCGCGACTATGGTGAAAACTCCTGTGAGAAAAGAAAGTGTCGCCACCCAGACGTCCACCGCGGACATGAGCACGAGCACAATGTGCTCTTGCGAGTGTAAATGCGGCGCAAAAACCGTTACGGTCAGAACACCGAAGACTGCGGACGTCGGGAGCAGCACGGCCGCAACCTCGACCTCTCCAGCAGTAGTCAAAGCCTCACCATTAGCATCACCAGTTGTAACAGACACTCCTGAACCTACCTGAGGCTGCAGTAGCCGCAGTACAACCTATTAGGCCACAGGAGAAAATTAGGGGTCCAAAGTTTAAACAAACGGACCGCACAAAATTCATAAGGTCACCCTATTCATCACCACCCAGGCTTCCCAGTGGCAGGGAGAAGGGGAAGAGACCAAGGAAAAAGAAAAAACAAGGTGGCTTCGAGGTTACGATTAGTGCGCCGGAGATGGATATAGGATCATCGGAACCCGAAGACATAGTGATGCTGCTGGACAAGGGTACACCCGTTTCTCAGCAGCCAGGAAGTGATGTCCCACCTGAACCGGGGCGGGTTAATTTTAATTAATAGGATGGCTCCCATACTTCAATGGAATCTAAACGGTTTTCAGGCTCACAAAGAAGAGGTACAACTCTTA
This sequence comes from Vandiemenella viatica, assembly GCA_031002005.1. Lineage (NCBI taxonomy): Eukaryota > Metazoa > Arthropoda > Insecta > Orthoptera > Morabidae > Vandiemenella > Vandiemenella viatica. Next base: position 348,209,187 of record JARYHS010013630.1, read on the forward strand.
GCACGGTCTAACCCTTTGTGTCTCTGCTTACAGGAGACACATTTTAGACCTTCACACGAACCCGTGCTAAGAGGTTATGATATATACCGAAGGGACAATACCAAGGGTGATCGAGCGAAGGGAGGAGTGGCTGTGTTTGTCCAAAACACTGTCCACTCTGAACCTGTTGCTCTCACCTCCCCCTTACAAGCAGTTGCAGTTAAAATATATGACCCAATACAATTTACCATCTGCTCTGTATATCTACCACCTGGTGCACCAGTTGATTACGATCAACTGGTTGATCTAGTGCGGCAAATTCCTCGGCCATATCTCCTACTTGGAGACATAGTGCGCTGTGGGGGTCGACCACCGATTGCCCCATAGGTCGAGAAATTTGTAGACTATTGGAGCAGGAGGAGTTGTGTATCCTCAACAACGGCCAAATGACTCATTTTACAACTGCTTCCGGTACGTCCTCTGCCATTGACCTTTCCCTTTGCTCTCCTTCTGTAGCGGACTCCGTGCGCTAGGAGGTGGATCACCACATTCATGGAAGCGACCACTTCCCTATATGGCTGCACATGGAACTCGATCGTGGAAGAAGAACTATTCATCACAAATGGAATATCAGCAGAGCTGATTGGCAGCTCTATCGCCAGTCCGTCACTCTTCAACAGTGTGAGAATATTGACGAGAAGGTGAAACACTTCACCGAAGTGATCCACCAGGCGGCTGATATATCTATGCCTAGCAACTCTGGAGCGCTGTGACGAATGCCTGTGCCTTGGTGGAGCGATGATTGTCGTTCCGCCATCCAGGGCCGCAGACGGGCCTTGCGCCGTTTCAAGTTGCACCCAACACCTGACAACCTCGCGGCGTTCAGAGTTGCTAGAGCAAAGGCGCGTCGAGTGATTAAGGAGAGCAAGAGAAGGTCATGGCAGAATTTTGTGAGCACAATTAACCGATCCACTTCATCAACAAAAGTATGGGAGTCAATCCGTCGTATATCTGGAAGGTACTCTCGATTGCCAGTATCTGGATTACTGGATCAGGGACGTGTAGTCACCGACGAGCGAAGCATTGCGCAGCTGATGGCAGAGTCATTCGCTGCTATCACGTCTGCCAGGCTGGAACCTCGGTTCAAGCAAAGAAGAGCTCCTGCCGAACGAGATTTTCTAAGCTTCGACTCGCCGGATTTCCAGGCGTACAATACCCATTTTACATTTTGGGAGTTGGAAGCCGCCTTAAAAGGCACCAAGGACACAGCACCAGGACCCGACCTGATCCAGTACCAGATGCTGAGGCATCTTGGTAAAGATGCTAAAGAGTACCTTCTAGGTATTTTTAACGATATATGGACCGGAGGACACTTCCCCAACTCGTGGAAAGAAGCAACGCTAATACCCATTTTAAAACCAGGGAAGGACAAATTGTTGCCAGGTAGTTATTGCAGCATTGCCTTAACAAGCTGTGTGGGGAAGACACTGGAGCGGATGGTCAACCGCCGCCTTATCTGGTGTCTTGAATCCCGAAACCTTTTGAGTTGCTTTCAGTGTGGATTTAGGAAGTTCCGTTCTACCTTGGACAACCTGATCCTACTGGAAGTGGTGATACAGGACGCCTTTATCCGGAACCAACATCTTGTTGGCGTGTTTTTTGACATAGACAAGGCGTACGATACTACCTGGCGGTATGGTATTTTAAAACAACTCCATGAATGGGATTTTAGGGGAAATCTATCCCATTTCATATAGTCATTTTTATCTCAGCGTTGCTTTCGGTACCGAGTCGGTAGGGAAGTGTCAGATGTTTTTATCCAGGAAAATGGTGTTCCTCAGGGTTCAATTTTAAGTGTTATTATTTTCGCTATTGCGATAAACAGCATCTCAACTGTAATAAGGAGTCCGATACGTTTCTCCTTATATGTTGATGATTTTTTAATTTTTTGTGTATCATCTAGTCTGAGAAGCGCGGAGCGGCAGTTGCAGCTCGCACTGAACAGGCTTGATGAGTGGTCAGTGCGAACTGGTTTTCGTTTTTCTCCTGAGAAAACCCAGTGCGTACTTTTTAGTCGATCTTGTAGCCTTTTACCAGAACCTCGTCTTACCCTGAGGAACACCGTTTTGTCTTTTAGTAATAATATTCGTTTTCTGGGCCTCATATTTGATAGTAGGTTAAGCTGACTACCACATCTAAAAGATGTGAAAGCTAGAGCCCTAAAAGCCCTCAATATTTTAAAGTGCCTTTGTGGCAGGTCATGGGGTGCTGACCGCTCCTGCCTGCTACAATTCTATAGAGCCTTTGTGCGGTCGCGGCTTGAATATGGTTGTATAGTATAAGGTTCGGCACGGGACAGTTATCTGTCCATTTTAGACAGTGTCCATCATGCAGGAATCCGGCTCGCATCCGGTGCCTACCGCACCAGTCCGATTATCAGCATCTGTGCTGAGTCAGGCGAGCCGCCGCTTTCCACCCGCCGGCGCCTCCTCATGGTGCGACACTACTTGCACATTGCCACAACACCAGCTAGTCCCGTGTACGAAGTAGTAATTCGCCCAAACTACGAACGACTGTATACCAACCGCTTAAGAGCAACCAAACCGTTTAGCTTACGCACAAAGGCTATTATGGAGGAGTATGGGTTTGAGATGCCCCCTTTTTATCACCAGGGTTGGAGTAAATCCCCTCCCAGGCTTTTAAAGAGGCCCAGAACTGTTTTAGAATTGTCCAGGTACAACAAGCTGTTTACCAATGACAATGTTTTTATCAGAATGTTTATGGATGTTTTAAACCAGCATCACGATTTTACCCCGGTATACACGGATGGGTCTAAGCAGGCTAACGGAGTTGGCTGCTCCGTAGTGTTCCCTCGAGCGACTTATAATTACAAACTGAATAGCTATTGCAGCGTATACACTGCAGAGTGTTACACTTTGTTAAAGTCGCTCCAGCATATGAAAGTAAGTCGCAGCATGAAGTACATCATATGCTGTGATTCCCTCAGCTGCATCCAGGCCATGGGAAGCATGTACCCAGCAGATCGTCTTGTCCAGGACATACAGGACACCCTCTGATCCCTCCAATCTTCTGGAAAGGAGGTCGTATTCTGCTGGGTACCTGGTCATGTGGGAATCGGGGGGAACGAGGCAGCTGATGAAGCTGCCAAGTTAGCCTGCAACAAGGTCCAAATTGACTTTGATCCGGTCCCAAAGTCTGACCTTGCCTCGGCGGTGAAAAGATTTGTTTCCGACGTTTGGCAGAGGCAGTGGCTGGAGGTAGAGCATAATAAGCTCCGGCTGGTCAAACCGACCGTTCAGCCGTGGGGCAGCTCCTTCCAGCGGGCGAGGAGGGATGAGGTTCTCCTGACTCGCCTCCGTATAGGGCACTGTCCTCTGACACATAGTTTTCTCCTCCGCCGGGAGGACCCTCCGGAATGTGATGCTTGTGGCGTACCTCTGACGGTGCGCCACATTTTAGTTGATTGTGCTTTGTTTTTAGACTCGAGGGCAGACGTTGGCCTGGCGAACGATCTGGCCCTTATTTTAAACAATGAGATCCAGCAGTGTAGCGAGTGTTTTAAAATTTTGCGTATTGGCCGGTCTAGTGCCTAAAATTTTAGGCAGATCGGCCTAGTTTTAAGATGGATGGGTGGCCTCTTTACAGCTACTCATCCATGTGCATTGTTTTTAATTTTTATATTTTTAAATTCCTTTTCGCTGGCCACTATATAGCCGGTGAGAGATGTAGTGTTTTTAATTATTATGGGACCCTGTATTAGCCCAGGCATTTTAGGTTTTAACCTCAAAAAAAATAATGTAGAGCTGAAATTTGGCACAGACGTTCCTTAGTACCTTAGAAACAAGTACTAAAAAGTCCCCACCTCTAGGGTGTCCGCGTCATAGTTTTTTTTAGGTCAAAAGGGCTTAAATAGGGATTGAGTGCCAAATCTGTATAAACTCATTGTAAAATTTAAAATGGCAGACTCTGTAACGTTTTATTGCACCCTAGGTAATTAGGATAGGCTAACCACTGCATAAAAGTGTAATATCGATACTATTATTATTTAAAAGTAAGAGTATAGTCACATTTTATCATGAAGGCAGTACGAAACATAACGATTTTTTTTCAATTTCTCTGCATTGCGGAAAAACTGCCAAAGTTACCAGGTCGGGACCTATGATAAAAGTTGTAGTACACACTTTCAGCATTAAAATGGTATATCGTTCATCCCTCTGCGACATATGGTTGTGGAGATACACGTTGAAACAAGCACACGTGAGTCAACGCTGGGCCGAGAGATCCGCGCACCGCTCCCCGGCCATTATGGGTATGAACGTGAAAAAAATATAATGTAGACCTGAAAATCGGTACATATATTACTTAATACCTAAGAATCATGTCTTGAAAATTCTCCATCTCTGAGGTGTCCTGTTCATAGTTTTATTAGGGTAAAAGTTTTTAATTAGGGCTTAAATGTCATAATCAGTATAAACGTCTTGTAGGTCTTAAAATATCAGCTTTTGTATCATTTAATTGCACTATAAGTAATTGGAAAAGCTAATTATTGAAATACGGCAGTAGTTTTGGACGTAATTATTGGACAGAAGTAAAAAAATCTCACATTTGATAGTGAAACAGGTACGAAATATGACTTGTTTTGTAACAAAGTCAGATTTGCTAAAAACTATCGAAGGCCTATTATCAAAGTTACAGAACAGCAGTTTCAGCATTGAAATGGTGTATTCATCATTTTTTTGTGACAAAACGGTTGGTGAGATATCATCGAAACATTCGAAACAACGCGCAGAGCTAAGCAAAAGCGCCGTTCCACTTACCCATCCTCGTCTGTCTGCATCATTCTAATCTCTTCGAACAGTGCGCTGAGATTTTGTGCCCTTGGCATTATATCTAAACTGACAGAAAGAAACCTTGAAAAGGACGAAATATTTTGCAAAATATAATTATAAAATTTATAAAATCTTTGAATGAAATTTAAAGTTCAGCTTCATATCATACTCATCGTCTGAACTATTATAGGTGACTTTATCGCATGCAGATCTTCGACAATGTCCACACATTAGTTAACACTCCAGCCCACAACGCACACATTCAAATCTATTTCGCAGATGTTCTTACAATTGCAGGGCACCAAATTGAGGAGATGATCCGCAGTAGGTGCAAGTCGATTAGTCACTAGCACAAGAGCTCCATTCTGAATTTTCCATCCCAAATCTTCAGGACCTAAAGAATTTCCTAGCCATTCTTGAATCTGTAAGTATATTCGTAGAGAATGGATGGCCAATATACCATATATTCGTAGAGAATATCGCTCACATGCTGCATATGTTGGTGCAAGGGACGCAAGCTGGAAGGATGCAGTGACTGGTTGGGTTGCGAACTTACGACTGTATTTTATTACCAGAAGTTCATGCATATTTTGACACTGATATTTAAAATTTTCATAGAGGGCAACGGCAAACGTCTTTCTTGCTGATATGTCTTCTTTCTGTGCGTTGGGAAGTTCGAATGTTTCCACTTTGTCATGCAGTACTGCAGAACCCTTCAATTACTTCCAGTCTTGTTTTTTTCCTTTGCAGAAAAGAGCGCTGGGAGTATCGCACCCAGTGAATGCATGACAATAGGGTGCAGAGTTTTTCATCTTTGTGATGGATTTGCAGAGTTCTGCCACGTTGAAGACCTTGCTAGCAGTTTTGCTTGTGACAGGTTGAACTACATTTATACGACTGCTTTCACTAAGTCTTGCTACCAACGAGGACATCCGTATCGTTGGAAATGACCGCTACCTCTTGACACCTGCATTAATCAAGTGCAAACGATGCAATGCCGGCATCCGCATCTCCTTTACACTGAATGTCATGATGACCCGCAGTCTTCAATTTGTTTACAAGTAATTCGACTAGCTCATTTATGTTATAATAGTTTTTCAAAAGCTCAGCTTGGAGTGAAGAGACAACCGTGTTGTGGTGACCGAAAACATTGGCAGATGTTTTCCCCCCGGCACATCGACGACGCTCCTCTCTTTCCGTTGCTATGTGTTCAGATCCATCGTTTGCCGTTGCCCTCTATAACAATTTTAAATATCAGTGTCAAAATATCCATGAACTTCTGGTAATAAAATACAGTCGTAAGTTCGCAACCCAACCAGTCACTGCATCCTTCCAGCTTGCGTCCCTTGCACCAACATATGCAGCATGTGAGCGACATTCTCTACGAATATATGGTATATTGGCCATCCATTCTCTACGAATATACTTACAGATTCAAGAATGGCTAGGAAATTCTTTAGGTCCTGAAGATTTGGGATGGAAAATTCAGAATGGAGCTCTTGTGCTGTGACTAATCGACTTGCACCTACTCCGGATCATCTCCTCAATTTGGTGCCCTGCAATTGTAAGAACATCTGCGAAATAGATTTGAATGTGTGCGTTGTGGGCTGGAGTGTTAACTAATGTGTGGACATTGTCGAAGATCTGCATGCGATAAAGTCACCTATAATAGTTCAGACGATGAGTATGATGATGAAGCTGAACTTTAAATTTCATTCAAAGATTTTAATAAAAATTTGTATAATTTATAATTTTGCAAAATATTTCGTCCTTTTCAAGGTTTCTTTCTGTCAGTTTAGATATAATGCCAAGGGCACAAAATCTCAGCGCACTGTTCGAAGAGATTAGAATGATGCAGACAGACGAGGATGGGTAAGTGGAACGGCGCTTTTGCTTAGCTCTGCGCGTTGTTTCGAATGTTTCGATGATATCTCACCAACCGTTTTGTCACAAAAAAATGATGAATACACCATTTCAATGCTGAAACTGCGTTCTGTAACTTTGATAATAGGCCTTCGATAGTTTTTAGCAAATCTGACTTTGTTACAAAACAAGTCATATTTCGTACCTGTTTCACTATCAAATGTGAGATTTTTTTACTTCTGTCCAATAATTACGTCCAAAACTACGCCGTATTTCAATAATTAGCTTTTCCAATTACTTATAGTGCAATTAAATGATACAAAAGCTGATATTTTAAGACCTACAAGACGTTTATACTGATTATGACATTTAAGCCCTAATTAAAAACTTTACCCTAATAAAACTATGAACAGGACACCTCAGAGATGGAGAATTTTCAAGACATGATTCTTAGGTATTAAGTAATATATGTACCGATTTTCAGGTCTACATTATATTTTTTTCACGTTCATACCCATAATGGCCAGGGAGCGGTGCGCGGAGCTCTCGGCCCAGCGTTGACTCACGTGTGCTTGTTTCAACGTGTATCTCCACAACCATATGTCGCAGAGGGATGAACGATATACCATTTAATGCTGAAAGTGTGTACTACAACTTTTATCATAGGTCCCGACCTGGTAACTTTGGCAGTTTTTTCCGCAATGCAGAGAAATTGAAAAAAAATCGTTATGTTTCGTACTGCCTTCATGATAAAATGTGACTATACTCTTACTTTTAAATAATAATAGTATCGATATTACACTTTTATGCAAGTGGTTAGCCTATCCTAATTACCTAGGGTGCAATAAAACGTTACAGAGTCTGCCATTTTAAATTTTACAATGAGTTTATACAGATTTGGCACTCAATCCCTATTTAAGCCCTTTTGACCTAAAAAAAAACTATGACGCGGACACCCTAGAGGTGGGGACTTTTAGTACTTGTTTTCTAAGGTAATAAGGAACGTCTGTGCCAAATTTCAGCTCTACATTATTTTTTTTGAGGTTAACCCTAAAATCTGTCTAAAATGCCTGTACTATATGGCCCCCTTTTACAGCCATTCAGGTGGTGCACGGTCTGTGTTCTGGTGGCCCCCTTTTCTTAGCCACGTTTTATATTTGTGAATTATTTTATTGCTGTCTGTATGGTCGACCCCTTTACAGTCGACCATGCAGGACAGTATTTTAGTACTTTCTTAAGCCACAGTTTAGGCTGGTAATTGTTAGGACGCTAATGACCCCGCTGTCGACGTGCCCTAAAACAACAACAACAACAACAGCTTAATATCTCTGGGTTTGTAGTCAGTATGTGCTGTACTATTGTCATCGGTGATAAGCAGTAGTTCCTCCC
>JARYHS010013630.1:348218267-348618323 GCA_031002005.1 Vandiemenella viatica
CTGTGCCAAATTTCAGCTCTACATTATTTTTTTTGAGGTTAACCCTAAAATCTGTCTAAAATGCCTGTACTATATGGCCCCTTTACAGCCATTCAGGTGGTGCACGGTCTTGTGTTCTGGTGGCCCCTTTTCTTAGCCACGTTTTATATTTGTGAATTATTTTATCTTGCTGTCTGTATGGTCGACCCCTTTACAGTCGACCATGCAGACAGTATTTTAGTACTTTCTTAAGCCACAGTTTAGGCTGGTAATTGTTAGGACGCTAATGACCCCGCTGTCGACGTGCCCTAAAACAACAACAACAACAACAGCTTAAATATCTCTGGGTTTGTAGTCAGTATGTGCTGTACTATTGTCATCGGTGATAAGCAGTAGTTCCTCCCCCCCCCCCCATGGTTTGCTTACAGTCATGCCATTTATATGTAATGCAGTGGATAAATGTTCATCTTAATTTATTTTAATCAGTCTTAATACATTTGGGGTTCCCTGCAACTCTGTGCTAATGAATAATAATAATAAGAGAAACTGCTACTGTAATAATTAATAATAGATTTTTAAATTGGTACCATGCTAAACAAAATGATTAAAGAACATTACAAAGACTGACATGTTATGGGAAAATTGTGTCTAAACATAACACAGACCTTGGAAGCACTTTCAGAAGAGGGAAATGGTACAAGTATTTCTAAAAATGCATGTAGTTAATGTCAGGAAGAGAGCAATTTAAATGTCCAGACTTGGGCATCAAATGCCGTTGACATCTTTTGCACCGTTGCTGTTAATAGCTCTTCAATTTTTTTTTTTGTTTTATCGCTGGAGAAAATTATATGTAATAATTGACTCATAATTGAATAATCATATTGATTAAAAAAGATTTTTTATGTTCCAATTGTTTTTGCAAACATATCTTGTGTTGTTTGCATTAAGGCTTTTACCAACAATAGTACTATCACCTTCAAACTGGAAATCTCAGCTCTTTGTTATGTGTTGAGTTAGTATCTATGAATAACATTGTAATATTGTTCATATAATTGTTCAAATAATTTATTTGTGCCATCCAGTTCCAATTGACGTAGCACAGCTTCATACAAAAAATAATCAGATGTCATCAGAATCAATGCATCTGTGCCTGTGCCGAAACTATGTATCATACATTGGAGTTGAGTGTCAGGGAATTTAGAACAGCATCCTATGTATTAAAGTCATTTGAGATGGTTGCTCCCTTATTTTAAGTTTCAAAATCACAATTTTTATTGTTATCATCATCTTGAGCAGCTTCCATAGCTGACAAAAAATTCTCTCCAACACTTCCTGTCTTTCTTTCTTCTTTAATCGTAATTTGCTCTTTTTTGTGCATTTTTAGGCATAGAAGTTCCAGAAGCTTGTTTTTCCACTGAGATACATTGTCAGTATTTTTATGGATATAAATTAAACCAATAAACCAGATATAAATAGGCTTACTTTATTTCCAGTGTTTTAGACATTATTAACTGGGCAAGTTGCATACTATACAAAGGACTCTGACGAAAATTAGTTACCAGTTATTCAATCTTATTCATAGCAACTTTCCTAAAATTGCTACAAGCAGTTTCCAGGATGGTTCCCACAAAGAGCTACGGCTGAATTCCTTTCTTTTATTTGCCTACAATCTCCTCCTGTCTCTTAATGACCTCTGTGTTGATGCACTGTAAAATCCCAACAAAAAAAATCCTCATCATATTGCAATAAGTAAGTAAATGTTTAAATTGGGACAAGCATGCAATGAGAGTTTTTTGTTTGGTCACATTGATCCATTTTAGTTCTTCTAATGATGTGCTTGATGCTGTTGTAAAAATGTGTTTCAGCAATATTTAATGTTTGTATACTGTTTCCTTCGTCAACTTTTGATGAATTTTACAAGTCAGTCAGTTTGTACTGAAAAAGGACACAAATAATCTATGATTATTTAATCAGCAACAGAATTTCTAGTTTAAACATTACCTTCTTTCATGAAACATTTGTGTGAACATAATTAAAATTTTATTTTCAGTATGCATGTCAGAGTAATTTACCGAGCACTGTCCGTATTCTTGTACAGATTGGTTATGCTAACATACAGGTTCGAAATACAGAGACAGGTAAGCTCGTCCTTTCATAAATCAGAATATAACACCATGCAATTTGCCTTATTCTTGTGATTTTTATAGTTTTTTTGGGCTTTGTTATTTTCAGGCTGGGTACCTCTACATGAAGCAGCTAGTCGTGGACACAAAGAAGTAGTGCAAGTGCTGCTTTCTCTTAATGCACCATTGAATCCCAGAACACTGGCAAATGACACTCCAGCTGACTTGGCAAGGAGAAATAATCATACGGAGTGTGCAAAAATACTTTGTAAGTTGTCAGTATTTTGCTTTTTGGACTAAGTGTTCAATAAATGGAAAAGTACACCACTCCAGATATTTTGCTTCCATAGTTTGGATAGATTATGAGCTCTAGCTAATTTTTCTTTTCTCCTAAAGTGAACTACAAATGCCCTTCCCCAAAAACTCACAAAAAGGACTGGTATCATGGAACATTAGACCGCAGTGAAGCTGTCTCAATGTTAAAGGAATATGGTAATAAAGATGGCACTTTTCTTCTAAGGTATAGTGACCGAAATGGTGGAATGTATGTTCTAACAACTATTCATTCGGAGCATCCGTATCATTTTCAGATACAAACTAAGGTTTGTTTTTTTTGTGGATATTTACTTTATTTGTTTGGTGTTGATTTTTGAGTTTATTTATTTATTTATTCTTTTTTAATATATACAGGGAGCTTATTATTTTATTGATGATGGTCCTTATTTGGATTCTTTGGAACATGTTATTGAGCACTATAGCAATATGTCCGATGGACTGCCAACAACACTGCAATTTCCAGTCCCTCCAAAACCGAAACCTCCACTTCCAGAGATGCCACCATCTTTATTAATGAATGGAGTTAGTATTTGTAAATTCAGTTTGTAATGTGTTTTCTTTATTAAAATTTTTGTAAATAATTTTTCTTTGCTCTTTCAGTCTGCTACATTACCTTCTCGAAGGCATGTTAAACGCTCTCCTAACAGGAGCCAAAGGGCCTCTCCAGTGTCCAGTGCTAGAGTGTCTCCAGTCAACAGCAGACGAGGCTCAGCAAATACACTTTCCCCTAGTAGTATTGTTGCAGCAGTTAAAGATACTAATCATAACTTTGATACTTTGCCACTGAGAATACTAAATGTTCATGAGCAAAGACAACAAGGTAAATAATTATTTTGTTTTGTTTTTAAGAGTAGGACCAGGAACTGGATTGTGATAGAAATAAAGATTAGAGCCAAGAAAAGGCAAAGCAGAGCTTGCGTATGGTAGCTACAAGTAGGTGCTGTACATACACTGACATCCCAAAGGTCATGAGATAGCAGGATGCATATGTATAAACTGTACACAGGTATAAAAAGAGTGTAAACAGGCTTTCATTTAGACTCGTGAGTCTTTTAAAACATTTACTAACATAGTAATGACTATCCCACTAGACTTAATCAAGTTTGGGTACAAGGTGAACATGTAAAAAAAAAGAAAAAAATCATAATATTTTGGTTATAACCTTAGTTGTTTAGCAGATGAGCCATATGGCAGGGGGGAAAATGTGTACACATCCCAACCTGCCACATGAATGCAGGTAGAAATGTCTGCACATCTTTCCCCCTGCCATATGTCTCACATCCTACATCCTGCTGATTACTAACTGAAATATCATGATTTTTTTGTGTTTTTTACTTGTTCATCTCGTCCTGCCTTCATCTGTGGTAAACGACACATTATTTTTCCCTCTCCTATCTTATTTTCAGTGCCTAACGGCAGTTTCTTTGTCGCATTATCCACAAATTTGAATTTGGAATGATAGTTTAAGCTTGACACATGAGGCATAGCTGCAAAATTTAGATTTCCACAATGTCAATGGTGTTCCTTGTGAAAAGTATTACCTCCCACATGGGACAGTGCAGTGACTGCCTTACATGCTGAATGTTTGAAACTTGTGAAGGATGAGCAAATATGTCTGTGGCAAATTTCAGACAACTCTACATGAACTGACTGCCATGGTCAATGAATGATGCACTTGACGTGGGATGGATGACCTATGCAACAACATTAGGTTTTGATGGAATATGGCAGCAGAAGACCGACTTGAAAGCCCTTCACACACAGCAGAACATCAGTGTTAGCAGCTCAACTGAGACTGTGAACACTTGTATTGAACTCTGGAGACTGGAAGAAACCTTGATCCAATGAGTCACATTTCCAGTTGATTCATGCTGTTTAATAATTCGGGTCAGCCACAAACTTTGTGACACAATGGATCCAACTTATAGGACTTTGTTTAAGTTGGTGGCAGAACCATAAGGGCACTTTCACACACACCAGCGAGTCGGCGCCGGATGCAGTGTAATCAAATGAGAGCTTCCACAAGTCCGGTCTGGCAGATTCGTCAGTCTGGCATCCGGCACCGGCAAATGCAGCTGGTGGTGAACTCGACAACTGGACTGGCCTGAGTGGCAGCCCTTTGATTTCATTGTTTCTTATGCACATTGATGCCGCTAACAGAGAGGTGTTTATCTGATCTAATCTCAGTCACAACAATTTTCCTCATAGTTTTGCAACATAATACTGTGACATTAATTGAATTGGTGAAGATTAAACTGTATTTGTGGGATAAAATAGCCAACGATTTCAAAAATGCAGTAGAAAAACTGAAGGTGTGAAAAACGATATATACATTTTTGAAATAAGATTTTGAAGTGAAAAGAAAAAGAAAAAAAAGAACAACTAGAAGTTGATAAGTTATACTTTTATTATTGGTAATAACAATGCAGAATAGTTCACACAATTTATTTTGTTAATTTGGCATGGCAACGTCCCTTCGATACTGACAAAATATCTTTGAGTTGATACCACAAAAAATAGCACAACCACATTTACAATTTTAAGTAAAGTAGGCCTAAAGCATAAGTAAAATCTGGTTGTGCTATTATTTTTTATATCAACCCAAAGATACTTTGTCAGGACTGCAGGCATGTTGCCATGCCAAATTAACACAAAAAAAAAAAAAAAAAGAAATGTGTGAACTATTCTGTATTTTTATTACTAATAATAAATTTATAACTTATAAACTGTGAGTTGTTCTTTTTTCCTTTCACTTTGAAATCTTCTTTCAGAAATATATACATTTCTTTCTACCCCTACAGTTTACTTTACTTGTGCTTATTCTCAATCTGTAGGTTTCATGTAAGTTAAAAAGGTTTTCTCCTGATACTTAAAAATCAAAAGAAAAAATATAATAAATTGTAATTTTTTGTGTCTATAAAGACTCCAGTCACATTCATAATATCTATTGCATAATATTTAAAAAAAAAAATATGTTCACTATTTTTCTAATCCTCTTTTTATATTCAAGTCAATAGAACAACTATCCAGCACTGTGTGTTAGGTAAATATTTTCTGTATTTCCTTCTGGGGTATAATAATATATTAAAGTAACATTTTGTTGAATGACGTACTCATCTTTCTTCCGCCAAAGCTAAAAACCTACTGCACTCAGTGTGTGTGAAAACGTCCTAACAGTTTTTATTGTGTTTACCTGATCTGGATCGGAATATCTGGTTAAATTGAACCAAGTCGCTATGCTCTGGTGCTTGCTGACCATTTTGCAGCCATTTATGGACTTAACTTACACTGGTAATGATAGTAATTTCCAGGAATATAATACACCGTTTCAGTAGGTCCAAATTGTGTAAAATTGCTATCAGGATAATTCTAGCACAATGTGGGCACCTGGATTGCAACATATAAACTCTGTGGATAATATTTTGGACATGATTGCCAGAGCTGTTAATGCACGAGTTCCATCCATTATGAGTGACTGTAGAGACAGCATTTCTGCTGTGATTTCATATCAGCATCTCCATTAATTTACTTACCACTGATGTCAGACTGATTACCCTATAATTTTTTACCCTATTTGTTATCCCTTCTTTATGGAACAGTACTATCACACTTTTTCAGTCATCTGCTAAGCAGCAACACTCAGACTAATTAACATTTAAAGATAAGTTTACAATATCATATCTTGCTATCACTAAGACGTTAGTGACATGTATGATAAGTAATCTTCATATAAATAAAATACAGATGTGTACTTCACTGCTTTAAAACATGTTTAGAATTAATAATAGATAAGTATATCTTGTTCGCTGTGGCTGATTTATGGATATGGTTTACATTTTTGGTCAAAATTTTTTTTTGTGATGTGCTGCTTCAGTAGTGGCTTTTATATATGCAATAACTATTGTAGAAAAGTTGGAAATTTTTTCCATTTTGACAAGTAGATTAAACAAAACTGGATGATAGACTCAATTTCTTCAATATAAATTATACAGTCATTGTACATATAGCGTTTTTCTGCTGAACCTTTATATAACCAGCATGATGAATTAAAAATAAGATGGATAGTACAAACAAACAACCTGTCACGTACCACAGATGAAGGCAGAACATGTAAACATGAACAATTAAAAAAAAATCTCGGACAAAATTCAAAATATTTTGGTTAATAAACTTAGTCATGTAGGAGGCAAAACACATGGCAGGCGGAAACAAAATTTAGATATTTAAAAATAATGTTACCAAGACTGTTTTCATTATCAGCACTAAGAGCAATTTGTTTTAAATGATACTTTGTCTTACATCTGATGTGGTTGACAGGCTATAAACAAGGGAATTTAATAGATGATAATGTACCTTATGTTAGTAAATTATGAAAACTCTCTCTCTAATTTCGCTATATGTTAATTTAAAAAAAATTGCCCTTAAATATTAATTTCATAAATAAGAGCAGGAAGAGATGCTGTGAGGTATTATTAATATGGAAAGGTAATCGAAAATTGACCCATTATTTACCAAAGATGAAAGAAGGAGCACTGCAGTGACAAAAAACACAATATTTCTAACTTTTCCATTACTCAGGAACTTAGAAGATGTGCACCCACTGTCAACCCAGCCACATGAAAGGTTTACTTATCTTACTCCTTACCATCCCACCCTGGTAAACTCAGCCTTTGCTTTTATAATTTACTAACTTATTTATCTTGTACAAAATTTTATCAGATTTTTTGCTACTTGTATATGTCTTTTACTATTCCTTTATGATTAGTTTCTTTGCCTTTCATAACATTTCCAACGGTATTGTTTCTATACCCTCTACCACCAAGTGATACGTCTCCCTTATCTTTTATTTCTATATTAGTTTTTTTTCCTGTTATTAATTTCATAAATGTGTACCTTGTCCTGTTCCAGTTACACTGAGTCAAAAAATTTATTTATTTATGGTGGCATGTTGTTATTACATGCCAAACAATTTCTCATTTGCTTGTCCCTGCCAGAGGGGGGAGGTGCAAGTATTGCCAATCAATCTGCGGTTTGTTTTTTCTATGGTCTGCTTAATAAATGTAGTGTTATAATTTAAATGTGTAATTAGTGAGGTGTGAATTAAGGTTTTTATGGAAAAATTGCCTAAAAACTGCAATCACAATGGCCAGTACATTAAACCTGACATTTGAACATGGATCCGTTGTAGTGTTCCAATATTCTGTATGGGAAAACATAAATGCATGTGTCCAAACTGGCACACTGTTATTAATTATCCTCTTCACACTCTTAAACACTGTAAATTAAACTAATTCACTTACTTTACATCTTCTTCAAGTTTCTTAGTTTCAAAGGAATGTAAGTGTTATGTGTATTTCTCTTTTTGTCTGTGTGTAAATCACATTGTACATTTGCTGATTAAGTGTCAGTGTTTTAGAAAAAGAACATTGGGAAATGAAAAGCTGATAACTGACTCAATACATTATGAGTGCTAGGGTGCCAACTTTCAAACTGATCCATGCATTAAATGTGCCATTATGACATGGGTACCATCAGGAAGCATATTCCATGAATCATACCTCTGCTAAAATGATATAGCATGTTCTGAGTGTTTTCTAACTGTGCGCAGAATAAAGCGTTCAGGGTGTCCTGTTCTCAACCTGCCCCTCTTATGCCATTGGTATAACTATATGATTTAAAATTTTTCCTTTAATTATCAGTCTCCATAAAAGGTATAAGCTTTTTATGATAGTATGTAAATTTATTATTACAACATAAATTATTAAGCTTTGTCATCTACAACTGATATTCAAGAAAAGAGGGGGGGGGGGGGTAGATGAATTAGCTGACTTACAGAGGAATAATATATCACCCTACAAAAATATTTGAGGCAATAATCGAGAAGGTGAAGTGGAGTGTGGAAAGGGGACCATGAGAAGTATTAGGAAAGCAGAGAATGGGAAAAATAAGTAAGAAATAAATAAAAGATGCAGAAGAGTTCAAGAATTCTACAAAAGTGTCAAAGATCTAAGGAATTATTGGATGGACTTACTTGGTGTCAGTATGTTTCTCAAGTATGGGTGAAGAATTAAAGGAATATTAGTAGAATTAAGGTCATTGAGAAATAGAGACTGGAAAAGTTGCAGATTGAGTATGTGAGCAAAGCAGTTAAAGAGGAATAGGTACAGAATAGAATTGAAAGATCAAGACTCCAACAGTTTGGGCTTATCAACAAGATGACTTCTGAAAGAATGTCAAAGAAAATGTGCAATTTGAAAATTGACGGTAAGAGACTGCATGAAAGAAGGCTACAGGTTTGACAAATTAAGGGTACAGAAAGGAATATGCAAGACAGTGAAGAAACTGGACTGTAGTGGAGTAGACCCAACCAGAGGCTGGAAATGATACAGCATCAGGGTGTAGCTCTGTGTAGAAGCTGAGAAATTTACAGGCCACACACATAGTTTTTGTGACAATGATAGTATATTTTACTATTTCAAAATCTATGCTTTCTTCCAACCGTTGTTTCTAGACTAATTGATTTTACCAACCTACATTGTTTCAGAATTCATACCGAGAAAGTCACTTAATCTTGGTCAGGTTCTTGGTGAAGGTGAATTTGGAGCTGTGTATCAAGGTACTTACACACATGCTGATGGTAAAGTGGTAAGTTGATTCAATCAACAACGTATATTCAGTATAAGCATTTAATTGTCTTGTGAATCTTTGAGAATTTTGTATGGAGTGTGGTTGGTGAGCAGTTAACACTCTGGCCTCGCATTCAGGAGGATGTGGGTTCATGTCCCTGTCTAGGCATCCAGATTTTGGTTTTCCATGGTTTCCCCAAATCACTCCACGCGAATGCGAGGATGCTTCCTTCATAAGGCCGTGTCGAATTCCTTCCCATTCCTTTTTCCCAGTCCTTTTCCACCTCTAATGACGTTGACAAGGTGTCAAAAAAAGCAAAAAAAAAAAAAGAGCAAGGATAATTTTGCAGCTTTCTAAACCTTAGTTAGACCTGCTACTCCTTACTGAGGCTAGCCTAAGGATGAGAGTTTAAATTAATGAGCAACTAGCCAACCAATACAGCAAGTACTCATAAAGCACACGGACATAATGACAAAATTTTCTCTCTGTATTTTACATTTGAGGAAGAATGATACAGATTAGTTTCTAGTACTGTATGTCTAGCTGAATGTTCTGTATAGTTGTGCTGAATTTCAAACATCATCTTGTTTTCGTTGAGTGTGAATATATATATATATATAATATTTCTTTCTGTAGCTCTCTGTCTTTAAAGCAACTCAATTATTTATTTTTTAAATATGTTTCCAGTAGTGATAAAGTTCCAACTTTTCAATTAATTTTGTTTCGAATAGTTAAGAATTAGAGACTGATCTTTCAATCATTTAAATGTATAGAGAGAAGTTATGATGTTGTTTATTTTGTAGTTTCATTCTAATTTCATGCACTGTATATCAATAAACTGAAACAGTTCAAAAATGTTTTCCGCTTTATAAAATTATATTATTTTCTGTATATTTAACAAACTATGAACTGAACGTGGTGGGTGAGCAATAATGCTCTGGCCTCGCATTCGGGAATATGGCGGTCCAGGTATCCAGATTTGGGTTTTCCATGGTTTCCCAAAATCACTCAAGGTGAATGCTTCCTACAAAAGACAATGGCTCCTCCAGTCCTTTCCCATCTCTAATGACCTTGACATCGATGAAGTGTAAAACCAAAGTATTATGTTAGTGTAAACTTTAAAATAGCTCAGTAAAAGGATCAAGTGTTAACACATTTTATTTAAAATTGTTAAGGCCTAAGGAGAATTTAATGATTTTGAGTTTATGAAATAATAATAAAAAATGTAATCAAATAATTATTATAAACATGTTTTGCATAAACTTCACCTTTAAATTCAATTAATAATAAATGTATGGTATAGTTTTTAACGTAAAAACCATTATTTGCCAGCCAGTTGCTGTTAAGGAATACAAGTTCATTGTTGTCTTAATTTTAAACTCTGTAAAATGTTATCTCACCTTGAATTGAACTGAACTGCGATGGAGCACATGCTCTGTTGGCAATTTCCCTGGTCATCTAATTACCACTTTCTTATTATTTATTATTATTATCCAATATACTTTTAGTGTTGAATTTCTTCTCTAGTTTACTTTTGCCATTTATGAATTTTATGTTCCTTCAGCTTTTTTGATAAATTATTCATCACTTCCCTTTGTAGTTTATTCCAATCCCTGACATGCTTACCCACTCCCTTATGCATGAAATTGAGTGCCAGCTTCTGCCCACGGTCATCTATTTTTTTTCCCCATGCACTATTCATAATTCTTCAATTGATATCTCTCCAAGCCCCATCAACAAAACTCATATTGTACACTACCAGCACTCTTTTCTCCTTCCTTCTGTCCTCCAATGTCTCCAAATTCAGTTCCTTTATAATATTGGTTACTGACTGGATGCTGCAGTAATTTCTATAGACAAATCTATCTGCTTTCCTTTGCGTATTCTCCAACTATTGTATTTGATACCCAAGACGTGGGTCCCAAACTACACCACCATATTCAACCAACTATCTGCCCACAATTTTTTAAACCAATTCCCTCACATCTATGGTTCATCCTGTCTTCATCATCTCCAGTAAATGAAGGATTTTGTAACCTTATCTTACCACCTGCCTAATGTGTACTGCCCAGTTGAGTTTATTATCAAATGTAATGCCAAGATATTTACACTTCAGGCCTTCAAATAACAATTCTGTCCCTACCATATAATCATAAACAACCTTTAGTTTTTTTTATTTGTTTAACTAATAAGCTGAATTCTCTAGGCATTTATATTCATTCTATGTTGACCTACCTATATAGATATTCTATTCAGGTCACCATGCAACTGTTTTGTCTTTTTCGTTTTGATCGTATTATATACCATAATGTCATATTGCGAACAATCTAAATTCTGACTGTAAACCAATACAATCGTTCATCAGAATGATAAATATCGTCGATTCGAATACATCGCCCTGTGACACTCCATATTCACAGCCACCTCTTTAGATACTGAATTTCCTGCTCTAACCCTTCGCTTTCTGGCTTTTATGAATTACTCTACCCAGCCAATCACTTTTTCCTCCACTCCAGTAGTTCTCCATTTATTTTAAACCATCTTACGCCTCAGTCTGTCAAATGACAGAGAGAGATATAATGCTATACTTTTAACCTGGTCTCCCTTGTCCAACTCATCTGAAATATCTTAAGGTGCGTTTCCACTGAGGCAACTTCTGGGCAACATGTGGCATGCGGCACTGACGCATGCGACAAGGAGTATTTCAAGCGAAGCGACACGCTGCGACATGTAGGAAGCAACAATGACGCATGCTACAAGTTGGGCCTTGTCGCCGGTCGTATGGGCCACTTTGCGACAAAAATATAGCGTGTCGCACGGTGTCGCCAGTATCCAAGCGGTGGTGGATGAGTGCGACAGAAAACGGGCGACATGGAGTGGAATGTGCAGAAAACAACCTTATTTATTGAAGATTACCATACTTCACCGGAGTTGTGGAATAACAAAGTGCATTATGTAAAGACAGGAAAGCGAAAAGTGACAAATTAATACTACTTGCTAACAAGTACGAATGTTCATTAGATGAAATAAAAAAGAAAATCGAGAATTTGAGGTCTGCTTTTCATCGTGAACATAAAAGGATTACTAAACCAAAGAGCGGCTCCTCTCCTAAAGAAGAGAAATGGTTTGCTTACAAACTCTTGACATTTTTTTTATAGATGTTGACATTCCAAGACAAACTTTTTCAACAGCAGAAAATTATGAGGTACGTTAATCAATATATGTAACTAATTATTTTTGACAGAATAGTTTACCAATGACAGATCCAGAGACGGAATAGGGGATTTACAATCTTTTTAGTTATACAAGTAAATAAAAGTAGTTTTATGGTGGGTTAAAAAATATATATATTTTAATTATATATGTATATATATTTTAAAAATTGTCTTAATTAAAACTTTACAAAGAGACTTACATATAATTAAGGCAGGCTGTGTTTACAGCGTATGTATAAAAGTGTTACCAAATTTAGATTGTGGTAAATAATAGTAAAAATCTTTTCTTGAATCGACCTTTCACTCATACAGTTGTGTATGATAGGGATAAATTGTCATATAATGGTAACGTAGCTAAATACATTATTTTACGTACGAATACATAGTTTATGTTTTTGTCTTAGTATTTGTCTTGCCAAGATACTTTTCCTTCTTTTGACACAAAGTACTTTGCGATTCGCACTACTTTTAACAAATAAATCTCTGATCCACCACCTAGGTTTTATCCGTTTTCTTCTTTTATTGCCATTTGCGAGGATCAAATAAGCAGCAGCTGCCACTGCTTCTGATGCCATGTCGCACACTACTGGCCGCATAACGTGAAATGCTTTTGCCGCATGCTACAAGCAACGGCAACAAGTAGCAAGCGACAACTGGCAACAGATTCTTGGGCGACATTTGACTTTCGACAAAGTATGATGACGCACGACGACATGTAGCAACAAACTAACTCATGTAGCATGCTACATGTTGCTTGTTGTTGCCTCAGTGGAAACGCGCCTTTACACCTAACCCACCAACTGAGATTGGCATTAATATCCTTGGCTAAAGCCATGTTGTCAATTTTAAAACCAGTTTCTTTCCTCACAGACATTTCTGATGTAGTTGCTTCTTATCTTCCCCATAATTTTTTTTCTGTCACTGATAGCAAATTAATCACCCTGACATTTTCAACCTTATTGGCTGCTCCTCCTTTATGAACTGGTACTACTATAGCTTTTTCCAGTCCCCTGGTAAGCAGCAAGACACCACACTCACTGAAAATAATATTTCAAGGTAGAGTACAATATTGTATCTCACAATCTTTAACACTTCTGCAGTAATATCTACAATGACCTCTTGCACTTTCCTGAGGATTTGTTTCAAATTATGTAGTTTCCTTATTTCTACTTATCTGGAGATGCCCCTCTGATTTATTCCCTTCCATCCCAAGATGATAGTCCCTAATGGCCTCATTAAACCTTCTCACTCAATGTCTCTTGTCATTTTCAAATCCTCAGTAACTTCTCCATTCTTACTTACAATTGTCTGGGTACATTCCCTTCACCTGAGTTTTCTAACAGGTGAAGGGAAATTTCTAGATGCACTGTTCAGTGGTTATTGTTAGTTACAGTTTTCAACATATATGTTTATTTATTTGTCAAAAGCTAATTTAAAAATTGTAGAAACCATGATAAATTCTAAGTAATTGTGAGTGCGTTTGTTAAGTTGTACAAAAATCAGTTCACTATAAATTATTGCATTCACAAAACTGTATTGTAGACAGGCAATAATTGCATGAGTCTTTTGAAACTGTATATCATTGAAATATTTTTTGCACTAACATAGCACAATCTCCAAGCTGAAGTATATGGCTAAAGTGCGGTACTCATGAAAAAAGTTTTTATATTTTAAAACAAAAGTTATAATTTTAATAACTACTTCCTTAAATATATGTTTAATTTATACTTTATTATTATGTCACCATTTATCATTCAAAACATCAAAATTAAATTAGTAATTTTTCTGTTGCGCAGTAATATAGAGTTATTTCACTTGGTTGTCCATGGTAAGGTTCTTGTTATAGGAAAAGGTCCATGGACATAAAAAGTTGGGGAGTCACTGATCTAGATCATCAGTATAATGACAGTTTCCAACCTTTTTTGGCCTACTGCCCCTTTTTAAATAAAAAAAAATTACTCACCACACCCTTTTTGGAAAAAAAGGGAACATGTTTTGAAACTGATTCGATGGCGTCCCTGTTACGTGAAGTATAGAATATCATCGAAAAACAAGGACGTATTTCTAAAATTACTATACTAAAAGGCATTAAGAATATTGGTGTATTGTTAACACTTCCAGTATGAGGAAAATATTATTTATTAGAGGGCTGAGCTCAGTATAATGACAATAACTTTCATATTTGATGCCTTATTTGTCATCAGCAATCTTAAATCACCATGTTCCTCTGTTAACAATCTTTCTTTCCTTAGTTAGTAAATTTCTACTTACGTTAAATCCTCTTTTGGTTACATATGATCATGGAAATGCAATAACTTTGATACAGGCCTTAAAGATTGATATAACACTGCAAAGCATGGGGGAGTGGTAGGTTTCAACTGTCTGTTTTGAGTTGCTGTATCATTCCTATATTACTCAGTTTAGTTTTTACTATTATTCTAATTTGTATTAGTTAGTAATCCTTAACTGGTTTCATCGCATATAACCCCATTACAACATTAATAAAATTTTACTGTTGTAATTTTTACATTTGATTTTTTATTTCATTTTCACTGTTCTTATCATTACAAATTTCAGTGAAGTAATGACACTTGAAAATAAAAGTTACTTTGAGCTGACAAATAAATATAACACTTCTGAGTACCATGGTACGGTCGATAAAGAATGTAGTTACTTACTTCTTTAGACTTGAGAAAAATGTCTGATTTTCAGTTTCCAATATGACAGCAATTGTGCTTGAATGTTTCACTCTTTTTGTCCTCCCATGATTTTAAATCTTAGAGTCAGACCTGAGATATGCATCTTATGTTTCTACATTGCATGACCAGAAATTCTGAATGTATTGTCAGAAATGCCAAAGATGCAATACCAACTACATACTGAATACTTAATAATTTGTGAAAATATTATGGAATCTACTGGTTCTGGCCTGAAACTTCAGTTAGTTATTCTGGAAAACACCATAGATGGTCGTACTTAGTGTGAAGAGGAAACTACGTAAATTAATAAATACAAAAAACACCAGACAACTTTGTTTCTGTTGAAGTTTCCTTGAGTAACAAAGCTACAATCTTTGTTTACTAACAATAACATGCATAACTGCTGCTTTTTTTATGAAAGTGAACTGTTTATTAAGCTTTGAGAATTATTAATAAAAGCAATTTTGGAAAATAATTCTGGAGGCTTGATATTCAACTGTAAAGGTGCTGAAAAGATTTTAATTTTGAGCTGCAATCCCAGATGAAGCAGCAAAAGGAAACAGTTTTGAGCTCCAGCACCAGATGAAGTAGAATAATAAGAAATACCTAACTTTTGATGCTGTGAAAACCCTGCCAAAATTGAGTCTGCAGTTTTCAGGTTATGCGAAAAAAAAGGGTTTTATACATTAAGTCAGATTTTAACAGAGACTCGAAGCTTTCAAATTATTAATACCTATTCAAAATCTACACGGAAGAGCCAAAGAAACTGGTATAGGCATGTGTATGCAAACAAAGAGATATATAAATACTCAGAGTACAGCGCTGCGGTTGGCAATGCCCATATAAGACAACAGGTGTCTGGCACAGGCATTGGATCTGTTACTGTTGCTACAATGGCAGGTTATCACGATTTAAGTGAGCTTGAACATGGCGTTATAGTCGGTGCATGAGAGATGGGACATAGCATCTCCGAGGTAGCGATGAGGTGGGGATTTTCCTGTGCGACCATTTCACAAGTGCACCATGAATATCAGGATTCAGGTAATACATCAGATCTCTGACATCGCTATGGCTGGAAAAAGGTCCTGCAAGTACGGGACCAACGACTACTGAAGAGAATCGTTTAACGTGACGGAAGTGAAACCCTTTTGCAAATTGCTGCGGATTTCAATGCTGGGCCATCAACAAGTGTAAGCGTGCGAACCATTCAACGAAACATCATCGATATGGGCTTTCAGAGCCAAAGGCCCAATTGTGTGCCCTTTCTGAGTGCATGACACAAAGCATTATGCCTTGTCTGGGTCCATCAACACCGACATTGGACTGTTGATGATTGGAAACATGTTGCCTGGTATGACAGGTCTTGTTTCCAATTGTATTGAGCGGATGGACATGTACGGATATGGAGACAACCTCATGAATTCATGGACCCTGCATGTCAGCAGGGGACTGTTCAATCTGTTTGAGGCTCTGTTATGTTGTGGGGCATGTGTAGTTGGAGTGACATGGGACCCCTGATACATCTGGATACGACTCTGATAGGTGACACATACGTATACATCCTGGCTGATCACCTGCATCCACTGCATCCAATCATGTCCATTGTGCATTCTGAGAGACTTGGGAAATTCCAGCAGGACAATGCGACACCCCACACATCCAGAATTGCTACAGAGTGGCTCCAGGAACACTCTTCTGAGTTCAAACACCTCCGCTGGTAACCAAACTCCACAGACACGAACATTACTGAGCACATCTAGGATGCCTTGCAACATGCCGTTCAGAAGAGATTTCAACACCCCCGTACTCTTACGGATTTATGGACTGGCCTGCAGGATGCATGGTGTCAATTCCATCCAGAACTACTTCAGACATTAGTTGAGTCCGTGCCACGTCATGTTGCGGCATTTCTGCATGCTCGCAGGGACCCTACACGATATTAGTCAGGTGTACCAGTTTCTTTGGCTCTTCACTGTATATTTTCTGTGTGATGCTGGACCAAACAGACACATTCCAGATTCATGTATATGGATTATTTGTGCATAATGTATATGTATTGGTTTTGGAGCAGTAGTATTTATGGATGTTGTAATTAGGTTGAAATGCAGCCTGGATGCTGTGATATATACTGTACCACATCATCCATCCTACCCCTTTCTGGGAACCATATAGGTAATTCAATGTTTTTCTTTAATTAGAGTTCAGGTGAATCGAAATTTAGTTTAATTCCAGACATGGCAGTTGCGAATTTGATGAAACATGATACATATGTTTCTTATTGGGAGTTCAAAAATACTATGGACGTTAGCCAGCCACAGGCCACCCTTATCTAGGTAGGGTCTGCGTAAATTGACATTTAGTTTAATTCCAGAAATGACTGGTGCCAGCTTAATGAATCTTGGTACAAGGTTCTTATTGTACAAATAAAAATAATTCAAAGTCAAATCTGTTCCATCATTGGGTGTGGATGAATTTAATTTTGGTTTAATTCAGGAAATGGTTTTTGTGAATTAGATGTAAACTGATACACATGATTCTCACTGGGTGACTAAAAATTAGTGTACAAGTAAATCAACCTCAATTAGATGAGGCAGCCCTAAGTACAATTTTACTTACAAATACTATAAAATCCTTTTTAGACTTGTTCCAGAGCTTGCTTGTAACCTCCCCATTTTTCTTCACCAATGAAGAGTTTTTCTGTTTAATGCAGTTGCACCCCCCTCCTATGAAAGAAAATACACAGAAAATGATGAAGAAACAAACATTTTATTATTAAATTCACTATTTGGTAATAACTTAAGGCACCTCGGGTTGTTGTCCAAATTTGATCATCACCTTTTCAATAAATTCAGTATCCTTAGTTAATAAGTAATAAGTGTTGTGTATAATGTATAAAAAAGATACAGAAGCACCTCCCTTAAAGTAATCCTGCTGGCACCCATGTTTCTTTTTTTTTTTTTTTCTAACCTTATCCTTTATTTCTCACACATTCAGTTTTAAGAAATTTGTTGAAACATAATATAATGATTTATTATAAATTTGCAGTTTAAGATTCTAAAGCCATCTATTAAATTGTTATAGGAAGAAGTTGCAATTAAGACATTACATCAAGAGCATGTTGAGACAAATCGTGATGAATTTTTGCGTGAAGCAAAAGTAATGATGAATCTGAACCATCACTGTATTGTTAGACTTATTGGTGTTTCTATGGGACCACCACTTTTAATGGTATGTCAGTTGTACTGTAACAAGCAGTAAGAATTATTATCCATATACATATTACCCATGCAGATGTCTTCATTTTTATTTTTGATGGTTTGTAAATATTATTGCTTGAGTAATGCATTAATTTTTTTTATCTTTAAATAAGTTTAAAAGAAAACTAGTTAAAATTGCAAGTTCTTCCCTTTTGTCTTTCTAGGTTCAAGAGTTGGTTAAGTTGAGATCAATGTTAGAGTTTCTACTGAATTATCCTGAAAAAGTCAGCGCAAAATATGAACTGAAGTTGTGGGCTTCTCAAATTGCTTGTGGTGAGTAACTTTGTTTTACATTTATCTCAAATGTTTGTGCTTGGTAACATTGTTTCATGTCCATCTTTTGTGTAAACACACATTTTAAATAAATCTTTTAGTCTTATACTTTTAAATATGTTTCACATGAACCTCCATAACAATTGTTTGTTCTTATTACTATTTTCATCTTAAAAATATTTCACAGGTATGAAATATTTGGAGGAACAGAGATTTGTTCATAGGGATTTGGCTGCAAGAAACATTCTTCTAGCCTCAAAACATCAAGCAAAAATTAGTGACTTTGGGCTTTCCAGAGCTTTAGGAGCAGATCGTGACTACTACAGAGCAAGTCAGGGTGGCAGATGGCCTGTTAAATGGTATGCTGTGGATATTTGTTATTTGGTATTACATTTAATGGATTAAGTAAAACTTATATTGAAGTTTTTGTATTGCTGGAAACCCATCTTACATTTTAAGTTGTCTATGAATCAAGTTTTAGTTGTTGTTAGATTCTCCGTTTGGCTACAAAAGATAGATTTGAGGATTCTAATATTTCTGAGGAAAGTGTAGGAAATGAGTAATGTAAAATAGGAATGAGAATACACTGTTGTTTTATCATTGATATTAAATATATATATATATAATAATAATAAGAAGAAGAAGAAGAAGAAAAATGGGAAGAAGACTGGCAGAAATTTCGGACTAAAATAATCAAAATCGCGAAAGAACTGATACCTCTTCACAAAAAACCAAACACCCTTGGTGGAATCAAGAATGTGAAACTGCATTAGAAGAAAGAAAAAAGGCATTTCAAAATTACAATTGCAACAAATCTGAAGAAACACAAAAGAAATTTCTAGAAGTTCGCAAACAAACATCTAAGATTTTAAGACAGAACAAATGAAAATATGTCAATGACCAACTACAGACAATCGAAGACAACTTCAAAAATTACAATACACATGATTTCTACAAGACCAACCAAATAAAATGGTACTCACCACAGAACCTATGTTTTAGAAAACAAAATGGTAAACTTGTCCTGACAAATAAAGAAAACTGCCAAGAGCTGGCCACTTATTTTTCACAGCTCTTAAATTGTCCGCAACCCAAAAAGAAGTTTCCGAAAATACATTCTGAAATAACAGCAGAGAACTCATCATCACCAACACGAAGATATTATGGACAAATAAAGAAACTTAAAAATGACAAAACATCAAGAGAAGATGGAATTGTAACCGAACTTTTAAAATGTTTAGATCCAGTTTCACTCAAAGAAATTACACAAATAATCCAAAACATTTGGCAAACTGAAAAAATCCCAGATTATTTGAAGATTGCTCTCATCCACCCACTACATAAAAAGGTAACAAATTAGATGTAAACAACTATAGATGGATCTCCCTCCTACCAGCCACGTACAAAATTCTTTCAGCCTGTATTTTGAAGAGAGCACAAGAGCAGTTAGAACCTAAATTAGCAGAATGTCAAGCAGGATTCAGACCAAACAGGTCATGCCCTGAACAAATTTTCAACCTCAAAACTATAATCAGAATGCATTCCCTAAGACAAAAACCCCTAGTATGCACATTTGTGGATTTCAAAAAGGCATACGACACAATAGACAGGCCTTCACTATTCCAAATTTTAGAAGAAAGAGGACTAGACCCAAAAACACGAGAACCCATAAAACAAACACTAATTGGCACTAAATCTAAAGTAAAATTCATGGGAGAAATTTCAGAACCCTTTGACATACAAACAGGTGTGAGACAAGGCAATGGGCTCTCTCCTCTTCTGTTCAGTGTCATTCTAGACAACATTATGGAAGAATGGGAGAAAGAAGTCCAGAAATGTAAGTGTTGGAAACCAATTCCACTTGGCTTTCCCAAAAACAACCTCTATATACCATACCTTGCTTTTGCGGATGATTTGGCGATACTAGCAGAAGATGAAGAGACTGCCATCAAACAGCTTGAGACACTCAAAGAATGTGCAGAAAAAGTAGGTGTGCTAATCTCTTTCGAGAAAACTGAATTCATATGTTCAAAGACAGAAATAGCAAGTTTGAGAACAAAATGCGGTAAAATCAACAGGATCCCATACTTTAAATACCTCGGAGAATTCATCAAACCGACAGGCCTTGAGAAAATCTCACAGCAAAATCGCCTCCAAAAAGTGAAAAAAGTATTAGGGTTAGTCCAAAATCTCTACAACAAAAAATCTATGTCAAGACAGACAAAAATTCGGCATTACAACACAGTTATAAAACCAACAGTACTCTATCCAAGTGAAACATTAACACTTAACAGAAAACATGACCTTGAAGAAATTAAAAAAGTAGAGAGAAAAATCATTAGAAAAATTCTAGGAGCAAGACTCACTAAAGATGGTCACAGACTACAATCAATCAAAACAATAGAAAAGTTTTCAAACATTGAAATTGACATCAAGAAAAGGCGAATGAAATTCTTTGATCACCTTAAGAGATTACCAGAAAGTCGATTGACAAAAAAGATAATAGATTATGTAAGTTCACTTAAAAATCCAACACCTTGGCTGAATGAATTTCGGAAGGATCTTAAAAGTGCAAGCATAGGAGCAACAGACATCTTAGAAAGAGACACCTTCAGACACAAAGTAGACAAATGGGAAGTTATAACTGAGCAATCAAAACAAAAACAATACAGACCAAAGTGGTCGGAAGAACGCAAATAAGCTTTCTTGGAAAGAATGAAAGCCTATTGGAACAATAAGAACAACTCGAAGAAAACTTGATTCGGTCATTTGATTACCGTCTTCTGTTTATTGGGAGAATTCGCCAATAATAATAATAATAATTTTCAGTTACATACATTTATTTATGACTAGCATTTAACTGCTGCTTCGCATGCATGGGTTTTGGCGTGTATAAAAATATATATATATATTTTTTATTTAGTACCAAATATTAACTTGAAGAAGTATAAAATAGAAATTTCATTTGAATATTTTCCTTTCCTTTTGATATTACCTTAGATTCAGTTTTCATACTATAGTTCGAAAGTTTTTTTTGTTATACTTGTATTTTAACACAATATAATATATTAAAAATAAGAAATTAAAGCTACATGAAACATTATTGCTAACAGTCCAATAAGGACGTATTGAGAATCAGTTGATCTTATAGTCAAAAATTTGGAACACACTTTCTGGAGATAGAAAGTGAATATTAAGGCTAAAAGAAAAGTACCTTAGACATAAGGCAAAACGAAAGTTACGGTCTGTGGTAGTGCTGGCAGTACAGTCAACAGTCATTTCTAAAAATACCTCTGCCGCCAACAATAGCATTTGCAATAACTAACCCGAAATCGCTAGTAAATTTTTGTAATACAATATGTGTACATTCTAATGCCATGGGTAGGATTTCTTGCTTATTAACCTTGATGCATCTACCCAAATTTCTAGCTATCTTTCTTCATCTTATCTCAAAATTGAAGTGTTTAGGTTGAAATGCGGCCTGGACCAGAAAAAAAAACATGTTGCCAAAGACATGCGGAATTATAAGATCGACAGGAACAGCGTTTGTTTTGTTTCCAGGAATACATGTCTTCTTTGATATGGCACTCATTAAAACAGCTTATTAATTACTAACATTAATTGAATTCCTCATGCTTCATGTTGTTGCAAGAACATTCTGGTCCAAGCTGCATTTCGACCTAACCACAATCTGTACTGATATTACCAATTCAAAATCAAATGATGCAAACACCTAAACACATTAAATGCAGTGCTAAATACATTTGTGGTAATGACAGTTGTCTATTTCAATATTCAAAGTATGTGTAGCTTAAATTATAACAATTAATTTCATAATACAACTTCAGTTTGAACTGCATGAGGACTAAAACATGTGCAATAATACATTGATTGTATTGCAATCTAACATTTATTCTTCCTAGCGGTTGTGGTTAGGTTGAAATGCGGCCAGAAACAAATTAAAAACATTGCAAAAGGCACAAGGAACTATGCTCATGACTGATTTTTTACATTCGATATCTCGAGAACTACCTGTAAGCGATAATCACAAAGTTTTATTCTTTACTTCTAAATTGTCTATCACTATCAAATTTTGTCGACTCGGTGTATTGATAACCTTTTACTATCTATATTAAGCACAAAATACTTAAAATAAATATTATACTTCTGTTACGCTTATTGAAGAATTAAAAATTATGTAGTGGTTTGAGTAATAAATTCCGTATAGTTACATTTATCAAAATAGATAAAACCAGGAAATTATAACCAAAGACAAACTTATACAATCCAGAGATATTCATCTTTTGTCAAATGCATCATTTTTACAGTATATTAAACACTGGTATTAGTAATGTTCATTGCATCTGATTCAGGTATTCCATTTATCTACTAATTCAAGAAAACTGAAAAACTATGTATTCGAAGTCAAAATACTAAACAGAATTCTAAATTAATTTGTGTGATATTTTTGCCAATTTTTTTGTACAAGGAGTGAACATCTCAATTACAGTGTGATGCATATCTCATAATTTTATCTCTAGAAATGTATTTAATTATTCCCTTCGTACCTCAGTACGTATAAGTCGTTTGCTATTTCCACAGATTTTAAATTGGACAGTTAGCTCTAAAGGTTTGATAACACCACCCAAATCACTGTGGTAGTTTTTGCGCAGCACCCTTTCAAATAATCAGACACACACAGCTTGTTTACAGATTTATAATAGTATAAATGATAATAAATGGGAAATTGCATTAAGGTGGGATAAAATACAAATGCAGTTAAATACATTAATTACCAAAGAGATAGCCAGAGATGCTGTTTGTTTCAACATCCTGCAAAATATGAAATATTGTGTGTGTGCACTTCCTGTCTATAGTGAACACAAAATTACAGAATGGCAGTTAATTGAAGTGGTAAGATTATTTTATATACAGAGAAACCACCATAAGGTATACGCCTATCCACTAGAAAGAACAGTTATAAAAATGTTTAGTATATTGTATATTAAGTATATTGTAAGAGTCAGTAAAGAATAAAAAGAAGAGAAGATACTTCTTTTTAACTTTCAAAAACTGGAAGAACAGTAAGATATGGTTGATACTGATATATCAGTGCTCAAGAATCAAACTTAATATTTTTGGGAAATTATTTCTGACAAATTTTGCTAGACTAACATGAGTATATTCTTTCATTAAGTTAACCACAGCAAAATAAGTCACCCATTTTATGAGTGTATAAAACAATCATCTAACGCATGTTGTCATAAAATTTAATTTCAATGTATAATTATTGTTAAATGAAGGCAGAAATTGTCACGAAAGCATATGATCCATCACAATTAATAATAGTAATAGATAATAAAAGAAGCTTCTAGAAAATAATAAAAGAAGCTTCTAGAAAAGCTTAACTTTTGATTCATAGTTCAGCCAGGAAATACCTTACTTATTTGATAAAATAATACATTTATCTTCTGACATATATATTTTTTCATTACATTTTCTTTGAGTTAAAGGAAAGCTCCAACATAACAATGATGATGCCCGTCATGAATATCTGTTGCCCTGACACCATTTTGCCAGATCGTTCATATCTAATTACCTTATTTTTGTGTTCAGAAGAACTTGCTTATACCACATGGATCTAGTGGGTCTAAGGTACAACTCTTCACTGTTTCCAAATAGTAATGAGCATTGGTTCATTTGCTCGAGTAAAAATTTCGGCTAGACTATCTGAATTGTAAGCTGAGTTATTGTATGCATCCATTACAGTACTAACACTTTATCAAACACTTATACAAAAAAATGTTTCAGTATAAAAAAGTTGTTAACAAAAATAAAAAGTGATTAAATGTAATATTTATTAGTGGAGTAATTGTGTTCATACATTAATACAATTAACTGGCTTTCAACCACAACCTAGGCAAAATCCACAGCAAATCAGAACACTATCACTTGGCTATGGAACCCACCAGTTTATTTATTTATATGTTTTATTTAAATGTTTATGCAGATTTCCAAACAGTGAGTGGGTCTTAAAAACCAAGTAATGAAGTGAAAATGGATTGGAATAGGGAAAATGCATGAAATTTTAATTTACGTCTAGTATTTTTATTTGGAAACTTTATTATTGTAGAATTACCGCTACAACATTTATCCCCTATTTATTCGATTTTTATTTATTGATTTTAATTAATCAAAAGTGTTAAAAAATACAAGGGAAATATAACTTCGCAAAACGCAAAGCTATTGGTCGAATCGAATCGTGACAATCATATTGTAACAAAAGGCGTAGTTGCTGGGTGTTTTAATAGCTTTGCGAATGGGTTGAAGTTTATCTTGACATAACACCATAATTCGGGAGATATTATATTCTTGCTACAATACGCATACAACAAATAATGACTGAAAGCGGTTTTCTGAAATGCTGACAGCACGAGAAAAATCGAAACTGAGGAGTAAAGTTTTTCGAAATATTGCTTAGTTCTCGAGATATTGACTGTCAAAAATTGGTGTTTCAAGCCCAACGCCAGGGTCCCAAGAAGGAAATGTGCTATCAGTCTGAAATTTACTACACACGTTCCTGATCACAAATTATCTCATAAAACGTTGTATGTAAAATGATAGACCACGTATTGTAGAAATAATCTGACAGTGAATTTATCATTACAGCAATAGTTTTTTGCTGTAGCTCAGACATGAAAATAGGCCAGAAATTTTGTTAGAAATGTTTCTTGGCACATGTCACAAAATAAGATATTGCCAGGAAAATCAAGAAAGACAGATTTGTAGAAATAATCTAAGTTACTATCTCGCAAACAGCTTCAGTGACATTATATGCCACATCCAACATTTGAACATTGCAGCGATTGTAACAAACATTGTTTATCTGAGAAATACGGTTGTCAATGTAACCTAACAAAACTTAAATAACTGGCTTTCTTTTGTTATGAATCGAAACTACATGTGCGCCATTGCCATTAATGTATAATTTTAGAGCTTGGTCCGGAATGTATTTTCACGTGAACACCGAGAGTAGCTGGTGAGCAGAAACATCGTCCCTTAACAAACCATTTCGGCATAAGAAGTTGACAGAAACGAGAATATTAACATCTTATCTCAGTACCCTTACCATACCTAACTGATACGATCAACAAATTTGTATTGGCTTTGGCGAAAATTTTCATTTGGTGCAGGGCATGTTTCAACCTTACCACCTCATGTTGGAGACATTATATCTCGAGATCTAAGCAACATACCAAACAAAAAGTATTCTAATTATTTAATTCACTTTAGATTTTTCTCATCGAGTTACATCATATTGTGGTTCCATGGTTATCATAGAATCCCATAGAATGAACTAGAGTTAGGTAATACCTTTATGATTTACTTACATATTTTTTTTGTGGCGGATCTGGACGGGAATCTTCAGCAGTTGGATATGTACAAGTGAAACGAGAAAAAGACCTATGCGTGGTGAAGGCTGGAAAAGTGTTTTACTAAATGTCTGACTGAGCTTTAAATGTTCGTAAGTTACTTGCTTTGGATTAAGTTTCAATAAGAAATTATTTGAAGAATATACCAAAGAGACTTTTGTAGAACAGGTAACGAATTATTTTGATACATTTCTTAAAACACATAAATATAGAAATTCTAAGTACTTACGTTTAAATGATCTTCACAACAGTATAAACAACTAGTAGCATATATTTTCTCTTCTCAAAGCCATACACCACTTTTATCTTATATTTGCATCCCGTGGGACAAGAAAATAAACTTATGAGGTGCATTTCTTATAGTATGATACAATACCTATAACATTGTTTTCGACCTCCTTCCATATCGAAATTAGTTATAAAAACTCCACGCTATACAGTACGTCAACGTAATCGTGTACTTACACGTCACAGTGCAGTGCACCAAAATGGGCAGTGTTTAAATCGACGGAACTGGACAGTTTTAAAATATTTATTTTGGTGCTAAATCTTAATATTTTCATCAATGTCATATTTTTTACAGTTATGTATGAATGTAAATAATTGATTAAAAATTAAAAAAATTCATGCATATACCCTATTGAGGACTCTGAACTGTTACTATTCATGTGAAATATCACAAACATAGGATCATCGTCATTCAGGTTACTTTACAGACAAATATGTGATGCAGAGATTACACTGAAAGTATTGAATGGCAACCTTTGATTTAAAATTTGATCCTACCTAAATTCAAACTTATTAATTTTTTCTTTCACATTTGAAGTGAATGTTCAAATCCCAAAAATTACGACCAAGTTATGCAGAAACCGACATTTCTATTTTAAAAGATTGAGTGAAATTATAGTGAGCTTGCTGATGTTTGATATAATGTTCACAGTGCGAAATGTCTTTGTTCTTTATGACCAGAAACATTCACGTTCTCTGCATGAGATCCAAGAGTCGGTTGTAAAAAATGATTAACATTCCCAACTAGGGAGAGCAACAGATTTGATTTTTAGTCCCCAAGTTTGTTAATTGTTCATAGGGTGTGAACTGGGTGAACAAAGCTGATATAAAGAAAGAGGTTTCACTTATCAGTTTTTTGTAGTAGGTGAAGATGGTGACAGCTCTCTGCACCGAAACAAAATCTCTTGTTGTTTTCTTCTCCACAGAAAACACAACACACGTGAGAAAAAATCCAATGACTTGTGTCAGACGAGCATGTAATGACATGGTGTTCCGTACCTAAGCAGTACACGAAGCACAGGGGAATGCTGTTAAAACTTGGTATCCACTCACCTCTCGCGTCCTATCTTTTCAGACTACCACCCCCAAGTGACCTGCTGCCTCAACCCTCATGCGGCCATGAGTGCAAATCTCATGTCCCATTATGTTTACCTACAGACAAAACAAAAACGGCAACCCTTTTGTCCACCACACTGGCAGAATTCCACCACCATACAATCTTGGGGCTTCAGCTGGACTGTCTTAAATATATCGAGAAACTACGAAAATCAATTACAGCGGAGGCTGGACATTACATAGCCCCAAACTACTGGCTGAAGTCTTTCTTTGCCAAGGAAACTGAACTTCCGTAGATTGATGTCCCATAATAGATCTCTCGCTTCAGCTTTCATCTTTATCAAAAGTTTTTACACCATGAAGCAGCTCTTATAGCCCAATCGACATTTGTGAAAATCACTATTTTTGCCGATATTCTGCGATGAATTGCCTTGGATTTGAAGCATTGTCTCACTCCTACTTGGCTACCTTCTCAAACTGACCTCTGGCCGAGTCCAATGTTGTCATCTATTACAACATACAATTTTTAAAAACAAATCTCTGACTGAGTCTAATCAACTTAACTAACTATTACAGCATACAATTATTTTTTTATGTAAAATTAACACAAAATCTCACAAACCTATAGAATATGTAATCTTAATTCACGTCCGTACTAGAGAAACTTGATAAAAAAATAATCTTTTAAATTATTGCTGGCAAAACAAATAAAATCTTGATCTCGTGTGAGAAAATGTAAACCGAAACATTACTACTGAAAAACTATTCCCATTTACATGAATATTTAAGTGAAAAACATATTCCATTACAAACCTACATATAAATAACTATACCACAATGAAATCTTAAATAAACGAATATTCAAATGACCCTGGTGACTGGTCTGATTTAATGGAATTATAGAATAATTAAGCTCGCCAAACTACCTCTTAAAAAGAAAAAGGATCAAAGGTACCCAGTCAAAAATCTCAAAAACATCTGTTCATATCCTACAGGAATAATATGTATAAAAAAAACTTATCAAAAATATCTCCACCACAAACAGTAAATTAATGTATGCTGGACAATACAGCTATCATGTTAAATTATCGTAGCTATTTCCAATTATATTTTCTACATTAAGAAAACCAAAAGTCTGAAATAATATTTTGAAACCAAATCAAACTATTAGTCCCCAAAACAATAGTATTTTTAAACGACCAGAAATTGTTTGAAGACAATCCTTTCCATCCAAATGAAAAACGGCATTATTGCGACATCTGATTCTGTGATTTCCAAAGAGAAAATGAAAATATTTTAATCTCTTCTTCAAAACCATTATTCTGTTGCATTCCCTGGGTAACCTTTCTGAACAAATTTTCTTATCCTGGCATGCCAGGAACCATTCCCATCTGTTGGGTTCTGTTCCCTTGCGAACACTACTAGAGTATCTGTTTGGAAAAGCTGGTTTGGACACCCCTTGAGCAGCTGCGTACCTAGGCTTACAATAGTGGTCATTCCATTTCTCCGAAAGTTCTCCGCTCCTTACGCAGGGCAAAACGACTGTTTTCTCTACCTCACGAAATTGAATGTAACTTCTATCTCCATATTCACTGCCTAATGTGTTTGAAGAAATGCGTCTATTTGTGTAAAATGACATGATCTTCTGAAAGTTGACGTACTGATTAAACTGAATAGCTCACTTTCAGTGACATGCTATTCCTGCCTCGCAACCCAGATGTGTTACTTATCTGCTCTTTATTGCTCTCGTCTTCGATGTGATTAATGTTAGTATCAGTATTCAATGTTTCCTGGCCAGATTCTTCTACATCAACAACACTCATTTCGGATTAACCAACTGTCTCGCATCCTGAGGCAAATCCATTGAGAATTTTCTGCTTCATATCAGCTAACATATTTTCAGTTTGACTTTGAGATTTAATTATACTGCCCTGGATTTGCTGCAAGAACAGAAAGAAACTTCCATATTCTCCATTCAAGCTCTTAGGTATTTCACGAGAATCAGATGATAATACCAGTGGCTGACTCATATTTGCATGTGGACCTCTGATGGTACCAGATGATTGACAATTATCCATAAATTGACTGTATCAAATCCTACAATAAGTTCATAAACTTCTACCCCCTCATTGTCACCATGCAGTACGTATTTCGGGCCAGAACTGGTTTCAAATCCATAGTTCGTAAATAATAACTCCAGACGAATAGCAGAAAAAACGTGCAACATTCACGACATAAGTACTTGGGCGAACGATCTTTGCTCGGCATCTTTTGATTTCTATTCAGTAAACAATATTTTGAGTAAAGTTTGATGTGAGTAAAAGGCTTGAAAGCTTCCTAGGTGTTTTGAGGTGCACAGTTCCTTGTTCTAACCAAAAGAGAAGCTTAACTAACATCAGTAGGCTAACTGGTACCTGAAACTTCTACAATATGAGGTTAGAGCCATTTCCGATAAATGCTTTTTTTGTAAAATCATGTTACAAACTTGGAAAGCAAAACGTTATCTACATATGAAATTTCGTCCAAATCACTAGAGGCATTTCAGATATCGTCTACCTTATAAATTGCTTTTAAAGAAAAATATTATTATTATTTTAAATACAAAAATTAATGCTAATCAGGGATTAATTAATGGTGCAAGATTTGTGTTGACTCACTTAGACGAGAACGTCATCAGTGCTAAATTCATTCACTCCGATAAATCTATGCTCATATCTCGCAGTAACCTCTTATCTTCTGATCAACCATGGCTTTCTAAATGATAAGAAAACAATATCCAAAAGAAGTAACCATCATTATGAACATTAATAAAGCACAAGGTCGGACGCTTCAAAAAGCAGTTTTGTATTTATCAGAACTTGTTTTTTCACGAGTTTGTAGATTCATTAAATATTTATTTTTGTGTTAAAGACGGTCAAAAAGTCAATGATGATCACATTATAACTTCAAAGAAGTTTTGTAAAGTAAAGAAGATTAAAAAAAGGCATCTTTCAAAGCCAATATTTTTTAAACTTTTAGTTTCTAAATGTTTTACAGTTAAACATGTAGTATTTAATAATAACAAATTTTTACAGTAAAAGTGATGTTTATTACTACTCTCCAGATTATAATACCTTACATTAACAAATTCTTTCATTCACTTATTTCCACATTATTGTATTACCATTCATTGACTGACCACGATACTACTCGCACTAGTTAGATAGTGTACAAAAATTATTTGTTCAAAGTTATAAGAGTTCCTTGCTGTAATCAAAAAGAACATCAGCCCAGCTTACTAATACCTAAAACGTCTACGAGATGGCGTTAGTGCCATTTCTGAGGTACCAGATACAAGAATTGCTAATTTTTTGTAAAATCGCATTTTTGCAGGGAAGACACCAGTTTAGGTAAACTTAAAAAACAAAACATTATCTACATATGAAATTTCATCCAAATCATTAGAGCTGTTTCCGAGATGCAAAATATATATATATACCAGAATTGCTCGATTAAAGGTATAAGATGAATAGTTTCATGAAATACTAGAAAATGATTTGAAGTTACCTGCATTATTGATATATTGGAAAATGTCTAGGCAACCCACTTGAAATGTAAATTTTGATACTTCTATTCGTCACAAAAATCTGAAACAAAGAAACTTCACTCCAATTTAATAAATATTCTTAATAACATCTTATCATGCCTAATTATTTCGGTCCCAACTGTGGTGCACCATTGAAATGTCTTGTTTCTTTAGGATCAGAAACATTCACGTTCTATTCATATCGGTTGTAAAAAATGTATTTTTGGATATTTTTAGTCCACATGGACAGGTGTAGATTTACCTTACACACTCTAATTACAAAAAGGAACTCAGCCATACAAAATTTCTATCAATGATTAACATTCCCAGCTGTGGAGTGCAAAAGATTCAATTTTAGTCCATCAGTTCGGTAATTGATCATAGGGCTCAAACTGGGGGACCAAGGCTGATATACAGAAAGAGGTTTCACTTATCAGTTTTTTGTAGTAGTAGGTGAAGATGGCGACAGCTCTCTGCTCTGAAACAAAAACTCTGATGTTTTCTTCCCCACAGAAAACACTCACAACTCGTGAGAAAAATCCGACGACTTGCATCAGATGAGCATGTAATGACGTGGTGTTACATACTGAAGCAGTACACAAAGCACAGGAGAATGCCGTTAAAACTTGGTATCCACTCACTGGACACCTCTCATGTCCTATCTTGTCAGACTACCACCCCCGAGTGACCTGCCGCCTTGACCCTCATGCGGCCACAAGCGCAAATCTCGGTTCCCATTATGTCCACTTGCAGGCAAAACAAAAACAGCAGCCCTGTTGTTCACTATGCCGGCAGAATACCACCGCCACACAATCGTGGATCCTCAGCTGGACTGTCTTAAATATATTGAAAAACTATGAAAATCAAGTGCAGTGGAGGCTGGATATTACAAGAATCTTACAAAAATATACAATATCATACTAAAATAATTACATATGATGAAGCAGTGTTAATTTCACTGTTTCTTAACAGTTATTCTGCAATTTTATCAGGTGAGAGACAAATCAGCATTTGAAATGGAGTCACTCCAGATACGGCAAAATGTGTTTCATGACTGAGAATGATGAAAGCCTCTATTTTAGGAGAATATTATGCAGCATTGTCGAGATAGTTGAAGTATGCTATTAACATTCACATCTGCCAAAGAAGCAAGCGTTCTTCCATCTCATGTTTCTGACATTATTAATTTACTCGAGATTGCTGCCAAATACACCGTACTCACTAGACATAGAGTCCTCACTGTATTTTTAATTTCCAAAATGTAAAATAGATTTACTTTAAATTCTGAAGTCATTGTTGAGACAAACATTTATTTTGTGGCTACAGAGTACATCTAGAATATTATTGGTGTGTGTAATTTTTAAAGGTGACTATACTTGAAGAAAAAATAATAAAAAAGGAATTATATATTCATCAAAAATCTTGTGAAGGTGAAACCCTTTTCTAGTTGCTGCCAAAATAAGTGCATCTTATGAACTGAAAACAAATGCTACAACCTTAAACAACATGTTTAATACCCAGATTTGTTTTTTTAGAGCTACGTATAGTAAAAAAAATTCTTTTTCAGAAATATTTTTACATTTCAACTTTCAATAAATTTGTAATAAATGAGTATGTCTTGTTTTACAGTGAATTACTGTTCAATTACACTGACATCTTCCTTTGTTATATGGTCTCTACTTGAAAGTTTAAGTCTCTATAGAACAGTAGCTTGTTTCCCTGCTGAACTGTAAGAAGACGGACTGGCTACTGACAAGAAATAGCTTTCATTTAAATACCTCTAATTGGAAAAGAATCAATTTATACATAACTGCTACAGCTTTATTGTTCAATATGTACTTCGAAAATTAAGCCTCTGTGTCAAACAACCAACACTTATTTTTAGTCACAAAGCTCTATTCTAGTTACTTCATTTCTTTTTTGTTTTAAATTTAGTCCCCTGTTAGAAATCTTTTAAAACAAATACTTCTTATGCTCATTTTAAAACTCTTTCAGAATTGATAACAATTTCTCCCTGCATTATTTCTATACCCTGATCTCCTTCTGTCCCTTATGCTATCGCACACGCTGTTTTCTGTTTGTTTCTTTTCTAGTAACAAAATGCATTGGTTTCCTTCTTGTTATAATGTTTGTGTTTATTTTTGAGGCAGGTTTAATTTGGAAACAGATTTTATTGCTGAATTAAACATTATAATTATTTAAATGCCATATTTTTTGTTCTTTCACTTATCTGCACTTTCTATATAGGTATGCTCCGGAGTCATACAACTTTGGTACCTTTTCACATGCCAGTGATGTTTGGAGTTTTGGTGTGACTTTGTGGGAAATGTTTTCTTTTGGCATGCAACCTTATGGAGAATTGAGAGGAGCAGATGTAAGTCCTCAAATTACATGCTAGTGTTTTCTATATTTCTAATACAAGTTTGATAACAAAGTGCATTGAAACAGCTGAGTATAAGACATTAGGGACTACAGAAAACATTATGTACTCTATGATGTGAACTGTTGGGGATTTATGATTCATACATATTATAAGAAAGCACTAAATAACAATACTTTCCGAGCCACATACTACAATGTTGAAAATTAAGAAACTGAAAAAGGAGAAACCATCAACATTTTGGAAGTGAAGCTGTTTTAGGAATTATGAAGAGTAACAAAGGGTTTTCTTTGGAAGTGTAATACAGTAGATTATAAAAGGGTAAATTTGAGAGAGTAATTGAGGTTGGAAAGAGACGTGTGAATTTTAGTTGAAAGGCTTCCTCTGAAATGTTTGTTTATAGCTATGGGACATCTGAATTTGGGTCATGCAAATTTTGGTGAGTGGTTCCTTTCTAAGTCATGTATTTAAATTAACATTATAGTTTTTAAGAAAAATTATGGAAATTAAAATTTGGTGACTAAAATTTTTTCGTAAGAGTGGGGGAGGGAGGATTAATATACATCAGGGTAACAAAACTAATTTTATACTCTTGCAGCATCTTCATTTTGATCGCAAATCATAAGTGATGACTCTATCCTGTTTCATTTACTAGGGCTAGATAAATTGTTTGTGATATTTTCCATTCTTATAAATGTGTATACTACATTAATAGGATGAGTGGGATCTCAAGTTCCACAGTTGTCATAGTTGCCATTCTGATTATAATTTTAGACATTTTTTCCGTAATTATCTTGGCTCATTTCTGTCCCAAAAGTACACACCTCACAATTAGAAGCTCACGAAACTTATTATCAAAAGGCTAGTGTGGCCTAAAGCAAGACTGTAGAATTCGCTCCCCCCCCTTTTTACCCCCCCCCACTCCACCCCAGTTCAAATTGTCATCAGTGTGTGGCCTTGTTAACTGTAGGTGCTTGAGTGAGCTCAATTATATGTCTGTTTTCTTAGAAAAAGGTTTAGTATAATGGATTGTGTTTTTGAATTATTTTTTGTTGCTGCTGGCTTTCTCCCTTCAACTTTAGTGAGCATTGGGTATAATTTATCTCTGTATAATTATCAGCTCACCTTATTTGTTCTCACCCCATTGTTGCTGAGTACTTGCACTGTAATCATATTACATTAAAAAACCAGTCAGGATGTAGAATGATATCAGTTAACAGATAATTATAATGCTAAAAAGTATCAGAGAAATCTGATGGAAGAAGTCTTCACAAAATTTAAAAAAATTAGTCATTTACATTAATAAATGCATCAGTAGAATTGAATAAGTTGTTGAGTGAGAAGTCTTCTAATCCTCTCTTCAACTCTTCTTGTCTCTTACCATAGTTTTGACATTGCCTGGAATATTACTGAAGTTGGTAAATCTTCATGTTTAACCCATTGTACAAATTTTGAATAGTTCTTTATGAGATGTTTTTTGGATTACTCCACTAAGAGTTTTTATTAACAATTTATTTGATTTAGAAACATTGTAGGCTTTGATAACCCCCCAAAAAATTATCTTTAAAACATAACTAACTGGAAAT
Source organism: Vandiemenella viatica (assembly GCA_031002005.1). Lineage (NCBI taxonomy): Eukaryota > Metazoa > Arthropoda > Insecta > Orthoptera > Morabidae > Vandiemenella > Vandiemenella viatica. Next base: position 348,253,085 of record JARYHS010013630.1, read on the forward strand.
AAGAAGAAAGTTAATTTTTTGTATCAAGGTCTTCTATTCATGTTGGTATGGTGAATGTGGCTAAATTGAATAATTTCAGTAAATCTGTAACATCATCATGGATACTGATTTGAAAGTTGTATGTTATTTTATTGGGGATACTGAATTTCACTTATAGTCTTTAGTCAAAATTTAACGATAACCAATGATTTTTTTCCATTTATTAATTTGATTTAGTTTTTTATTTGCCATGAAGAATATTTGAACTGTTTTTATCCATTATGATTGTATTGTCAGCTGAAGTTACGTATTTGATATCCTGATAAATAAATGGATATTCATTTACAGAAACTAAAAATGGATGTGATCTGTAACATTAAAGCCATAGAAAATGGGGAAAAAAATCTGTTAAGAATATTATTTCTTACAAAGCATATTCTGAAAACTATCCAAGGGTTTCCATTATTATTTTTATGTAGTGATAGGAGGTAAACCACTTTATAAAAATATTTCAACACCAAAAACACTATGTTTCTGTCCTGGTTTAGTCCTATTGCCCGTCATGGTACCATGCCTAGTAGGTGAGTGATAACATTCAGGCCTGGCATTTTAGAAAATGCAGGTTCAAATTCCCATCGACCATCCTGATTTCAGTTTCCAGAATAATTTCACATGAATGACAAGACAGTTCAATCAAAACGCAATTGACAAATTCTTTGCTGTTCCTTGTCCCCTATGGTTTGCTGCCTAAAATGATCTTGACATCAATCAGACATAAAGCCCAAAAAAAACCTGTTACAGTCTCGCTCCATTTTTGACTGGTCTATCTGATAGTTATTTCCCTCTCAGGATTGCTGGAACATTTTCTATGCTATTCTGCTTCTATCAAGTCTGTTTACATTTCACAAGACGATACTGGTTATTTTCCATTTGGTTGTAATTGTTTTATTCCTATTATGGGCTGTCGCCATGTATACTGAAGTTCTACTTTTATTTTAATTTGAATAAGAGAATATTAACATTTTTACAGAGTCCTGCATTTCACTTATTACTCTATTCGTCTTGCTCTTTTGACTTCAGATGGGACAGCATCTAATTTATTATCCAGACCATAGGGTAGGACTAAGGATTTTTCCATTCCTGTCCATAAATAACATTCCTCTTCCCAAAAATCTTATCCCCATCTAATTGAATACTCTGTATACTGCATGATCATTGGTGGCAAGTGTGAAGTGCTGTACACAAAATTGTGATTTATTTCGAGACTGGCTAAGTTTCGTGAACTAAATTAATTTATAACCTTACACTAACAACTAAATTGTTAGATCTATTGTTAATGAGTAGAATTATTTAAGTTTACATTTAAAAATAATGCTCTTAAATTCATGTCATTGTTGTAAGTTAATCTCGTCTCTTTATCACAAGTTTTATTCGTTTACAAATAATGGTACCTAATTAAATGAGTTTGTTGTTTGTTGAGGTTACTGTATTATCACATGTTGTAGGCTCTATTCCATTGAGAATATTGTTGTTAATTAATTCAGAAACTATAAAATATCAACTTGACAGTCATAATCATTCTTAAATAAATGTTGATGTTATTCAAATTAGGATTTACCTAGTATCAATATATTAATTCCATTGTCAGTCAAGTTTTGAAATTCATAACTGGAACATATTAAAAAAACTATTTTTATAATAATTATTGATTAGTTTTTTTTTCATATTGGCACTAAATAGTGTCGATCTTAGGTTTATTTTTGAGGTTCATAAATGTAAGTTTTATTTATTGGTTTTTACATACCGTGTAGCTAGCGATTGAGGAGTAAGGCTTCAGTCAAATATTTTTTTAAATAATCAGCTAAGCACATTGTGAAACCTTTTTTGTTTTAGTAGACTATCAGTTAAATTTAATTTAATTGCAATGGAGCACACGCTCCGGTGGATTTCCCTACACACCCATCTTCCCCCTCTCCTGCACCCACCTACATTTGCCCTCTACAAATTTTAACTTTTTCGGTAAATTATTCATCATTTCCCTTGGTAACTTATTCCAATCCCTGATACCCTTACCAAAAAAAGAGAATTTTCCCACGCCCTTGTGCCTGAAATCGAGTGCCAGCTTGTGGTCATGGTCATCTTTTCCCTTCCATGCACTACTTTTCATACCTACACCAATATCTTTCCATGCCTCATCGCCAGTATACACCCTGTACACTCCCATGACCCTCTTCACCCTCCTCCTGTCTTGCAACGAATCCCATTCCAGCTCTTTTATCATATCAGTTACTGATTGCATTCTGCGATAATTACCAGAAACAAATTTAGCAGTTCTTTATTGCACCCTCTCCAACTCCAACTATTTGATACTCAGAATGTGGGTTCCATACTACCCTACCATATTCGAGCAGTGGTTTACTTCTCTCGTACATCGCCTCATCACTCTCTCCAACAAGTGCAGAATTATAAAATCTTTTCCTACCACTTGTCCAATGTGTCCTGCCCAGTTAAGCTTGTTATCAAATGTAATGCCAAGAAATTTACATTTCAAGTCTTCAGCAAACAATTCTTTCCCCACCTTACAATCATAAACAACCTTTTGTTTTTTATTTGTGTATCTAATAAGCTTTACTAACTAACTAGATACTCTGTCCAGATCACCCTGCAACTGTTTACAGTCCTCTCCCGTTTTGATCCTTTTACATACAAGTCGCATTATGTCATCTGCAAACAATATAATTTCAGATAGTAAACAATCAACACAATTATTCATTGGAATAATGAATAGCAATGGTCCCAATACACTACCCTGCGGAACTCCCATTTTTACATCCACTTCTTTTGATAGTGCATTTCCTACCCTAACTTTCTGTTTTCTACCTTTTAAAAATTCTTCTACCCAGCAAATCACTTTCCCATCCACTCCAATAGTTTTTACCTTATTTACTGTCATTTTATAGCTCACTCTGTCAAATGTCTCTGACAGATCTAGTGCTACAGTATCAATTTGGCCCCCCTTGTCCATTTCATCTGAAATTTCTTGCATATATTCCACCAACTGAGATTCACATAAATATCCTTGCCTGAACCCATGTTGCCTACTTGAAAACCACTTCTGATATGGTTGCATATCAATCTTTCCATTAATTTACCTACCACTGATGTCAAACTGATTGGCCTGTAATTTTCGACTCTATTTCTCACAGCTCCTTTATGTACCGGTACTACTATTGCTCTTTTCCAGTCCTGTGGTAAGCAGCAAGTATCCAGACTCAATTTAAATAATATTTCAACATAAGGTACAATGTAATATCCAGCTATCTTTAAGATACCTGTAGTAATATTATCTACACCAGCCCCTTTATGTTTTTTCAGCTTTCTTATTTCCTTCATTATTTGCTCAGAATGACTGAGCGGGGCGGTGTAACGGTTAGCGTTCTCGCCTCGCATTCGGGAGGACGTCGGTTCGAATCCCCGTCCGGGCATCCAGATTTGGGTTTTCCATGGTTTCCCCAAATCACTCCAGGCAAATGCCGGGATGCTTCCTTCAAAAGACCATGGCCGAATTCCTTCCCATTCCTTGCCCCCATCCTTTCCCGTCTCTAAAGACCTCGATGTTAAAAAGAGACGTAAAGCAGTTACCAAAAAAAAAAAAAAAAAAAAAAAAAAATGCTCAGAATGAATTTTAAATTTTTAGTATCTTCATTTCTAATTGTGTTGCTAAGCTATTTCTCTGAATTGGACCCTCCCGTTTCTGATTCCTTGTCTTTAATGCTGTCACTAAACCAGTTACTTAAAAACTATGCTTTTTACAAATCCTTAGTAACTTCTTCTTCATCCTTACCTATAAACGCCTCTACATCCTCCCTTCCCCTCAGTTTCTTGATAAAGCCATAGAAATTTCTAGATGCATCAGTCAGTGGTCTTCCTGCACTGACAATACTCCTCATAAACCCATCTTTAGCCACTTTCTTTGCTGTTATTAAGTCCTTGTTTAATTGTTTTAAATATCCCCTACTACCCTGCTGTTTCTTAACTCTACTATGTTCTCTTCTTACCAATCCCTTTAACCTCCTCACTTCCCTATTATAGTACACAGATGCTCTACTTCTCTTTATTTTCTGCTTCGGAATAAATTTTTCTTCCCTCTTTCTTATTATCTCCTTGAACTCTTCCCACCTTGACTCTACTGTACTTGTGGCTTCCTTCCATTTGCTGAATCGTTCTCTGAAATGTCTTTTCAAATGTGAAATCTATGCCTTTTTATAATTTTACCTATTTCCCCCTTAAATTTTGGCTGCTGGTTCACTGAATCCTGTAATATCCATCAGAACTGCTTCATGATCACTTATTCCTTCCGTTACTTGACACCCCACAAGGTTATCATCGGGCTTTATTAGGAATATATCCAAAATATTTGTTCCCTAGTGTTTTGCTCTACCACTTCTGTAAATCCTCCTTCCCTTGTTCCCTTGTGTTATTAATCTTATTTTCTTCCCAGGCTACAACTTGTAAATTTAAATCCCCACCAATAATGATCATTCTATTCTCAACTCTGAAATATGAGTATTAATTTAATTTCTCCCCAAGAGCCTCATCTTCATCTGTCATTCTTCCATTGTGGTAAGCGGCCAACACCCTGATTTTTTCATTTTTATTACCTCAGAAATATACCCCAAGTAACTCATGGTCTTTATCTATGAATGCCAGTGAACTGTGGTAGTTTTTGCTAACTAGTATGAAAACTCCTCCACCAATTGCGCCTCTATCTCTGCGGTACACTCTGTAACCATCAGGAAATCCCTCACTGCCTAGTACTTCTTCTTTTAACCTACTCTCTACCCCAATTATTATTTGTGGTTCATGTATCTCTATTAAATTTGCAAATTCGATTACTTCGTTCATTATACTTCTACAGTTCACTATTAATAGCCTTATTTCCAGCTTTATATTTTTAACATTTACCTCCTCTTTCCCAGTTTTACCCCAGTCAGTTATTGTTTCAGCAACTTCATTTATTTCTTTAACATCTGTGGTTTTTCCCATTCTGGATCTGCAATCAGTATCACTTTGATCATCTATTTCCATCCCTTCACCAGCAGCCCCTAACCTAAAAAAGACACAGTCCTGACCCCATCATCACTGGAAATGGGCTCCCTCACTGCTTTAGCTAACAACTCAGAAAGTACACCTTTTCCCCTTCTATTTAGGTGTAGGCCATGCGTATTTAAACCCCACCCACCAATGGTGTTCACAGGCACAACCCCCAAAACGGAACTAATGCCTTTACCAAGTAGCACTTTCATTACCACATTTACCCGCCTCACAGCATAGTTCAAATGTGGCAGGTCGTGGCGACTTAGGACCTGCATGAGTTTCATCCTGGTGTGCTGTGCCTCCTTCACCACCTTCCTCGGGTCACTCTCTATACTACAAGTCATGTTTCTATCAATACCATTCCCCACACCTTCCAGTATCACTACTCTATCGTCCTTAGTGAAACTCCTACAAAGTGAACCTATAACCTCTATTACCTGACCTAATGTTGCACTAGGTTTCAAAAAACTTGTGACCTGGTAACCTGCACCTAACTGATCCTGCAGAAGAGGGCCCACACCTCTCCCATGGCTGCTACCTAGTAGCAGAACCCTTTCTTCCTATTCTTACCTTGCATGCCCTTATTCCTAAAGGCCTGCTGCATCTTACCTACTCCTACAGCTATATGAGGCTCTTCCCCTCCTGACTTCTATTTTTCACCACAATTTCTGAAGTGTCTGGCTTCTTCATCCTATTAACCAAATTTCTCCTACGACCTGTTACCAGCTCCCATCCATCCTTCCCAACTTCCTCCAACCCACTATCTCTACTTTCTGCCTATATAGTATGAGTCTCCACAAGCTCAGCCTCCACAGGCTGAGCCCCCACATGCTGAACCCCCAGAGGTGGAGCCACCACAAGCGATGCCTCCACAAGACGAGCCTCAAGAACCCTGGTCCATTCACGCAACTCTCTGATCGTTTTGCCCATCTCCCACTCCTATCATCCCTAAGACAAGGTGAACAAAACCATGGGTGAGCCTCATTTATTTCCCCTGTTTCCTCTTCCCCACATGCCCAGTGAAACCACTTCTTACACCAACTACAACCCAACCCCTTCGCAACTTACCTGCGACAGGTGCCACAATTTCCAGTCATGATTTTCCCAAATACTTCAAACACCTTCTAAACAAACCTTAAATTTAATTTAAAATATATAGAACATTATTCTTAATCCTTAAGATTCACTTAAAACGTACTAGTAGTTTTTGGAAAATGCCTGGAATGTTTGGTGCTTGTCGCAATTTTTTGGTAATGTTTTGGATTTGCAGCAGTGATCTCGAACATCAAAATGAAATCGGTAGAGCTGTCCACTAATATCAGTATATTTGTACCAAAAATTGGTATATAAAAAAAATACAACTGCATTTTTTGGGGCAAGATTTGCTTTCTATCCATTTGACACCAACTGGATTACCAGAGTTGGAACTCGAAGAATTCATACTAGTTTGATGTTAAACTGTGCAGCAAATTAATGGCATTCCTGCAGCAACTGGACAAATTATCACCAATGGTACTACATACATTCAAAAATGGGCTTGATATTGACATAATTTTTTATCTTCCTATAGTATATATTGAATTCAAGATTTTTCAGCCAACCTGAAAATTATTCTTCTCATTTTTTTATATAAAATTGTAGGTTTTTTTCACTCACACTTGTATTCTGTAACTGAATATACAGGATGTCCCAGAATTATCATTACAACTTTGACATTGAATAAATTATGTTTGGAACGAGATATCACAATGCAGGTTTTTGCACTTTGAAGAGTATCTCTCAAAGTTTTGTTTCTGTCTCTAGAACATTTCAACGTGTGCACCATTTGTTCCCCTTACAATATCATAGCGATATTCAGTTTCTTGCCAAGTTCTTTGGAGCATTCCTTGATCAACTGTCGTAATTGCTGCAGAAATCCTCTGCCTGAGATTAGCCAAATTTCTAACCGGGGTTTGATACACGATGTCTTTTACATATCCCCAAAGAAAGAAATCCAAGGGAGTTATATCAGGTGAACGAGGCAGCCAGTCAATTGGACCCCCTCTTCCTATCCACGGACCAGGAAATTGTTTATCTAAAAAATCACGGACATCATGAGCCCAATGCGGAGGTGCACCATCCAGCTGGAAGATGACTGTCAGAAACACACTGAGCTTTTTCCTGCGGGGTGTACATTTTCAATAAATGTGATGTAACTACCTACTTGTCAGCAAACCGCACCTGAAATGAAACAGAAAAAGCTTTGAGAGATTGTAACATGCAAAAAACTGCATTGTGATATCTCGTTCCAAACATAATTTATTCAATGTTAAAGTTGTAAAGATAATTCTGGGACACCCTGTATGTTCTGATCATTGTGTTGGTCTACTTCAGTTCTCCTAATAATTCACATATTGGTTTGAAAGAAGTTGCAGTTCGTTCATCACTGAACATAGAGCCATTAAACACAGTAATGCATTGCTAAAACTGCACCTGAAGTTCTTTTAGCAAACACAATTGAGTGTGGGAGGGGCACAGGTGTGATAATGCAACACAACAACTGGTAGTAGCATTCACAGCACGTTCACATGTATTCATGAAGAAAAGAATAGTCTCATTTACAACTCACCAGAGTAGACAATCAGTAAATAAGAAAATAATTGACCAGACTTCATTCCCAGTGACTGCATAGTTCGAATTGGGAAGTGACACATTAATCACATGTAAGCCACATCATAGTTAATAGTCTCACCCCGTCATTCGGTTACACTCTCGAACAGTTTATGTACACTGAAAATTCACTCCTTACTCCACAATTACTACACAACAGTTTCAGCGCTCTGTGCTGTATTCTGCGGCCACCTCTACTATATTATTATGCTGTAAACCATATGGACATGGGTACGGCTTCCACACCAAACTTGTGCTTAGACCCGACTGACTCTATTTTTCTCCCATGATAATCTTGCATCCGATCCTTGCGATATTCTTGTACTGTTACATCTTGGTTCTTCGTCTGACGATATTTTTACTTAGTAACTCAGAGAAAGTTTCTCTTCTAAGTGGTTAAAATAAATGAACAAATAAAATCCGAATTCTCGTTTATGTGGACAAACAAATTAGCTCAGAATACTCGTAAAAATCTTGAGAATGAAGGGAATAATGGAATTTCCCAGAAGATATATGGAAAATTCTGTGTTAGATAACTATTTATCATAAAACCGATTGCTAACTATAAATGGTAAAAAAATCAGGAAAATTTCCTTGCATTCTCAGAAAACATGGAAAAATTGTTACATTTAGGTATTTTGGTAGGAGAGACCCCATATCTGTGCAGTGAATGTAAGAAGTGGTTTCACTGCAAACACAAGGCAGATGGAAAGCAAAAACTACTTGAGGCCCTTCTATGGTATTGTACTCTCTGTTTTTGTAATAGGAATCTTTCAAAACAGGGTAAATAGCTTTCAGAGCAGGATATGAAAATTTCAGAGCTGAAAAAAAGATCAGGGAGATGGGCGAAACAATTGGAGCCCTTCAGGCTCAGCCTAATAAGATGGAAAGGAAGGATCGTAGGATTAGTGGGTTTGGGAGCTGGCAACAGGTGATGGGAGAAATATAGTAAGGAGGAAGAAGGTAGCAGATACTTAAGAAATTGTAGGGAGAAATAGATTTCACCAGTTACCGGTGTCAGATGGGGAAGAGCATCATGTAGAAGTTGGAGTAAGTAAGGCACAGCAGGCCTGTATGAATAGAGCCTGGAAGGAGCTAGGGTGTTCCGTATAAGAGCAAAAAAAAATATATCTTTTTTTTTTTTTGAAATTCAAACGCATATCCTCTAATTCTTAGAATTACTTTCTTTCAATACAAGGATGAAATCTACCATCAGAATGAAGAAGCAGCAATGGGTTGCCCACTGTCTCCTATTGTGGCCGATGTGTATATGGAGGCATTTGAGGCTAAGGTGGTCCGTAATCACTATCTAAAACCTTCTCTATGGCTGTGACACATTTGTAATCTGGCCACATGGACTAGAATCGCTCCAGGCCTTCTTCCAACACTTAAACAGTGCCCACGACAAAATTGAGTTCACCATGGAAGTTGAGGTGGACAAGCAACTTCCCTTTATGGGCGTGATAGAGAGGCGGAAGGAAGATGGATCCATGGACCACGGAGTTTATTGCAAGCCCACGCAAATGAATCGCTATTTACATGCAGCCTCTTATTACCATCCAGCAGTGAAACACGGAATTTTAAAAACTTTAAGTGTTTGAGCTTCCACAGTAAGTAACGATGCGAGCTTAGCCGCGGAAAAAGAAAATTTGAAGGAGACGTTTCTGGCCAACGGCTACAGCCTTAACTTTATTAATAAGGCCATCGAAAGGCTTCAACCTACCTTGTGATCCAGAACCGGAAGTTGAAGCCAGAAGACAAACAGACGGACCCATGGCAGTATTACTATACGTTCAGGGCATGACAGATAAAATTGGTCGTCTTCTAAAGAAGAAAAATATCCGCCCAATATACAGAGCACCTAGGAAGATCTCTGATGTGCTCATAAAGGTCAAAGGCAGGAGGGAGAAACTGCAGGCAGTGGGCATGTACCAAATACCTTGTAGCTGTGGGCAAGTGTATATCTGCGAGACGGGTCGGACGGTCAAGGAAAGGTTGTGTGAACGCATAAGACATCTTAAAAGTAACGACGTCAGCAAATCAGCTGTAGCACAACATTTGGCCGACAGTGGGCACTCAATTTTATTTAGTGACACTAGTGTACTTGTTCATGAAAGCAGATGGTGGCCTAGGTGTATCAGAGAAGCGCTGGAAATTAAAAAGAGACCAAATAATATGAACGCGGACGGCGGGCTACAACTTGACCAAATATGGTCATGCTTGCTTAGGAAAACGCGGGACGCAAGCCCCCATTGGACAGGCCATGCTGGCGGCGGTAGCTTGAGTGACGTCACTCCAAATGGTTAGTGTGCTTTCCGGGAACTATATATAGGCGACAGTGATCCCAGCCTTGACAGTCCTCTGAAGAAGACCGCGCAAAATGATGGCCGAAATGTTAGGTTTTGATAAATTGACGCGGTTCAACCCGGACAACCAAGATAACAATATACATATCTGCTTGTTCCAGCATCACCTATAAAATATAGATTTTTAATGGGTTTTCACAAAGTAAAAGCTTGGGGTCCAAGTTAAAATCTGACATATATATTGAGACATTATGAAGGGGAAGATCACAGTCACGATTTAGATAAATGTCGCGGATGATGGGCATTCAGCGCAGATCGCAGTCGAGGTATAGTTAGTAGCTTTCATCAGTGTTTTGGAAACCCTTGTAGGTGCCACACATTGTAAATCTTATATTTATATAAAAATAGACGTGTTTTTTCCTATATTTCACTTTTCAGCCACCACTACCTAGCACAGATCACTGATGTTTGTGGGTGGAAGTAGCATAGGAGTTTCCTGTCGTGCACAACGTTGGCCGAATGCCGATAGCTGTGGGGATGTGGGAGATATAATGATTAAAGTTGGTCAGTGCAGGGCGTTTTCATATTTCGACCAAAAATTCGTATCTCGTATACTTCTCTTTCCTGCCACAACTACATAACATAGACCTTTGGTGTTTGTGTGTGGTAGTAGAATCGTCTTTCCTGTAGTGCACTATGGTTGTTAGATGTCGGTAGCTATGGGGGTGTGGGAGATATGGGGGTTAAAAGTGGTCGACCTGTGGCAATTTCATACTTCTGCCAAAGACAAAAGTGTCATGGTGTATCACTTTTCAGCGAAAACTATAGATCACAGATAACTGGCGTTTGTGTGTAGTAGTAGCACAGAGTCACCTTTCGATCACAACAGCGGCCGAATTTCAGAAACTGTGGTACTGTGGTAGATAAGGTGGTTTTAAGTGGCCGACCAAGGATATTTTCGTATTTCGACTGTCTCCGCATATGTCACTTTTCTGCCACAACTACATAGCATAGAGCATTGGTGTTTGTGTTTGGTAGTAGAAGCGTATCTCATGTAGTGCACTATGGTTGTTAGATTTCGGTAGCTATGGGGGTGTGGGAGATGTGGGGGTTGAAAGTGGTCGACCTGTGGCAATTTCATACTTCTGCCAAAGACAAAAGTGTCATGGTGTATCACTTTTCAGCGAAAACTATAGATCACAGATCTCTGGCGTTTGTGTGTGGTAGTAACACATAGTCACCTTTCGATCGCAACAGCGGCCGAATTTCAGAAACTGTGGTTTTGTGGGAGATATGGTGGTTGTAAGTGGCTGACCAAGGATATTTTCGAATTTCGACGAAAGGCATGTGTGTCTGCAGATTTCACTTTTCTGCCACGACTACATAGCATAGAGCATTGGTGTTTATGTGTGGTAGTAGAATCGTGTCTGTTGTCATGCACTATGGTTGTTAGATGTCTGTAGCTATGGGGGTGTGGAAGATATGGGAGATGAATATGGTCGACCTGCGGCAGTTTCATATTTCTGGCAAAGACGCATGTGTCATGGTGTATCACTTAAGTGAAAACTATCAATCGCAGATCACTGGCGTTTATGTGTGGTAGTAACACAGAGTCTCCCATCGATCACAACGTTGGCCGAAATTCGGTAACTGTGGGAGTGTGTGAGATATGGTGTTTGAAATTGGTCGATTGTGAATATTTTCGTATTTCATCCAAAGACTTGTGTATATCCGTAAATTTTACTTTGCTGCCGGAACTACATAGCGCAGAAGACTGGTATTTGTGGGTGGTAATAGTATCGAGTCTCCCATCGTGCACTATGGTGGTTAGATGTCTACAGCTGTCAATATGAATTCTTTACAATCACGAACGAAGTCGTGGGTACCAGCTATCATATTATAAATGTGGAAGTAAGTCTCTGTCTTTTTGTTACGTTTTGACTGACTAAATGGCTATATGAATATTGATGGAATTTAACAATGAAATAGTGTAGGAAGGACACAGGACATTTTTTCAGGTATGAATAACAGTTTTAGTCACTAAATTTTAAGAACTTATAGAATGATGAAAGACAGACAGATTCGTGTGTTAGTCTGTAATGTTACGTTGGTTGCTCAGTCGCGCAGTCTGTTAGTGTTTGATTTGTTAATAAATTTCGATAAGAAACAAAACTTATTATTTAGTATAGAAGTCAATTTGCTATGCACTGTACTATTCATTTGTGTCTTTATAAAAGTTTCTGGCACCAATTTGTCTTCCTTTTTGACATGCCTTACGAACGTAAACCTGGCCTAAGGTGCAGGTCTAGAAGACAATGTGCTGCTATTAGATTATAAGATTCAGATGCTCATGTTGAAGAAAGAAGAAAAAACCAAGCTGAAATAAAGCTGCCATCAGTTAAACCCCCCCCCCTCCCCCCCCCCCCCCGGCCACACACACATCCCCGCACCTTTGCTTACTTTTCTGTTTTTAAATATGTTGTAAATTGATTCTCTTCATGAGACAGATTAGACGATAGGATGATATGATGATGGCTTTCCATCATATTATGTCGACTCGGTGTTGTTTGGGACAAATCTTACGTTACTAACAGTTTTCTATATCCAATTCTGGCAATGAAACTCCAAGTCCACGCGTACGAAGTCGCGGGTAACAGCTAGTTATTTATATTTTGTGAGCTGAAGTATTATTTACTTTATGTAACCTGCAATGATTCGTGGAAATGATAACGATAAGGATGACGATGGTCTGTCAGTAGCCACAAAGTGGTGGCTACTTTCTGTGGCTGGTAACAGACAGTCCAGTTAACACCCAATAAATGAACCAACAAAACGCTTGGTGAATGTCAACATTTACATCACGAGCTGAAAAATCACTCATACAGATTCCATTCCTACCTACGAATGATACCACAAACTTTTCAATACTTTTACAGAAAACTCCTGCACAAACTGGAGGAGACAAGTGTTTATAATAAAGTTACCTCACCAATCCAATACATGCTAAGGAAAAACTTTTTGCGAGTATAAATTAATGATAAATACTGTAAATAAAGTAATGTGCAGTTTAGCAAAGCATTTTCAAGTCAAATTTAGAATTTTTCAATTAAAAATTTAATTTCCATTTCAGATTCAGTCAACATTTTATTTTAAATCATAATAAAGGTGAGAAATATAAATTTAAAGAAGGTAAAAAGATAATAATGATTGTGGTCGGACTGAATTGTCCGTTTGATGTTCTTTTTCGGTCCATATATGAGGATTGTAAAATTTTTGAATAGTCAATCAAGTAATTAACAGCAGATAATTATTTCAATTAATGTATAAAATTTGTTGTAATTTATCTATCACTGATTGTCTAACTACTTGTAACATTAACTTTTCTGTAGTTGTCCAGTTTATTAAAAAAAAAAAAACCTGTACCTATTATTTCATACAATAAACTAAGGAAAAAGGAAACTGCTTGAGGCAATATAATTGCAAAGAAAGGGAAAATGACTCATCACTCACTAAAGTTGAAGGCAGCGACGAGAGAAGAACATATATTACGAACACACATAATTATAATTTATATGAAACATACAATAGCATTGCCAATGTCAGTACATTGTTAATTTATATCTGCCGTTGTGTAAAATGAAATGACATCCATTAAATAATTCAATATTTTGAATAAAACAAAATTAAATAACACCACTCTACAATATGAAAGCCAACTTGTATAATAATGTGTGAAAGCTGGACCGTGTGACCTTAACATGCTCAACCAATCGGAGCCGTGCAGACCTCCAGTATCACACTAGGCTGCGATGTGAAAACAAAATACTTTTTTCTCTCATCGACACTCACGGTGATGTCGATGGATGGTGATGGCGAGGGTGGCTGCACGAGCGACCGCCTCGGCATGTGCTGACTCATTACTAACAATGCTTTTGTTTCTACCATGACCACAACGTTCATCTTCACCGTGACCTGCTTGGCATGTTTTCACCCTTACACAGTTTCTCCAACTATGGTAGGGATATAAAATGTGCCAACTTTATATACGGTAAACCTGTTCGCTGAAACTTCACGAATGTACTTTACTTCAGTTTTTATTGCTTACAGTTATGTGAACACTGATCCATGTTAAATATGAAACAATTTGTCTTCAATAGTTTTCCATTTTTCCTTAGAGCTTCCAGCCAGAAGTTTATGATGTTTGTCCTTTATGAAAAGGTGCCTCAATATAGTATACATGTAAATAAATGAAAGTGAAGTTGTGTGCTGTTTTTAAGTAAGCTACAGTTTCTGGGTGATTATTATGGAAAAGTTATTATTGTGATGTCAATTCATGTATGTAACATGAACAATTGGGCATAAATATTTGAATTATTAATGGGTATATTAGATAAAAGAAATAGAAATGTTACTTAAAAATAGGTCCCAAACATAAAAAAGTCCACTACCAAGTCTGGAATTTTTTAGCAACTTGATCGTTGTTATTTGAATTGCTTATGATTTTATGCTATGTCTGACTCAATAGATAGAAATGTATTTTTCACCCATGTTTTTTGCCAAGTTGTGAAAGAAGACTAGCAGAACAAAATTGCCTAAAGAAATAAGTTCTTTAATTGAAAGAAGAAAAACGGCAAACTCCAATCTCATTCATAACTTGATATTTCTGTGAATCAAGTTCTGGCTAAAGTTTTTTTTGAAGATATTCCTTTCTTTACAGTATTTTTATACCATTTTGTATAAAACAGTAAATTGATAGAAAGTAAGCCTCATATTAAAATTTACTTAAGTACAAAAGTAGCAATGATTTTTTTTTTTTTTTTCTCGTCATCTTTCAGTTAATGTAGAAAAATGATTGACAAGAAATATCCAAAAGAGCAGTTTGGAAAATTTATGTTCATATTTCCTTTATAGCTTCAAACAGATGTTGCTTCTTTCATTGTACCTTCTGAAATACTATTTTTGGAGGGGAAAAAATAATTGTATAATTATATATAATTACAATAACAATAAGTGTGTTCAATGACTTCTTTTGATAGAGCAGAGTAGAATCATTAAGTTCAATATTCCTTTCCTGCCTTCCTCTTGTTACTTTTGTAAGGTAATTATTTGCATTATTACTTTTTGCCATTGCTGTGAATAGATCTGGTAATGAATATCACAATAATTATTAGAGCTAATCAGATTTAATGATAGGAATGTTTGTTTTTTGTGAAACTTCTTTGGCCAAGATGGGGAGAATTTTGTTTGTGCTTTTAGTGCCAATGCGCACTCAGTGTTCTGTGCATTCAATGCGACATTCTGCACACGTCACGAGTGCTTAAATGTTAAATTTTTGACAGTTTGTCTCCAGAGGAGTCGCCATTATTACACAGTGAGACATCCACCAGTATTTTTAGTTGCTTTTTTGTTTATTTATATTCATTTGATGTAGATAGTTTCATTATATTATCTGATCACTGTAATAGTAATACAAGAAATATGAATATATATCATGATACAGTGAACTTATTAATGTATATGCAATTAAAGCTTTCATTTTCATGCAGAAAAGCCCTAAATGCAGGCTAATGCTAGTTGCAATACTGTATAATCTAGAGAAATGTAATTTAAATTTTCAGTATTTTTTTTTTATTTACGAGAATAACTTGGTCAAAATTCCTATTTGCTGTACAAATGCAATATAGTATCATCGTTCGTCCACTTGAGTGTAAAAGAAACATCAAAACATACACAGAAAAATACATAGAAGAGTTACATCTTGCACCTGTACACACTGATACACACACCAATTTTTATAAGAATGCATCTTTTTTTTATTTTTTTTTCTAGGTTATCCAGTTGGTTGAGAAGGGAGAGCGCTTGAGTCAACCACCCCAGTGTCCTGATGAAGCATATCAAATCATGCGACAGTGTTGGGAATATTTTCCTAAGGATCGCCCAACATTTAGTGAACTATTGGAGATTTTTTCATCTGATCCTGAATATATAAACATCAAGGAACTCGTTATGGAAGCAACAATTGTCTGATATGCTACAGAGGCATCTTGTTTAATTACCATTTAGAGACTTCTTATGTCTTTATCGCACTTAAAAGACTTTTTTCCCTTTCATAAAGTAAAATCTGATATCAGATTTTCTTGGCATTTATAATTTCTGTGATGGCAAAGTACAAAGATGAAACACATACCATGTTTATTAGAAAGGTCTTTAATTTTGCATGCAACACAGTATTAATGATTATTTACTGTCTTACTAGAAGAAGAATCATAAAATAGAAAGCTTTGGAAATTTACCTACGACATACATGTTACTATCAAGTTCTGGCTAAAGTTTTTTTGAAGATATTCCTTTGTTTATAGTATTTTTATATCATTTTGTATAAAACAGTAACTTGACAGAAAGGAAGCCTCATATTAAAATTTACTTAAGTACAATAGTAGCAGTGATTTTTTTTTTTTTTATTTTATGATCATCTTTCAGTTAATGTAGAAAAATGATTGACAAAAAAATCCAAAAGATCAGTTAGGAAAATTTATGTTCATATTTCCTTTATAGCTTCAAACAAATGTGGCTTCTTTCATTGTCATTAGTAAAAATGACTATGGAAATGGACGAAAAACTGTCAAAATAGCATGATAGCTTAGTATCAATTTATGCTTAGAAAACCAAGTGGTGTTATGATACTATGATTATTTGTTTATTATTTTTAGTAATGTTTGCTGAATGCACATATTTTACAAACTCTTTATTTAAATGTGATATAATTGTTGAGAAGTGTTTAATAATACATAAAAGCAACTACACAGATCAACACATTCCATAATTGGTTGAAAATACTTTTTATTTTATTAATAGAAAGCATTGTGTATAAGGATAATAAAGTGAATGAATGTTAAAAAAAAAAAAGTATTTAGAATTCTGACAATAATGAGTTGAATACTCAAAGAATGTATTGATAATTTATATAGTTGTTTCCTTTGCGTGTTTTAACGTTATTGGCTTACCTGAATAGATGGGTTCATCATAATCTTTTTAAAGCTCATGGAGGGTGTATTTGCTATCAGAAAATTCATACAAACGTAGCACCTCTTTGTAGGGATTATAGCTTGACCCATTTGTAAATTTCCTTTATGGATTAGACGGGTTATTCTTTTCAGTATACAAACTTTTTTTAATCAGGCAAAACCTCTCTTACCAACACATCAGTACATTCCAGTGTTTACCCGAAGTCAGCATAATTGCCTGTGCCTAGTTTTGGGAAGTTTTCATGCTCTCTTCTGAAATTAGTTTGCGCATTAGTCAGCAAAATTCAGTTTTGTTGTGATATGTTTAATATTAACCATAATGCTGTAATAATTTATTAAGGGAAGGTTCTTTTTATTAAACTCAACAGTATTAGTTCCTTAAAAAGTAAAACTAAATCATTTTAATGTTTGTTATTTTTACCTCCAGCTTAATTTTTGAAAGGAAACTGTTGGCCAATAGCAATGAATAGTGTTTATTGTTATCATTTAAGAAGCAAATTATTTAAAATCATCAAGGTGATATCTATTTTGCCACATAATCATTTATAGAAAATTCTGAAACCTTGTTTTATTTTTAAATAAACACTTTACTTTCTGTCTTCGTCATCATCTTTTACAGCCATACCACTTTTGTGGGTCAGTCCTGTCACTTCCTCTTTCCAAAGACTTGTGCTTATTTTGAAAGCATATTTATAGTTCAGACTAGGCCTGTTGTAGTCTGAATGGGTAGTGGATGTCCGTGAAATGTGTAACTACGAGGTTCTTTGTGTGATAAGTGTATTTTTTGTTTGTGTAATGCATAGTTTATTAGATAGAGATTGTGAACCATTCCAGTGTTAATGATTGGGCAAGCAGGATGGCCAGTAAGCGGACCGGCATGCAAACCCTGCCCTGTTGTACCTTCCCGATTCAATAAGCTTGTGCATTAATGCACGTAGCCACACTGGCATGTTTTTTCTGTCTGAATAATGATTTTAATAAACAGTAACTATACTATGTGTTATTCCTACAAAGGGCATTAATAAAGTCTGAGCATCAGCTGATTGATATCAATACAGCCTGATAAGTGTCAGCTGAATGCATATTACATATTCTGTTCATAAATGCCATATTGATTGTTAAATTATATTTGTTGTAACTCTTGTGAAATAAAAAATTTATTTGTTTATATCATTTAAAAATTTGAATTATATTAATATTTTTATGTGTGCAGCATAAAGAAGGATAGGTAAACTAGACCCATCTCTTAGATAGGATAGCAGTAACAAACTTTCTTCATGATACTTGAGTCGTGTAAACAAATAGAATATGTGACAAGGCGATTGGGTCTACTGTCACTATCCTTCCTTATTTTCATTACCTAAAAGAATTTTCCATCTAATTATGATCATCAAAAAATATTACAAACAGGAACCACACTGGACTATTAAACAGTTGAAAAACATAATGTACACATTACAGACATACAATCAAGGAGGATAAAGAAGTGCAAGATTTAACTTGTGCTAAAGGGAATTAGGCTTCAAACAGTTGAGATTTCTAGCAGGGTAACATTGGCAGTGGGAACAGTTCTCATTTCAACTTACATATTGAAAAATAATAGTTCATGGCCACCAGACCGATACGTACTTTCCTGTAAATGTGAAAGGAATGTGGAATAATGCGAAGGTTCTTAACTCTTAACATATGAAAAGTCTGGTCATGTAAACTATTCAGTTGTAGTTTATTCACTTCTATTTCATAACATCAGTATAGCCACTAGTCAAAAATTAAATGAAGGTATGTCACTGAAAATTGCTAGGCCTAGTCTTATATTATACTCATAACTGTTCATTCCAAAACCAAGAACATTAATAATTGTTTTAATATCCAAAGCCTTATAGGATGTTACAAGTGCTTAAACTCTAGAAAGCGATTTTGTCTAGTAACAGAGTTATTCTGTTCATCCAGCTAGAACCAATATGTTGTCACTAAAACAGTTGTCTATTTATTGCGACCACAGAAGATCTTCATTTGAATTTGGTGGCTTCCCTTTACCCTCATGAAGCTTGTTAATCTCCTTCAATGCCAGGATGCTACTTTACTTGCAAATCTTTCTTTTCCTTTCTTTCAGAACAGTTATGGAACATGTTTTGTGAAGTTGTGAACACTTAAATTTTGCTGCAAATTGGTTGCCACTGACAGATATGCTTTTTATGTGAATTTTGAGATACAAATGGATCAATGAAAGCAGTAATCTGCAACTTACTCCCTTTATGGCCCTTAAATATTCAGCTTTCCTTTTTAGGCTAGTCTTTGTATTACACTTAACTTAATAGAATGGTCTTGTAACATACCTATACATTATTTAAAATATTAGTAATAGAGATGTTCCGACTGTGACTTTGGCCGACTAGCCGATTAGTCAGTTGTAAAGAGACCGTCTAGTCGGTCAAGCCGATCACGGTTTCAGGGGTATTCGGCAATTTCCGTGACGCTTCGTTTACAGCTGATTCGCGCGAAAGTCGCAACCGCAGCCTACGAGCGTGTCGGAACATGTATTGTTTAGTTCGCATTGTTTCTTGATTTTTGCTTGTGCACGGGTCAGAGCGGTGTTTTTGTGTAAAAATAAGAACAAGTGTTGTTATTGTTCATTAAAGAGAATTAAAATTAATTTAATCATGCCAAAAATAAAATCTCGTGTATGGATTTTTTTTTTTGATCAATTGGACAATGATTCGCATAAAGTGAATTGTAATCAGTGCCAAATGATAATTTCTCCTGGTGGTCAGGGAAAAACAGCAAATACTATGAGAATGAACAACCATATCAAATACCGACATCCAACCCTGATACCTCAGTTAGGTTCTGTGATCAAATGTTCCACCACAGACGATTCATCCCAGTCGCAAATCCATATAGATGAACTACCTACAACAGTGCCTACTCCGTCAACTTCTGTGTCGTCAGTTTATGTCAGAAAAGCCAGCAAAATATTAGATAGTTTTGCTGTACAATGGTCACGTGAAGACTCAAGATCGAGTGACATCAATGTTGCAATTGGTGATGATTGCACTTGACAACCAGCCGTTGTCAATTGTTGAAACACTGGCTTTAGAAACTTGATGAGAAAAGTTAAACCAAAATATAGCATACCGGGCGGAAAGTATTTCACAGAAAACATCATTCCTCAGCTTTACGAAGAGACTAAATCTGAAACACGAAGAGGAGTGCTGAGTGTAGCTGCAATTTCAGTCACTACCGACATGTGGACAAACACAAATAACAAGGAAAGTTTTTTGAGTTTTACAGCTCACTGGCTTGACAATAGTTTCAAATATCATCACGCAGTATTGCAAATGAAACATTTTCCCTAAACACATACTGCCAATAATATAAATAATTGTTTAGAAGAAATTCTAACTTTGTGGAATATAGATACAACCAAAATTCACGCCATTGTGTGAGACAATGGCAGAAATGTGTCGAAAGGAATTGACGATTCAGTTTTTAAGGGAGTACCTTGTTTCATACATACTCTACAACTAGCAATCAATACTGCTTTGAACCATGATACCATGCCATAAATACTTGTAAAATCAAGATGAATTGTCACACACTTAACCACTCTAATCAGGCTCACTCAAAACTTCGTGATCTGCAGCAAGAACTAAATTTACCAGACCACCAGCTTGTCCAAGAGGTATGTACCAGATGGAATTCCACGTACTATATGATATATAGCCTTATAGAACAAAAACGAGCTGTTTCTTTATACGTGGCTGAAACATCGGTAAATTTCAAAAATTTGTCTACTGAAGAGTGGAAAAAGCATTGAATTGCTGAAGCCATTTGAAGAGATTACCTAAGATTATAATTTCGAGTTGCTCTTCGGTGTCTGAAGTAATACCTCCTCTGAAAACCTTACAGGAATATCTAGAAATTTACAATGATGAAAACAAAGAAATCATGGAAATGAAAGTCCTGCTGGAAAATGATTTGAAGAGTAGGTTCGACTTGGAGCGTAACAATGTCTTCACCTGGGCTTCATTGTTGTATCCAAGATATAAGCAACAGTTTTTCGAGACAAAGGACCTCATCACCATTAGGTCTCAATTTTTACTAGAATCATATATATTATTTCTATAAGGTATTTTTATGTCACAAGCCTGTATCTTCCTTCTCAGTTAACCGAAATCAGTGAATGAGATGTCATTTTAAAGCTTATGATCTCCACTTTAGACACATCATATTTTAAGAAATTAAGTTTTCGGAATTCGACCCTTAAAGGGAAAAATGTCAAAATTTTCTCAAATACTGTTTTCTGTGTTACGAGTCATTTATCTCCCTGGATACCTATCTGAAATCGTTTAATGAAGTATCATTTTAAAGATTAAGATCTCCGGTTTAGTGACGTCATCCATAAAGACAGAAATTTTTCGGAATTCGACCCTCAAAGGGCAAAAGTATCAATTTTTACAATGCGTTATTGTGTCACCAGCGATTTATCTCCCTTAATATCTAACCGACATAGATAATTTAGGTATCATATTAAAGACTGAGGTCTCCGCCGTGGTAACGTTGTATTTTTCGTAATTCGAACCGTAAAGAGCAAAATGTCAATTTTTCTAAAATGCGTTTTTTCTATCTCGAGCCATTTATCTCCCTGGATATCAAACCAAAATCGATAAATGAGGTAGGATTATGAGAAGTAATGTCTCAGCTTAGTGACATCATATTTTAAGAAAGAATGTTTTTGGAATTCAACCCTTAAAGGGAAAAAGTATAAATTTTTCTATAACTCATTTTTGTGTCACGAGCGATTTATCTCCCTTAATATCTAACGGATATACATAAATGAGGTATCATATTAAAGAATAAGGTCTCCGCCGTGGTAACATTATATTTTAAGAAAGGAATTTTTCGTAATTCGACCCTTAAACGGCAAAAATGTCAATTTTTCTCTAATGCGTTTTTTGTGTCTCGAGCCACTTATCTCCCTGGATATCTATCCAAAATCGATAAATAAAGTAAGATTATGAAGAATATTGTCTCAACTTTGGTGAAATCGTATTTTAGGAAAGAAGTTTTTGGAATTCAACCCTTAAAGGGAAAAGTAGCTATAAATGGTTCAACAACGCATTTTTGTGTCATGAGCTATTTATCTCCCTTGATATCTAACAGATATAAATAAATGAGATATCATACTAAAGACTAAGGTTTCTGCCGTGGTAACATTATTTTTTAACAAAGGAATTTATCGTAATTCGAACCTTAAAGGGCAAAAGAGCCAATTTTTCTAAAATACATTTTTTTGTATCTCGAGCCATTTATCTCCCTTGACAATTAAACAAAATTGGTAAACGAGGTATCATTTAAAAGATTGAGGTCTTCGTAATGTCTTCGGTTCTGTTAACACATTTTAAGAAAGAAATTTTGAAAAATTCGAACCTTAGAGGGCAAAAGTGTTAATTCACTACGCATTTATTTCCCTTGATACCTGACCGAAATCAATAAATGAGGTATCGATTTAAATATTAAATTATCCGCTATGGTCACATTATATTTTAAGAAAAAACTTTCACCAAATTCAACCCTTAAGGGGCAAACATATCATTTCTCAAAACTTTTTTTTTTACCTCGCTTGATAACTAACCGAAATCGATAAATGAGGTATCATTTTAAAGATGATGGTGGTTGGTTTGGTCACACCATATTTTATAACGGGATTTTTTTTGGAATTCGACCCTTAAAGAGCAAAAGTATCAATATTATTTATACAATGTGTTTTTTTTTATTTATTACAAGCCATTTATCTTCTTCGATACCTAGCCGAAATCGATAAATGACGTATCATTTTAAAAAATTAAGGTCTCCACCTAGGTAAAATCATAAATTAAGAAAGAATTTTTTCGGAATTTGGTGCTTAAAGTGATGGCGCGTACGAGACTGTTCAGAGCAAAGTCCCTAGATTGCAGCAGCGGATATCACAGAGATGCCAGTAAACTTTTTTTTTATTCAATAAGTAGATTTTCGGATTTTTCTTTTTTTTTCTGTTACAGAAACACTGTTATTTTGCAATACCATTCCAATGTAAACATTTTTTTCTCACAGCAACAAATATTTCAGAGATGTTGATATGTTGTGTGCATTTTGTTAAGGTTGGTTTTATTCTGCTAAGGTCAGTGACAGTTTGTCATAAA
Organism: Vandiemenella viatica; assembly: GCA_031002005.1. NCBI lineage: Eukaryota > Metazoa > Arthropoda > Insecta > Orthoptera > Morabidae > Vandiemenella > Vandiemenella viatica. The sequence continues at coordinate 348,276,323 of JARYHS010013630.1, forward strand.
TACAGTGTGTTTTAAATTTTCCTAACTGTTTCGCAATATGTAAGAACGAAGAATTTCCCGGCGTATGACTGCAATGCAGTCTTCACGGGTGTACCGCTGGACACTATCCGGCGGTACACCCGTGAAGACTACATTGTTTCGTAATATGTTGCGAGTAATTTGATGCTTACCTAATACACCAAAAAAAAAAGAAAAATATGCTACAAAAGTGTGGTTCTACTTTTCATTATATTACAAGCTTTAAACCTCGCTATTCATCGCATTTTATTCGCGAAATTTTCGCACGGGTCGTCTAGTCTCTAAAAAATAGCATGAGTGATGACGAGAGCGACAATGGCAAAGATGATCTACACAGCACTTCCATCGACAAGACAATATAGAAACAGCAACACATCGGAATTTTTGGCATTGCTACCAAAAATTTGTATCAAGAAAAATAGAAGATATTTAAGATTACGGGTCAATGGCAGCTCATTAACTGCAGTCCTACTGTGCGATACCTGTGATAAAGTGCAATGAAGACCCATTTCAGTGGTGGAGTCGCAACATCTCTAGGTATCATGAAATGTCGCGCATCGCTAAAGTGTACCTTAGTTGTCCCGCAAGTTCTGTTTACCGTGAGCGATTGTTCTCTGAGGCCGGAAACTTATACGGAAAAAAAAAATCGATTGCTGCCAGATAGGGCAGAAGCTTTAGTCTTTTTACATCATAATTTACCTTTAATTAAAAAATATAAGTAAGCAATAAAAAATATAAGGAGATGACATTTTTGTTTGTCAAAAATTTGATTTGATTAGATTACGTACGGTTAGAAATCGTATAAGTACGTTAGACTGATTGTTTTTGTTTTATGATGCAGTTAATATTTTTTTTACAGTACATCATGTACATGGAATCTTGAATCAATATTACTTAGTCTGTTAATAAAAAAAAATACTGTTCTTTTGTTTCAATAAGAAGAAATATTTACAAATATTTATTGAAGATAAGAAGATATTATGTTGTTTTGTTTGTTAATTAAGATACTAATTTCATTGATAGTATTTTTTTTACAAGTAAGTAATTTTAGCGAGTGATTACCAAAGGAAATATTGCTTTACAGTTCAAAATGTGTAAGACTGATTCTAAAATAAAAATATTAAATAACAATCAAGGTTTTTATTTTATGTAACGCCTCCTATATACATTTTATGCCACGTTTACAGTCTCACGTGAGCTTAGACGAGGCGAGGCGAGACAGCGCGAATGCGAGAGTGTAAATGGTGCACTCGCATAGTCTCGCCTCAGTGGCGGTTTTTTGGCGCGAGTCAAAGGCGCGAGCACATTGTTTACAGCAGAGGTAGTCAATCTTTTTACCTACCACCCACTTCTGTATCAATGTATAACTTATGAAGCAGACGTACAGCGAGTTAAAGCCCATAATAATAATTTGCCAAATACTTTGACTTTCGCTACGTTTGGCAGAATAAGTTTTTATAAAACCACTCACTGTAGTTAAATCTGTCTTTTTATTTATACTTTGCGTATATAAAAGCACGAAGTTTGGTGAAATTAGATTTTATTATTTGATTTATTAATGAGATTCCTAAGGCAGATGCTGCTAAAATAAAAACTGGATATCTTGGTCAGTTTTGCAAGGAATAAACGAAGGTCACCTCATTCGTTTTTTTTTTTTTTTTTTTTTTTTTTTTTTTTTTTTTGTGGTTATAATATGATTAACAGCACAAATGCCTGATTAAGGAAAAGGTTTCATTAAACTGAATATTAGTTGTCATACAATTTGATATGACAGGTTTTTTTTAATTATTTTGCCATAGGTTTTCATATCCATCACTATCGAATTTATGTTTACTTTCTGCGTCATATTCGATTTCTCAACCTGTCAAGTTGTAACAGCTTCTTCAATATTTGCGGTAGAAGAATTTTTCATCCAGTCATACACCTCGAATTTCAAAATATCTTAAAATCGTTTTTCCATGTCTAAAGTTTGTTGAGGTTGGTACTGAATCTGTCAATATCCTCTGGAGTTATTATCGTTTATAGATAATAGGCCTAATTCAGGAAACTGTTGAAATTTTCTTCTCAATAGATTGTAACGCAGTAGTTAAAAGTTTTCAATAAATAATGACACATAGAACATTTTGGCTACCTATAAGAGTTTTATTAGCTCCTTGAAGGTGTAAATCAACATAATTAAATCTGTTTTAAAAAACTTAAACAGTCAATTTTATGTTGAAACCGAAATTGTTTCACTATTGGACCAAACCCCTCCCGCCCACCCCGAAAGCAGGCATGCCCACTAGTCATCCATGAATGAATTCTTGCAAGAGTGTAAACGGCAGTTCGCGTCAGCACTCAGGCGGGAGGCGAGAGTGTAATATACGTACTAAGAAACCGGATAGTCGGCGACTCTTTGCCAAATAGCGCCGACTATGAAAGTGGCCGGATAGTCGGCTTTACCGACTAGTCGCCGACAAGTCTGAACATCTCTAATTAGTAACTATTTTCAGGCTGTTCTTTTGTGACACGAAGTTTGGAAAGTGGTGTGTGTATTTGTACATAGAAGAAAGATAGTTACTCCCTCCTGTCAGTGCCTTTCTTACTTCCTTGCTTTTGGCTAGGTAGTTTGCGTAAATATGTCGTAACGTATTAAAATACTATAAACAGACGTGCTTTAACTCTTTATTAAGCTCTCTGAGTACAACGAAAGTAACTATAAACAGAGTCCATAGATAAACGTAACTGCTAGTTCAAAGATAAAACATATTGCTCTTAATCTCCGACATCCTCCCCACCCTGGTCAATCTCCAGAGGGATGACCAGCTGAACAGGCCTGGTGATTAGTTTTATTTCTGGCGTAGACAGGACAACTGTTCGTATGAAGCCATCTCTTCCGGTGTTCAACTGATGAATTCTTGCCATTTTCCAAACGTGACGTGGACGTACATCTTCCTGGAGAAGGACAATTTCTCCTACCTTTAATTCTGCTGATTTTCCCTTGGGTTGTCCCACCTTGTGGAAGCTTTGAAGGAGCAACAAGTACTGCTTACTCCACCGCTTCCAAAAGTGTTCTGCCAGCTGCTGCTGCAACCTGAACTCCTTTACTGCCGTACTGATTGTGGGTTCTGGTCCCGTGGGTAGTGATGTAAGCCGCCCTCCGACCAGGAAGTGAGACGGAGTAAGCAAATCTCCATTTTCCTCGTCTTGAGTCAGTGGTCTGGAGTTAAGTGCGGCTTCAATACTAGTGAGTAACGTCTGCAGACCTTCCATATCCATCATCGAATGTCCAAGCACCTTTCGCAGACAGTGTTTGGTGCAACCAACCATTCGTTCCCACCATCCTCCCCACCAAGCCGCATGTGGCGCAGTAAATTTCCAAGTGATTCCTTGCTGGGAGAGATGCTTATGAGTTCTCTTTGCTGACAGTGCTGCCCATACATCCGCCAGTTCCCTATTAGCGGCGTGAAATGCTAGAGCATTGTCACTATAAACCGTGTGTGGTATGCCACGTCTAGCAACAAATCTCTCCAAGGCTTGAAGAAATCTTTGAGTAGTCATGTCACTACATAATTCTAGATGTAGAGCTCTTGTTGTCGCACATGTAAAGAGGACGATGTAGGACTTTCTCGTAGTGTGATCTGCCTTGATGAATAGTGGCCCTGCGAAGTCAATTCCTGTGACCGCGAACGGTTTCTGAGGGGTCACGTGTTGCTCAGGTAGTGGAGCTTCTATCACTTGTCCACTGCGGTTTATCGCCATTTTACAGGGTAGACACTGATTCAATACTTTCTTTATAGCCTGGCGCACTCGTAATATCCAGTATGTCGATCGAAGTTCAGAAAGTACAATTCAAACTCCCATGTGATGAAGTCGTATGTGAGTGTGCTGGATTAGCAGCTCCGTAAAATGGTGGTTTTCATCTAGAATGATTGGATGGCGTTGTTCTCTTGGAAGATCGGCAAAATGCAATCTTCCACCAAGGCACAGAAGACCGTCACCCAGATAAGGATTGAAGCATTTGATTCTTGTTTTGTCTGGTAGAGGGGAATTTTGGTTCAGAGCAGTAATTTTGGCAGTGAAGCATTCCATCTGTACTACCTTTATCCAGTAATCATGAGCCCCTACTATTTCGTCTGCAGTTAATTCTCCGTTTTTGTGATCCTGATGCAGAAGGATATATTTCATTCAGAGAATCCAAGCAGTAACTCGTAGCAATTTCACGTATGAGCTGAATCTTCTGGCATCTATCGGACTCTCTAGGATGCTAATTACAAGGACTTGTTGGGTTGCTTTTAGTCTCTCTGGAAGTGAGGCATTGGAGATAACACTGTGGGGCCAAGTGCGAGGATCTTCAGTGAGCCATTGCGGTCCGTTCCACCATATGGATGAAGATTTTAGTTCAGAAGTGGAAACTCCACGTGATAGTAAATCTGCTGGGTTACTCTCAGTGGGGTAGTGCCGACACTGAGCAGGAGTTATGGTCTCCTGTATTTATGTTACACGATTGGCCACAAACGTCTTCCAGCGATTTGGATCGCTACGAATCCAACCTAAGGCTACCATAGAATCACTCCAGAGCGTAGCGTGCTTAATGTCGTATTCAGTTACGTTGCAGAAGTATTTCAGAATGCGTGTGCCCACCAAAGTTGCAAGCAATTAAAGTCGTGGCAGTGTCACTTTCCTGACGGGAGCAAGTCTATTTTTGCTAAAGATCAACTGAACCGTAACTCTGTCATTGATTTCCGTCCTGGAGTACAGTGCAGCTCCATATGCTCGTTCCGAGGCATCACAGAAGACGTGGATGTGAGAATTACAATTAGTCACTATGTGGCAAGGAATAAACACTTGTGATAGTGACGGAAGTGCTGTCACCCATGTATGCCACCGTTGTCCTAAGTCTGTAGGAAGGATGTCATCCCAGCCGACTCCTCTGCACCAAGTATCTTGAAACAATATTTTTCCAGTGATGGAGACTGGAGATGCTAAACCAAATCGGATCATAAAATTTAGCTATAGTCTGTAGCAGGTTTCTCTTTGTTGTGGGACCCTCCATTACTTTGTCTGTAAGGACCTCGTGGTTGATGAAAAATGTGTCAGTTGTGGTATTCCAGTCAAGACCCAATACTTGTGTTTTTGCATCGACTTCTCGTCCTTCAGCCATCCATATTCCTTGCAACTGCGATGAGTTAGAGGTAAACTTAGCCATTCGCAAGTGTATTTTTTTCTTGAGGGAAGTAAGCTCATAGTACAACGATATTGCTTCAACTTCATTTTGAGCACCTGCAGCGAAGTCATCGACATATGTGCTCTTATCCAAAAGAGATGCAACGTGAGGAAATAACTCCTTATGATGCTCGGCGAGTTCGCGGAGTGTAGCTGCAAGTTAGGCCAAAGGGAAGTCTTCGGAAACGGTATGTCATTACATCACATGTGGTTTTTTGACGGTCACCATTATCAGTTACTTGATACCAGAAAAATCTGGTTAAGTCCCTATCCTTCTCATCTAGAATGAGCTACAGAAATGCTTGACAGACATCTCCAATAATAGCTATGGGATACGCTCTGAATCGGAACAGAACAGATAACATTTCTGGCGTAAGGTTCGGTCCCATCTGAAGAGCGTCATTGAGTAAAGGCGAATTGGTTTCATGTGAGGACCCATCGAAGACAATCCTCCACTTGATACTTCCACGTTTTTCCCTCTTCACCACATGATGGGGTAAGTAGTAACATTCGTCTGCCTCCGATTCTGCTACTTCCACATGACCATTCCATATGTACTTTAGCATCTGTGTGTAGTACACGTCCTTCAGATCTTCGTATTTCTCGAGGCGCCTTTGCAATAAATGGAACCGTCTTTCAGCGTTGTGGCGATTGTCCGGTATGTTTATACCAGCCTTTTTTGGGAGAGAGACCACTCTTCTACCATCCTCGATTTAGTAGGAGTTGAGAAAGTTCTGGTGGATCTCCAAATCACTTCCACTCATCAATCTTTGTTGGTGCGGAGTGATTCCTACGACGTCTAACTCCCAAAATTTTCTCATGTCATTATCGGTTAGAACGGACTCGTTCACTTGTATGTGGCTCACCATGATTTTATTTACTGTGCTGCCAGATTTGTTGCCACTTAAAACCCAGCCGAATTTCGTTGGGAGAAGCGCTGCAGAATGTGACAGACGAATTGGTGGCTCATCTTTCATTATCTTCCAATAGTGGTCTCCACCTATTAGAATTTCGATATCCAGGTCTTTCCCATCTTGTTTCGGGTCAGCAAGCTGAGTTTTCTTAGCTGTGTGAGAGACTGGACGTCTTGTGGAGTTGCCGGATGTGATGAATACTTATTTCCGCTTTCGAACCCAGTGATATTTACTGTCGTATTAGTCCACATCCCCTCAATGCTGAAATGGACAAGTCTGTGACTTCTTGGCACTGCCTGCATTGACTCAAACCCAGTAACAGATAGTTCTTTGTGATCAATCACATCTAACTTGAGCTGCCCCACCATACTGACGAAAGTCGACTGACTTCCGGCATCGATTATACAGCGGGTACGCGCACAAAGTCCTGTTGGGCCAGTTATATGAACAGAAGCAGTCTGAAGATACGTGAACTGTGGTGATTCGACGTCGATTTTTCCCACTGTTACCTGCTGACTGTCACTGCAGATTGAGACGTGATATGGCACAAGCAACTTTGTTCCTTTTGCTGCAGACCTTCATCCAGTGTCCTCGATTGAGACATAAAAAACAGCTATGTGCAGACTTCAGTTTCTCTAATCGTTCATTAATGTCAGAGACTTTTCTGCAATCTTGCGCCCAGTGTCCTTGAGATTCACAAAAGACACAAACTGGCAGTACTTTCTTCGGCCTTGTTCCTCTCCTTTACTGCTTCGTGGCTACCTGAAGGGCAGCAGCTGTGGATGAAAGCATTCCTATGTCATGATCCCCTCTTATTTTTTGTGTCGTCATAGCTCCCTCCACCTCTTCATTTAAAAATTCCATCAGTTTAGTGATGTGGCTTTCAGGAACCCCCTGTCTTGTGGAGTAGATGATCCAGCGTCTAACAATATCCAGAGGGAAGGCCCGTAAAATCTTCGGAGCCAACATTCTCCCGTAGTCATCAACCTTTTCACCCAAAGCCCCCAACGCTTGATCCTACGATTACATTCAATATATGTCAGATTCAATGATTCAGGGGATGCAATTAATATAGGCTTCAACCCTTCTAAGTAGTCAAGATGGGCTTGAATGATTCGATTTTTGTCCCCATAGCGTGAAACAAGAATTCTCTTTATCTCTTCATAGGCCTCTGCAGTTACTGGAATGCCTTCCACCAAGTTCTTAGGCTCTCCATCCAAGTATCCACGCAGGAAGACATGTTTGTCGACTGCAGAGACCGACGTATTCGTGTCTATTGAGGATTGAAATTGTTCCCAGAACCTTGACCACGTCTCGACATCACCAGAGAATTGTTCCAGTCTAATGGCCGGTAGTTTGATAGTGTGAGTTACTGAAGAGGTTGATGGTTGAGCTGGAAAAGATGGAACAGGCGTCGCAGATAGGACAGGTGATTCGTTTAGTTTTTCTCCCGTCACTCGTTTTTCCTTAAGGATCGCTCTCTTAGCAAGGTCCACGTATTCTTCACAATGTATCGCATCCTCGTTGTATTCATCATCTGACAAATAGTTATGAATTTTGTCATCAAGCATGACAAGATCTCTCAACGCTTCGTCAAGTCTTGAAATATTATATACACAATCATCTTGGGAAGTCTCGTCACTAATTGCAGTACTGAATTTCGTGATTAAGCTCCTTTCTGTCGCCCGTTTCCGCCTTAAAATGCGTAGCTGCTGTTCATCCTCGTCTGACATGTTTAACAGCTGCCGTTCTTTAGTCAGTCCTGATAGTTATACAGTTAGCCAAGAGATGGCGCTGGTAGCAACGTTGTTTTTATGCAAATTTACAAATAGCGTAAGCGTTGTATTACTTCACAGTGTATTATCGCAGGCTACGCGTATTTTAAAATAAAGCAATTGAAGTATGCGCTGCAAATAAATTACTGAATGCTTGTAATGCAGTAAGCTCGCTATAGCGTCTGGCACTTACGTGTTGTAGGTTCGGATAGAAGCTGTCGTTTAATTTACTTCCTGTCAAATATCTTCATAGTGAAGACAGCGTATGGAAGTCGTGCTTCAATAAGCTTCTTATCCCGGGTCTCGGCACCATAAATGTAACGTATTAAATTTCTATAAACAGACATGCTTTAACTCTTTATTAAGCTCTCTGAGTACAACGAAAGTAACTATAAACAGAGTCCATAGATAAACGTAACTGCTAGTTCAAAGATAAAACATGTTGCTCTAAATCTCCGACATATGTCATTGAATGGGTAGCTACAATAATGTGTCGTTTTACACTGTATTCAGTCACTTAGTTGCTACCTGGTCCTTTTGTGAGAAAGAACTGTTAGCTGTGGACTGGCTATCTATTGTGTGAAATAGTAATTAGTTGTAGATGTATATGTCTGCAGTAACATTGTTAAGATATGTGAGTGGAGACTTTCCCAGTGTACTGATGCAACAAAATCCTGTCAGGTGTCCAGCCGGATGGTGTCGTAAAAACACGACGTTTCGACAGCTAGCTCTGCTGTGTTCATCAGGTATCTTCTAGTTGTTCCGAGTTGAGGCAGTGATAGTCAGCTTGCGACAACTAGAAGATACCTGATGAAGACAACAGAGTTAGCTGTCAAAACATCGTGTTTTTACAACTCCAACCAGCTGGACACGCGAGAGGATTTTGTCGTTAAGATAGTTAGACATTGTTAATTACAACAATTTTTATTCATGCCATTCTTTCCACTGAGCCATCATTTAAATATTCTTTTATTGAGTAAAAGGCTTTATCTCATAAATACTCTGTAAGCTTATGTTTGAATTGTCCTCTCTTGTTATTGATTAATCTCAAATCTGCAGATGGACCCCAGAGTAGAAAGGACATTATTATTTTTTTGGTCGTGTACTTGTAAATTCAAATCAATCTTATTATGTGTTTCGTACTCATGTATTTGTTCATTATTTTTAACAACATTAGTAATGAGTGAAAACAGTATTGTCTTATACCAGGTCTGTTAGAAAAGTATCTGACCTTTGGACGGGGAAAAATAAACTGTCATACATGGAGCATTGGAAACCTAATCACCTGTAAAGTAGTCTCCTTGGGATTCCACACACTTGTCCCAGCGGTAACCCCATTGTTGTAAGAATTCTGAGACACCCTCTTTCAGAATGGAGTTAGCCCTGCTGTTGTTGCGGCCATAATGTCGTCTCTTGTCTGAAATTGCTTTCCTTTCAATTGCCTCTTGGGTTTGGGGAAGAGCCAGAAGTCACAGGAGTGTAAGGAGCCTGTTGAACCACTAGAGTCTTGTTTTTCGCCAAAGAAGTCTGAATCAAGTGCGCGGAATGTGCTGGAGCATTGTCGTGATGGAGGTGCCGATTTACTGTTGACTACAACTCCGGTCTCTTGAGTCGCACAGCATCACGTAGGTGACGAAGGATTTCCCTGTAGTACTTTTTGGTGATTGTTTTACCCTGTTGCACATATTCATGGTATACCACTCTGTGGGAGTCAAAGAAAGCAGTCAGCATCACTTTGAGATTGCTGCACACTTGTCAGGCCTTCTTTCATCCTGGTGACATGGAATGCTTCCACTGTGACGACTGGGATTTGGTTTCCGGGTTGTACCCGTACACTCAGGATTGTCACCAGTGATTACAGTGTTCATGAAGCTGGGCTCACTGTTTGTTAAGTCCAGCATGTCCTGCGATACTTCAAAACCAAGTTGCTTTTGTGCTGTCAGTAGCTTTCAGCATGAACTTCTTCGACATTCCCTTCGTGGCCAAATTTTCTGTCACAATGGAATGTGCCAAAAAAATGCTCATGCCACCTATTCCGCAATTTCTCAGATAGTCAACGGATGGTCCCACATCACCACAACGTCTAATTTGGCAATGAACTGGTCATTTCGGCATGTTGATGGCCAATCAGAGCGTGGCTCACTCTCCACCGATGTGCAGCCATCTTTAAACCGGTTGTTCCAATCCTTAAACTGTGTGATGTCCATAGCATCGTTACCAAAAAGCCATCTGAATCTTCCAAGTGGTTTTCACCTGGCTGAAACCCAGTATCTGGAAAAATTTGATGTTGTAGTGCTGCTCCAGTCATTTTGTCATTTTCCTTGCAGTTAAAAACCAACGAGAGCACTACACACAACCTCACTCAAATGCTGCTTACCAGCAACTGATGCTATCAACAGATGGGAAAAAAATTCACGCATGTGCACAAAGTTTCAAGGCCAGCTCATGCGAGTGCACTTCATTCAAATCCATCAGGTTTATGCAACAACAACAAAAATAATATCGGGTACTTTTCTAACATACCTCATACATGCAAATATAAGGAATGTTAGAAGCTTAGGATTTACAAAGTATTTTTTACTTGATACCACTGTCTTTTCTTCAGTATTGTTATAATGATATTTTTTTGTATTTTTAATATTCTCATCTACGCTGTACAACAAATTGCAAGGTCACAAAAAACTTTTTAAAAAAGTAGTGAATCTATATGTATTGGAAAATGATACTCAAAATATCGTATCACCCACAGTTTTTGCACAAATCACATACATTTGCAATTAAAATACACAAAAACACCATATAAAACTCATAAGCTTACGCCTCTAGTAGCACACAGCGAACTGTCACTGTCAAATGGTGCTGTCTCTCCATTACTTTGTTGTGTTTGTGGAAGGAAGTATGTGTAAGTGTACAATGTCTACCAAATGCTGTGTAAACTCTAGCAGTTTTTGTTATATTTGTGGTAAAAAAAAAAAGACTGAAGGAACATTACTGCTTTCTTGAAAAAGGTCGACCATGCCTATTTCAAAGTGAAACTAGTCGACATGAATAAACCATAGACTCCACAACTCGTGTGTGTTGTGTATGTATAAGATTTATGATGGTGGATGTTAGGAAAGAAGAAATCATCACCGGGTGTGGTGATGTAACGGTTAGCTTTCTGGCCTCGCATTCAGGGAGGACGGCGGTTCGAATCCCCGTCCGGGCATCCAGATTTGGGTTTTCCATGGTTTCCCAAATCACTCCAGGCAAATGCCGGGATGCTTCCTTCAAAAAGCCATGGCCAAATTACTTCCCATTCCTTGCCCCCAATCCTTTCCCGTCTCTAAAGACCTCGCAGTTAAGAGACATTAAATAGTTAAAAAAAAAAAGAGTAATCATTATGATTTGACATCCCTTGTGGGAGCAATGGGATCATACTGATGACTACTTCTTCTAATCTAGTAAGGTAACTTGTTTCAACAAGAACACTATTGAGCACCTGAACAACATTTGCTCAGAAATTTGTCCCGTTCCACATGGCCCAGATACTTCTATACTACAGCCTCTGTAGGCATGAGGTAAGGACGACAGTGATGTTATAGATACTGCGCAGGAGACAGATGATACTGAATTTGAAGCAGGCACATTCTGTACACCAGAAGAAAACATATGACAACAGAAAGGATCTTGTTACTAGCATTCATTATGAGGATCACAATCGTATGGTGATTTGAAAGTGATTGGTATGCTTCTAGAACAATGATCAGCATATGCCAGGTTTCCCTGTTTCATCTGTGAATGGACAGTCAGGTTCCTGACAAATATTGGGAGCAAAACCTGTGGCCCCAAAGGTTGGAATTGGTTCCAGAGGACAAAAATATCATCTGCAACACTCTAGTGCAAAGAGACAGAATACCCTTGCCACTTCTGCACCTCAAACTGGGCATAATGAAGTAGTTTGTCAAGGCATTACCTAAGTGTGGCAACTGTTTCAAATATCTATGTCACAAGTACCCCAAACTGTCATATGCTAAGTTGAAAATGGGTGTGTTCACTGGTCCCAGTATTCGTAAACTAAATCTAGATGAAGATTTCCTGCATTCAGTAAACGCCGTGGAGCGAGAAGTATGGACTGCCTTTAAGTGTGTGGTTCAAAACTTCCAGGGAAACAATCATAGCCTAGAGTATATCGACATAGCTGAGAAAATGCTGACAATGCTGAGATGCACAATGAGTTTGAAGTTACATTTTGACTTTTTCCCCTACAAACCTGGGTGCTGTAAGAGAGGAACAGGGTGAAAGATTCCATCAGGATATGAACATGGAATGATGATACCAGGGAACTTGGGATGTTCGGCTGATGGGTGACTTCTGCTGGATGCTTCACCGTGAGTACACGGAAACGACCCATAAGAGGAAAAGCAGGAGCCACACAGTGACAACAAAGAAAGGACAAAATGAGTGAGGCTGGTGCACATTTTGTATGACATTCTCTGTATGCATCTGTTCGTTTTGTGCATATATGTCATTTTAAACTTGTATTCTACTTCAGCATGATTTGTGTGTCATATATGTGTACTCCTTCAATCTGTGATATGAATAATGGCAAAACATACGAATTTTACCAAAACTATGGGTGATACGATGCTTTGAGTACCGTTTCCGAATACAGGAGGCAGAAATGCACATAAAGAACACCTACTTTTGCAAAACAAATAAAAGTTATTCTGTGCGAGTCTTCTCCACATTGCTATACCATATCTCAGTTGGCATTCTAAAAGTGAGAAATAAATGATCAAAATATCCCTAGCGCAGAATTCTCTCATGTAGTGGACCATAAATACCATAGGAGTTAGCTTCTTAGAGCGTTGATCTACCCGATTTTCCCAATTGATGCAGTTGTCAATTTGAATACCTAGAAAGTTGGCTGCTTTTGTATCATTTACTTGCTACTTGTTTGTATTTAAATTTACAGAGTATCTGCTTTTTGTTTGAAATTATATCATTTGCATTTTATTTAGATTGATTACAAGATAATTGTCTTCCAACCACGTTGTTTGTTTCTGAAAGAACAAATTTAGATTTGTCTCCAAATTCCATAATCTGATGAATGACATCTTCACGGTGCATCATTGGCATAAAGAACTAGTGTATCATTCTTTTACAAGAAACTGTATTTCTTAAAGATCATAACTCTCCAAATTCCGTTCACATAAATATTCTGTAACATAATAATTAGCAGGAAATTTCTAAAATGATAAAAACACAACAGCAACTATAACAAACATGTACAAGCCATATAGGACTGAGCTCCAAAAACTTACCATCAGCTAAACTTCATTAAGATACCACAATTATTACTCGAGCTTCATAATCTACGACTATAGAGTATAACCATTTAAAAAAAGAGAGAAAAAAAGAAGGGTACTCTGAACTTCCATAGTATGCATTTTATGTAATTATTTTATTTTTTATAACTTTGTAGAAAGAATAAAAAATATCATAACACAGTAATAATATTAACACTTAGGCCCTGTTCACACTGCACAATTACGATGTGACATGATGGATAATTGACTATCATGAGAGTACCTAGAAAATTACTTCCAATGTGTTTTAACTTAAAAATTTCATAAGTGATTGACAAAATTTTTTTAAATTTGTTTATTTACCTACTCTATGTTTCTCCATTTTTTCTCATGTATGTAAGATATAAGAATGGCTACACATTCTTCCGATTTTACTTTTTCATAATAGTTGTAGTAAGAATAGGTGACACTGACATCATCACCACTTGATGAAAATCTTGGTTAGAATCCACAACAAACATGGATGGTTGTCAGAACTTTGCTTACTACAGCTAGAGACGGACTCTGAAGAGACTGTATTGCTTTCCAGTATTCTCAGTGTGTGGTACAAGGTCACCTGTGGGTATCATACTCGCAGTCAAGTCAAATTTACGATACTCAAATATCAGTCGCATTGTTTCCAAATTGCACAGTGTGAGGAGGGCCTTATCTTTTCATAATGACATTTTCAAGATAATACAAATTACTGTGACCTTAAATCACAAAATTATAACAATACAATTAACTGGTAGGCTTGAAAAAGTTAAACAAATGCTTGAATATAAGATCAGTAAACTTTTATAAATACTGGTACAAAATTGTCAGTTTCCTCTTATAAATCATATCTTGAAATTTGGTCACAGACAACGTCTCTATATGCAGGGGGTGGTGTTTCTGATTCACTGATTTCCCAAACAGAGGGAGTATGACTTCTAAAATGTCCTAGACCAGTTGAGTAAAGTAATGCATGCTGTGACATTAGATGGTTTCTTGGAGATCTGAAGTGTTCAGATAACATGCACAAGAGGAATATGGTTACTGAAATCACAATTCCACTAAAAAGACCAATTATAAATGACCAAAATGATGGAATTTTATCAAAGAAATCAACAGTAAACAGATAATGCTGTTTCTTTGAAGAACAGTCTTGAAAGGAGAAAGTTTTATTGTAACCAGATAACTCACTTTCTTTGTTTTCAAATGTCCAAAAATCTGAAACATTTGCGCCCATATAACGGAAGGTATCATCTGTTACAGATATCATTCTTTCAAACTTGTCTTTAATTTCATTGTGCCCTTTTTCTTTTTCTCTCAAACATATAATTGTGTGTTTGATCTTCTTTGCGTCAAGCCATGATTGCAGCTTGTTGGTATGTTCATTACACTTCAAAGGATTCCTGAAACAATACATTGATTATTTTCAAGTGTAGAAACAGATAAAGGTTCTAAATGTGATATTCATAATATGTTAACCTTACCTTGAGAAGTTTAACATCTTTAGCTTTTCAAGAGGAGATATCAAATTGATTTTGATGTCTGAAATTTGATTATTACTCAGATTTACATTTTCCAAGTTTTTCATGGTTACAAAGGCTTTGTGATCAATATTTTCAATGTTACAATTACTTAAGTCAAGTACCTGGAATAAATTATATGCTTTTAAAATAAATTAGAATTCAAGCATTTATGATTAAAAAAAAAAAAAGTATTTCTCACTGGAATGAAGATTGTCTGGAAGATCAAAAGTGCAGTTAGCATTGACTGATTATTTTCAGGCAGAATTTTCAGAGTGGAATAAACATGTAGCTCTGTTTAAATTGATGTGAAAACATTGACTGATATATATATATATATATATAACGAAGATTTTTTTTTTTTTTTTTTTTTTTTGGTTTATTACTTTCCTATTTATTGGTTACAAAATTCAGAGATGTATGGTACTAGGTATCAATGCCAGGTACAAGATACAATACACAAAATCAAAGTGTGGTGCAAATACAAAGATTTAAGATACAGACTTCTTGGATGTGAAATACGAAGATACATGCTTCTGTTAAATTCATCATTCACACTGTTCATTTTTTGTGGGCTAGCAGCGTGGTCATTCCAAACAGCACATCACATTACATAGTAAATAAATCACTCAGTATCATATAATATACCATAAAAGATATGGTTCCAGCAATATAACTATTAAAAATTAAATCTGTAAGCTATACCATTTCTGGTATATTTGTGATAAACTTCCCATTCGGAAACTGACACATCTCAAGGAAACAGTAGGGAGAAAAATATGGACACTGGAAGTGAATATAAGTGGACACTTTCTTGGCATAATGATGCAATCTAATTTAATCTGGTGTTGGGCAGCATGGTGCCATAAAAATACAAGAGTCAGCTGACTGCCTAGTCTAGGCAGCTTATAACATCTGAAAGCTACTTGACAGCTGATGAAGACAGTAGAGTAAATTGTCAGAGTGTTGTGTTTCTACGACACCTTCCAGTTGGATGTGTGAGAAAATTGCATTAGAAATGAGCACTAGCTAATTAAAATTTGTAAAATTAATAATAACAAAGAACTGATTTATTTGCACCCAGTACTTAAAAAAAAAAAAAAAAAAAAAAAAAAAAAAAAAAAAATTCCTCTTAAATTAGTTTGCATTAAACTCTTGGGAAATTAACCAGCTCAATATATGAAAGCTCATATTAAGTCATTTCTTCTGGCCGTGGAAACTGAAAGACAGAATGTCAAGGTGTTGCTTATTTTGCCTCTTAAAATCTAAACCATGAATTGTTCATATACACAAAGAGAACATTTCCACATATGAAGGTCAGATTAAATGCTCTTATAAATTTCAGGCCACAATAGGATTTAAATCACAAGCAGCTGGTTTCCAAGGTGAATATTGTAACACTGGGTTGTCAGACCACTCTGGAGAAATGTAAATATGTCATTCTTCTCGCAGATGATCGAAAATTATGGTAACCAGTATTATGTATTTGATTTTATGTTTTAATGCCTTGTGACATTTAAAACAGTTAACCTGCCAGTGTGGCTCAGTGCATTGAGGCGCCACACACTGGTTTGGGAAGGTACAACGTACTGGGCATGAGACCAGGCCCCTGCATACTAGCCATCTTGACTGCAGTTTTTAGCCCATTTTCTGATCCTAATCTCCATCTCACAAACTACATGTTTCACAAACAAAAATACACTTATCACATGCTGAACATAGTTAGATGTTTCACAGACTGATGGAAACACTTCCCCATCAGTATTTAGCACAACCTGGCAGTAGGTAAAAAATGCTTGACATAAGCAAGTGTATGCAGCTGTAAAATATAGCTCCAAATTTGGTCATGCCAAAAATACGTAAAACTTATCGAAGGCAGCCCTTCCCAAAATGTTAGGAAAAGATGGTGAAGAAGAAGAAAATCAAAACAGTAAGAAAAACTTATATATATTTCTATTCTAAGTTAGCTTCATCACTGTAGCCAATGGGCAAAACTGCTTAAGCTGTACACTCAGGATCATTTACAGCCAATGTATTTATCTACACTAATATTGCAAGTGCAAAGGTAACTATCTTTCTGGCTGTTTGTTACACTTTTGCCAGTAAATGGCTAATTCTATTTGAAATGAGTCTGGAGACTTGCTGCTTACCAGAGGATTGGAAAAGAGCGATAGTATACCGGTTCATAAAGGAGGGGTTACAAATAGGGTCGAAAACCAATGAGTTCAACATCAGAGACGAAAGAAACTGGTTTGCATATTGACAATGTGGCTTTAGGAAGGATATTAATGTGAATCTCAAATGTTGGGCTATATGCAAGATATTTCAAATGAATTTGACAAGGGAGGCCAAGTTGATAGCATGGCACTAGATCTTTCTAAGGCTTTTAATGAGTCATAAAATGGCTTTAAATAAATTGAAATCTATTATATTAGATTAAAAAATTACTTGCTGGGTGGAGGAATTCTTAAAAGCCAGAAAGCAAAATGTTAGAGTAGGAAATACAGTATCAAACGAGATGGAAGTAAATATGGGAGTGCCACAGGGTAGTATATTGGAACCATTGCTGTTCATCATTCTAATGAATGATTGTGTTGATGGGTTACAGTCAGAATTTAGATTGTTTGCAGGATCAAAATAGGTTATTTATTTATTTAGATTATGACCACTACACAAAAATAATACAATTTAACATTAATTAAAACTAAAATTCAAAATTAACATGGTGTAACCAATCTAAAGCTTAATTTGATATGTTGATAAAATCTATCGGTGATTCCCTGAAGGCTCGAAGTGGGCAGTCAAATGTCATGTGACGGATGGTTTGTTTTTCCTTACCACAGTCGCATCTCGGTGAATCTCTCATTACCCATGTATACAAAGATGAAGCAGTCCTAACTCTGTTAAGAGCTGCCCAGGTCTTGCCAGGAAGGTCGAGTCTCCTTAGTGCCTGTTGACTGTCGAACAGGGAGTGCCATTCTGGTGGGGCTGAGGCTATCCACTCCAATTTCCAAGTTTCTCTCCCGTTAAAATTATCAGATATAATCTGTTTTACAGTTTTTACATTTGGATTTCTTGATTCAAGTCTCACAAACATATTATCCATTTCATCATGGATGGGCAGATCCAAGTTATGACAGATCTTATTATATTGGGCAATTAGGAGAGTGTGTCGTCTTATTGTAGGCGGTTAGATGTTACACAAAACAGGTAGCCAGTACAGTGGAGTGGTCTTAATACATCCGCTAATTATCTGCATTGTCTGGTTTAAAACTGTGTCAATCTTTTTGACGTGGGTGCTATTTATCCAGACAGATGAGCAATACTCAGCTGCAGAATACACTAGGCTCAGTGCTGATGTATGGAATGTAGAGGCGGATGCTCCCTAGGAGGTGCCAGTTAACTTCTGCAGAATATTATTCCTGTTTCTTAGTTTTGCTGCAAGGTTGCGTTTATTGTATGACAAGGTGCGATCCATTACGACTCCCAAATACTTGGGGAAGGGGTTGTGTCAGATGGGAGTGCCATAAAGAAGAACGTCAAGTGAGAGATTCACCACCCGATTGTTAAGATGGAAGACACTAGTTTCCGTCTTGCTGTAACTGGGTACGAGACGCCATTTCCGAAAATAGTTGCTCAGGGTTTTGAGGTCTGCTGTTACACTATTTTCAATTTGCTGAACATTATCAGATTGTTGTACTACTGCCAGATCGTCAGCATAAGAGAACTGTCTGGATTCTGTTTGAGGAATGTCAGAAATATAAACATTAAAAAGAAGTGGGGCAAGAACTGAGCCTTGAGGCAGACCATTATTTACTCTTCTTACTTTGCTTATCTTATTGTCTGAGACAACCTGGAATGTTCGGTTATCTAGCATGGTATTGATCAGACAAGTGATTTTTTTGCACTTCAAAATGTTCAGCAGTTTATATACCAGGCCCTCTTGCCACACTGTATCGTAGGCTGCGGTAAGGTCAATAAATACAGCACCAGTCTTCAATCGTCTCTCGAATCCTGCTTCTATGTGAGTTGCCAATGCCAGGACCTGATCCTCGCAGTTTCTTGCAGGTCTAAAACCTGAATATTCAAGTGGGAGGTTTGCGAAAATAATTGTACTGATTATATTGTAGATGATCCTTTCAAATAACTTTTAAGTAGTACTTAGCAGTGAAATAGGTCTAAAATTCTCTGAAACTTCAGGGCTTTTTCCAGGCTTCAGAATGGCTATGATCTTTGCCCGTTTAAACTCTGCAGGAATGACACTTGTCTGTAGTATGTTAGTAAAGAAGTGGGCCAACCATTGTTTGGTATGTTTTCCACAGTGTGTAAGGAACTCTGGGTGAACTTCGTCAAAACCTGGAGCCTTCCCATTCTTCATTTGTTTGATGGCCCTATATCGGTGACAGGGGATGACAAATTCGTAGGGGCTGAGTACAATCTTTTTAGATGGAACAATTGTTTTTTTCACTTTCCGAGTATGATCTTTATCAAAACAGGTGATGACTGTGAATAGCTGCAGGGTCACCTGGACAGAATATTAAAATGGGTCGGTCAGCATGTAATGAAGATAAATGCCATGAAGAGTCAGCTTATTTGGTACACACATAAAAAACTACAATTTAATTATGATTATAGGATGGGGACAGACTTGCTTGCTGAAGGCAGCAAGTGTAAATATCTTAGCAATATGTTTGTTAACAAGCTCAAGTGAGCAGAGAACATTGGGTAGGTGGTAGGGAAAGGTTACAAAATCCTTTATATACAGGAGAGGATGTACCAGAATAGTTAGGGAATTGGGTTACAAAACTATGGTCAGACCATTGGTTGAATATGGTAGTGTAGTTTTGGACCCACATTTTGTTTATCAAATACATGAGTTAGAAGGTGTGCAAAAAAGAGCAGCTAGATTTGTTTGTGCAGATTATTGCAGGAACCAGTCAGTAACTGATGTGATAAAGGAGCTGGATTGGAAATCATTGGAGGAAAGGAGGAGGCTGAAGAGAGTGCTGGGAATGTACAGGGCTTTTGAAGATGATGGGGGTTGGAGGGATATTGGTTAAAGAATCAGGAATAGGGCATGAAAGGGGACCTTGATACTAACTGGCACTCGATTTCATACATAAGGGCGTGGGAACATTTTCTTTCGTTGGTAAGGGTGTCAGGGATTGAAACAAATTAGCAAGTGAAGTGATGAATAATTTACCAAAAATGCCTAAGTACTTTAAAATTAAAATTTGTAAATAAGAAAATTTAAATGGGGGAGGAATTTAACACTGCAATTATAAAAGAAAAAGAGATAATTAAATGACTAGGGGAATTTCCATCAGAGCGTTAGTTCTACTGTAATTAAAAATTAATAATAGCTCGACTTATTAAAATTTGACAAGGAAATACTGTGTATCATTAGGAAGGACATAGGATACTTTCTTTGGCATAAATATCATATTGTGTCATGAAATTTTAGGAACCAACTGTACAGTGACAGACATATGAATAGCATGTGCAAGTCTCTGTAATAATGTATCGGTCGATCAGGCTTTGTTTCTCTCACAATCAGTTTGTGTAGTCCTTACTGTGCTTTTTGGGACACTTTTTGTATAACTTTTAGCTTTCTATATCCAGTTCTAGCAATAAACTTGTAAGTCCACACGTACGAAGCCGTGGATAACAGTAATAAATATTTCTGCTGGCTATTGCTTAAATCACAGTTTGAAATTTATTTCTCACATTAGTCCAGAGATTAATATCATCATTTACTAGGGATGGGATAGATCCAGCCAAGAACTATCGATTGGGACCATTCTGGCAAATTATTTCTAATGATACTTTTCACTGCTTTGTACTGGTTAAATATCACTCAATATTATTTCAGCTATTGGCTAGTAACTTCCCATCACCACCACAACAGTTGAGATAAAGTGAATTGCTAATCAAAATACGTTAATGATTAAGGTAGTAAAGACATGTTTCCACGCATTTTCTGAAACTTTTTTTTTAATGCACCATTTGTTTTACTTCCAAGGTGTTCCTTTATCCAGAAGTGTAAATGTAGTTTTGTATGATTGAATTTTCTCTTCAATGTGGTGGATACTGGTTTAATAGGAAAAATGATTATATCAGTTTACTTAGTTAAAATTCACAGTTCATTAAAGTGAATAATTGGATTTACCTTAATTAGTTTAAATTTTTCCATTATTCATTGTGCTTGATGGAGGTCATCTAAGTTACAGAAAATAAAAAATTAACATGTAAAATTTTAATTCACTGCATTGCCTACATTTTATTATTAATTTCCAAGCAAGACCCTACCACTGTCTACATGTGAGATGAAAACTCTCTGTTGTGGCCATGTCAAAGTGCTTTTAATTTTACTGAACGAATTTACTAAACTGCTAATGTGTCTGATAAAATGTGTACAACCATAAAGTACAAGTATTTGTCATAAGCTAATGATAATGAGGTTTTCACTGATGGTTATAGAGGTTGTAGAGATACATTTGGAATTTTGTGTTTGCAATTCATAATGAAGGATTACTAGGTGTAGATTTCTTAGTGATACAAAAAATTAGGGTGTTGGCTGTTTACTGCAGTGGAAGAACAAATGTTGAATGCTGCTCTTGCAGAGAAATTAATTCATATTCAGAGCTCAGAATGAACACAGAATGGTGGTTATTGGTGAAGACTTATATTTAATGTTGACTGGAAAGGAAGTAAGATAAATAACACAGGTGAACAGAAGTAGCTAACAACTGGTTTATGAAGAATGTTATGGGTGAAGTGTGCTATGGTTATATTAGAAAGCTGAGAGGAAGGTATACAGAAAATTGATAATGAGGGAGAAATAGTTATCAGACATTTTAAAAAATGTGGAGGTAGCTGATAATAAATTTATTTACCAGGAATGAAACTTTTTTTTTTTTAATTTTTTACTTCTGAGCTTTCAGCTGACAAGCTGCAGCCTTTGTCAGAGATAATACATTTCTTTACTTAGCAACAAGCACCAAGTGCCATAGAGTATTAGGCCAATGTTTTTGATGAAGTTTTTACTTTTATCCAAAATTTCTGCAGCCTCTTTCACTGATCAAAGCCATTAGTGGTCTTCTCTCCACAGTAGCCTTGTGTTCTCAAATTTTTTCTCATAGCCAATGTTGATGGCATTTTTGTGGCAAATCAGTTCCATAGGATATGTTGATTTCTTCTACGGGGTTTGATAGTTCTTAAAACCCTTCTGATGTTGGATTCATGATAGGTGTTGGTATGAAATATTCTTGTGAGAGTTGCCATTTCTTCCATCAGGATTTCCAAGTCACATATTGTCTTTGCTCTTAAGCTGCCATCAATCCAACATCAGCTACCAGATCAATGAAAGACATCAACATATCACATGAAACTAATTTACTATGGAAACTTTCCTTTCTCCCATTTGTACATGGTGCCAAAGACCTAACTGGAAAATTGTTAAAGCAGTGGAAGTGGAAACAGTTTATAATGCTCACTGCAAGCTCAGTCAATCATTAACTAAGTTGAAAAACCATTTACAGGCACACCAGCTCCTGGGTGTTTATGAAATCTTATACAATTATGGTGGTGTTTGCATTGGTGAGATGGGTCAGGCTGTGATGAGTAAACTTAAAGAACATATCTGCCAGTACAAACAAAATCGTAGTGACAAATCTGTGATGTTTCACCATTTAGTCAATGGGCACAAGAAAATATGTCACAACATTAGGCTGCTATGGAGAGAAGATCAATGGTAGAATCGACAAGTGAAGGAGGCAGTAAACATTTTGAAGAAAAGCAACAACGTTAATGAAGACAGCAGCCTAATATTCTCTAATGCACTTGTTGCTAAGAAAACAAATATAGTATCTCTGATAAAGGCTGCAGCATGTGAGCTGAAATAATAGAGTTACAAATAAAAAAAATTTGGGATTCCCAGAAAGTTAAGTTATTGTTAACAAAGAGGGCTGCAGAAACCTAAGAAATGATTAAGTAATTGGTTTAATTTAACCACTAGGGATTATGATTCATAGATTGGTAGAAATAAGGAGATTATAAAATAAATCATCCGGATAATATGAAGGAACTAAGGGAGCTAAAAACAATTAGGTGAATGTGGATATCACTAGAGATGTATTAAAAGTAGGGGGATATGATTCTGTATCATACTTTGAAATGAGTTTGGAGACTTGTTACATACAATACATTCATTTTCTATGGATTCCAATATAAGAGACTGGCTCTGTGGAATATGCAAAGTTGCCAATTTATAAACTATTGCATACCAAAATAGATAAACACACCAAAAGATGTACAGTCACAGCATGATGTATACAGTAATTATATCAACTACATTTACACAAACCACTGGAAATTATTTTGTAGGTACCTCAGAAATAAATTATTTGATGGAATAGAAGGAATTGTAAGTTAAAAATTCTTTCAATCTTTTAATGAATTTAATTTTGTTACATTCTCAACATTTAAGATATGTTGGGAGCTTATTGAAGATATTTATCCCTGAATATGGCCCCTTCTAGAACAAATGACATTGACTTGTAATCCTTGTGAAAATTATTTTCACTCCTGGTCCCATAATTGTGTATTTAATTATTTGTTTCAAATAGAGTATAAATTGCATCTACAAAGGGAATTAATGTGTATATATACTCGGCCACCAATGTCAAAAATCTAACTTCTTGAACAGCTCTCTGCATGATGTTCTACTGTTAACCCCACACATAATTCTTATTACTCATTTTTGGGCCCTGAATAATTTGTCTCTCTTAGTAGAATTGCCCCAGAATATTATTGCATATGACTTTAAGGAGCAAAAAAGCAAAATCAATTAGTGCTCAAATTGTGCAAAATTGCAAATGTGGCTGGACCCCAATAGCTTCAGTACGTCAGAGACATGCAACCTCCAATTTAAACTATGAACAATATGCAAACCTAGAAATTTCAAACTCTCTGCCTCTTGAATGGACCAGTATGCAAATTTTATGGCTATGTTTGGTGGTAATCTGTGTGAAGTACTGATTTGCATATACTGAGTTATATCAAAATTTAAGCACAATTCGTTATCTGTAAACCATTTATTAATAAGGTCAAAGATATAATTTGAAATATGTTTGGTACAGAAATGTGGAGTATTTTTAATTCATATGCTTGTGTTCTTTGTTCATATGAGGTTGATGCAAATTGGACAAATTTTGAGTTTTTAGATGTAACACAGGGTAGATCATTTATACATATTAAAAACAATAGTGGTCCCAATGTAGAACCCTGAGGCACTTCTCACCTGATAAATCCACACTCGGAAAATGGTGAACCATATGACACAGCATTAAAATGTTCCACTAACACTTCTTCTTTTTTAGTCAAAAGGTAAGAACTAAACCATTTATTAACAAACCCTTCTATACCATCATACTTTTAATTTTTGTATCAGAACTTCATGATCTACACTATCAAAAGCCTTACTTGAAGACCATCAGACATTTTAAGAATGGATTATGATTTCCTGTATATATGTTGAAGGGTACACACCATATAATTCTGTGGTATAGTCGTTTCTCCAAACACGCCCTAGTTTTTCAGGTATTCACATGCAAAGAAACAAAACAAAAACAAAAATCTAAGTGTTGTTTAAATACTAAATTATTGCCCTATGTCACCAAATGACAGCATGGTCTTTGTGATAGGGTGTTGGTTTCATAATTTTCTGACCCGAGTTCAAATCCCCACAGAATCAAATATTTTTATCTATTTTTATCTTCAGAAATTAACAAGCTTGAATTTTTCATTTTGTTTAAATTTCATTTACATACTTTTATTGCATGAAATAAAATTTAAAACAAATCATATTGCTTATAACAGATACAACAAACGTAATTTTGGCCAGTACTCTTGTGAAGATTTCATTTTATCAACAATGGCTTCATAAATTCTTCACCCATACCCATTGAAATTAAGTCAGGAGGTGAATCTGCTATACTATATTCACTCTCAAGTGGCGCGTCAAGGTCATGTGCCCCTTGCCCCGCGCCTAACCTCACCACCCCTTCCAGATGCCTTCCCCTCTGAGCAGACCGCTGCCTACAGGCATTGTCGTTTGTCGCAGTATTGTCATGTTTATTCCGATACACCGTTATAAAACTGTAAGTGAAATGGCGTCAGATCGTTGTTACATTAGACGACAGTCAAAAACAATTATTTTTGACGTGTACAATTTTTTTAAGACGTTAGAAAACTCCGAAGAGAGAGTTAATATACTTTTTAGGGAACCACAAAAAATGACGGCAGAGGCGTGTGGTGTATCGTTACGAACAGTGCAGCGTGTATGTAGCGAAGCCCAGTTGAGTGTTCCAGGACCATCCTTTTCGTCTCCAAAGAAAAACATTCACCGAGAAAAACCGGTCAAGGAGATTGATGACTTTCAGAAAGATGTAATTCGACGTTCCGTTCTAGAATTTTATGATCGAGGTGAATATCCTACCTTACGAAAATTGCGTGAGGTACTGAAAGAGAAAATTAATTACACTGGAGGCATCACTTCTCTGCATAAGTTATTAAAAGCACTCGATTTCAAATACAGAAAATGTAATGACGGTAGACGTTTTCTGATGGAAAGGACAGACATTGTTGCAGCAAGGGCCTGATTTTTAAGAAAAATGCACGGCTTAAGAAAGGAACATCCTCGTTGACCTGTTATCTACCTTGACGAGACGTGGGTAAATCAAAATCACGCAAGGAAGTTTATTTGGCAACACTCTAAGCGCAATGGTGGCCTCAGGGTTTCTGTAGGTAAAGGCTCTTGATTAATTGTTTGTCATGCTGGGTCAGCAACTCATGGATTCGTTGAAGGGGCTGGTTTAGTGTTTCAGTCTAAGAGTTCTGGCAACTATCACCAAGAAATAAATAGTGAAGTGTTCAGAGAATGGTTTTGTAACTTGCTGAAGAGTCTGGAAGAAGGGTGTGTTCTCGTAATTGATAATGGAAGTTATCATTCAAAACACAAAGAAAAAATTCCCACCACTAACTCAAGAAAAGCTGAAATTGTGTCATGGCTTCAAGAAAAGGGCATACCACATTATCCATCACATACTGTAGCAGAGTTGTTTGCTTTGGTTAAGCAGCACAGCAGTTTTTACAGGAAATATGAGCTTGATGAATTGGCTTTAGAAATGGTACATGAAGTTGTACGGCTTCCACCATACCATTGCCAGTACAATCCGATTGAGCTTATATGGGCTCAAATAAAAGGAGAAGTGGCCGATAAGAATTCTACTTTTAAAATTAAAGATGTCAGAAAATTACTGGAGGATGCCATAAGCCACGTGACAATAGAAGACTGGAAGAAATGTGTTCGTCATGCAGAAGGTCTGTAAGAAGAAGACTTTGTGAAGGATGGACTACGAGATGAACGTGTCGAAAAAATTATAATAAATTTGCGTGAGGAGACCGATGATAGTTCCAGTGAAAGCCACAGTGAAGATGAAGACAGCGTGCTGTGAAGTGCCTGCTTGGTAAGTCATTTCTTACTCTGCTTCAGCTATATTTACTGCATACATTATGCAGTTGTGTGAAATCCGGCTATTGTTTATGTCAACGATTTCTGTAAACAGAAACTATCGCTTCAAGTCAATATCACTTACATTTTAAAATTTAAACGATGTGTTTCGAGAGTAAACTTCCACTGGGAAACACATCTAAACATTGGATTTAATCCTGTAAATGTCTTGCGCAACTTTTAAAACTAGGAATAATGACTTGGAGCAGGACGTTTTATTCATTGATATGTAAATAATTTTTTTTCTTTATTAACATATGAAACTGTAGTTGGTAAACACAAAATTTCTTTCATATACGATTCACTCGTTTCCTTCACGACAAATAGTTTAAATGCTTGATTTTACTGAAGAAATCATCAAATTAGATGCAACATATTGTACCATACGTTGTGTGATTGTGCATGCGCGGCAGCTGTTTCCCCTTTGCCTGTAGGTGCTGGGGCAGCGGAGTGGGGATAGAACAGAGTGACCTTGACCCGCCCTTCCTATCTGAACATAGTATAGTAAACTGGAATCTGTCACATGCAGTTTGTAATATTTATAGGCATTTGTCATTTGTTCTTCTATTTCCATGTTGAGCTCCATTTTTCATCACAGATAGGTCTACTATTTTATTTTCAACCATTTACACACAACTGCTCTTGGAACAAATCGAGTGTAGAAGAAAGAAAGAAAAAAAAACTATCTTTCCAATGCTATGTATTTCGTTTAAATACCTCTTGACGATATACAAGCAAAGGAATGGCGAAGATGAAATAAATAAAATGATTGTAACAATTTCAACTGAAAATGCACTGAAACAATAAACTTATTAACAAAAAGTGAAAAAATAATGTAAGAATGGAGACTTTCCTGATGTATGATTGCAATGAAGTCTTCAATGGTGTACGGCCAATTTGTGTTGTGGAAAGACAATCCATTGGTAGACGACTGAATTCATTACGGAAAAAAGATTTTCAGGAATAAATGACACTGTATTGTAGGTAATATGATTTGTTTCAAATAATATTTCATGAAATAAAAGTATTAAATGAAGTTAAAAAAAAGTCATGCTTGACTATTTCTGAAGATAAAAATAATTGATACCACGGGGATCTGAAACCTGATCAGAAAATTATTGCATAGACCACACTGCAATTTGAATACATAGAGCAATAATTTAGTATATAGAGGACATATTGAATTTTTTGCATACACATATCTCAAAAACTAGAGTGCATCTGGAGAAACAACTATACCACAGACATATATGGTGTGTACCCTTCAGCATATATGAAGGAGATCGAAATCCATTCTTAACCATGACTGATGGTTTCCAAGTTGGACAAGTCACAGAAAATTCCTACAGGCATTAATTTATCAATTATTCCTTCTAAAATATCCTAAAATATCGTCAGTGAATGCAAATATAGCTTGTTCTGTATAATGAACCTTTTGTAAACCTAATTGTGATTTAGTTAGAATATTTTTATTTTGTAGGAGTTGGTAAATTCTGTCGTACATTGTTTTATCAAAATTTTTGGAGAAGGCTGTCAGTAATGAAATAAGACAGTGATCTGATACAACTGATTTATCCCCCTTTTTACAGAGTGGTTTAACTACAGCACACTTACACCTTTCTGGGAAGGTACCCTCAGGTAAAGATTTATTAAACAGATAACTTAGTATATTACTTAATTCTGCTGGAAATCCTATCATAACCACTTGAGTATTTGCTCTTATTTCTTTTGGAGTAGCTAAATTTACAGACATAGTGTCAAATTTTTCTTTGAAGCACGTATTAACAAAATCCATACTGCAAGTCACTGAGTTACTGGTAGTCAGCTTATCAGAAATATATAAAATATTTATTACATATATCACAAATTGGGAAATTGGATTCTACTGAATTTCATTTGATACAAATTTTTTTAATGATATGATTATTGTTCACCGTTTCATTTTTTGTTTTCTTTCTGTGTCCCAATTCGTCTTCATTTTATAATCAGAGTCATCAATCTTATTTTTGTGGTACATAGTTTTAGATTCATTAACAACCTTTTTCAGTATTTTGCAGTACTGCTTGTAATGTATATTACTATCTGCATTGTGACTATTCCTAGAGGCAATGTATAAATTCCTTCTGAAAATGCATGATGTTCTAATGCCCACAGTTATTCATGGTTTTATTTCATTTTCAACAAATTAATTTAGGACAATGCTACTGAAAATGTTGTATTTTTCATTCATATCCTGTATACTGTAAATATGTTTCCAGTTTGTGGTATTACTCGCTGAGCCTTAAAAGTGTTGGCGCTAGTTCCTATTAAAGTGTGGATAGTTAATAACTAGACATCCTCATTGAAAGTCTATTTATACATGGATTGATTGTACAACCGAACTTTGAGGTATCTAGGAAAACATTATCTGTTGCTAAGTAACTATTCTAGTAGCAAAATTAACTACCTGATATAGACTGTGTGAGCTGACTAATGATTATAACATAACTTTACAGGGTACATTATTTTAAAAATCTACATTAAAACCATACACAAGACTATATTAGATACATTAATGTCAATAAGAGCTCAAGTTGGCTCAGACCAGAGGATTGTAAAATTTCCATAGTAGTACTGATCTATAAAGGAGGTGAGACAAACAAGACTGAAAATTACAGAACTGTTAGTTTGACATCATTGATAGGTGAGTTGATGAAAAGATCAATATGAAACCACATCAGAAACGTCTGGAGGAAAGAAACTGATTTTAAAAAGGGGTTTGGACATTAATTTTATGTGAATCTCAGATGGTGAGATGCATACAAGATATTTCAGACAAAATTGACAAGGAAGCCAAAGTTGAGACTGTTTCACTTGATCTCTTGAAGGCTCTGGACAGAGGAGGTAAATAAGGGAAAAGTAATTGGAGTGGAAGTAAAAGTGCCTTCTTGTGTAGATAAATTCTTAAAAGATAAAAAGTAAAGTGTTAGGTAGGAAATATAATGTCAAAAGAGGTGAAAGTAAAAATAAGGGTATCACTGAGTAGTGAATTGGGACCAGTGCTGGTCATTATTCTAATGAATAATAGTGTTGGTGATTTATTGAAAGAAATTAGGTTTCTTGCTGATTATATAATGTTATGTGATATGATTGCAGTGGGAAAGGACTGAACAGCTACTTGGGGATCTGGACAGGATATCTAGCTAGTTAGGTCAAAATGGAATGAAGATAAATGACAAGAAAAGTCATTTAATTAGGTTCACATATAAGAAAATATCGCCATGAATGATACATTATGAATGGATGATACATTTCAGTCACCACCTTTAAAGCAGCTTAAATGAAATTCTTGAGGAGGGTTAAGTGATAAAATATGAAATGGCCTTGTATAAAATGAAGTTGCAAATAGAATCAAAATAAGGAAAACAAGTAAGATAAAAAATATATGGGTAGAATATTTAAACAGAATGGAAGAAAAAAGGATTCCAGAGATGTAAATGTGTGTCCCAAGATCACTGAAGAGTTGGCAAGATAACGAAGAATTGGTGATACAGAACAGGTCAAGGACCTAAATTGTTGATCGCGCAATAACAACAATAAGTTACAGCTGAGACAAAGAAGAATGTTCCAGAGTCACTGCAAGCAGTGGAAGAAATAGAGATGAGCATGTAACTTATAAGGAGTACATTGGCAACGATGCCTGCATTGATGCTGGTCTAGGAGTGGCATGTGGAAGCTCAGAGAGAACCTCAAGCATACATTGGCAATTGAAGCATAATGGAATATAAAAGTTTTCATTTTTAAGTAATGAAATAAAGGACAAGAGTAAGTTTTCAAGGTAGGTGATGAACAATTTACCTCACACAGTTGAGGAATTTGAAGTAAACATGTGTACAAAGCATGAACTAATGTTTAAGGAAATTTCTACTCTGGCAGAAGCCTCCTGACAATTAGTAGCAAAAAGTAAAACAATCCCAAATGTCTTTAAACATGAACCACATTTATTTTTCTGTTAATGTAAATTATTTAATCCCAGTAATATCAAAGATATAATAATTAATTTTACAAAATAATAAGAACATTTTTTTTAAAAAAAAGTTTTAAGATAGGTATATCAATATTACCTTCAGCGATTTTAAAGACAATGTTAGGTCCCATGTATTGAACTTGTTACCATATAAGTAAAGCACTTTCAAGTTTTGTAGATCTTCAAACGTTCTGGTAAATAAATAACGCAGATGGTTGTTTGATAAGTCAAGTAACTGAAGGTCATTTAACCCACTAAATGCATACATTTCAATATCTTTAATATGATTGTTGTGTAAATTCAGATACTGAAGTTGAATAAGTCCTAAAACCTAAAAAAAAAAGCATAAAAATTGTTTAAAAGTAAGACATGTTCTATCATAAATAATAAGAATTTAACAATACCTCACCAAAATTTATAAACAAACTAGCAGCTGAATTTTCTCCTTAACACATATCAAAAGGCTCCTTCCTCCCCCTACCTCCAGCAATAAAAGATAATGACATTTAATTTAATACATACTACTTTCAAAAACAAGCTTTCTGTCCAACTACCACAACTGCTTCTGCAATTTTTTAATGCATATAACCCACATGTATTAGTAGCCTAATGTTAATAATGAAGAACTGGGAAAGTAATCCCATCACCACAGATGAAAGTAGAAGGTCTTTGAAGAACAAATAAATATGAACACACTTTACAATATTTCAGTATGAACTATAATAATATTTAGAGGTGAGATACATAACAAGGGAATCTGATGTATACACCTTGAAACTCGCCACATAGCTGAAGCTAGGTGGAAGAGTTAGGATGGCAATGGTAGTGGACAATCAGTAATTACAGGAAAGTATAATCACTGGAAAACCCATAAAAATAATAAAACATATAATAAATGTTTTTAAAAAGAATTAGAGGGTTTCTGGTGTGGTCTTACCCCATAGATTAAGGCCAGGTGGATTCCTAGTGTCAAGGATATGTTGATAGTTTAGTTACCCTCTACAGAGTTCAAAAGGGTGGCAGCATCAGGAAAAAATTTGACTGCTCTCACTTTATAACAGTTGAGGTTGTACTGTACAGTCTCAGTTATTAGCATAAATTGTTTGATATGACCGTTCATCCTCATGTACATGTGGTTAGTGGTGAGGATGTAAGGACAAAGGCTGATACCGGGGCTGTAGTATAGCCTTAGTGCCTCAACTAAACTCTTGATGTTGATTCAAAGTTCTATGGAAAATTTACGAAATGATTTTGACTTGAACTTGACCATGTAGCCAGGATAACTCAACTTAAATGCTTTAGGTCGCCACAATATTTGTTAACCCACAAATAGAGAAAAGGTTTTATGCTATCTACTAAAGCACACAAGTTCACTGTTAGAAAATCCAAAGTTTTATTTCAGAATCACAAGTTCAAAATTGCATTTAACAGTTGATATGGCAAATCGAACACTCTTTACCAAAAGTTGCAGGTTGTGGAGAGAAATTTGAACCGACTGAACCCCTTTAGTGAATTTACAAGTTCTTAACAGTCATTAAAATTACTATATAACCCGACACCAAACATGGTCGAAAACAGTTACTGACCAGCATAGCAAGTTACGACCCGCGACAAAACCGACGTAATGTTCCTTCACATACTTTTCCCGAAGTACCGGCCAGAAAAAACCGAAAGTAAGAAAAGACAGACTACATTTTTCTAAGTTCCGATTTCACATCACTGATCAAGTCATGTGCAGAGTTGCTCGATCACTTCCCGGCGTAAGAATGAGACAACATGTGCTTACTGCACGAACTATTATAGCCCGGCGCGCGCCTATGACCTTGGCAAATCTTTCTTTAATTAATATCTTTAAAAGTATATGATGGTTTAATTTGAGATTTTTACAGGGACTTACTATCATCCTGTTCTATCTATTTTAATTTAATGTTCCAAAAGGTTTCTAAAGTCTTAAGACTGAATTCATCAAGTGACCAATCTTGGCGGACTTTGTGGACTTTCCCGAAACTCTCACCCAACAATCAACGACAATCAATTTTCAAAAACTTGATTACTAGACAAATGCTAAAACTTTTTATGGAAACCCATATATGTGCGAAATCGTCTTAATTAGATCTATCTACTGATGTAATTTTTAATTTAATATCTCTTTTAATAAAAAAGCTTATTATTTTCTCTTAATTAAAACTAATAATTAAACTTGGCCGACTTACTTAATTTTACTGCCAAAATATCGGGGATAGTGCTGACTACAGCTGGTGAGAAAAGTTCAGTTGTAGCTTTATGCGATTTAAAGATATTGCAAATCTTAGAATTTTACCATTCTGATCGCGTGTTTCAAAACATTAACCAACGGGAATATCTCTTAAACTAAACGTTTCCCGATATGATAAATACACTTTAAAATGATTTTTATGACGAATTGTAACTGTGAGCAAGATTACAGGGAAATTACTTAAAGTTGATAACTGCACTTCTCGAAATTTCTTAGTCCCGCCTGAGCTAAACTAGAATTTGCCAAAATTCTAAGGTGCTTACAAGGACTGTACTAGAAGCTGTGCAGTGAAGGCAGGTAAGTTCATATATGAAGTGTGAAGTTGTTTAAATGGCATGTCCAATAATTGAAAAAAGATTCCTCTCTGGGAGGGTTGGAATTGTTAGTGATAGCCAGATGCATGCTGCAACAATCCATGTGGTAGTCTAGCAGAATCAGAAGATGAGTATTTGTGGACCAATCTTCTTAACATTGTGTAGTTAGCTGAAGGCGTGAGTGGGGAGGAGGGGGGAGGGGAAGGAGTAAGCACTGCAGATGATTTCTGGAAGAAGCATGCGTATTTCAGGAAAGAAATGTAGGATGTCCAGTTCACTCTCAGTCTAGAATCCATTAATCAGACCCTTCGCTTTGGGCAAGACTTTCTACTTTTTTTCCAGAAATGTGCATGACAAACCCTGTTTATTGCCTCCAAACATACTTCAGCAGACCACCCAATCTGAATAACATCTTGTTTCACAAATATTCATCTTCTGTTTTTCCTAGGCTATCAAGAGGATCTTTGCAAGGCAATTGACTTTGCTGCAAAACTTCCAACATACACTTTTAAGCACAGGTGAATCATTTCATTTTACTAGATATGCCACATGCGCAATTACACACCTCATTTGTCAACTTAGCTGCCTTCACTGCACAGCTTCTTATTCAGGTCTCACCACTAACCACATATCTGCCAGGATGAACAGCCACAGGAAAATTTTTTATACTAGCAATCTAGACTATCCTGGCCTGTACTATGTCCTGGAACAATACCAACCTAAACAACTATTTTACAGTGAGAGCTGTTAGACATTTTCAAGATCTAGAAAATATGTAACAGCTCTCACTGTAAAACATTTTCAAGATACTACTACCCCTTTTTGACTCTATAAATAGAAACTAGTCTACCAACAAATCCTTGACACCAGGCATCCTACTGATCTTAACCTCCAGTAAGGCCCCACCATTAAACCTATCACTCACTTTTATTACATATTTTTTAAAATAAATTATATGTAAATAGGGGAGAGCCCATTGCGTTGACAGCAAACATGGCTACTGACAATTATTAATAACTATATCATAAGTTGTACCTGCAGCAAATCAGCTATTACTCGTGCAGTGAAACTATTTATTTAAGATGGCCCTCCACCAGCCGATTTTATGAAACAAAATTCTGTAAAATGTTACCAATGACTCAGGCAAACTAGCAACAAGAAAATGAACATCACATCTCTTCCTTGCATTTGAATGTTTTTATGTCTGTCCACAAATTTTAAGACAAGACAAATAAGAAGTAATTGCCATCTTCTTAACTGATTCTTTTCCTTGATGTAAGTAAAATTTTTGTGAATAGGATTTAGCTCAGATGTTTTTTGCAGTCAGAACATCATAAGCAATTTATTTAAAATTTCTGTACTGTTAATAACAACATAATTATCATGCCAGAAGTGTTAGTCATTCAGCACTGTGGTGGCTGCCAGTGTAATTAAGCAATTCACTAGTTTTTTACTCACCAAAAGTTGCCAAGATATTGAGGTAAAATCGATTCACCAGACAGGCAATGTCCAGTTGACAAGCACAAAGCATTTATTTTTTCTGATCAAATTTTTTATTATTATTTTATTTAACTACTTGGTATGGTTTGTCCAGAGATTATACTTTCTCATAATTATTAACTGTCTATTTCTCTCCCGATCATTTTCATTATCACTCTTCTCATCTTATTCATCATTCGCTTTAATCATGTGGTGAGTCTGATCCTCTTGTCAGATGTCTCACCTCTTACTTATACCAATATATTGCAAGGTGTGTTCATGTTTATTTGTTTGTCATCTGCCCTCCTGCATTAACCTGTGGTGAGTGATGGGTTTAATTTCCCTATATTTCCTCATTTTCATTGGCTAACAACATTTCAACTGTCACTATTATCGTAATTTTAACCTATTGTTAATGTAAATATGAAGACACATCTGGCTGAGGTAATCAAAGAAATTAAAATAGTGGAATGGAATATGTAATGACATATCAGTGAAGGAATATTCGGCAGCAGTGTCACAGAACAGGCTCTGTAGACAGCCTTCTTAAAATGGAATGGAATATTTTTTAACATATCAGTGAAGCAATAGTCTGCAGAAGAGTAAGGAAATGGGTTCGGAAAACACACTACTTAAAATGAAGTGGATCAGTTCACAGCACAGAATGCATATTTCTGATTGTGTCACAATTTCAGCAAAATCGTAAAGACGACTAAGGAAAAATTTGCTGGTAAAATAGCAGAAGTTAGAATTAGTAAATCTGAAGCTCTTTTAGAATATATAGAAAAAGAAACATAACACTCTTGGGAAAATTTTGATCATAGTTACTCGCAATGAATTCATACACACTGTTACAAAGCTATACCTAATGTCATATAATGAGTTTGGAGTCTTCTTGGTTACCTGAGAATTTGAAAAACACCAGTTCATAAAGGAGGAATGACAAATATGGTTGAAAATTTTAGACTGATCTGTTTGACATTGGTGATAGGCAAAATTACAGAGAGACTAATACACAACTACATTAGAAATACCTGTGAGAAAAGAAACTGGTTTGCAAATTGACAACATAGCTTTAGGGAAGGATAGTCATGTGAATCTCAGACAGTGCACTGTATGCAAAATATTTCAGAAGAATTGGACAAGGGAGACCAAGTTGATGGTTTAGTGCTAGATTTTTCTAAGACATCTGACAGCGTGAGCCATAAAATGATTTTGATTAATTGAAGTGGATAAAAAGTGACTTGATGTGCACAGGAATCCTTAAAATGCAGAAATCAGAGTGTTAGAGCAAGAAATGCAGCATCAAACGGGTACAAATGAACATGGGAGTGCCACAGGGTTGTGTATTGGGACCATTGCTATTCATCATTCAACTGAATGATTGTGTGGATGGTTTACAGTCAGACTAAGGATATTTGCAAGATGACATAATGGTATCTAATAGGATCAAAATTGGAGTGGACTGAACAGCTGCAGAGTGTAGGTAGACATGGAATGAAGATAAATGCCAAGAAGAGTTATTTGGCACACAGATAAAACTACAGTTTAATTATGATTATAGGATAGGGTCATAATTGCTTGTTGAAAGGCTTAAAGTGTCCATATCTTGGCATTTTTTTTATTAAAAAAACTTAAATGGGCAAGACACAATGGGCAGGTGGTAGGAAAAGGTTACAAAATCCTTCATTTACTGGAGGGGGTGATGAGAGAATGTACCAGAGAATGAGGAAATATGGTCATTGTTTGAATGTGATGGTGTAGTTTGGAACCCACCTATTGGGTATCGAATACAGGTGTTTGAAGGCGTGTAAAGTAGAGCAGCTAGATTTGTTTGTGGAAATTGTCACAGGACCCAGTCAGTAACCAATATGATAAAAGATCTGATTGTGGAGTCATTGGAAGACAGCAGGAGGTTAGGAGAGTTCTCAAAGTGAGCAAGGCATATGTCAGTGATGGACTTGGATGGATATTGGTTGAAGAATTAGGAGTAGTGCATGGAAAAGAAAAGATGACCATGGGCACAAGCTGACACTCAATTTCATAGATAAGGGAAAGTGGAAATTTTCTGCTATGTGTAAGGCAGGCAAGGATTAGAATAAATTATGAAGCCAAGTGATGAATAATCTATCACAAACGCTGAATGTATTTAAAATTAAAATTCTAAAGTAGATGGGTGGGGAAATTTAACTCTTAAAGTATATATAAGATATTAATAAAAAATAATAAGTGGTAATTAGACAACTAGGGAAATGTGCTTCACAATTCAGTTCAACTAAATCATTAATGTTTTAAATGACTCACTGCGATAATACTTTTAACTGGCCTCAACCACATGGTGACAGATTTTTCAAATTCCAGTATATGTGGTAATTGTCAATTCTAGGTGTAAGCAGAAAGTAGAATTAATAGCAATCCTGTCATACATAATTAAAACAACTGAACAGGGAATTAATAGTTGTAAAAACTAAGAAGCTGATGATGCATTTATGGAGGGAGAACACTGGAGATAGGACACTCAGTCACACAAATTAAATTAACCATAAATTTCTATGGTTATTATAGAAAATTGAGGGTAAGAGATTTTTTTTGCTTATGGCTAAACACCTCGATGACATTGAGGTCATTAAAGGTTGGAGTTGACTAGGGATAAGGAATAGGAAGGAATTTAGCCATGGCCTATTGAAGGAACCATCCTGAAATTTGACCGGAATGATTTTATTAACAGAAAACTAAAATCTGGATGACTGGATGGGGTCTCAAACCTGTGTCCTCCCAAATGTGAGGCCAGAGCATTACCCACCATACTCCGTGAAGGGAAAAGAAAGCATTTAAGCAGTCATGCATGATCTGGGGACAAGTCACAAAGAATATGAAAAAGGTAGAAGTTATAAGTAACTATCATGCAGGATAGTAGCGCAAATATTAGTCAACTTTTCAACATAAGTAGAAACCAACTAGGAAATCTTATGCATATATATAAATAGACATGTGTTTTCCTATATTTCACTTTTCAGCCACCACTACCTAGCACAGATCACTGGTCTTTATGTATGGAAGTAGCATGCAGTTTCCTGCCGTGCACAACGTTGACCGAATGCCGATAGCTGTGGGGATATGAGAGATATGATGATTAAAGTTGGTCAATGTAGGGTGTTTTAATATTTTGACCAAAAATTTGTGTCTCCTTATACTTCTCTTTCCTGCCAAAACTACATAGCATAGTGTTTGTGTGTGGTAGTAGAATCATTTTTTTTTTTAAACTGCTTAACGTCTCTTAACAGCGAGGTCTTTAGAGACAGGAAAGGATGTGGGGCAAGGAATTCGGCCATGGCCTTTGTTTAAAGGAAGCATGCCGGCATTTGCCTGGAGTGATTTGGGAAACCATGGAAAGTAGAACTGTGTCTCCTGTCGTGCACTATGGTTGTTAGAAGTTGGTAGCCATGGGAGATATGGGTTGAAAGTGGTCGACTTGCGGCAATTTCATATTTCTGCCAAAGACGCATGTGTCTTAGTGTATCACTTTTAAGCGAAAACTATCTATCGCAGATCACTGGCGTTTGTGTGTGGTAGTAACAGAGAGTCACCTTTCGATCACAATGCCAGCGAAATTTCAGTAACTGTGGTTGTGTGGGAGATATGGTGGTTGAAATTGGCCGATCAAGGATATTTTCGTATTTCGACAAAAGACATGTCTCTCCACATATGTCACTTTTCTGCCACAACTACATAGCATAGACCATTGGTGTTTGTGTGTGGTAGCAGAATCGTGTCTCCTGTCACACACTATGGTTGTTAGATGTCGGTAGCTATGGGGGTTGAAAGTGGTCGACCAGTGGCACTTTCAAATTCCTACTTTTCAGTCAAAACTATGAAGCGCAGATCACTGGTCTTTGTGTGTGGTAATAACACACAGTCACCCATCAATCCCAACGTTGGCCGAATTTCGGTAACTTTGGGAGTGTGGGAAATATGGTGGTTGAAAGTGGTTGATCTAGGATTTTTTCGTATTTCGTCCAGAGACATGTGTGTCCGTAAATTTTACTTTGCTGCTTGAACTACATAGCGCAGATGACTGGCATTTGTGTGTGGTAATAGCGTCGAGTCTCCCATCATGCACTATGGTTGTTAGATGTCGGTAGCTGTCAATCCAAATTCTTTACAAACACGAACGAAGTCGTGAGTACCAGCTAGTTAGAAATATACTTGAAGACATTATAAGGAACTAGGCAGATCAGAAAAACTGTTTATGGAGAGGCAGGAGTTTATGAATCATCACAATCACTAGCTGGGATAGAAAGAGAACAGAGTTACATCAAATTCTTTTGAAGGAATGATTTAGGGAAGCCATGAGACACCAAAATCTGATGGCCATACTGGAGATTGAACCCTTCTACTTTCAAATGCCAGGCCTAAACCTAGGACACTCACTAACCAATCACAGTTAAAGAAGTGGATGGTATGGATGTGTTGTGGATATGTTATTATACCATACCATTTTATTTAAACTGGCTCTGTAAATATGTTACTAATGAGAGGACTGTAAATTTTTTCAGTCGCAGCAGTTCACAAAGAAAGGAAGACAATCAGGATTGGAAACTAAAAACTGATTAATGGTAGATGGAAAATTTGCTATATAACCACAACACAGTCTGTGTGAGGTAAAAATCAAAGAAAGAGTAGGAAATGTAGGATCAAAAATATGGAAGTGAGAACAAGAGTGCCAGAGGATGTTGTATTGGTACAATTACTGTTAATTTTTCTAATGAATGATTCTACTGTTGATTTACAGTCAGAAGTTATTTGCAGTTGAAAATTGTGCTTAATAATGGAAGAGAGGGTTGCAAGATTACAGAGGAATCTGGACAGAATATCAAATTGTGTTGGTAAATGTGGAATGAAGATGTACCAACAAGAGTCAAATTATGAGGCACACAAACAAAAAAATTGAAAGTTTTGCACGACTGTAGAAAAGAAGAGGAATTGCTTGTTGGAGGTATAAAATGTAGATATATTGACTTATCATTTAATAGGTAACACTGGAGAGATGAGCATTCTGGTAACTCAATGATTATAGTGCTTGGTTTTCAAATACATGGTCTCAGTTTCAGTTCTTGGTGATGACAGAGATTTTTAAGAGTTGATCATATGAGATACATAGTCCAGAATCCACATTTAACTGTAGGTCTAGTCACAACAAATATGGAAAGTGTGGTGAGTCAAAACTGTGTCACCAGGTCGAATTTACTTTGCTGCGGAGGTGACTGAGAAATTTTTCAAAGTCCTACATCTACTGTAGAGGGTCATGTTGGTATGAAAATACTGGGAAAGTGTGGGAACTGGGAGACAAAACTTTGCTTTGGCCCTTGCTTGAGTATCATGGGACAGTATGGATGTTACATTGTGGATATCAAATTCAAGAGTTAAGAGTCAGTGCAAAGGAGAAAGCAAGATTTGTTTATGTAAATTATTATAGCTTACAGTCAGTAATGGATATGTTAAAGGGGCTGGAGTGCAAGTCATTGTAAGAGAGGTTAAAGAGAGTTGGATACAGAATTGAAGAGTTAGAAGGAATAGTACTGTGGGTCGGAGAGAAAAAATGACTATGACCATAAACTAGTCCTTAGATTCAAACATAATGAAGTGGGAAAGTTTACATTTATAGGTAAGCGAATCAGAGACTGGAATAAATTTTAAGTACTAACCAATTATCCCCATCCAGTGAAATATTTTTTTAAATAAATTTACATAATGCAAAAGTAGGTGTGTAGGGAAATTGTCACTGTGGCATAAGCTCCAAAATAATTGGTAATAAGTTAACCATTAAAATTGTAGTATTTTTCACATCCTTCCCAATAAGCTGTTCCAGTCACAGTCCTCCTTACCCAGAAATGAAAATTTTCCCACTCTCTTGGCTGAAATCAAGTGCTAATTTTATTTATTTAAATGAAGTTCGTGCCATCATTCTGTATTTTATAATTAAGTATGGTATCAACAAATATAAGACTACATGAAAGTAGGCAGTCACAACTGGGGAAGAACAATAGTACTACAGTATAACTACTCAAAAAGTAATTATTATTATTTAATTATAATTAATTATTTGTCATGGAGCTACTCTTGTGGCCCTCTCTTCCCTTCTACATTCAACTCTTAATTCTTCATGCAATATTCAACCAAGTCTCACCACCAATGCCTTATACCTACTTATCTACCTCCTACATGACTTCAATCAAGCTTCTATACCAAGTCACCTAACTTTTCCGAATCCTTTGATGTTGTATTACATCCTCTAGATGTAAGTTAGAACATGTAGAATTCAGAAGGACAGATCTACATCTAGATCAGAGTTATCTTGTTAATGGGCAATCTAATATTATAATAGTCAACTGTGACATCTATGATGTCACCTGTCATGCCATGATGTCACTCTATGACATCACGCAAATGACATCACACTTTACGCCATTGTTCTTGGTTATGCACATTATTTAATAACGTTTCTAAGCATCTGAAAATAAATTAACTGACAGAACACCAAAATAAAAGTGTGTATTGAGTTTAAATAAACATAATAATTATTAGTTGGTTAGATTTATTTAATATTCGTTTTATGTAAAAGTGTTCGTTAAAATCTTTGGCCACAGATATGTAAGATAAAAGCTTTAATTTTCACAATGTTAGTGGCAGTTTTGATATATTGTTATTAGAACTGGCACTTGACTTTACATCAAAGGGCATGAGTAATTTAGTTTTTAAAAAAAAAAAAAAAAATTAATTTGTTTTCTTGAGTGTTCTGTTACTTAAACCATTACTCAATTTTAACAAAAGTAGTTCCACACTGATCGCAATCTATACAGCATAGACTACAATTAAAACTAATATTACATGGAATGACGTAAGTTATTAAGATTTGTTTTTAATTTCCTTTGGTTTTACTGATGCCTTTTTCAGCCACATGTAACTGTGTCAGCCATTCAAAGGTGTTAGTATAATTCTGAATCACGAATATAAAAAAGGAAGATGGAAGAACCCATAAAGATTTTTGATTTAGTTTATATCGCGATGCCTTATTACCACTAAAATGCGACATAGTACAAGTATTAATATGTGTCTGATTGAAGTATTGTTTCTCTGGTGGCAAGTTTAGTACATAGTTAGGTTGAAATGCAACCTGGACCAGGATAGCAACAAAAACCATTTAGTACAAGGCAAGGCACTAGGAATTCCATTGAGCTTTATTTTATAACAATTGTATTTATTTAAGTAATTGCTAAGAAATGTAATGCCAGAACAGCATATTAATTATGAGATGCTTTTTTTACTGAAATAATAACTTAGTTTGAATGAAAAAAGTTCCAAATTGATCGCAATCTATGCAGCATAAACCACAATTAAAACTAATATTATATGGCATAACGTAAGGTATTAAGATTTATTTTTAGAATGCTACGTTTGCATTGGAGTCATTATTTCAGCCTGATGTAGGCTGTGTTAAGCGTTAAAACCTCGATCTTCATCATAGACAATAAGAAAGATGTAAGGAACTGAAGATTTTGGATCAAGTTTGTATCGCGATACATGATGACATTGACATGCCATGCAGGTAATGTATTAATTCGCGTGTGATTGAAGTTTTGGTTTTCTACTGGCGATATTGGCGGACATTGTGGTTAGACTGAAACGCAACCTGGACCAAGCCGACAACTGAAACTTTTTGCTACATCATAAGGGACAAGAAATTACAGCACACTGAGCTTTATTTTATAACAATTCTATTTAG
Source organism: Vandiemenella viatica (assembly GCA_031002005.1). NCBI lineage: Eukaryota > Metazoa > Arthropoda > Insecta > Orthoptera > Morabidae > Vandiemenella > Vandiemenella viatica. The sequence goes on from JARYHS010013630.1 coordinate 348,318,508, forward strand.
GTAAACAACTAAAAAGAAATTAATTGCCAGAACACTCCGTTAAACACGTCATTTTTGATGGACTTTGTGCCTAGTAGGTAATAAAAAAGAATGGTAAATCATATAACAGTGGTATCCTAGAAGGAACAGTTATTTGACCCATGTTATTTACAATGTAATCCACATAATGCGAAACAGTTCACAGACAAGCAGAGAAAAAGTGGGAACTGTGCAGAGGGAGAACATTTCAACGAGATAGAGAATGACTGCTAGATTTTTTCATGAGAGAAGCTGCAAAAAGCTCGTATTTTACTGACCTGATACCAGAAGATGAACTAGCGAAGGATATAGTGGGAAGAATGCCAGCCCACATATTTGACATCTTTTTGGAACAGAACATCACAACTGTCACAGGGGCAATAAGATTACTAGACCAACAAGACTACCAACATAGAAACAAACCACCTGAGGGATAAAACTGTTTTTCGCACTGTGGTATCAATATACATGAGGGCTATACAAGACACAACTCACAGCAACATTGGGATTCAACAGACAAAGTTCATGATTTTGCAACAGGAGCTGGAAATTATAGAGCTGGTAACGAAGGTAGAAGAGAAAACACACATTACAGAGGAGGACCCAACATTAGAGGGTTGAGTAGAGGAACAGGAGGTAGTTCTGTTGATCAGAATAACCCACAAAATCAGACAGTGCATCAAAACAGTCATGCAGAAGTTGACCCCTGTCAAGAAGAAGGCGTAATTTCAACAACAACAAAAAACTGATAGATGCTGAGGGTGTCCAAGTGGAGGCTACTTATACCAAACAACTATAATGGGACATGGAATTAAAATCCATATTAACAACTAGAGAATAGACAAAGTTTTTTTAAGAAACATTTTTATTAGAACATTTTAGCTTAGATATAGTGTGAGACAACCAGCCCTGTATTAAAAAAGTTTAATATGTGTTGCAGACTGTGCAGAGAAGCAGTGGAAAACATCAAGTGCTTTAGACTTCAAGAGAAACCAACTGAGGCAAGCTGTGCAGTGAGTAGGTTGTGAAGTGCTTCAGTTCTTCAGAGGCACACAGTGTCTGGGTGTGGCATGTTGGCAAACACGATGTATCTCATGCTTACCTCGCCATTGTTTCCACTTACTTGTGACAAGGTGTCTTTCAGTAATCTGTACTATCCAACCTCCCTTGGTTGAATTCTTCCTATTTCCACACCTTAGGTTGTAAAGCCCAAGTGGCTAATGAGACTGTTTTTCAAAATTTCACCTTCTCTTTCTTCATTTATGGACAACAATTTATCAACATATTTTGTGTTTAATGGTAAGTTAAAGTAAGTTTTATTAAATTGAAGTAATAAGTATTTGGTGAAGGAAAATTATATATTACATTTACAAGAACAATTTGATTATTTGGTTACATCTGGGTCATATCGTGACTAAATTTGATGGAAAAATGATGGTAGCTTAATGTATAATTGGTGATGTGGTAGGATCTAACATTTTGTGAATTGTTGGTATTAAAGGACATTTTTGTTATTTGGTTGCATCTGCATCCTATCACCACTAGATTTGATCAAACAGTGATGGTAGTTTAATGTATTATTGGCGATGTGGCAACACCTAGTATTTTGTAAATTTTCTCATTGATTAGGTAATTGAGTATTTGATTACATTTAATGTTTTCACACATTGTAAACTAATTGAGTAATTTTGCTAATGTTTAATGTTGCAGTTTTCCAATGTTAAATCTCACACACATTTTGTACATTGCAGTTAGGATAAATTTATTATTTACAAAGTTATACATGTGGTGCAGTTTAGATGGTAAATCCTCTGATGGAAGGTATTGTACAACCCTACCAAGAAACAGAACTTGAATTCAATATAGGGTTTGAAATCTTGTGTAATATTGATGTGTCTTGAATGTTTTGGAGGCATGAATGGAGTGTGGATGTTGTGTTTCAAGGCAAGAGGAGAGTGTCATTTGATTTTACACATTGCTATTTGGCATGGACATTTAAATACCAATAGTAAACTGGCAGGGGGATGTAACGAGTTGATGGCATTTACCCATTACTTTGGAAGATAATTTGAGAAGTTTTAAATAGTGGTGGTTGAAACTGGTTGTCGTCTAGTGTCGTCAGCATCTGCTGGGTCCATGGGCTCAGGGGGGGGGGGGTGTAAACTCTAAATTCGGGAGCATGGTGCACTAGAAAACAACATTCACCTAGGTTTCCAGGCATTTAGTCTGCCATTGGTCATTGAGTTGGCAAGTCTATTGGGAAAGTGAACAGTCAGTTAAGTCGACGAGATTGTGTGTTCGCGATCAGTCATTATGATGAAGCATTAATCTGGTAGAAGGTGTTTTCTTTGGTGATAAGAAGAAACTTTAGTAATGAAAAAAGTATTTGCAGAATTTTTATTATTTGTTTTCGTGGTGGGCCATATGTATGATCTAAGAGCTAGTGAGGGTGTTGATGTATGAATGAGAAGAGTGCTTGTTTTCAGTCTAAATTTATCGGAGACATTACCTGTAATCTTAAAGGATCGAACTACCGATAGCGAACTTTCATAAAGGTAGGGAGTTGGAGCAAGATTATACTATTAACTATTGCATGTGTTTAAAATACTGTAATAAAGTGCATTTTAATTTCATTTACCAACTTAACGTTGGTTGGTGGCCGTCAGAGAAAGAATCAGAAACATGTGAGTGCGCAGAAACTTTAAAGGTTCACAGTAAATATTGTAACCTAACCACGAGCACAACCACGACAACAAGCAGAGAAAAACTTTGAAATGCTGTGATGGAAAGACAGTTATCTCAAGAAAATTGTCACAGAACAAAGTCAGATGATCATCATATTAGAATCTGGATGAACTGAAAGAGTGGCTTATAGCAAATGATCTTAAACTAAATACTTAGAGGACTCAGAAAATTCTGTTCCCACTGAAGGATATAGGAGCAATGGCACATGATCGAACTGCAGTAAAACTATTCGGTACTACCCAAAAGTGTGCACTTCATCACAATTAAATCAATTAAATTAAATGGCAAGGAAAGGGAAAATGACTCACCACTCTCTAAAGTTGAAGGCTGCGACAAGTGAAAAATATATATGATGAGTACTAAACACAATATTACGGTTTTACACCTTATTCATGTCATAGGGAACGAATCATGTGGTTCGGGGGGTGTGCACACGTCAAAGTATGTCACATGACTGAATGAATTTTGATATGTCGAGAGAGACTGAGATGTTATATATAAATATATATATCACAGATGGTGATAGAATTAATAGTATAACAAAAGGGTATGGAATGTTAAAACAAAAAATAAACAAATACATTTGAAGAAATTTGTAACTAGTTATATGATTACAATGATAATAATGAGTGATGGGTCGAAAAATGGAATTTTATCAGTGCTTGAGAACAGGTGGGTGCTTGATATTCAGGATATTTCGGTATGCAAATTCTCATCTCCGAAGATCTGAAGTGGTGGTGGATTCGGGGAAAACTCTCAGTGAAACAATCACTGAGGCTGTTTGAATTGTGGTAGTTAGCATCTTCTGGTATCTGAAGGTATAAATTGTGGGTGTGGACAACTTGTATGTGGCCATTCATTCTGACTATGAGTTGTTGTGTAGGCAGGCCTATATAGAAACTACTGCAGTTGCGGCAAGTTAGCTGGCCACCACTACACTTGGTGAGTGATGAGTTATTTTCCCTTTCCTTGTCATTTATATTGCATAAAGCCGTTTCCTTTATCCTTAGTTTCATACAAAGTTAATAATTATAACCAGAAGATGCTTTCAACTGAGATATATTTCAGAAGAAGTTAATGACAAGTGGGACAAGTCGTAACGAACACTCTAACAGAAGACACGGTACACTCTGGACAGAGGAGCGCAAACAGATGAAACTCACTGGCAAATGCACAAAGGCTTACCGTGGTCCTAGTTAGCCTTGACGAATTAATAATAATAATAATAATCATTATTATTATTTTATTCACTATTAGGCAAAACAAAACAAAAACAAAAAGAGCCTCAGAGTGAAAACAACAAAGACACCCTTTCTGTATAGTTCAGCTAGGAGTGATGGTAAAAAACATGACGAAAGCATAATTATGCAAAAAGGTTAAACACCATTAGAAGGAGCAAAAACTAGAATTGGAACATTAAACCACTCATGACACTGATGGCTAAGTGCAAAGAACTTGCTGACATCATGGAAATAAGAAATATAGAAATCTTAGGACTGCATGAAATGGAAGGGAACAAAATTTTGACGAAGGTTACAAGCTGCATGGAATGGTAACTAGAAACAATCTCAAAATGGGGTGGCTTTTATCATCAGTGATGCAGTGACAGACACAGAATATGTTAGTGATAGAATCATGAAGTTGCACCAAAAAATAAAGAAAAATGTCCTCACCATAATACAAGTGTATCCTCTTTAATCTGGGTGTCCATAGAAAGAAGAAGACAATTTCTATGCAGACATTGAGGAACATGTTGAAGAAGATAACATTATCATCATGGATAATCTTAATGCTCAAATTGGTATGGATTGAACTGGACAAGAAAATGTCACAGAACCATTTGGCTTTGGAAATAGGAATAAAGTGGGGAAATGCTTCCTAGATTTTTGTCAGGGAAACAACCTCATCATTAAAAATACTACTTTAGGAAAAGGTTCAACCACAAAATCATTGGATGTAGCCGATACACAACAAAAGTTTCTCAATGACTTTACAGTCTCTGATCAAGAACCAACATAGCTGGCAAAACTAGTTCAATTGTGAATAATTAAGAAACATCTTGGTAAAATACAACAGTCAAAAATGCCATAAAAGAAAGAAACATGGCCAAAAGACAAAGGGACCAAGAAAACCAGAACAATCTGGAAAGAAGTGAAGATAAACTAAGGAAACTAGACCAATCTTACAGGGAACTGAAAACAAAACTCAAGAAAACCATAAAAGAAGTAAAAGAAAAGAGCTGGTTAGAATTTTCAAAGAAATAGATGAGGATTGCCAGAGCAATAAGCTGCTGTTGTACAAAATTGTAAAATACAAAAGGAACATATTTGAACCCATTAAGGTCCTGGAAAAAGAAGATGAAACAGTCATGTAGAAAGGATATGAAGTAAGGAAAGAGATGAGGAAATATTTTGGCCATTTGTATAACATGAATAAAATAAGCAAAGAAGATAAAAGTTTAGGAACAGGAAACAACAGCGGACATAAAGAGTCCCCTCTGACATGGTTAAAAGTTGAAAAAGGAAAAGGTTGGCTTAGACAAATCACCAGATCTAGATGAAGTAAATGTGATCAAAGCAGCAGGAATCTATGGACTTCACTGGATATATAGAGTAATGAACACCATCTGGAAAGAAGAAAAAGTTCCCTCTGACTGGATAATCTTTAGAAAGGGTAGCTGAAGAAAGTGTAACAATTACAGGGGAATAACACTTCTATCCCACGGTCTCAAGCTAATAGAAAAAATTACACAAGGTAGGCTGAGGAAAGGCATTGAACCACAGCTTGAGGGAGAGCAGTATGGATTTAGACCTAACAGATCAACAAAGGATCTCATTTTCACTGCTCAGATCATCATGGAAAATCGTTTGGATAAGGGAAGAATTGTCATCTTTGTTTTCTTAGATATTGAAAATGCCTATGGCAGCATATCTAGAGAGAAACTTTGGGAATGTTTGTCAAAATGAGAGGTACCAATGAACATGATCGCTAAAGCTAAAATGCTTTATAAGTACTGTCAAAGCTGCATTCAAATTGAAGACTGCTGTTCAGACTGATTTGTGACTACCAAAGGTGTTCAGCGAGGTAGTGCATTATCGCCGCTGTTTATCACTGTAATGGACAAAATTATGGAGTAAAACAGAACTCGACCTGATGACTTTAAAACATTTGCAGATGATGATTTGATTTTGGGATATACAAAAGAAGAGGTACAACAGAAAATGAATATCTGGAATAAGCATTTTAAGGAATCTGGCCATAAAATAAGCCACACAAAAACAGTGACAATGGCTGTCAGCAGACAGACTATGTAGCCTAATATTTATCTGGATGGTGAAAAATTGAATCAGATTGATCATTTTTAATACATGGGCAGTAAAGTGACTTCTGACAGATGATCCCAGAATGAAATTACCAACAAGGTACAAAAAGGAGCCCAGTTCTATCATCAAGTTAGGCAGCTTCTGTGGGACAAGCATATTACAATTACAGCCAATATGTCACTGTATAATGCATACTTCTTACCAATTTCAATGTACAGCCTGGAAATATGTATCACTACTGGCAGAGGTGAAAGCAGACTACATGCAGCAGAGATGTGAGTTCCTGAGATCAATGCTACAGAAAAACGGAAGAGACAAGATCAGGAATGAAGTGATCAATAAAGAGATCGCGGTCAATGAAACCCTTCATAAAAAATTGCCAAAGCAAGATTGTAATGACTGTGACATGTTAAACAGATGGGCCCAATAAGAACAGTGAGGACATGGCTGGGAAAAGAACTGAAGAGTAAAAGGCCAAGAGGCCGGCCCAGGAGGAGACGGCTTGAACTCGTGAAACTGGAAAGGTGTATCATGGTCTGGAGTCCAAGAAGAGGAAATATACTTGGACAGACAAATGTGGAAAGGGCTCTTATACTGCTCCTGAGAAACTGGAGATGAATGAAGATAATAATAATTTTTTTTATTGCCAATATACTTGATATTACAAGTTTCTAGCTAGATCTAATCATCATACAAATTAAATTACATTATAAATACAGTTTATTCCAAAGAAAAGTACATTTATATATAATTTACAATTCATCAAGTTTTTACAATACCTTATTACATAAATAATGTTTTACTAGCTGATATCCACGACATTGTTCGTGATTGTAAAGAATTTTGATTGACAGCTGCTGACCTGTAACCAACATAGCGCACGATGAGAGACTCGAGGCTAATACCACACACAAACAACAGTTATCTGCACAGGGTATTTATGGCTGCAAAGTGAAATATAGGGTCAAAATACGAAAATATCCATGATCGAACAATTTCAACCACCATATCTCTCACACTCCCACAGTTACCGAAAATTCGCCAACGTTGTGATCGATGGGTGACTCTGTGCTACTACCACACACAAACACCAGTGCTCTGCGATAGATAGTTTTGGCTGAAAAGTGATACACCATGACACATACGTCTTTGGTAGAAATATGAAAGAGCCTCAGGTCGACCAATTTCAACCACCATATAGCCCACACCCCCATAGCTACCAACATTTAACCACCATAGCACACGATGAAAAACATGATACTAGGCTACTACCACACCCAAACACCAATGCTCTATGCTATGTAGTTGTTGCAGCAGAGTGACATATACGGAGACATATATCTTTGGTCGAAATAAGAAAATACCATTGATCGGGCTCTTTCAACCACTAGATCTCCCACACTACAACAGTTACAGAAATTTGGCCAACGTTGTGATCGACAGGTGACTCTGTGCTACTACCACACACAAACAGTGATCTGTGCTAGATAGTTTTGGCTGAAATGTGATACACCATGACACATACAATTTAGGTAGAAATATGAAAGTGCCGCTGGTCAACCACTTTCAACCACCATATCTCCCACACCCCCATAGCTACTGACATCTAACCACCATAGTACATGACAGGAGACATGATACCACTACCACACACAAACACCAATGGTCTATGCTAAGTAGTTGTGGCAGCAGAGTGACATATACGGAGACACATGTATTTGGTCGAAATACGAAAATACCCTGCATCGACCACTTTTAACCATCATATCTCCCACATCCCCACAGCTATCGGCATTTGGCCAACGTTGTGCATGACAGGAAACTCCTTGCTACTGCGACACACTAACACTAGTGATCTGTGCTAGGTAGAGGTGGCTGAAAAGTGAAATATATATATATATATTCCCAGACTATATCCTATATACATATAGTAAAAATGGAGTAAGAATATTTTCATGTCTAAATATTTCTTTACATGACGTTTTTCTGTCCAACTTGTATAACATTCTAATACATATACTCTGCAGCAATAACCATCGATTTATATATGTATGGCATCAGGATCCCCAGACTACAATACCACAGAGGAAATGTGGAAAAATTATTCCATAGTATGCAATTTTCAAAACACTGCTTTCCAAAATTTTAGATAACTGATTGATTAGAAAATTCCCTTACTCACTTTTTTACAAACGGAATATACATGTAGTTTCCAATTAAGGAATTTGTCAACATGTATTCCTAGGAACTTATGTTCAGATATTTCTTTAATGCTTCCTTCACTATTCATAAGTCTTAATTTACTATCCATATCACGATTTTTTAATTCAAATTTTACTGAACATGTTTTACTTCTATTACAAATTAATCCATTTATATCAAAATAAATTGATAACTAATTTGATGTCTTAGTAGCTGTTGTCTCTAATGAGGAATAATTGTTAACCCAACAAATTGCTGTAGTGTCATCTGCATATGTTATAATTCTACTTTTATCTGGTATAGCAATATAATTTATATACAGAACAAATATTAAAGTACCAAGTACAGATGCCTAAGGAACACCATATCCAACTACCTCTATATTTGATTTTATCTCACCTAATTATTCACAATTTCTAGAATAAATTTCTGTGTACTGAGAGGTATGTTTTGGAGGTAAGATGACAGTAGTTTATTAGCTAATCCCCTAATTCCATAATTTTCTAATATGCAAAATATTAGGTCGCTATCAACACAATCCAATGCTTTTGAGAGATCTAGAAGTAAACCAGGGACTTTTTGTTTTTAATCTAATTTTCCTAAAATCTCATGCATAATCTGAGTGACAGCAGTAGTGGTGGATAGTCCTTTCTGAAAATCATATTGGAATGGGTTAATAATGCTATTTTGAGATATGAAGTTATTCTATCTCACTAATATAACTTTTTCAAATAATTTGCTCAGAACAGAGGTCAGAGCAATAGGTCTGCAGTTACCAAAGCTCTCTCTTGTTGCCTTTCTTATAGACAAACCTAACTATGCTGATTTTCAGACAATCTCCATACACTATGGATTCATTTATAAGAAATGCCAGTGGCTTTGCACAGACTTCCTTACATTGGTTCAGTACAAATGTAGTTATACCATCCCACACACTAGAATTTTTATTTCTTAAATTATTTATAATACTACTGCTTCTTCTGACATTTCATACAAAATATTGATTTATTGATGGAGTAATTGGCTCTATTATCTGCATTTATTCTATTGGTACTCATAGCTTCTCCTGCATTTAGAAACAAACCATTAAACATATTACTAATGTTACTGAGATCTTTTTCTACTTTTCCATTTGCATTTAGTTCCATGCTCTCCATCTCCATCTCCTGCTTATCCTTTCTTATCAGATTGCAAGTGGTTTTTCCAATGTTATTTGAATCAATTATTTTTTTCTCTGTAAGTTTCAGTTTCTGAAGTTCACATTGAAACATTTTTTTAATAATGTTTAACATATTTTTGTAGTAGATAAAACCTGATGACTGATACAAATGGTACATATCTCATTATTTTTCATGCAATGATATAACATTTGACGACAATATAATTTTGGTTTCACGGTTTATCTTTTTTTTTTTTTTGTTTATGACAGTTGTACGAAGGTGGTAAAATGATTCATTAAAATTTTTGTAAAGAGCATTCCATTTACTATCTACACTATCAGCAGGGCCGGAATAAGACAGCGCGGGGCCTGTAGCAAATGTGAAGAAGGGGTCCTTGGTTTTCACAAAAAAATAAAAATAAATAGGTCGCCCATCTAGCCTGACGGGGAGGCTCCAGAACTCCTAGGCGCGGGCCCCCCAAGGAGGCGCGAGGCTCCCCAGAAGGCACCAGGCCCATAGCATTTGCTAGCTCCTGCTACATGGCTAATCTGATGTGTTTTCATCCATTATTGTTCTCAATACCTTTATTTCATATATTTCAATATTTCACTTCTAGTTGTAAAATTTAACACATCAATGTATTGATCCTGATGGTCTGACCAATGGCTATTTATTACATTAGTCAGAATATATTTATCACTCAAATTGTTAGCAATATGGTCAATACTTTTTGAAGTATTTGTGGTGATTCTTGTTGGAGAGAATATGGTGTCTATAAAATTATACATATTTAAAAGATCAGCAGCATCATCATTGGCTACATTTACATTGAAGTCTCCTGTTAGTAGTAAACCCATCAGGTCAGTAAAATCAGTTCTTTCGATACAGGAGATCTACATACACCAATAACAATTAGCTTGCTGGAGCTGTTTGATACAGTTAGCCCCACAATTTCAAATGACATTTCACAGCAAAATTTATTAACTCCTTTCAGTTTGTTTGTTTTCTACCTCTTTTTTTATGATTTGTCCTTTTGAAGAAGTTTATTAGTTTCTGATCTTACAACATTTGATTTATTCATTGTTTACACCGTGCTGAGTGATTATAGCAATATCTGTGCTGATACTATTGATAAATTTTCAAGCAATTCAATTTGATTAGATATATATTGTATATTTAAATGCAGAATTCTAAGACCATGTTTATAACTTACAGAAAGAGTAAATGGAGAGTAATACATCATGTGTCACTGTAACCATAAGTCTCCTAATTATGAAAATTCCTTTAGTTCCTTTCATGTGAGGTCAATATACCTCTGCCATTTTAAATTTATTTACAGAAGATCCTTTTGGTGAAGCAACAGTGGAAGCAGGAAACAAACTCATTTCCATTATTAAATAGACAAAGTTGAATCGGTGGATTATGACTTAGATTTCACAAGAGATAGCCATAAAGCATGGAGACTACTGAAGCATCTAAACAATGATCCAACTAAGACCAAAGTTCATTATAATGTTACTGCCAACCAAATAGTGCACCAACTGCTATTAAATGGGAAAGCTAATCAAAAGTCCAAAATGCCCAACCTCCGTAAAGAAGGGCAAGAGGAGAATAATGACCTCACAATACCATTCAGCATGGAAGAATTGGATAAGGCTATAAGAAATTGCAAAAATGGAAAATCAGCAGGCCTGGATGACATTAGGACAGAACAAATTAAGCACTTTGGTCTAGCAGCAAAGAAGTGGATGCTTCAGCTCTTTAACAACTGTATGAGTAAATGTCAAATTCCAAAGATATGGCAGAAGAGCTGAGTGATCGCCTTGCTTAAGCCTGGCAAAGAAGGAAACAGTCCAAAGAATTTTAGACCTGTTGCACTTTTATGTCACCTCTAAAAACTGCTTGAAAGAATTATCTTAAACCGACTGTTGCCTGTAGTTGATCCTTTGCTTATTCCTGAACAAGCTGGATTCCACCCAGGTAAAAGTTGCACAGGACAACTACTAAATATCACGCAGTTTATAGAAGATGGATTTGAAGCTCGTAAGGTAACAGGGGTGGTATTTGTTGATTTGTCAGCAGCGTATGACACCGTCAACCATCAGCTACTTCTAGTCAAGTTCTACAATCTGACCAGGAATTTCAGTCTAAGTAAGTTCATTGCTACTCTTCTGCAGAACCGCAGAATCTTTGTTGACTTCCAAGGACAGCGTAGCCGTTGGAGGTCACAAAAGAATGGTCTACCCCAAGTGAGTGTGCTAGCCCCATTTTTGTTTAACATATATGAATGATCAGCCTATACCACCCAAATGCAGGAATTTCATGTATGCTGATAATCTTGCTCTGGTCTCACAGAGCAAAGACTTTGAATCAGTGGAGAGCACTCTTACCAACGCTCTGGAAGATTTGTCAAGGTATTGTAGCATGAACCAGCTTAAACCAAATCCTACGAAGATACTAGTATGTGCTTTTCATTTAAAGAACTGCTTGAAAGAATTATCTTAAACCGACTGTTGCCTGTAGTTGATCCTTTGCTTATTCCTGAACAAGCTGGATTCCACCCAGGTAAAAGTTGCACAGGACAACTACTAAATATCACGCAGTTTATAGAAGATGGATTTGAAGCTCGTAAGGTAACAGGGGTGGTATTTGTTGATTTGTCAGCAGCGTATGACACCGTCAACCATCAGCTACTTCTAGTCAAGTTCTACAATCTGACCAGGAATTTCAGTCTAAGTAAGTTCATTGCTACTCTTCTGCAGAACCGCAGATTCTTTGTTGACTTCCAAGGACAGCGTAGCCGTTGGAGGTCACAAAAGAATGGTCTACCCCAAGTGAGTGTGCTAGCCCCATTTTTGTTTAACATATACGAATGATCAGCCTATAACACCCAAATGCAGGAATTTCATGTATGCTGATAATCTTGCTCTGGTCTCACAGAGCAAAGACTTTGAATCAGTGGAGAGCACTCTTACCAACGCTCTGGAAGATTTGTCAAGGTATTGTAGCATGAACCAGCTTAAACCAAATCCTACGAAGATACTAGTATGTGCTTTTCATTTAAGGAATAAAGAAGCAACTCATAGGTTAAAGGTAACATGGTCGGGGGTCGAACTAGAACACTGTGACACTCCAAAATATCTAGGAGTGACCCTTGACAGATCACTTACATTCAGGAAACATTGCATTAACTCCAAGCTGAAAGTTTCCAGTAGGAACATTCTCATAAGAAAACTGGCTGGATTGCAGTGGGGCAGCCAACCTGAAACAATTAGAACTTCTGCCTTAGCACTATGTTATTCGGCTGCAGAGTATGCCTGTCCTCTATGGCACAGTTCAACTCATGCCAAACAAGTAGACGTGCAGAATCATAATAGGATGCTTAAAATCAACTCCAGTCGAATGGCTCCACCGTCTCGCAAGAATAGCACCACCTTCTGTTCAAAGGGAAATAGCAATGAACCAGGATAGGAGGAAAGTGAACCATGAAAAATCTCATCCACTATCTGGGCATATCCCTCACAGGTAAAGACTGAAGTCCAGGAAAAGTTTCCTAAGAGTATCTCAGGAACTTTCGACGACAACTGAAGAAGCCAGGTTACAACTATGGGAAGCTAAGGCTCCTCTTCCGCATGGCTGGGGAAGAGTGTCTGAATCTTTGCCACCTGGTTATGACAAGGGATGGTTGACATGGAAGTCTCTGAATAGGCTGAGATCAGGAGTGGGCAGATGCAAAGTGAACTTAGCAAGATGAGGCTATGCTGAGATCAATGATATCAAGTGCGACTGCAGTGAAGACCAGACTGTCCAGCACATGCTCCAGTGTCGACTGTGTCCAGCATCCTGCTTGGCAGCTGAACTGTATGAGGCCTCAGAAAATGCACTGGAATGGCCAAGTTCTGGTCCAGTTTGATTTGATGTTTGTGATTGTGTAACTGTATGTTTCTGATACGAAATAATAATAATAATAATTTTAAATTTAATTGTATAAATATTCACACACAAGAATTTCAGAGACTAACAGCTAGAACTGATTTTTAAAGATACATGAAAGTGATGTGTTTTATCTAGGTTCCTTGTTGAACCTAAATTCAAATCTATGGTGACATGTTGGGCAACTCAACATAAATTCTATAGAGTTTTTCAGACATTCTGTCCCAGAAGACTTTAAGAACGGATATTTTTCAGTCTTCCACTGCTTGGTATCAGATGGAGTATGATTGTAGGAATGAGCTGCTGGAATCTTAAGAATCCGAAGGTCTAAAAAATATAGTGTGCCTGCTTTTTTGGGTGCAATTTAAGGAGCTGTGTTTTTCTCTATAAAATCAGTTGTGTATCCTTACTCTACCGGCCTTCGACATAGTGGCCTGTACAGAATACGTTATCTGTAACTGACACAACAGTCTGAGATGAGTAGACGTCCATAACCATGATATATGGAACTTTACAATCTGACTTTTGCTGCTATCTGTATTACAAAAAAACGAATACAGGACTAAGTGCAGATCTACAATTTACTGAAAGGATGAAGGAAATGTCTAGTGCAAAATAAAATAAAAATTTTGATTGAAAATTATGTATATACATTTGAGGATTATTTTGAAAATTGTAAAAATATATAGTTGACTTTTTTGTGTAATAACTCTTTTTTTTTTTTTACTTCCCAGTGTAGTATTTGTGTGTATTTCAATAAAAAACAATCAGTTGATTAATCAGTGCCTGTATTCATGTGTGCATAATAAAATTAGCACCAAAATAAGGAATTACAGGGAAAGAATATCCATCACTTACCACAAATAAAGGCAGGTAGGCCATGACAAACACAAAAACATGCACACACTTTACAATATTTCAGTAAAAACCTTAATCGAGAGGTGGATCAGATGGGCATACATTGAGACCTAACATATCACCTAAGCCAGAGACAAACAATGTGGGAAGGGTGGGGATGGCAATGCTGGAGAAAAAGTCAAGCAATCATTGGTCATCATAAACTTCATTATTAAAACTAAAAAGCAACTTTGTCCGTATCCCTCCGAAGGTTGGTTGGATCCTCCCAAAAGAAGCATTCTGAGCCACTGTGTCGGAGGTAGGATGGCCAGTTCAGTAGCAGATTCAGGGGGGATGCTAAAGGATTGGAGCCTCCCCCCAAAAGCATCTAGGTCCACCCCCCTGACATCGTAATTTTGGAGATATTTTTTTTTTTTGGATCTGTCATCGATCCCCCCCCCCCTCCTATTTCAGCTCAAATTATCCAAGGAGACTATAAAGCCTACCCATGCCCAAGTCAAGGTCCTCCCCCTCCCACCCTCCTAAACCAAAATCCTGGATCCACCACTGGGCCAATTCATTTCCTTAGGGACATACAGTTTAACATAGAATCCAAACTACAACTCACATTACCACTAACAACTCAAAAAATTTACTGTCCTCTCCCACTGGTATTTGGAGCCAGGAACAAAACTTGAACTTTCTAAAATAAATGTCTTAACCATTGAATTACCAGACCACTCACTTCTTTGTGATATTCAGTTTAAATAGTCAAAAAGAAATGGCTGCAAGGATGTAATGGTGATATCCCATTGCTTACTTGTATCAGGGAAAGTGATGCTACCTGTTTTCACTTTAAACAGATGATAATTAAAACAGTGTCTGGATTGGGATGAAATAATTTAAATGAATTAATATATTTCTTTATTAAGACATCACCAGTAGTTAACACAAATTAATAAAATAAATGTCTGGGTAAAATTTGCTAAGAGAGGTTTATTTACTTTTTTTAAAAATATTTGCAGTACTAAATATGCAATCATGTCAGCAGTACCGGATTAACTACGTAGCAGGGTGTAGCAAATGCTACGGGCCTCGCGCCTTCTAGGGAGCCTCACACCTCCTAGGGGGGTCCTAGGCTAGATGGGCGACCTTTTTTTTTTAACTCTACAATTATTCCCTAGATGGCAAAAATCAAAGGCCCCTTCTTCACATTTGCTACAGGCCCTGCGCTGTCTTAATCCGGCCCTGCATGGCAGTAAAGGTTTAAGAATATATGGGAGTAGACAATGAATGGGATCTATTAACATTTTAATCGAACTGTCAGGAGCATGAGCAAGTGGGAAACAAAGTGTCAATAGTTGACATACCTACAATTTTATGCACGCTTCTTCCAAAAAAAGATTAATTGATTTTTGAATCACTATAGCTGTAATAAATACCACTAAGTCTTTCAAGTTAAGATATAGATTTTACTATCAGTTTAATGTATATTTCTTGGCAGAAATGGGTCTTACACCATATATACAATTCTGTAGATCATCAAGATGATACTGCTGATAAGCAATGAAAATAAGGAAAGATATGGGGAAAAACCCATTGCTAACCACAGATGAAAGCAGAAGGGCCAGAACAAAAACAAAAAATATTTTGTGACAGAACCAAGATGTATGACAAGGGGAAATAATTATTTTGATCAACTTTCTCTCACCACTACCATTGCAACTCTCAGCCTTCTCATTCATGTGGTAGGTTTGGATGTGTACACGTCTTTCCACTTGCCTTTTGTCTCATCTCTGTCATGATTAAGACTGTTCTTAGAAATATTGTAAAGTGTGTTTGCATTTTTCATGTGTGTGTGTGTGTGTGTTCATCCTGGTTCTCCTGCCTTCATCTGTGGCAAGTGGTGGTTATTTTCCCTATTCTGCCTTATTTTGAAAGTCATACCAGTACTATGTAAGAGAGGTTTGTAAGAATTGTGCAAGCTGAAGGAAATGTGTTATTCTGTTTGAGCAATCAGCAGTTTTTTAGTTGGAAACTGAAGACTATCCTGGCATTTACCAAGGTGGTAATGGGAAACACCCAAAAACTTTAATCAACATGCTCAATACATTAGAGCCAGTATATGATTCACACTCGTATCTTTCTGCATCTAATAAAATATGCTGAGGACACAGATACCAAACAGTTAAAAGATTAGTCATGATGAAATGAGACATCACAAATGACACCCAAGTTGTATTAAAAATATTACAGAGCGGGAAGGGACAGGCAAAGACACTGGAAAATTAGTTAAAAGCAGTGACAGGACGAACATTGAGAGTACATGTATGGGCTGACAATGTGGTAGGTATGCAAAGCATAGAATGGAAATATACATTGTGGCTGGGTTAATGGTATCTTTTTTCATAAGCAATGAAAATCATGAAAAGGTGTAGATTAAAAAATGTACAGTGTAATTACCGAGCAAGCTTTAAATAATGGTACAAAAATAACATACCAATTGCAGACAACACAGTTGCAATTATTAAACAACAAACTTATAAGCCATAATTTTAATGCTATGTTAGTATAAAATTGTCTATTTGATAATGATTA
The DNA here is from genome assembly GCA_031002005.1 of Vandiemenella viatica. Taxonomy (NCBI): domain Eukaryota; kingdom Metazoa; phylum Arthropoda; class Insecta; order Orthoptera; family Morabidae; genus Vandiemenella; species Vandiemenella viatica. The sequence continues at coordinate 348,335,324 of JARYHS010013630.1, forward strand.
ATAGTACTGGAAAAGGTTACAACTCTTAGAATACAGATATCATTCAAAATTGCTTCAGTGCCAAACATTTGTACTTCAGAAATACTCACTGTAAATACTCCATTTTCTAATTTCATAATATAATTATGTGAAACATCTAGTGCTTCTGTGTACTGCGATACATCAATGTCAATTGTAATAATGTTTTGATTCACACACTCCGCTTTCCTTAGATTCTGCCACATGAAACATAAGCAATAATGCGGGCAGTAATGTTTGACAGTACCGCCATGTAAGGTGAGAAATGAAGAGACTGCCAGAAAAGCACGTAAATGATTTTTTAAATTAAACATTACTTTAGCGATTTTTGCCTAAATACATGAATTACCAACGCAAGGAAAAACATTCAGATTTTATCTTTAGAATATGAAAAGTCAAACTAGCTGCAGTTAGAAAACATGTCTATACAGAAACTTATTTCTCTATACAATTCTCTCCTTGCTATATCTTATCTTTAGGAGATTACACTGTTGATCTGCACGATACGTCTCTGAGATTGCTTAGATGAGATTTAGTTTACTGGTCGCATTTACTTCAAACAAATTTTTCGAACGAAATAATTGTAAGATTTTGTTACGATATTAAACAGGAACTTAAAAATTACTCGAGAAAATTGCAAATTCAATTTAACCGCCAAAACATCGAATATACGACCAAGTAACAAAGAACTTCAACTTCAAAATGATTGTAACTGACTTTGAGTCCTATGAATTCAAAAGTACGCATTTTAAAACACAATTTCTATCAAACACTAGCATTCTGTTATTTAACAGTTTGCGTTTTTTTTCTTTCCACTTTCCATGGACAGGTTGGTTTTCGTCGTCCGGAGCGGTAGTAGAGCTGAAAAGGCCAAAAGAAGACGCGGGACCCGTTGCATTTGCTAACTCCTGCTAAGTGGCTAATCCGGTATTGCCCATGGCCACTTACAGTACATAGCAGGCACGATCCTTTGGAGCCAAATGTGAATTAGCACCTGAGTAAGGGAGCCTCCATAAACCACGAAGCTTCATTTTTGCCTCCTGTGAACACCCTCCTTCCCCCCCCCCCCCCCCTCAATCCCCTTCCTCCCACGTAGCCCGACGTAGCTAATGCCTCTACCCCCCTCACCCCCCACCCCTACGTAGCACGTAGCTTTTTCCCTATTGATTCCAGAAGGCATTTTGTACTGTCTTCTCTTGTCAGACTATCGTAAATTACATACGGAGATAATTAACCGACGGAAATAAATATTCAGACGTTGTTGTGTATTCTGCACCTTATTTTAACAGTCACAAATAATATGAATGAAAAGCTACGTAGCTTGGCTCTGAACCCTTCCCCCCCCCCTCCCCACGCTTATCCCAGCGTAGCTTTCCAGCCAACCCCTCCCCCCTAGACCTAGCCTATGGTGAACGAGGAAGGGAAGAGTGATTTTAGTAACACAGCACTTCCACAACTAAAAGGTAGGTTTCCGGGAACTGGAGCATTTTCAAGTAATAAACTTCCGTAAAATAAGCCATTCAGCTGCATCACATTTTGAATCGCACTGTAATCGGTTTCCACAAGACCAAACAGCACTTCAGTAACACGAAAGTAAGATAGTATTCACTTTTAGCGATATACAGTCAGAGGCGTAGCTATCGGAGGGCAAGGCGGTGTCGTGCACCGGAACCCCCAAGCTAAGGGGGCCCACGTTCAGCTCAGGGAGCTGCTGCAAGCAAATCTCACAAGACTTTATAGAACTAAAAAAAGTCGCCCATCTGGCCTGAGGGCCCTTGTTAACAGCTACGCCACTGTATACAGTCAGAAAAAGAGAGCTCCTCCTGCTAAAACTTGGACAGCACTAACACAAATTCTGTATAAAACAAATTTTGCACCTTATAACGTTGCAACTTTCAGTTCTTGGAGTTAATCGGAAAATTTCGTGTGTTAGAAATAATTCACGCGTTGAATCCAATCACGTCGTCTAAAGTTCGGGTAAGATCTTTGCTCTGCTGTAGTTCCCCTCAGCTTTCACTGCTAATACTGAGTTATTATAACTGTACGAGCTCCGGAATGAATTGAATTTTCGCTGTTCGAGGTAACTTCGTCAACACTTCCCTCGATAATTTACTTTGTCCTTAATCCTTTACATAAAAATGAATACGTTTTGCATGAAGTAAACTGACAGTTTACCATCAACTTCTTCTCTTCCCTACCATATAACAATCATAGTTCTTAACATAATAGTCATTAAAGTAATGATTAATTTAATTGTAATAATTCTCATGCACCGTTAGCAACAAAACCAGCAGTCGCTTCCTATAAACAAGGATTCCCAAATCACCCATTTACCATATCAGATTTGTGAATATGGCTTGGCGAAATTCTATTTCTTATTTTCTGCATGAGACCCTTTTGATAATATTAATATATTTTTGGCATGATATTTAGTTTGACTCTTGGTTCCAAAATAAATCGCTATTCTCAAATTGTAGAATTATATTATTATTATTAGCGGTTCTTCTGTAATCGAGCTGCGTGTGTCTGAGGGTTTGCAAAGCCACCACGCAAAAATTGTTGTATCAATTTCGAAAGATTTCATAGTTTGAAACCTTACGATTCAGCTTAAAATCAGCGGTATATCTTATGACTATTCATGATTGGGAAAATGAGGAACAAATGATAATAATAAAGAAAGAACAGATTAGGCGTCACAGATCACACTATATTTTAAATTAGAACCATGGAGCATCCTACCTCCATGATTAGAACTCCTTTCAAGAAATACGAACGATAATACTATTACTCCTATTGGATTCTGTTTTGTTTTTTGACTGCGGTTATTTATTTCTTCAGTTTTCTGAAATGTATTAAGTACATTAAAATAAACTGAATACATTAATTAAATGTAATAAGCGTAAATAGTATCTAATTTACGTAAACATTAACTTAAGATCACGCTACTACCCTTTGGATTCTTAAATATAGTTCTTAAATAAATTTGGTTATTTCCTTTATTTATTAATATTTTCTTAAAATTAGTACATTAAAATAAACGAAATACATTAGTCAAATTGCTATATGATAGATTAACACCTCAGTTAGTGTAACAAAATTAATGTCGATACTAAAACTTGATACTTAATTTGACTATTGTGGAAATGACATATTTCACTATCACCTCAGACATAATCTTAACCAAAGTTTATACTTAGTGGAGATAATATCAGTTGAAACCATGTTGATTTTTTGGGTTGTATGTTTTAATAAAGTATTTTCGTTTGCCATCTCTGAAGAAATATAACCTTTAACACCAAAATCATAAATGTCACCTTCATCGGTGAAATAAAGCTCAACAAAAAATTGCTGAACAATTTTATATGACTTGTTGTTTGCTTTAGTTACTCTGCCTCACATGGCACCGGGACAGGAAATTAAAATATGCTGCGAACACGAAAAGCTTTTACCCATAATAAGAAAATTTGATAACTTTTAAACAGATTTTTGCGGGGCATTTACAATATGAAAGCTTAGGGTCTGGCCGATTGTTTGAGATGCATTTCAATCCATCGCATTAAGTCAGGTTTTTTTTGTACTTGTTGGTAAAAATTGTTGGTTGGCATATGTTTTTTTGTTAATTTTAATACGGTAAAGGTCTGCACCATTGCGTTAGGACTTCCAGGTGTCGCTGAACTTTGTTTATTGAATATTTAATGTTTCTGTTGCTTACCTACACAGCTGTATCTTCAGCGTAGCGAGAAATGTTGCTGAGTACGTGGTTTGGTTTATCTTTTACACAGACATTGTGTTCAGCTGTGCCAAGAACAGTTCTCTAGGTGATGCCGGCATGTATTTTTCATTTGTGCTTGGGGCATTTTCGTATTTGACAAAGAATTATTTCTCTGCTTAATCAAGTAGTCTGGAACACTGTAACAGTGTAGCTTAAAGATGAGTCCTTGGTGCCAAGCGCGATCAAAAGCTTTCTCTATGTCTAGAAAAACTGCAACAGTGCCACTTCCTGCAGGAATTTCTTTGCAGAAATGCTCCATTACCATGGAACATTGGTGTACAATGCTATGTTCCTTCCTAAATCAGAACTGTTGTTCTATAATGATGTTATTGGCATGTAAAAACCCATTGAGATGGATGAGAATAACTCGCTCAAATACTTTGGCCAGGAGAGTGAGCAGTGTGATTAGCCTATAGCACTGTGGTTTGGTGTTATATTTACCAGCTTTTCTAGTATAATTACCTTAGCCACTTTCCAGGCCGTGGGAAAGTAGCACTGGTTCAGACAGGCTTTGATAATCTCAGTCAAAAATCTAATGGCTAGTGGAAGGAGATTTTTAATTTGGATAGGCGAAATGTTGTTATACCCTCAAATATTTTTGGATTGAAACCTACAGATGATATCAAAAATATCTCCTTCCGTTGTTTGTTGCAAATGCAATAAAGAAAATATACTACCTGAAAAAAAAGTGAAGCACCGAGAAGAAGTAGAGGAAACTAAATGAAACTGCACAGGTTGAAATGGTATGTGATATTATTTCATTAATTACAAAAAAGAGTCAAATTTACAAAGAACTAGGCAGTACCTCCCCAGGTAGCCTCCAACTCGTCACGATGGTCATCCAAGGTTATACTGAAACGCTGAATACAATGTCGTTGCACTATGTTCAGCGATGAATCTTACAATTATTTTCTAAAAAAAAAAAAAACATCGTAATTAACATTTGTCTTTGGAGTTAACTGAAGTTCATATTCAGCAGATGGAGTAGAAAATCCAGAAGTTGACACTTAAAAAGAGTTTAAAATTTTTTGTTACTTCAAAACCTGTTCAAGACATACCACAGACATTAGAAAAAATCTTAAATGTCCCTATTGACAGGAATTTTTCATGTGATAAAGATTATGTGATTGTAATAGAAGCACCAAGAAAGACTGATTGTTTAGATGAAAACCAGTGTTCAATCATTAACCAATGGAGACAAAATTTTACCTTTGTTGGTTGAAAACTTTTGCGAAAGTTATGGGAGAAATCCTAGCAATTTTAGTTGCACATATTGATATTTTAAGAGATAAGAATTTAGTTACAAATATTTATAATGCAGAAGAAAACTTTTTAATGATGAAGAGAAGACAGTTTGTGTTGTTAGCGTAGGTCACCTATTAGTTTTGAAAATAATTTATGTAATTAGAAACAAGAAATTAAGAATATGTTGCAAGAATTTAACAGACTATTGTTGCTCTATTAGACGTTGCTAGCTACTGACATTGTACAACGTAGAAAATTAACAGGGAATGCTGCACCAATTTATAAAAATAATATTATGGTATGCTATACAGCCAGAGACAACTGATTTTACTATCCAGCTACTTCGAGATAAGATAAAATTATTCAAACATCAAATTCTTCTTGAGCTCCATATATAACTTTGGTAAAAAAAAAAAAAAAAAAAAAAGCATAAAAATGTGTACAACTAAACTTAGATATTGTATGGCTTACCAAGCGCTAAATTACGTTACTGGTGTGTACCATTTCATTCAATTGCAGAAATCGTATAATATTTATGAAATTGTATTTTTTTGTAACAAAACCTAATATGAAATATAGGTATCACTAAATTAAATTTACCAAACAAAAAATTCCAGTAACAGCTTTAAATGCCACATCTGGCCATTTCGAATATTTTCATACTCCATGTGGCCACTTGTATCTAAAAATGCGCTGTGTTAACAGTTTATGGACGGAGTATAGCTGCAGGAAATTTATTTTCCTCAATCAAATATCTTGATAAAATAATTGTCTTATCAAAAAGATATCGAAGAACATATTGCAAGGCTAAGAAACGTATTTGAGCGCTTGTAGAAAGCAAATTTCACAAGAAAAAAAGTAATTCTGTAGTATCACAACTTTAATATTTTGACCACTTAATTTCCAAAGACGGAATAAAGCAGCATCATACTTAGTTAATAGCTGTTAAGGAATTTCCAAAACCTAATTTTGTCACAGAATTGCAATCATCCTTAGGCTTGGCGAATTACCATCGACAAATTGTGGAAAAAATATGCAAAGAAAGCAAAGCTACTTAATAAATTGTTAAGGAGAGGAGCTAATTTTGAGTGGTTATCTGATTGTGATAAAGCCAGGAATATCCTAAAAGAAGTATTAACAACAAAACCAATTTAAATCATTCCGATTTCTCAGAACCTTCTCTATCGAAGGAGTGTTATCTCAGATGGTTGATAACCAATTGAAGATTCACGACTGTACGTCGATCATAAATTAAATGCAATGTAAGCAAACAAAATTTTTAGCGGTTATATGGACTACTGTACGGCCGAAATTTCATTGTTGTAAAAGACCATTCCCAATAAATGGTTATTAAATTTGAAATTTCCATTAAAGAAGATAAATGCGATGGAGTTTGAAGCTATGTATCAGTGTCATATATTCCATAAACGTGGAAAGTCACATGGGTATACTGATTGACTTAATAGCGAAAACCATACTAGGCTTAAGTTTTAATCTTTTAGTTCTTCTTACTCTCTAAATTATTGCTCAAAATTAATTTGGTTGAAACCCACATATTCGGGAGATTAAATGTCGCTTCTGATAAGCAAGTCCATCAGGAAGCCACACTTCAATGTTTTCTGTAATTTTACCACTTTATTTTAATGCCAGTTAAAGTTATGTGATTTCAAGCTCACTAAAATAATGTCTTCATACATTTTGAGAAGTACATGTGCTACAGAATTAAATGTATGTTACAGAAACCAATAGATGAAGACATAGAAGCAGAATGACATAATATAAAAGAATGTGTCACAAAAATATCAGCTGAAGTGTTAGGGTGAAAAAAGCGTAAGAAGAAACAGGAAGGGTCTTAAGATGAAGAATGATGAAGTAAAAGAAGCATCTTAACAGAAATGGAAGGTATATTTGGAATTTATACAGAAGGGAACAAATGAGCCAAGAGAATATTATAAGCAAAAAAGAAATGAAATAAAACCATAGTAAGGAAAGCACATAGACAAAGATGGGATAATTCGTCAGTCAGTTGGAAAATACGTATATGAGCGCATAGACTATTCCTTTAAAATAAATAGGAGTTTGAACAGAATAGAAAGCGCCACTGCACACATTCGAGGAAATAGTTAAAACGCCACAAAAGCTTCTGGTTTAATTACAAATTGATGATACAAGAAGTTCCAATAATAGAAACAGAAGGATTAGATCACAAAAAGCAGAAAAATTAAATAAAGCTTTAAGAAAAACAAAAGCAGAAAAGTGGCTGGATCGAAAGGCTATGTTAGCTGCAAAATTATGACATAAGTATCGGCTTTTACATCTAAGAAATGTGTGCTTGTTTGAAGGTAAAATACGTGAAAGATGGCAAATAGCAACTATAATCTCTATCTTAAAGGAATGAGACAGACTGACATAAAAATACAATGCAATACAATACATTCATTTTGCATTGATCCCAGTATAAGAGACTGGCTCTGTGGGTTGTGGAAAGTTGTCAATTTACAGATAAACAGTTGTATAACAAAATAATAAGTACACCAGTAGATGTACAGTCATAGCATACATGGTACATTAATTATATAAACTACATTTACACAAGCTTATGGCAGTTATTTTCTAGATACCTTAGAAATAAATTCTTCGACAGAGTAGAAGAGTTGTCAATTAAAAATTCTTTTAATTTTTTCCTGAATTTATTCTTATCATCTGCTAGACATTTAATATGTTTAGGGAGCTTATTGAAGATATGTATCCCTGAATATTGGACCCATTTTTGAACAAATGACAATGACTTGTAATCCTTATGAGGATCATTTTTACTTCTAGTGCCATTTTACTATTTGTTTCAAACAAAGTATAATTTGTGAATACAAAGGACATTAATGTGTATATATACTCAGACGCTAATGTTAAAATCCCTAACTTCTTGAACAGCTCTCTACATGAAGTTCCATTGCTAACCTTAGAAGAAAACAACCAGCCCGAAAGAGACATCCACCACCAAGAGGTGAGGATTTTTGGTGGCCACAGTCCAAAACAATACACCCATAGTATCAACCTGCAATATTCAACATAGTGACAGGAGCACGTATAAAATAGGGTCAAATGAACTAGTTACAGTTCTCTATCAAAATGTGCAAGGTCTAAGTAATAAACTAAGTGAATATGAAGTGTTGTTAAATAACAGTTTGAATGATGTATCAGTTTTGTGTCTAAGTGAGCACTGGTTACAAGAATTTCAAACAAGTTCAGCTCACATTCCCAATTTTGAATTGGTAAGTAGTTTCTGCAGAGAAACCTACAAGTGTGGTGGGACATGTATATATGTTAAACCTAATTTGAAGTCAAAGGAAATAAGACTGAAAAGTGCAAAATGTCTTGAAAAAGATTTTGAATACTCTGCATGTGTACTTATTGAATGTAAAATTACTATTGTGTGTATATATCGATCACCATCTGGCAACTTTACAGTGTTCCTAGAAAACATGGAAGATCTTCTAAGTGAACTAAAAAATCAAACAAACCATATAATATTAGTTGGGGACTTTAATGTTGATTTTAATGGTAATTGTGTTAGAAAGCAACTGCTAATAAATTTGCTGATGTCTTATAATATGTATAAAACTGTGTATGATGCCACTAGGTATGGTAACGGGAGTGAGTCTGCAATTGACCAAATATTTATCAACAAGGAAATATGTAACTATAACATCACAACAATAGATATGGGTTTCTCTGATCATCTGGCTATTAAATTATCTGTAAAGAACATATTCACCAAACCTTGCAGGACTGGTGAAAAGTATGTGCAGAGGAGGTCCTTTAATGATGATAATATTGTGACTTTCAACTACATGCTTCAAAATATGAAGTGGGGGGAAGGAATGCATAATAGTATAGATGATAAGTTCAATTGTTTTATGTCTAATTATAAGTATTGCTTTGAAGTTGCATTCCCATTAAAAAGAGTTAGAATTACAAGCAATCCAATCACGTGGATAACCCAGGGCATTAAAAATTCTGCAGAAAATCTTAGAATTTTAAACAAATTAGCCAAACAAAATAAAAATTTAAAGTCACATGTAAAATGTTATAGAAAAATTTTCAAAAAAGTAATATTAGCAGCAAAAAAGCAGACAAATGATACATATATTTCCAAGAGCTCAAATAAAATTAAATCCATTTGGAAAATTATAAATAAAAGCACAGGCAATTTTAAAGCAAAAACTAATTCATATGTTATAAAAAGTGAAGGAAAAATTATTCAGGACCCAAAAAAGATTGCAGATATTTTCAGTAAACACTACACAAACATAGCAAAAAATTTCACCAATGAGATGTGCAGTAGAAATGGTAATATAAATGTCCCCATGAATGAAAAAACTATGTTTCTATATCCAGTTACTATAACTGAAGTAGAAAATGCTATTTCTAAATTAAAAAATAAAATGTCCTGCAATATTGATGGGATCCCAGATAAAATCATTAAACACAGCTCAGGATCCATTGTTTCCCACCTTACAGATATTATTAATGATTCCTTTAGTGCAGGAATATTCCCAACAGAACTAAAGTATTCAACAGTAACACCACTTTACAAAAAGGATGACAAATATAACATAAAGAACTACAGACCTGTGTCTATACTGCCTGGCTTTTCAAAAATAATTGAAAGAGTAATGTATGAAAGGCTCACTGATTTTCTCACTAGAAACAAAATTCTAAGCAATTCACAACATGGGTTTAGGAAAAATAGGTCCACAGAAACCGCCATTTACAATTTTCTGAATACTGTTCTCAATGCAGTGGATAAGGGTGAAATAAACAGTGGGTTATTCTTAGACCTGTCCAAGGCCTTTGATCTTATTAGACATGACCTCTTATTAATAAAATTGTACAGATATGGTATTCGTGGCAAAGCATATGATTGGTTTAAATCATATCTCTCCAACAGGTACCAGAGAGTAAAAGTATGTCATGATGGTAAAGAATATTTTTCAGAGTATCAGAAAGTTGACCACGGAGTACCACAAGGCTCAGTCTTAGGACCCTTACTATTTCTTATATATATAAATGATTTACCAAATCATTTATTAACAGCTGATGAGGTATTGTTTGCAGACGACACTAATATTTTTATAAAAGGGCAGGATGAAGTTGACCTACAGCAGAAAATTACTGCAACAACAAAAGAAGTAGAAAAGTGGTTCCATGATAATTGCTTGATTGTAAATCATGAAAAGACAGTATGGATTAGTTTCACTCATATAATAAACAAAAATAACAGTAATAATTTAGTGAGGATAGGAGATACCTATATAAAACAAGTACATGACACAAAATTTTTAGGAATATGGTTGAATGAACATTTAAAGTGGGATAAACATGTTGAATCACTGAATAAGAAGTTAAGCAAATGTTGTTATATTTTAAGAATGCTTAAAGATTGCTGCTCTTTGAAAACAATGTTGTGTGCCTACTATTCATATATGCATAGCTTATTAAGATATGGTATAATTTTTTGGGGAAATTCAACACATGCAAAACAGGCATTCATACTTCAAAAGAGAGCTATAAGAATCATGAGAGGTATGAAACGTAGAGAATCCTGCAGGGATATTTTTAAAGAACTAAAAATACTGACTCTACCATGTATATACTTATTTGAGTGTATCTGCTTCCTGAAATCACATCACGAATATGCAGCGCTAAATAATGAAATACATAAACACGAAACAAGGAATAGGAATAATTTTCATTTAGAGTGGCACAAGAAAGCTCTATACCAAAATAGTGTACTCTACCAGCCTAAAATTCTTTACAACTCTCTTCCTGAAAACATAAAGCAAATATCAAATTTACATAATTTTAAATATAAGCTAAAAATTTTTTTATTAGTCAATAGCTTCTATAGTGTCAATGAATATATGAACCATCGAGAAATGAACAAACATGATTAAATTATTTTGTATTGTAACATGTAAAACATTGAAATATTAATTTATCTTCAGTTGAACATATGTATTTCATATGCTGCTTGTATTGACTGTGCAATTTTAAGTATGATAATTATAATAATGATATGTAATCCTGTATTGTGTGAAAAAATTATATTGTAATTACTGATGACTTGTCCTATGTCATAAATTATGACTTCATGGATCAAATAAAATTCAATTCAATTCAATTCAACCTCACACATAATTCTTATTACATGCTTTTGGGCTCTGAACACTTTGTCTCTATGGGAAGAATTGCCCCAGAATATTATTCCATATGACAATAAGGAGTGAAAATAAGCAAAATAAACTAGCTGCCTCATACGGAGATCACCTACAGCTGAAATTGTACGAATTGCAAACATGGCTGCACCCAATCGCTTTAATAAGTCAGAAACATGTACTTCCCAATTTAAATTGTGATCAATATACAAACCTAGAAATTTCACACTCTCTACCTCTTGAATAGACTGGTCTGCAAATTTTATGTCTATATCTGGTGTTAATCTTTGTGATGTACTGAATTGCATATACTGAGTTTTATCAAAGTTTAAAGACAAGCCATTAGCTGTAAACCGTTTATTAATCAGTTCAAAGACATAATATAAATAAATTCTGTAGATAAATCTGGAGTATTTTTAATTCACATGTTTGTGTCATCTGCAAATTGGACAAATTTTGAATTTTTACATGAAACACAGGGTAGATCATCTATATATATTAAAACAATAGTGGCCCCAATATAAAACCCTGAGGTACTCCACCTCTGATTAATTTCCAATCTCAAAACAGTTGATAAAATTCACCGATTTGTAATTTTATTCTTTCACAACTCAAATTAGCTTCCATGGGGACAATAAAATTGTAAAATTTAGTTAAAGAACTTTCAAAGTTCACTCACATTGTATAGTTTGATTTGTTTTAGAAGAAAATGTACATATAGAACAAAGCGTTTAAAAAGATTTGTAAAGAGTCATCTGCTTTAGTTGAAGAAAGCATAATTAGGAGAAATTATTTTACCATTCTGTTTTGCGATTTGATCATCAATGTTAAATCATTGCCTTCTAGGGCAGAGATGAAGAGATTTCATTTAGATCGATTTTATAAAATCTTTGATGGTTTCATTTTTGTTTTGATTAGAGTTCTGTCTTTGTTGACAAGAGATAGCAGACAAGCTGTGCAAAGTATATCTTTGAACGAAGATTTAGGTGTTTAGTGTTTATATTAAAAAATAAATAAAGGTAAGAAGATGTTACTGATTTCGAAAGTTCCTAGTGCTTGTCGTATGCTTTTCTTACCTCGTAGTGTCCGTGAGATAAGGGAAGTAAGGTGCGGAATCGCTTACCGTTATCTTAGTAATAAAATGATTCAGCAAACTCCCACTAATACTGAACGTAAGGTGGGCCACAAAACTTTGAAGTGTTCTAGTAGAGCATTAGTGCGCTTATGAATTTTTAACTTGTAACAGTCTTATTAAGTATCTTTAGAGTATTGTAATTTATTTAAAGTAGATTCATTCATGTTTTAGGTCTGTGATTCAATACGGCAGGCTGTAATGAAAACTCCAGAAATGAGATTCAACTACCCCGTTGTTAGAAGAGATGAAACAGTTATTGACGATTATCATGGAAACAAGGTTAGTGTTATAGTCGACTAATCTTCTGTTTGCAAATCTGTCATGTCATACACTTTCAGTTTATCTGTAACGACGGACTCATTTCCGTCAACAGAGCAGTAGATATAAAGTTATTGACATGTAGTATTTGCTGTTTATAAAAGTCATTCTAAATCCTTAATTTGGATATTTGGTTTAATTCTAGATGGGGATACCGCTGCCTCGCGACTGTTAACGTGACGTTATCGTGACGTCGCGTTCACGTACAGTCATCCGCGTAAAAACATATATTGTGACCTCGCTACGCTCGAAGGTGGAACAGATGCAGGCGGCCGCTGGTAAGCGGCCGCAGATGTCCGATAACACAACCAGATGTTCAATGTTTGAGGTGAAGCTCGCATTTCATCAGAGAAATATTAGAAAATATTGCTATGATGATGAAATGTGAGCTTCACCTCAAACATTAAACATCCGGTTGTGTTATCGGACATCTGCGGCCGCTTACCGGCGGCCGCCTGCATCTGATCCACCTTCGGAATATCAGTTTATGTTGATATTGTACAGCTTTAAATTATTATGACCGAGCATAGCAAGGTCACAATATATGTTTTTACGCGGATGACTGTACGTGAACACGGACGTCACGTTAACAGTCGCGAGCCAGCGGTATCCCCATCTAGAATTAAACCGGATATTTCCCTACAGTTAAAAGTTTAGAAGGGATAAGCCTCTTATAGTCCATGGGCTATATTTTGTTACTCTAGCCGACAGAGTGTCGCAAAAAGTTTATCATAACTTCTTTTGGTTGTGTCAGGCAGCTCATTCTGTAATAAAACACTTTCGTTTTAACGCACAATAAAAATGCAACATTTTCTTTTTCTTTATTCAACCACAGAGATTATACATTTCCCTAGACAGCGTTGAGACTAAAACTAAGACAATTTTTTTGATATCATTTTTAACACCTCCACTATATCAAAATAAGTGACAGCCTCATACAGCATTACACAACATTGCTTAATATTCCTATTTTGTAATGTTTGGAGGCACACGGAACTTTAGTGAGCAAGTCATCTGGCATTTCAGCTGTTTGTATCTATTCAAGTTTAATGCCTTTATTTAATACAGCAGCATCTCGGACAAAATGGTAATGAACATCAATAAGTTTAAGCCCCTTGTGCATTTACTGATTAGTTGTAAGCTTCAATGCACTCTATCACTAAAGATAGTAATTGTACCTACACAAATTGCCCATGATTTCAAATAAGAGATTTCTTAAATATACGGTCTCTCGTGAAGCATCTGACAAAGAAATATAGTCTGCTTAGGTGCTTGACAGAGCTATGGTTTTTTGTTTTCTACTTTCCCTTGATATAGCAGAACCAGACATTACAAAACAGAAACCTGTATAAGACCATCAGTCTATGCTGTTAACTAGTTGCTCAGTCAGCTTCTACAAATCCTTCCAATTCTACCTTCTCATTAGAATATTTCAGGCAATATTGCTATGCACATCTGATTAACAATTGTTAAATTGACTGAGGTAACTAATGGAATAAGTAATATCAGGCCTAGTCATTACACACAGATACATTAGAATGCCTGTTAGTTTTTGATAAGGTAAACTAGAATCACAATTAGTGATCTTTTCTGTTGTTAACGTGCATTCCATGGGAGTATCTAAAGATTTCCAATTGAACATATCAAATTTCATCAGCATCTGATCTGTATAGCAAAGAAAATAAAGTTTAGGTAGATGCACCACACTGATTTGAATTTATATATTTAAATTGTACACTGTGATACACTATAGGTTTTCTGTTCAAACACATATATTGAATCTACAAATCATCTTGATAAGACAATTACAACTTCCTTCTTCACATACTTAGTTTACTTTACAAACTGTGAGCGAGAGTGATGTATGACAGAGAGAGACAGAGAGAGAGAAATAGAACATAGTATGGGCTTACATCATGAACCCTGCGCGGAGCAAAATCGTAAACATCCACTGTGTAGCACTGGGCCAAAGCTGGTCAAGACTGAGGACACAATGGTCTTCTTGGGGTTTTAAGTAGCACCCCGGCTAACGGTACGCGGTATACTGGGAGGGGAGCTACCATCTTTGACTTCTTGTTTCCCCATTGGCGTAAGTAATTCCTCTGCCTTGTGGCAGACAGCACAGGGTCGGGACCTTTAATGTTCGTAGGGTGGTACTGCAGCGTGCTGACTTGCGCACCAAACTATGGACGGGAGCAGAGTGCCTGAACTTCTTCAGCATGGCTTTACCGCCATGACAGTAGTCTGTAGCCACTTGAAAATCTTAACATAAAATCTTTCCGCCTCACTTTCACTACCATAAATAAAATTCGTTAATACTATTCTTATTCTAATTAAATACTAGCCCTTAAAGTTCCTAATTATAATTTAGATACGTCTTGTGGCATCACAGTAATTAGACCCACCTTAGAAGGAATTGTTGTTTTGTTATGAAAATTTGTACACATTTTCTTTGAGAGATTTGTTTTAAGAACATTTGTATATTATAACCATCAAATATAAACTAACTGAAGAAAATTGTTTGATTTGGGCAATTCTTTGTCAAGTTATTATGCAAGAAATATGTATTACTAGCTGGTACCCACAACTTCGCTCGTGTTTGTAAAAGAATTTAGATTGACAGCTACCGACATCTAACTACCATAGTGCACGATGGGAGACTCGATGCTATTACCACACACAAACGCCAGCCATCTGCGCTATGTAGTTCAGGCAGCAAAGTAAAACATACAGACACACGTCTTTGGTCGAAATACGAAAATATCGTTGATCAGAAAATTTCAATCACCATACCTCCCACACTATCGCAGTTACCGAAATTCGGCCAATTTTGTTATTGACGGGTGACTCTGTGCTGCTACCACATACGAACACCAGTGATATGCGCTAGATAGTTTTGGTTGAAAAGTGATACACCATGACACATACGTTTTTGGTAGAAATGTGAAAGTGCCACATGTTGACCATTTTCAACCACCATATCTCCAACACCCCCATGACTACTGACATGTAACCACCATAGTACACGATAGGAGACACAATACAACTACGATGCACAAACACCAATGGTCTATGCTACGTAGTTGCGACAGCAGAGTGACATATACGGAGACACATGTCTTTGGTCGAAATACGAAAATATCCTTGATCGGCCAATTTCAACCACCATATCTACGACAGTTACCGAAATTCAGCCAACGTTGTTATCGACGGGTGACACTGTGCTATTACCACATACAAACACCAGTGATCTACGCCAGATAGTTTTGGCTGAAAAGTGATACACCATGACACATACGTTTTTGATAGAAATATGAAAGTGCTGCAGGTCGACCACTTTCAACCACCATATCTCCCACATCCCCATAGCTACTGACATCTAACCGCCATAGTACATGATAGGAGACATGATACCACTGCCACACACAAACACCAATGGTCTGTGCTATGTACTTGTGGCAGCAGACTGAAATATATGGCGACACATGTCTTTGGCCGAAATACGAAAATATCCTTGATCGGCCAATTTCAACCACCATATCTCCCATACTACCGCAATTAGCGAAATTCGACCAATGTTGTTATCAACGGGTAACTCTGTGCTACTACCACATACAAACACCAGTGGTCTGCGCTAGATAGTTTTGGCTGAAAAGTGGTACACCATGACACATACGTTTTGCAGTTTACTGTACAGCAAAACAGCAGCTTACCTTGCATTACAAAAAAGCCACCAGGTTTTGATTTACCTCGTAAAACTTGGTCCACACTCAACAGAATCAGAACTCGGCATGGCAGATGCGCACACTCCCTGTACACGTGGGGCAAGCAACCATCCCCCTTATGCGAATGCGGAGAGATTCAGACTATTGTTCATATTATTGAAGAGTGTCCTATAAGATCTTACAATGGTGATCCTGTGGACTTCCTGCTGGTAACTCAGGAATCAATAAACTATATTAATAAACTAGATATAAGAATTTAATCTTGTAATGTTGTATTGTATATATTTTATCTATGTTCTGAATTGCCATACGATAAATAAATAAAATAATGGTAGAAATATGAAAGTGCTGCAGGTCGACCACTTTCAACCACCATATCTCCCACTCCCCCATAGCTACTAACATCTAACCATCATAGTACATAATAGGAGACATGGTAACAGTACCACACACAAACACCAGTGGTCTATGCTAAGTAGTTGTGGCAGCAGAGTGACATATACGGAGACACATCTCTTTGGTCGAAATACGAAAATGCTCTGCATTGACTACTTTTAACCATCATATCTCCCATATCGCACAGCTATCGACATTCGGCCAATGTTGTGCACGACAGGGAACTCCATGCTATTTCCACACACAAAGACCAGTGATCTGTGATTGGTAGTGGTGGTTGAAAACTGAAATATAGGAAAACATACGTCTATTTTTATACATATATATATGATTACTTGTTTGTGTTTGTATATGTAGCTGTTTGTCAGACTTTATTTTTCAAGTAAAAATTACATTTCGCATCCATATGACTTGTAGGAAAGAAGTATAGTTATTCCAACTGTAATTTATTTACTCCCAGACTCACCTGTAAATCTTTATATTTGGATCAAAAGTAGAATTAAGCTCAGTTTTAAGGATGGCATTATCTGATTGTGTCTCAGCTACAAGGTTTTTGTTGTTTGATTTTATCTTGGACCTAGGTCCTTGAATTTGACATCAAAATTGAATTGAACTTAGAATAAGGATTATCGGTATAAATAACAAATGATGGTGAAAATGACCCATCACTCACAAAAGTTGGGGGCTGTTACAAGTGAAAAACATATGAGATGAACAAAAACATACATATTATTTTGGTTTAAAACCTTAATCATGCAATGAGGCATTCAGTTTGGGAAGTGTGCGCACATTCAAGTTTATCCCATGACTGGTTAGGTAGTGGCAGAAGGGGTGGGGAAGGAGACACTGGGGGTGAACTGTTAAGAAGTGAACTTTTGGGGTTAATTCTAGATCACGATACTGCTACTACTACATTATGCCGCGCGGACAACGACGAAAAATCTTCCGCCAGTGTTGTTTATGACTTCACTCTGTTGCCGGGTATGATGCACACACTGTGCGGGCAGCTACAAATGTTACTAACAGGATATGCATGGAAAGTAGGTTTCTTTCCTCGGGTGGGACCAAACAAATTACCACATTTATATTAATTTTTATGATGAGAATTAAAATCTAGAGCTAAACTCTTCTATATATATCTATATCCAGATACCCAAAATTATACGCATAGCTACAGGTATCTGCAGTTGAAGCAGCAGATTTCATTTGCCAAAAATAAAACATAAAAAACTATATTCTGTATTCTTGACATTTCAACTTATCTCTGTTGCAAAAAGTCACAATAAATTAATGATAGGAAAATATTTTCCATGACTTAATAATCAATACGTATTGCAATGTTGAATTGATAGAGATCAAGTGCTTGCGCTGTATACAAATACCAAATTTGCAAAAAAATTCTCCAGGTCCAGGCCGTATTTCAACCTAACCTCAACCGCAAGGAAGAAAACAAAGCAGTTTAGGTTATTATGATCTCTGTTACATTATTGAGAAATATACATCAGAAAACCATTCAGCATAATTTTGGATAATGATACCACTAAAGTTGAAAACTATTATTGTTAACCATAAATAATTATGGATATATTGATTTGGTTTGTTTCTACCTGATAAAATCTGTACATTAGGGTGTCCCTTATTTTTCAAAGTCAAAATTTTGTTACTCATATGTCTGCATTTTTTTCATTTACTCTAAAACACTCACAAATGCCATTCTGAGAACTGCAACTCGTGCCGACTTGTACCGACTCATCTTCATGTAATTTACGCAAGTGTAGTGGCGCACGCCCACGTTATTGTTATTACAGTCCTTGAAGAGATATCACATATTTTTCTGTTCCAATAGATGGCTTTAGCATTACGAAGTGCCAGAAAGAGAATATTTTTTAATATGAGAAGCAAACAACCAATGTGTGGGAGTGCTATTAGTTTTATTTTTTAATATACGCGAAGGCAAATTGACTATAAGTGAAAGCCACAATGTCACTGTACGGGAATGCATTATATTCTGGAGAATATTATCGAGATAGTTCAAAAAGAACGCAAGCAAATCTCTGGTTCTTTGTCAGCGAATGGATAAGGATTTCAAAGTTAACTGGATAATGTTTATGATATTGCTCACGCTTAAGCCCTTGAAAGGATGTAAACAAAGGAGTGTAAAATCTTCTTGCAACAACAGAGAGAGCCGGGGAGGCCAGGTTGCTTGGTGTGTGTAGAAAACTAGCTGAAAAAGAAGAAAGGGTAAAACAACTGAAAATAAATGAATAGAAAAATACTTATATATACACAGTTCAGTCGCATTAATGTGGCCACCACCTACTTTCGACGTCAACGTGAAATAACCAATCACAGAAGACAGGTGGCAGCACATTACAGTGGAGTGTATATAAATGATGTCCTAGGGCATCGGAAAGCATTTCAATCGTTCGCGTAATGCAGAAACGTAGTGATTTATCTGACGTCCAAAAGAACATGATTATTGGCTTTCAGGCCAAGGGTGGAAGCATTTCGGAAACGGCTAATTTTGTGAACTGTTCACATGCCGCCATGGTGATAGTGTATCGTGCATGGCAGAATGGTACTATTCAAAATCAGCGGCGTGGAACATGTGGTGCACCATGGGCTATAGATGACAGAGGCGAACAAATGTTACGGAGATGCATTCGGACAAATAGACGTGCAACTGTTGAGCAACTGACCACCCAGATGAACCAAGGGGCTACCAAGAGTGTATCCTCAACAACGGTTCAGCGAACGTTGCTGCGCATGGGCCTCCGCAGCAGACGCCTGGTTAATGCACCTATGCTGACTGCTGTTCATCGGCAATGAAGGCTGGAATTTGCACGCCAGTACCGCAACTGGACGTCCACAGAGTGGCAACTGGTGGCTTTTTCCGATGAATCACATTTTATGCTCCATCGGACAGATGGACGTTGGCGCATATGGTGTGAAACGTCTGAAAGCAAACAACTTGCGACAATTGCTGGAAGGATCCAGGGTGGAGGAGGGAGCATTATGGTTTGGGGAATGTTTTCCTGGTATTCACTGGGTGAACTCATCATTGTGGAAGGCATGATGGATCAGCACAAGTACGTATCTGTCCTTGCAATCCATGTCCACCCCTACATGCAAATAATTTTTCCTCAGAATGACGGCATCTACCAGCAGGACAATGTGAGTTGTCATACAGCTCACAGTGTATGTGCGTGGTTCGAAGAGCACCAGGATGAGTTTACCTTACTCCCCTGGCCAGCAAACTTGCCAGATTTAAACCCAATCGAGAATCTGTGGGACCACCTCGATCGGGTTGTTCGCGTCATGGATCCTCAACCGCGTAATCTAGCGCAGCTGGCCACAGCACTGGAGTCGGCATGGCTCACCATCCTAATGAACACCTTCAGAAACCTAATTGACCCTCTTCCTGCACGCCTCGCATTAGTCTGCTCTGCTAAAGGTGGTTAGTCTGGTTTTTGAGAGGTGGTCACATTAATGTGACTGGACTGTGTATGTTGTCCAGCAAGTAGTCAAGTTCTTCAGCGCCCTATGTTTTGTTGATGCTATCTGAACAACTCCATGATACATTTGTTAGTTCCGGAGACATCAGGAAGAACATTAAACAAACCCACCCGAAATAATACAATTAGGAACTACTGTGTAATGCAGAAGAAAATACCTGTATATCTTTACTCCTGCGTTGGATAGATGTCAGTTAAGTTTAAGAGATTCGGTTTACATTCTTCAAGTTATCGTGGAGGCCCTTAGACTTAGCATTAACGATTTTTAAAAAATAAGTCTTCCATTCAACGAATCAGGACACAAACAAGGAAGGAATGAGCAGAAGCTATAATAACTGATTTTAAAATGGTGTGTGCCAAGTATTGACTATTCAGTGGAAAGGCGAGTTGTTGCCTGGTCCAGGCGTAAGAAATTCCAAAGAAGAGTGACTGCTAATCTATCTCAAAATTACATTTCGTAATAGGGAACTACTTCTTGTGATACAGACCAAGGTGAAGTCGTTCTGAATGCTCTGAGTAAGTGGTAAAGTGCTGATGAGCTGTGACACAATTGCATCTAACATAGGTCATCTCAATGGTGCCTGGGCACTTCTGGAGCAAATGTTAGAAAGAAAGTTGATACTTTTTTGCATGACTTCATCAAATATATATAAGTACTCTGAAAAAAATATTTCAATTACACACAAATTGAGTAGTTGTTACATTTCTATTTGGCTGAATTAAAACAAAAATCCTTCATGAGAGATGACTGCAGAGAACTAATTGAGCTATGAGTTATATTTTTGGATGGAGTGAGGGGCAAAGAACTGAAAATAAGGCATCCTTGTGCAGTGCATCAAGTGTCATATTTGGCAAGAGTCACTTATTCGATCAAGATAGTTTCCTAAGTTTTCAACCTAAACTGAACAAGGAATACAAAATGGTACGTAATTTAGAAAAGGAGAGTACATTTTTCTTTTTAGAAAGGTACACCCCTTTGATGGCAGAAATATCCTGCTCTACTTTGTATGGTAAGCAAAATTAGCTGTCTGTATTTATATTGTGTTTTATTTTGTATCTTTTTCAACTTGATCAATGCTTGCCTACATTTCATTTTAGGAAAAACCACAGTGAATTTATATCCGCGAAGAGCAAACATTTGTTTTTTTGGACGAAAATTGAACGCAGTGTTCTTCAAAAAGAAACAGGCTAAAAGAAAGGTATTTTATCTGAATGACACAGCTGAAAGAACTGTAAAATTGTTCATGAGTTTCATGGTTTAATTACAGCGGATGAAATGAGTGAGATGGTGTAATGGTTAGCGTTCTAGCCTTGCATTCGGGAGGACGGGGGTTCGAATCCCCGTCCGGGCATCCAGATTTGGGTTTTCCATAGTTCCCCAAATCACTCCAGGTAAATGGTGGGATGCTTCCTTCAAAAGGCCATGGCCGAATTCCTTTCCATTCCTTGCCTCCCATCCTTTCCTGTCTCTAAAAACCTCGCTGTTAAGAGACGTTAACAGTTAAAAAAAAAAAAAAAATACACCGGATGAAGAACGAAAACAATTTTTTTGCAAAAACACCGAAAATTGTACCCGCACCGTAAAAAATAGATCCTAAATATAATATCCCTCTTAATTTTAAAACTTTTATGTTACTAAAAAAAATGAAGTATTATTTTTGTTGTCTGGAGTTTATAGTTAATATAGAATTATACAAAATTTTAATGATTTAGTCACATATCAAGCGATAGTCAAAATAAACATTTTTCGTAAACTTTCGGGTCAACTCGGTATGGGTTAACGTCATTGTGGGAGGATAAAATTTTGTATGTAAGTAAGGTACAGTGATTTAAAAGAATTAGGGGGTATGGGTTTAAATTTTTTTAAAAAAAATTTTTTTGCTCTTAAAGAGACACCCTGCTGTACATGTAATAATGTAAATGACATTTGTTGCTGCTAGAGTGTTGATATGTCAAACCTCAAAACAAAGATGTCATAAGTAATAGGACAATTTGCGTTTACATACATGTCTGTGTGGCAGAAAGTAGTGGTTGTGGTATCACGATATAGGATTAACCAAACTATCGATAAGACAGGAAAGACCAAAAAGATTTATATATTGCAGGTGATTGTAAAATGTATATATATAACAAAAGGGTGCAGTGTGTGTAAGCAAATAAAATTTGGAAGAAATATGTTAAAATTATTGCTAGTTAAATGATAGGATTTTATCGGCTTCCGTCCTATGTCAAAGACACCCCACAGTTCTTTGATCATCTATTCACAGTCCACACACCTTTACTCCCAGACTCTTCCTTGTCTCAATTGATGTAGCTTCCCTGTATGCAAATATTCCCCCCACTCAGGGACTCAGTCCTGCTGAACACTTCCTAGATCTGCAACCCATCATCTCCCCCACAGCCTTCCAAGTATGTACTTCTTTTCCTCCTTGGCTTGCCTAATTCTCTCCAAAAACTTCTTCACCTTCAGTTCCAAAGTAGATCAAAAGATCTACATCACTGCCATGGCCCAATCCTTTGCCAACCTATTCCTCGGTAGTCTGGAGAAACGTTTTCTGAACCACACCCTGTCTAAACCCACCGTGTGATTCAGATACATAGATATTTATGATCTGGATCCACTGTGAAAACCATCTCCTAGAATTTCTCTTAACAACAGCCATTCCATTAATTTCACCTGGACCTACTCCTACATGAACATCACATTCCTTGATGTGGACATCACGCTTAGACAGGGTGCCCTTCACACCTCTGTCCACATCAAACCCACACTAATTTGCAGCAATATCCTCACTTTAACAGTTATCATCCATTCCATACCAATTGTTCCCTCTCTTACAGTCTTGCCATCCTTGGCACACACACACGCATCTGTTCTGATGCTGGTGAATCCCTATCTCAGATCTTGTGACAGGGACATGACTTGCTTTGCTCCTTTCCAGAAATGTATGCTCTTCTACAAAACATTCTACCCACTGTCCTTCGTTCATCCTTTAGCAGACTGTCTAATCTCAAAAAACATCTTGGTCCATATATACCCTCCATCAGTATCTCCAAAAACACCATATGGATCTTTTTCATGCAATAGACATCACTGCAAAACCTGCAGCATACATCTACCAACTACAACATATTTAAACCCTACTGCAGGGGAAACCTTCCTCATCATTGGGCATGCCACATGCTCTACAACACACATCATGTACCAGATAACATTCCGCCACTGTGCTAGTTCCTGTATAGGCCTCACTACACAGCAACTCTGTAAGAATGAATGACCACTGAAAAACAGTCTACACACGCAACTTATACCTTCCAAAACAAGAACTTGTCAACTACCACAATTCTAACAACTTCAATGACTGCTGCACTGTGAGAGTAATCAGAGTCTTCCTGAAAACCACTGCCATATCAGAATTTCGGAGATGGGAACTTGCATACTGAAGTATCCTTTATATCAGACACTCCCCTCCCCCCACCCCTTCTCCGGCCTCAGCTGTCAATAAAATCCTACCATTTGCCCTATCACTCATTATTATTATTAGTATTATCATTTAACCAGCAATAATTTTAATAAATTTCTTCCAAATTTATACTGTACCCTTTTGTTATATATATTAATTTTACCACTGCTTGCAATATATATATCACCTTAGTCACCTCTTCCCCCACTCTGTCCTGGTACCTAGCCAGTAATGTGGTAATCTTCGGCGTGTACACACATCCCAAACCGAATGGCTCATTCCCTATTGCATGAATAAGGTTTTCAACAGAAATATTGTATATGTTTTTGTTTCTGTCATATGTTATTGACTCATCGCAGCCCTCAACTTGGTGAGTGATGGGTTATTTTCCATAGTCTTTATTATTTATGATAACTAAAAGCTGTTTCCTTTTTCCTTAGTATCGATAAGGATTCTGAGATTGAGAATTTATCTCAATTGATAAGTATAAACAAATCTGTACTACTAGTCCCAGTTTCACCCTTTATGATCTGAGAAAAATCAATGCAAGTATAATAGATAAACTTGATTGAAACTTGAATTTATTCCACTAGCCAATCATAGAAAAATGTTTTCTCAACATGCAATATTATTTCATAAATACATATTTTGCATTTGTCAACAAGCACTTGGAATGAAGTCATCAATCATAACAAATTAAATAAGAGAAAAATTGTGTTTGCTTGATTTTTTTCCTGGAACATTTCTACAAACGAACAATGAAACAAAAGAAATATGAAAGAAAAAGAGGGAGATGTTAAAGAAAATTCATTTAGTTCCTGTATAGTAATGTCTGTCCCACGTTGTCTTGATTCTCCGCACCACTATTGGGTCGTTTGGCCACTTCCCACTGTAAATTTCTCTACCTACCTCTCTCATTCAGTTTTGTATTTCTTAATTTCCTCTTTTATGGACTGCTGTTGTACTCGCCCAGTATGGAATCTCTCTCTTGCTGTTTTTACATATTGTTAGTCTTGTCGACTGCACTGTTGAGCACTTGTCCAACCTTCATCCACTTGGAAGTGTTCATGGAAATGAAAAATTCTTCATTATGTTAGTTTCTACTACTCATTTCTGACCACACTGTCATGAGTAATTATATTGTGTCTCTTCTACCATAGTATCAGTATAATTGGTCCTGTAAATAATTTAGTAATTTCTCCACTATTCCTGCTCTAGATACCAAAATAGAGTAACACTTATCGATAAATCAAGTATGTTCTTGAAAGTCAGAAGCCTCCAGACTGGTTGATACAGTGGCTGACCAGAAAACTATTGGAAAGATATGGTTTATTATTTGACACAATCACCAAGTAGAATTTAGAAATTCTGGTGAAGCGAAAAGGATGTGAAGAATTGTCCGGTAGGAGAAACAAAGTCATTGTTCACAGGTTCACTTGAACAAAATCTGCCCTTGTTTATTTCTCCACAATTTGTAGCACCTGCAGGGCACCATCCAACATATCTTATTTGTCTATGAAGTTATAAATTTCTTAACATTAAATGCAACTGCTAGTAGTGTAAACATAGCACAAAACTCAAAGACAAAAATTACTTAACAACCATGTCTGTCCACACTCTCTAAAGAATACTTTTATTTCATCCACACAGATACACGGCCATCCTTCAGTATTCTTGCAGTTAGTTGGATCATCAACTTTCCACGTATTCACATCACAGTGACACAGGTATAAGTGTGAATGAAAAATAAATTCTACCCAACACTCACCAAAGATGAAGGGAGAAGGGCAGCAGCAACACGAAAAAATATAAAAAACACACAAGAAAACAATATTTTAGGGTTAACCATTTATTAGGAGGAAAGAAACATGTGGCCGAGCTCGCTCAAGCCTCGTTGACAGTGTTTATTTCTTCTTGATAAAATATTAACCCCAAAATATTGTGTTTTTGCGTGTTTGTATATTTTCTCATGTTGCTGCTGCCCTCCTCCATCTTTGGTGAGTGTTGGGTATAATTTATCTTTTCTTTCCACGTAAATATCGCCTCATGACAGTTCATTCTCTCCATCGTTACTGACACAGGAATAAGGAGTATGTTAGTCACATGTGTTAACTCTCCCCCTCACACCCGGCACAGAAATGAACCGAAATACTGTAGACTCATAGGCACGAAATTTTGCCACCTTCCCAGTGCATAGGCAAGCTTTTACCGACTGTTCCAGTGATTCAATTATCGCGAGAGTTATTTACTTAATAGGGCTTAGATAATGAAAATCTTAAAGTATGAGTTATTTTGGGGTTGTTGAGATCCTTTTTTGGAATTTATATACAATTTCATAAATTTTAAATAATAGAGCTTAATGGCAGATTTTGAGAACATGGCTTCAAATAAGTTTTAAAAATCCTGGACAGTAAGTTGATGGGACCAATGAGCTGATGGCTAAATTATTAACATAGTTCTGTGGGAAAACTTCAAATATAAATTTTTAAACAAGTAAACGCTGGGAAAGAGATTAGTTATTCTAATAAATTAAAGGGCAATATCTTGTACCATTTGTGTAATCTGGCAAGTCTAAAGTAGTAGTTTTAATAGAATAAATTGTTTTGACAATACTTCAAGCTATGCTATTCTGGTGTAGGCTTTAAGAACCTCCCATTTTGGGATTTTCAGCAGATTGTGCCAGTTTGTTGTTAAAGTAGGATCACATCAATTTCACTCACATTTCGGTACAAAATTTAGTCAGAAAGTGTTAATTAGTTCAAAGTATCTTGCACTTTTTTGGAGTATTTCTGAGGGTCACATTCCTGTTTCAGAATATTTTTTGGACACTTGACCAATTTTACAACATTATTGAGTTGTCTGACTGTGTTGGACTGATTACTGGAGTGAATTGGAAGTATGCTGCTATGGATCTTGTAATCTTGGAAGAAGTCCTTTATTTAATTACATTACATGGTCAAATTGAATTTTGTATTTCAGTGTAGAGAATTGTAGCAATTAACTGAAAACTCGTTCTTGCTGTTTTGTTCTGTTGTACACAAACTGTGAACTTTTATTCTATTACTTCTTTCAATGTGGATCTGGTGGCTATAATAATTCAGAACTGAATATTTAAATTAACTGGAATCAACTGTCTATTAATAATGTGTTCAGTTAAAAGAGGCAGCTCAAAGTCAGTTTGATCTATCCACACCCGTTACCTCTACATGCGATGGGGAAATCCCCTTACCCTAACATGTGATGGGTAAATTTGCCACTCTTCAGGGGTAGTGGGATGAGGAGGGGAGTGAGGGCCACCAGTTGTAAGGGACCAAGGTTAGTCACTATTATTTCTATGCTCAGTTGGTGAAAATAGGTAATGTAGGTTGTGTCACAATATTTAGGGAAATATTTGTAATTACAACTTAACATTGTACTATTGTTGTTGTTCAAAACACTAACTTATTACACAATTTTTCTTCCAGATATGTGATCCTTACAGGTGGCTGGAAGATCCCGACTCTGAGGAAACTGCCAAGTTTGTAGAACAACAAAATTCTGTGACTCGTCCTTATTTGGATGAGTGTCCAGTGAGGACAGAGATCAATACTCGATTGACAGAGTTGTGGAACTATCCCAAGTATTCTTGTCCATATCGACATGGAAACAGATACTTCTTCTACATGAATACTGGACTTCAGAACCAGAGGTATTTTGGAGCAATGTGATGTTGATCTACAGAAGCATTTTAGTTGTTTATTCTTCAGCAGGCTAAAAGGCTGAATCAGCAAATTTTCATGATTTGGAAAGATGACTTCATTGTTCAGGTAGCAGTTGGAAAAAATTGCTGTGAATAGTTTTCATAATAATTCGTGGTAGTGATGTTTCTTGCATTATGATAGAAAAGAAGTAATTTTTTAATATATCCTGGTTTACACACTAGCAACAACCATTTTGAATACTTATTTGGTTTTATTTGTGTTTTCATTATCACTTAAAAGGTCTGACTTTATTTTATTAATAATTTCATTTCAAAGCACTCAAAACAAAACTGAAATTTTCTTAGTAATTAAAGTAATCTGAACAAATATCCAATTTGACCATATCCCAATTCTTGATTGCTGAACATAGAGCTGTACGAGTAAGAAAACTTTTTTTACTGTTACGTTGTTAAAGACTGATTTGGATGACCTCATTATCCATTAGCATCATTTTTTCTTTATTTGTTAATGGTATGTTAATTTCAAAATATAAAGTTGCTGCAAATGAAATAACAATTTATCAGAAATTAAATTTCCTTTCTATGTGTTTCACTTTTGTTTCTTACAAATAGCATTGTGTTTCTACTATTGAAAAGCACGGCATATGAATAAGTTATAGAATGGAAATAAAAATTAGGTTAAGTGCAAAAAACAGGTAGAAAACTGAGTTTTATGTTGAAAAATGTGTCGGGTGCCAAGCCAAAAATGGTATATAGTAGGCTATCTGTTATTGTCAGTGGTTCAAATTGTAGTCATCAGAATGTGCATGTGTGAAGTCCAACCAGCTGCGGAAAGACACTCGGGCTAAGTGCCCAGAGTGGCCTAAAGTGTTTTGAGATTATGTTTATTGTTTACTGTGACATTGAGAAGTATTATGAATTATTACTCAAAATTAGTAATACAGAGTTGTTGGATTGTAATTGGAGAGAAAAGGGAGGAAAAGGGGGAGGGATGGTAGAAGTGGAGAAGGAAGTAAGAGTAATTTTTAGAAGAAGTGTGTTGGTGAAGCAGCAGCCACCACATGAGGTATGCCTTTAACCTAGTTATTAAATGTAGTCTATAAAACCCAATTAATTAGGTAGTCTTAGCTTATTATTTTTTTGTGCAAAGTTATTGCAAAGGTAATAAAGAAAAGGACTCTTAGTGGCACAGACAAACATAAGTTTTAATTGAACTTTTAGATTACCTGCTAGTGCAAGCACTAATAGAAGAATTATGACTTATGATTAAAAACTGAATATTAAAAATGTGTTCAACAATATCATATTATTGGCCTATTTAACATAAATAACATCGATGGATAAAGGCATGGTACCTACAATGAGCCTGAATCAAGCTTTCAGAAAGCCACACTATATTTCATTTCACTTTAAGGGAAAGATCAAATTGTTCAAGTATACAAAAATCTTTTTGGATGTACACAGATCTAACAAAAGGACTGTTGAAACTAAAAGTCATTTATGTTGAAAGGTCATGGAACAAAAGAGGTAGAAAGTATTCTTTTGATGACGAGAAAGCTGTTATCAGTCACGTTAATGGTTTTCCAAAACACAAATACCAATTTCCCAGAAGCTAAGGATGACAGAATATTTATTTGAAGAATTGAGTTACCACAGGAAGTATCATTTAAATAATTTCATCCAGAAACTAAAATATGGTTTCGTTATTTTGAAAATGCTCTAAGAAAGCCCTTGCAAAAACTAAAATTTCACACCAAGACAAAAAAACTGTGGAACATATGATTTGTTGAAATCAAAAATACTTAATGAATCTGTCAATTGGTTTGAAAACAAGATGTCACTAGAACTATTCCATAGAAAAATGGAATGAGCTTGTTTGATTTTGAAATTGGATAAAAAAATCCTATACTATACTAGTTGGCCTGCAACAAGTCTTTTCTGTGCCAATCCTGAGAGACTTATAGAAGAACTGTTTATGCAAATTGTCTTGTTACAATTTGGGTGTGCACATAGGAGACAACAATGAAGGGTTTAAATTTGTCTGGTTTGAAAGTTTGATAGCAAGAGGACATAGTAAGAGTGCTTCTTGTTTATTGTAGGACTTGACAAGCAGAATTTACTCATAAGAAAACTCTTGTGGTTTGGAGTTACAGCTTTTATGGCAATTCTGATACAAAAATAAGACTTTTTGTTTTTAAGAATGCAGCTGCATTATGTTTAAGTGCCAAAAAGCTTGAAATTTCTAAAGCCTAATGGATTAAATTAAGGGAAGGTATAATCAGCACTAAAAAATCTTTTTGTGACATGGAGGCAGGTACCAACTGAAAAGATCTCAGGAAAAAAAAGAAAATGTAGAAGACATTTAAATCCTTCTTCAGGCAATTGAAATTAAACACAATATATAACAGAAAAATAAAGATGATCTTAAAAATATGACTCCGTTTTTGAAGGAAGAAAGAAAGAAAATATATCAATGGGGGACATTCAGAAAAATAGGTTACAAGTGCTCTGAAGGGTTCAGGGAAATTTTTTATTCAAAGGTTGGTACACCTGCATGGAGGGGGGCCGTAACAGTAGAACCAAGCCTCATTCCAATTCAGTCCATTGAGAAATGTCATCAGAGAAGGAGCTTCCATCAACCTCCATAGGAGCCGTTCGCTCCAGCTAGTGCCGATGTGAGATTTGCTTGATCATCAAATTCCTCACTTTGCGGAAAGAATCCACAGCCGAAATCCATCGTCAGCTTGTGGAAACCTGCAGGCCTGATGTAAT
The DNA here is from genome assembly GCA_031002005.1 of Vandiemenella viatica. NCBI lineage: Eukaryota > Metazoa > Arthropoda > Insecta > Orthoptera > Morabidae > Vandiemenella > Vandiemenella viatica. The sequence goes on from JARYHS010013630.1 coordinate 348,365,602, forward strand.
ATCACATCAGCACATTTACAAGTGGATTAGATTTTTTTAAGGAAGGTTGCACTGACACACATGATGAAGAAAAGAGCTTCTGAAGGAAATTGATGAAAAAATTAACAGTGATCGTCGTGTGACTATTGACAGCCTTCATGAAATGTTCCCACACAGATCTCATAGCATATGGTTCAATGTTTGGTTCTCACCACACTCGCACTTAATATTGGTAGCATCAGTAAAACCCCATTTCACTAGGTTTTCCTTGGACCTGCTCACTCCTGTTCATAATCGATTTAAGGACCGCCAGACGTTCCAGTCCTCTGCGTGACCAGCTGGCAAGCACTCTGCAACTGTTAGTGGTCGCGTAATGTTAGCGACCTTCATTTTCCACAACTGTAGTCTTGCCTTTTCAGGTGATGCAATTAGTTACCGTGATGTTCTCAGGAAGCTTTTCCTGGATTTGAGTCTCTGGGCTGGTAGTGTATGGCCGTGCAGTGGATGAGCGCTTTCCCATTCTACTTTTGTCCTCTCCTTGTTCGCCGCCACTTCTCTCTGGATACTGGGTGGTGCAGTTCCTGAGAGTTGGTAAAGCCTGTTGACAGGGGTAGGCTTTAGGCAACCTGTCACTAATCTACAGGTGTTATTGAGGGATATATCCACCTGTTTGGTGTGAGGTGATGAGTACCAAACTGGATATGCATATTCTGCAACAGAGTGACAAAGTGCCATTTCTGATGTACGTATAGTTTGTGGTTGACTGCCCCACTGTGATCCAATTAGTTTGTGCTGTAAGTTGTTTCTTGTAGATATTTTCATTTTGCAATTCATGCAGTGCTTCCTATATGTGAGAGTTCTGTCGAGTGTCACTCCTAGATATTTTGGTGTCTTAAATTTCTGCAATTCGATACCTGACCACATTACTTTCAACTACTTTGAAAATTACTTTGATATATGACCAGAACTTGTCCTGGACAGTTTCTGGATATTGACTAGCTGCTGCTCTGTGTAGACAGTAAATATTCAGAAATAAAAGCTGGCTAAAACACTTTAAATTAAATAAACAGAAATGGCGGCACTTGTCATGATGGTTGCTGGAGACCATCGATCTGCTGCTCTGCATAGCCTGTGAATATTCAGAGATAAAAGCTAACTACAACACCTGAAATTATGTAAACAAAAATGGTGGCACTTGTCCCTGCAGTTGCTGAGTTGGTGTGGTATAGTAGATGATTTGATTTACAGCCTGGAATATAACATGAGTATTTTTCTTTATTGACAGATTTGATGGGTGATTATGGAATATGAAGGCTGTAGTGATTTTACTGACTATTTTTGTCATTGGTGGTTGGGGATAGATGTTATTATTAACAACAGCTATTGTTAATCTTCCAAACTTTATAAAATGTCACCAGGAAGCAAGGTTCTTTTACTAAATTGGCCCCCAGCTCCCTTTTAATAGTTAATATTGAACTGCAAGGAACAACAGTTTCAAAATAAAAAGTCCATCACAAATCAATTTTCAACTAAGTTTATTGTGAAACAAGATAAATTGACCTGATGGTATGAGAATTACATGTACCTTGGTACTGATCGTTTACCAGACTTCGAAACTATATGAAGATTGCAGGTTAACTGCATCAGAAACATTTATGATGACCACAATATTCATTTACTCATGTTAACTGTCATAAATAACCCCTTTCTTTATATTATGAATAAAATTTATTAGTATCAGTTTACAGAGCAACAGAAATCTATGTATTGTTAAAAATTTACTTCCAACAGAAAACTTGAAATATTCATTAGTGAGAATTCACATCATTGCCACATGAGATTTGCCACCAAAATGTTTCAAAGTTCCATTTGTAACCAAAATAATCTATCACCAGAAAATGATTTTTTGAAAATAAAACTGTCCAACGCTGCCTTACCATTGTGCTGAACTTTACAGAGCACATCCATTCTGCATAAAATTGTTTACATACTGTCCCAATCAAGTGCATCCTGTTCCCACATATTATCTTGTCTCTAAAGCTTCCAGAATACTTGTAAATCCAGGCAGTGAATCACTTTTCTACTGAAAAATACCAAAATTCCTTGTTCCCAAGGTATCAAAAATCTAATTGATCTTTATCAAAATTTTACACCTTATATATGAAATTATTTCCAGCATTTTTAGAGAATCATACATCTAGCTCCCTATAGGATAACATCTAAGATTTGTCTTTATACTGTGCAAACTATTATTATTTGTTTATCTGTTATTATTCTATTGTATATCCAATTCCTTTTCTTTCCAACTAATACATGTTTAATTTCCTCTTTTTATAGAAAAATCATCATCTTTAAATAATTATCTCTTTCTTTTAAATTGGTATTTTAACCTGAAATTTCCTTAATTAAACTTCTCTTATTTATTTAAATAAAATTTTTCTATTGCTCTGTCTCAAATTCTTTTGTCTTACCCACCCTGCCATGGATTGATGACATAACTAACTCTTGAACTTGTATTTCTAATTTATAAAAGAAATTATAGCTTTAAATCAAATTTTCTACCCATATTATCCTTATATCAATAAGATTGTCATTAGTTTTAGAACTCATTTGAATGTTTGTGATGATCAGAATTTAACTTCTAGTCTACTGGCATCAACCAATCTAGTTCAGTTTTTAATTTACAGAGGTACTGCTTCACTATGTTATGTTATTGAAATACTGGGCAAATTTCATTCTAGGCTGTTATCAGTCATTACTGATAACCAACAAATCAAATTGTAGTGAAATTTGAATGTGCTCTAAGGGTTTAATAAGAGAGAATCAGTATGCTACCATTTGTTGATTCTATATGACATTGGCTGCAGATTTATCGATCTTCGCCATAGGGTCGAGTCTTGTAGGGTTCCCCTTAATAGGTCAGGTGTGCACTACACATGTGAATCGGCTACATGGGTGGCAGGGGCCGTGTGGAATGCACTGGGTGGTTTTTTAGGCTGAGGGAGGAAGGCCCGAAACATGAAATTCAGTTACGGGCAACCCAATCAGATGCAACACCGGAATATAGGAGCAACGTAAAAGAATCTCGTCAGTTGAAAGTTCTTGTAATTAACTGTATAAGCTTTTGTAACAAACAACCGGAACTTGAAAGCGTTATTTGTAGTACAGAAGCGGATATTGTTATCGGTACAGAAAGTTGGTTGAAACCGGAAATAAGTTCCGCCGAAACTTTTAAAGATAGCATGAACGTTTTTCGTAAAGACAGATTACATTCTCATGGAGGTGGGAGCTGTGAGTAAATTTCTCCCATGTAATGAAATAGACGTCGATACAATCTGTGAAATCATATGGATTAAACTCAACGCTGCTGGGTCAAAACTCATCATAGGCGCCTTCTACCGTCCACCCGATTCCAACATAGCTATCGTCGAGGAGTTAAAAAATAATGTAAATAGTATAGCTAGCCATTTTAAGGATCATGCTATGATTCTAGGAGGCGACTTCAATCTGCCTTATATTGACTGGCATAATTACGTTCACATCACAGGTAACAGGGATAAGGCAGCTTCTGAAGTAATTCTCGAGTTGTTGTCAGATAATCATCTCGAGCAGCTAGTTAATGAACCTACGCGGTGTCATAACGGTAGCGAAAACATTTTAGACTTGCTGGTTACCAACAGGCCAGAATTATTCACCGACATTTCAACGACCACAGGAATAAGCAATTCAAAAGTGGTAATTGCGACTATCAAATTAATGACCAAGTGAAAAAGGAAAAAAGGGCGGATTGTATACAGATTCAGTAAGGCCTCAAAGGAGTGTTTTAGAACCTACCTGAGGAATAATTACCATAACTTCAAGTCAACAAAGGACACCGTTGAAGAGATGTGGCATCGTTTTATACAAATAGTCAGGGAAGGCATGGAAATACATATACCAAAGCGGACAATAAAGGGGGAGAATGATCCATCGTGGTACACATGTGAAGTCAAAAGATTACTCAAAAACAAAGGAAAATACATGCTCGCTCAAGAAGGAAGGGTTGTCGCAGCGATTTAGAAACCTTAGCTGATTTATGAGGACATATTAAGAATGTAATGCGCGAGGCCTTTAACGATTTTCACTCCAACTCTAAGAGTCTCACAGAAAACCCAAAGAAATTTTGGTCGTATGTACGAAAAGTTAATTGTACCAACAGCAATATTCCAGCACTAATTCGTGAAGGTTCTGAGGTTAATGAAAGCCGCGATAAAGCTAACGTACTAAATACTGTATTCAAAAATTCATTTACAAATGAACATAAGGATAGTATTCCCATTTTCCCATGCCGTGGCGAGTCGATGATGGAATCATTACGAATAGATGCTGCAGGTATCATTAAGCAATTAGAACTCCTGAAGTGGGGGAAAGCACCGGGCCCAGATGGAATTCCAGTAAGAGTATTTTCACAATATGCGGCGGAAATCGAGCCATTTCTGTCTGATATATTCAGTAAATCATTAGAAGAGCGAAAAGTACCTTCAGACTGGAAAATCGCGCAAGTAACTCCGATTTTCAAAAAAGGTGATCGAAGTGATCCTGGGAACTATCGTCCCATATCTATAACATCTGTTTGTAGTAGAGTTATGGAGCATATTATATGCTCGAACATTATGAATTTTCTAGATGATAATAATTTGCTTACAACAAATCAACACGGATTTTGGAAGAAAAGTTCATGTGAAACACAGCTGGCCCTATTTACACACGACGTAATGAAAGTTATCGATACAGGTTCACAAGTAGATGCAATTTTTTTAGATTTCCAGAAAGCCTTTGACTCTGTGCCACACAACCGCCTTTTAGCGAAGCTTCGAGTGTACGGTATATCGGATCAGCTTTGTGAATGGATAAAGGATTTTCTAACTGTTCGGTCGCAGTATGTTGTCGTTGAAGGAGAAAGTTCTTCTAATCTAGATGTTACATCGGGTGTACCTCAAGGAAGTGTAATAGGACCACTTCTTTTCTTAATTTTTATAAACGATCTCAGAGACAAAGTGAAAAGCCTTTTTAGATTGTTTGCTGATGATGCGGTTATTTATAGGGAAGTAAGAAATTTGGCCGATTGCTTAGAAATTCAGTGCGATCTGGATGTTATTTTGGCTTGGTGCGCGGAGTGGCAACTTACTCTAAATTGTAAAAATTGCAAGACAATGAGCATAACTAACAGAAAGAATCCAATTGTTCAGAAATACGAGTTAAACAATACAGTTATTGATATGGTCGATTCTATGAAATATTTGGGAGTAACAGTACAAAGGAACATGAAATGGGACATACACATTAATTCGTTAGTAGGTAGAGCAAATTCTAGGCTGCGATTCATAGGTCAAATCTTGAAAAATTGTAATGAACAAACAAAGGAGATAGCGTACAAATCTCTTGTGCGTCCACATTTGGATTATTGTTGTGCCATTTGGGACCCGTTTCGTAAGGGATTGATCGAAAGTATAGAGAAAGTACAGAGAAGTGCCGCTAGATTCGTGACCGCTTGCTACAGTCCTTATGAAAGTGTCACAGAACTGATTAGTAGATTAGGTTGGGAGTCTCTGAGTAGATAGATGACACACGTTTCGTTTAAACTTATTGGAAAACATGCGTACTCCCACTTTCACTTTTGAGTGTAGTGAAATACTTCTTCCACCAACCTATTTGAGTCGGAAGGACAGGAAAGATAAAATTAGAGAAATAAGGTGCCGGACTGATTCTTATATGAATTCTTTTTTCCCTCGTGCCATTAGGGATTGGAATGCACAGCAAAGAGCTTTGGTGCTGAGCACCCTCTGCCACCCACAATTTTGTGAATTGCAGAGTATATATGTAGATGTAGATGAGATCCAATTTGATTACTGTGGGATTTCTGAATGTTATGATTACTTATTGGGCTAAGATTTTTTGCCAAATAGTATCAAAAGAAAGACATGATCATGACTTGCAATTGAAATGTTACTAATAAGTAAATGTTAAAATAGGAGCACATATGAAAGAATAAAGCAGATGATTCTGTTATTTATGAAATAAAATTAAAACTGGAGGATGAAGGAAGAATAACATCATAAACAGAATAGCTTTAGCAAAATAACCTTTGAAAGGAGAAACATTTTTCTAACAACAATTTAACTTGAACTGAGAATTTTACAAAATCAATGTAGCTTAGCACTTTATCAAGTTGTTTATAACAAACATTCTATTTTTAATTTGTTTCATTTTTGGTTAGTTTTTCTGTATTTGAATTTAAAATTTGACTTCATTTTCAGAAAATCTTAAAGTTTTGTAACTTTTTTTAGCTGCTTTTTTTGTATAAAAATGTTTTAAAAAGGTAAAAATATTTGTATCTCTGGTTTTAAATGAACAAAAAAAATATTTTATTTCTAGATTCAATTTGTTATTGATGTATTTTACTTTTCAGTGTGCTGTATGTTCAAGATTCATTAGACTCTGAAGCAAGGGTGTTTTTGGATCCAAACACTTTGTCAGAGGATGGCACAGTTGCCCTATCCCGAACTCGTTTTTCAGAAGATGGAGAAACATTGGCATATGGTCTCAGCAGAAGCGGATCTGATTGGATTACCATACACTTCAAAGATGTGAAAACAGGTGAAGCAGTATATACTATACACACTGTAACAAGGGCAGAGAATGTGAACATATTGAATAAATTAAATTATTGAGGATGCCACAGATGTAGAAAATTCAATGAGATAAAGAAATAAATTATAATGTATGAAATTTGAGAAGAATTGTAGTGTATTAATGGGTACCACAACATTAGTGAATTTGGTGGAGACTATCAGGTGGTGGAGTAAAGCCAAATAAGACGGAAAACAAAACCAAAAGTTTGACTAGCATAATCATTGCTTCAACCGGGCTAAAGAGATGTTTTGACATATATTTGTAAAATGGGAAAATTATAAATAGGAAAGTTATTTGGTTTATTGAAATGGGACATTTGTTGGAGACAGAAGCATTGTGTTGTGATGTTTATAACAATTATCGCAGTTACTTGAATGTCAAGAAAGTAAAGTTTAGGATTTTAGAAGTAATAAGGAGAATTAATATGATATTATAAAGACGAGAAAAACTTAATATAAGGGAATTAAAATAATAGGAGTAGTAACGTAATATCATGATATTAAAAACACTGGATATCTGGAAATTGTGGATCATTTTTCACAATTGCTGATAGTACTGGCAAATAAATACTGACAAAGCAAATGAATTTTTGTTTGTTATTTAGCATTATTGATTTATCAGTAAAAACACTTGATTTTTCTATACTAAGGACTTTATAGGGAAAATGAGTTTTGACAAGAAAGACAGTTTAATTTTGGGTTTTGAAAATAATAATATGATAAAGAAAAATATTTTATATTAATTTACTAAAGCTAGAAGCATTATTGAAGAATTTGATATTATTTGAGACATATTCCAAAAGGTGAAAATAGCAAAAGGGACACCCAGTTAAGAAAAATGTATTGCGCTGAGTTTAAATTAGGGTTCTAGGATTTTCTAGCTGCAGTCCACATCAAATTAAGGTGGCAGTTTGTTCAAATGTATTTTAAATATGCAGGGCAGTGAAGACAGCAGTGGCTGTGCTGGGTGATGGAGTGAGATAGGAACAGCATCTTGAAATAGAATTGGGGATCAATATTTAACTTTATGTTAGAAATGTTTTACATTAAATGTAACAGTTTTTCAAGTTTATGCAAATTTAAATCAACACTAGGCAGAACCGTTGGTCAGTATTATACTGTATGGTTTTCCACTGGAATCCAAGACATCTAGTAGCTGTATATGTCAACTCTTGTGACACTAATAATTTTAATTCTTGTTTCACGGTCCATGCTATCAGAGTCCTCCCAAACAGCAGCAGCTTCTCTGAACTCGGAAGTTGGAAGCTTGCCTACAATACAAACTGGACATAAGGCAACTTTCTAATGTTGATTTAAGATAATACTCAGTTATTACTTTTCCTTCTCTCCATTCTCTCTTTGCCCCCATCCCCACTACTTAAATTAAACCACTGCTTACTAGTGGTCAACTTTAAAACTTCGTATATTCTTTGATTTAATATTCCTTTTATTTTTTTTAAATTTACTTATCTATTTTTCTTACTCAGGTTTATGTTGTTAAGATTTTATTGTATTCTGCTCTTTTTACAATATTTTGCAATGATCGGGCATCAACTCCAGATCACTACCCCTCTCTCTGTCCTCTGTTTAAATTTATCCCCACCACATTCTAGGTTAACAGACATTTTGTGAGGCAGTCTCCTCCGCTCTCCATTATATTCTCTTATTGATAAAGGGCTAGACCCAAAAATTACTATGTCATATGCATTCTTATCCTTTTTGTGTGTTCACACCACAAAATGATCATCTAAGATAAGTGGTGGTTCATTTCCCTATCCTAACTTGTAATTTATTTCCACTACTTGGTTCCTATTATTTTATGGCACAAGAAATTGCTCGTCTAAAAATAAGATAACTAATCTGCCGTGGTGCTAATGTAGGTAAAGGCTTATGACAAATCTCAAAGTATTGCAGTTGGTGGCTTCTGTTTTTGGTAAACAAATAAGCCAACTTCAGATACTTTCAGTTATAATTACTCTGATATCTTGTATTACTATTACTTTTATATAGAGTGCAGATAAATTTATTGATGGTCAGGGACTCTAACCTCCATGTAGTGGCACATCTGTTACAGAATGCATTTACATATGCTGGAATGTTTCTTATGTGTTGGCCCATCATCAGTGGGAAAGAGTAGATTGATGAAAGAATCAGATTATTTGACAATGTGTGAATTTATTTCTGTAGGGAGGCAGAGAAATTGTGTATAAGATAATATGGGAGGTGCCTACCTACAAAACTGGTTCCAGTTGGTCAGAAATGAGTAAACAAGAGTTTGATAACAATAGGTATTAAAACATCTTGCAGGCATAAAGGAGAACTGTATGTGGAAGCTAGGCATACTGATGATATGATTCTCTGACAGTATTACAAAACTTTCTGTAGAATTTTAACCAGGGTAATTAGAGAGGCTAAATATTTGGCAATAAACAATGAAATTGGCAGTTCAGATTGTAGGATGAAAAGTGTTATTGAATGAGAAACAACTATATCATCCCCTGAACATAAATCTATATCTTTGGGCATTGACAGTAAACTTGTAAATGATCCCTCTTTCTAGGATGTGCTTTTAATAAATACTTCTTAGCAGTTGCTGAAAAAATAAAAGGAATAAGTATTGGTAGTATTGATGCTATAACAATACTTAGATCCTTGTCACTAAAAACAGCATCTATGCCTCTATTTCCCCCCAGTCAAAGTGAAATTGAAAAAAATTCCATATGCTAAAACAATGTAGCACTGGCATTGGTAGAGTTATCAGTCATATTTGTTATAGTTCTTTTGAAGAGGGTATCTTTCCCAACTCAATCAAGTCATCAACAATCAAACCCCTTTATAAGAAGCGTAACACCTCAAAGACTGAGAGCTATAGACCCATATCACTTCTATCAGCATTTTCAAAGATCTTCAAAAAAGCTATGTACAGAAGGGTGTATGAACATCTACAAAAGAGCGACCTACCCAGTAAAGAACAGTTTGATTTTAGTCCGGGTGTTTCGACAGTCAGTGATTTTTACTTTCATAGACAACATATTGGAAGCGATGCATAAAAAAGTAAATTTCCTAGATATGTTATGTGATCTTGCTAATGTTGTGTTGATCATGGGATTCTCCTGGGTAAATTACAACACTGTCATATGTCTATAACCTCACTAAAACTGTTTAGTAAGGGCCCAGCATATACCATTTACATAGGAAATAACTTTTATAAACACTTTTGTAACAATAAAGCACTTTCCAAATCTGAATATAATCATTTACGTAAGGAGACAAAAGTTTTAGAAAGTTGAAATTCTTATGTAAAGAAATTTCGTCACATCCATTTCCATTAATAAAGCATATAATTACTTGTCTTATGATGTGTAATTTGCATAAGCTAAATATTTTATTAAAAAGGATATTTTGCCATGTGCGTGGGAGAGGACAAAGGGAAAAATACATAATTTAAAATTATTAATTAATGGAAAATGTTATTCCAAATTTTAATATCACAGTTTGTTGTCATCATAAGTAGAAGCATTCTGAATAATTTGGACTAGATAAGTAGCTTCAATGAGAGAGAAAAATTCATTTAATAATACTAACATAACAGTTTAATAGTAATTTGGAATTTAAAGGGACAAAAACAGACCTTAGTACTGAACCTTGCCACTTTTAAAAATTAATATCTCTTAAACAAGTAAACTAACAAGTAAATTTTTCATGGCATAAAAGGTTCTAAATAAATCAGACTATAACATATAAAAGTTAGAAATAGTTTACCATTTATGTAGTTCACAAGAAAATAGTATTTCCCCATGGGAATACTGCAATATTCCAGATCATTCCAGTTCACGGTTAGCCAGAGGGTATATAAAGCAGCCATTTTCCTTACCCTCTGCCACCCACAATTTTGTGAATTGCAGAGCATGTATGTATGTAGATATAGACCTTCAGTATCAAGCCGACAGTTTCAATCTAACCATCTTATTATATGTGCTGCACCGCAAGTGAAACTTTTAAAATGTAACAACTAAAAGTTTAACTCTTTTGACACAGAATAAGTTCCATGACTTAAACATTCATTTCAAGGAAATGTAACTTAAATTCAATTAAAGAACTTCATATGATATGTTAACAAGTCAACAATAGCAGTGTTCAAACAGTTTGACAAGCTCCACTCTATTTTGAGGTTGCAAATTTAAACTATGTTTGCTAGAGTTAATGCTTTTCCACAGTATTGTGCCTTGAAGAATAACCTGTAATTTTCTAAGTAATTTTGTAGTTTGATACTGCCTTAAGTATTTGCAACTGTGTGATCTAATACCAGTGTTAAACTCACCAATTACTTCAGAATATATCAAATTAGTACCAACAGTGACATTCATTTTGTTTATGTATGACCTTTTAGCTATTACAGATAATTTAATAGCTTGGCGGCCATTTTAATGAACCCTAGCATCTTCAGGAAAAGGTTTAAGACAATAATAAAGGCTTCATGATCAAATTAATGTGCTAATGTTGCATAACCCCAAGCAATGTTTCATCATTACAACACTATGGAGTTAGCGTTAAGCCAGGACTCTGGTTTAAATTGTACCTGGAAAATAGGAAGCAACGTATTTCATTGAAGGATGTTAATACAAAAGAGGTTATAAACTCAGACTGGGGAATAGTTAAATTTGAATTACCTCAGGCTTCAATTCTTGGCTCTCTTCAATTCTTAATTTATATAAATGATCTGCCACATATATTAGGTGGTAGTGATTATGTGGTGCTTTTTGCAGATGATACTAGCATATCATTGAAACACTCATCAGTACAAAACCTTGAAAACACAGCAAATGATGCTCTAAAGAATATTAACAGATAGTTTAGTGCTAACAAATTAATACTTATTTTAGAAAAGACACAGTTACTTCAATTTGTTACAAAAAATAAAACGGACAGCTATAATGTGATATCGAAAGGAAAAGCAACTAATGAAAGCAGTTTCACAAAATTCATGGGTGTATATGTAAATAACAAATTGAACTGGAAGCAACATATTCAAAAATTTATTAAAAATTGAATTCTGAACATTTTCACTGAGGTTTATATCTATAATAGCTAATGATGAAACAAGAAAGTTAGTATATTTTGCATATTTTCATTCCTTGCTCACTTATGGCACTTCATTCTCAGGACACTCTTCACAAGCACAAATGGTGTTTAAATCAAAAGTGTGCTCCAAGAGTTATTTGTGGAGCAAGGTCATGGATGTTGTGAAGAAATCTGTTTAAAAATCTCAGCACCCATTTTACTCTGTGAAAAAATTTTCTTCTGGGAATTTGGCAACTAAGAATGACTGAGAAAATTCTATATATTTGGTGCATTGAAGGGTATACATAGTTTTTCTGTCTATTGAAACTGTTGACAAATGCAGTGATTACATTATCCGCAAATTTCACTCGTATATAGTAACTAGTGTTGGATAATATGTATTTATAAATTACAGTGGAAATTTATTATACTAAAAGGTTTTTAAGTAATTGTCTGGTTATCAGCTGTTGGTAATATTATTGATATTGTTAATAAGCGTATGTACTGTTTCACATATATAGTAACTAACGTGAGATAATATGCATTTGCAGATTACAATGGAAAATTATTATGCCAATGAGTCTGTATAAGGAATTAACTGGTTATTAGTTGCTGGTAATATTATTGATATTATTAAGAAGTGTATGTACTGTTCCACATCCTCTACACTGTTGTCAAAGTGAACAAATCTACTATCTATCTAGAAGGGAGAGACCGGGGGGATAATGACCTACAGCTGGTGATTTATGTGATTTTAAATTGGTATGGTTATTCTTTTAAAAGTTGGTTTTCGGTTGCTCCAATTAAGTGTAGGTGTCTGTTACAGATTTATATTTGTGGTTATTTTGTAAATTTTAATCTCTCTAACACACTCGTCACCCAGCATGATTCGGCTGAGTTTCTTGCCATGCCCAAATCCTCGGAAAATGCTATACCTGAAAATAATAGAAATAAAACAAGGAACATTTCCCACAAATTACAGGTTTGTAAGAACCAGCAGCCTATAAGAACCCCAAGCCTATAAGAAGGGTGTGCACTATATGTTACCAGATAAAGAGGCGAACTACTGAACGCCAAGAAGTGAAGCAAAGTATATATATATATAAAAAACTATGACCTATTGTCCAATTGTCTAAAATCACCTCAATTGCGTTTAGAATGTTTTAACGAACACCATGCGACATAGCATAATGTCATATGTTATCTTAAATATATGTTAATAAATAGTATCATATAATGTGTGTATTTCAGATAGAGCAGCAAGAGTAGTGTTACAACTATCAAATCGCTACAAAATACAAATACTGCAGGTATATGCTCCAACATCCTCGCACTCAGATGATGAAGTAGAGTCTTTCTACGAAGATGTCATGACACTGCATGACAGAGGCAAAGACTGCCATTTCCAGATTATCATGGGAGACTTCAATGCTATTGTAGGCACCAGGAAACAAGGAGATACTGTGGTCGATAAGTTCGGAATACAAACTAGGAATGACAGAGGGGAACGACTTGTGCAGTTTGCAGAGCACACAAAAATGCACATCATGAACACATTTAAAAAAAAAAAAAAACATCAAAGTCGAAAGTGGACATGAAGAAGTACAGATCATAAAACTAAAAAGAAATAGACTACATTCTGTCCAATAGCTGACATTTTGTTCAAGACGTCACTGTTCTAAATCAATTCAACACCGGAAGTGATCACAGGCTGGTCCGAGGGAAACTTAGTATCTGCATAAAACAGGAAAGGTGAAAGCTAATAAAAGGAACCAATAAAACATCAGTAAATATAATCAATCTCACTGAAAAGAAAGACATTTTTCAACGCACACTATCGGAGAAACTAGCTACCACCGCCAATGAAAATTTAGCTTCAACTATTAACACATTAGCCATAGAAATTGCAGGAACTGTTAAAACCACCAAATTAAGTAAAATTAGCAATGATACAAAAACTCTCCTGAATAAACGGAGGAATATGAAAGTAAAACCTGAAAAAAACCTAATTGAATATGCTGAACTGTGCAAGACCATTAGAAAAGAAATAACAGCTTACATCAAGAAATATAACGAAAACCTGGTCAGATCAGTTATAGAGAAGAAGAAAGGATATAAGAAAGCAAACAAAAAATTAATGATAGGAAAGAAACAAATAATAGCTCTAGTTGATGATAATGAGCGTATTACAGACAAAACGGCAGTATTGGTTCATATCAGGAACTTCTATCAGTCCTTATACAGCAAGCAAGATGAAAATCCTTTAATGACATCAAGCCCAGACTCACCAATTCCTGAAGTCCTCCCATATGAAGTTAGAAGGGCAGTGAACGAAATGAAAAAAGGATCAGCTAGTGGTTATGGCGGCCTGTCTATTGACGTACTCCAATTGACTGGAGAAGAAACCTACAGACACCTAGCTAAGGTGTTTTCACAATGCCTCGAAGAGAGAAATATCCCATACAGCTGGAACAAAGCAATGATTGTGTTACTTCACAAAAAGGGCAGTCGTTACAATATTAAAAACTACCGCCCCATCAGCCTCCTTCCTATCATATACAAAGTGTTTACAAAGGTCATCAATAACCGCATCAGTTCCACCTTGGACACAGCGCAACCAATTAAACAGGCTGGCTTAAGGTCAGGATTCAGCACAGTAGATCACATCCAAGTCATCCACGAAGTAATAAGTCGAGCAAATAAATACCAGATGCCCCTCTGTTTGGCCTTTATCGATTTTGAAAAAGCTTTTGATTCAGTCCAACACTCAGCAATCGTGCAAGCCCTTTTAGAACAAGGAGTGAATCCCAGCTATATCGACTTACTGTACAACATCTACACTGCCTTTGTCAACATCGCTGAAGTCACCAAAGAGTTCCCAGTAGAAAGAGGGGTAAAACAAGGAGACTCTATACCCCCAAGCTATTCATATCAGTCCTAGAGTTGGCAATGTCAAAAATCCAATGATAAAACCAAGGTTTGAGAATAAATGGAAGAAATCTCAACAATTTAAGATTCGCTGATGATATAGTTTTACTCTCAAACAGTTTGGAAGAGCTCAAAGAACTGATAAATGAACTAGAGGCAGCGTGCAGTGAAGTGGGCCTTAAAATAATTGTATCAAAAAGCAAAATCATGCAAAACAAATGGGCAGAAAAAGATAAAGACAAGGCGGACATGAAAGATTCTGGTATTGAGTTGGTAGATCAGTACATCTATCTTGGCCAACTGATCAATATGAATGGTGACTCAAAGCCTGAGATCTTCAGATGGATAAAGCTGGGCTGGAGAGCATACAGAAGAAATTCCATAGTTTTTAAATCGAACATGCCACTATATCTTAAAAAAAAGTATTTGAACAATGTGTATTACCAGTCCGCACATATGCCTGCCAGACTTGGACCCTAAATAGTTACACGAAGCAAAAACTGAGAACTGCCCAGCGAAGTATGGAAAGAGCAATGCTAGGGTTTACAAGAAGAGACAGGAAAAGGGCCGTGCACATCCGTTCAATAACTAAAGTAACAGACATCTTAAAAAGAGTCATGACCCAAAAATGGCAATGGGCCGGTCATGTTGCTTGCAAAAGAGATGAAAGATGGACTACGGTAGTGCTGGATTGGAAACTGAGAAACCTGAAAAGAGCAAGAGGAAAACCCCCGGATTGCTGGGATAAGGATATACGTCGAGTTACAGGCGTGAACTGGAAGAGGGTGGCTCAGGATCGATCGGCCTGGAAAGAACTACAGCAGCACTTTGTAGAATTAAATTCTAATATATAGCTCATTAGGCTTAAAGAAGCTACATCCTGAAAAAAGGATCGATATAGCTGCAATAATAATAATAAAATAATAATGTGTGTATTTTTATGTTGTATACTTTATATTTCTATTTCAGTGCTTATTCCATTAAAATCCTATTTACTTGAACATGAAGAGCGTCACCCATATTTTGGTGATGGGGCCTACGCCGAAGCATATCCATCACCCAGATATGGGTGACATGGTGACGAACATGTTAAATCTAAAAAATTATTCTTTTACTGCAACATATATAAATAGATTGATATTATTCACTAAACCACTGCTAAAAATTTGTTATTTATATGGTTAAAATCTGTGTGTATTGTGAGCCATTACTTACTATGGTAAAAAATGTGATGCCCTAGACTCACATAAATCATTGTTAAACAAAACAAAAAAATTCTGCTGTAAATGGGATGTTTACCACTGGTAATTAACAGGTTTAATTACCACTGAAAATATTGTCCTTGAAGATAAATATTTTATTTTTTATGTCTTAGCATTTTGAGTGTTAGTGTTTGTGTTGATTTATTCTGTTCTGCCATATATTATGGTAAGTGTGTTCTCTAGCTATCCTTAAAATGTTTATGGTTGGAGAAACTCTCTCCCTCCTATGTAACTAATCATATAAAACATGAGAATATATTATTTTGGAAAAACTTCTATTGTTTAGACATCTTATTGCTGATTTTTGTTGTGAAAAATTCTTATCCTTGTTGTTTGTAACAGTACCACACCAAAATGCAATCTGTAAACAGAAAATAAATATGTAAATAAGTAAATCAAACGTAGCACGCGTACAGGTCTCTAAAATTGATATGGAGCTTCATATTCCCTTTCAAGACAGATTGAAAGCAGGGTAGGCACAATTAATTTCACACTGTTGGTAGCTTTACTCCCTGTTGTTTGTCTCCATGATTCTAATATGCAGCTTTATGAAGAATCCTCAATGCCATTAGGATTTGAGTCAAATTTTACAGTTTGTAGTTTGTATCTCTACTGGCTAAGCTATGTGGTCGATAGCCCTTCTGAAGCAACCACAGAAGAAAGTAACAGGAAAGCGTTTGCTTTGGTGAATGCTTTCATTATTATGGAGAGAAAAAAGTGTACTTTTGTGAAGATATTCCCCTTTTACATAAATAAAGGATTAGAAGGCCTTGTAGATACCTTGAAATTGGTTAGAAAGCTGGCAAATGTGATACTGTTGCTGGAAAAATCCATCAGCATGGAGGCTATCCAACTCCTAATTTGTGAAAAGCTCTGTGAGTTTGTGATGGGTTGCCATCCCCACACAACCTTAGTAGTAGCACCTGTCATGTTATAATGGATGTGTGGACTGAGCTAGCCACCAAGCGTGGTGGGTGAGAGGTTAACGCTTTGGCCTCGCATACTGGAGGACGCCAGTTCGAATCCCTGTCTGGGCATCTAGATTTGGGTTTTGTATGGTGTCCCCAAATCACTCCAGGTGAATGCCTGGATGCTTCCTTCAAAATTTCCTTCCCTGACCTCGACGTCGACAAGATGTAAAGCTATGAGTTAAAAAAAAAAAAAAACAAAAAAAAAAAAACTGAGCTAGTCAAGGAATGGGAAGCAGACAAAATTGTTGAGGTTCTGGATGCAACAAGGTGTTTTCAGTGCCAAAAATTCAAACATATAGCGACATCTTGTTAGGGCAACCCCAACTTTGACCAGAGTGCAAAAAGGGGGGGGGATGAACCTTCGCACAGGTGTGCATCAATTGCCTTCATCGCATCTTACCAAGTGTGGCGGGTGAATGGTCAACACTGTGGCCTCGCATTTGGGAGGATGCCAGTTCGAATCCCCATTCGGCCATCCAGATTTGGGTTGTCCTACCCTTCTTTGTTTCCAGATTTTCAAAGTAGTCATCAGATCCCGTCACAAAAGTTTTGCTACACAGACATCAGTTGCAGACATTAGTGTGAGCACACTGTAAATGCAGATCAAAGGCCGCTAATTTCAGAACAGCGAAGACAGTGGAATTTGATGGTAACACATTTACAATTACTCAAGCAGCAGTTAATAAAGCTCCACCACCTGCTGACTGCCGTCAGTTCAGCTAAAGTCTTTAAGTCTTTCATCCAATATTTGCATAGGTTCGGAAACATCTATGAAACTGCGGCAAGAAAGCAACAGCTTCTTATTAGAACAACACTTTTATTTTGCATCATACACACAAACAGAACCCGTCTTCTTCCAGCACTCAGGCTCATCTGCCTGCACAATAATGTCTCCCCCAGCCCGCAGCTGTGCATTCCCTCCCCTCCACTCCGCATTCTAGCGTTCATCCCTTACCCAGCAGCCACACATAGCTAGGTCACTTACACTATCACTCCGTCCTTTTTCAGAAGAAAAAGAATGAAGATCATCTTTTTCTTCTCCATACACTCCAAACCAAGAAAAATATATATCTGCATAAACTTAAGGTTAATTACAAAGTAAAATACATATTAATAATATTAAAAATACATTGATATACAAATAACCTGAACATAAACATGATAACATAGAAATCAACTATGCTTCAATGGCTGCTGTAAACAATGTCTGCCAAGAGTTGTTGGTGATATTCTTTCATATGAAAGTTCAGCCAAGTAGAGTAGTGAAAATAAACTGTGCTTACTGCTTTTGCAAGATTTAAAGGCACAGACCACTAGCACATTTTCACTTTAATAGCAACAAATGGCTATTGTAAACAATGTATACCAAGAGTTATAAGTCATATTCTTCAATAAGAAAGTTGAGCCATGTAGTCTTAGTGAGGATAGTCTGCGCTTGCCACTTTTGCAAGCTTTTCAGGCACTGACCACTAGCACATTTTCACTTTCCTAGCAGCAATGGAAGTGGCCACAGCAACAAACAAATAGTAATGGTGTAGGTTAGAACATTTTCATCCTAATGGTAAAGTATGAGCCGGTGTTGGAATTTCAGTTCAATTGACAATACCGAATGTGTGGATATCCCAAGAATTCCTACACCAAAACACTTTGAAACCACGCAAAGAAGCGGTTGGTGTCTGTAAGCTCTGTTTCCAATAAGCGATACACTTACACCTCGGTAAATTAGCATTGCTTTTTCTCTGCAACAATAAGTGAGTAATCAAACACACAAAATAGACCTGTTTGAAAGAACATAATATTTATGAAACCAATGAAATGGATTTGTTCCACCCATGATGTTAATGACTCCACCTCCATCCCGTTCTCATTCAGTTATGTAAGCCTTTAAGGACTTCACATTATAAGTTCCTTTTATTCTCCCCATTTCTGGATCCTTTGGAATGTATGCAATTGCATACGGAATCATCGCTACGACGAATGGACCCTCATATAAATGCAAACATTTTTTGATTACTTTATCATCTGCTAATGACTGATAATGGGTACAAGTCAATACCCAGTCCCCAATTTTATACACTACCTTTCCCCCGAGTGCGTCATGCCTCTCCTTTCTCCTTTTTCCCTTTTGGCGCAATCGTTTTCTCACTTGTTCTATCAGATCGGTGTAGTTCTTCTCTTCCTTTGTTGGAAACTCTATTAATTCCTCCACAAACCAAGGCAGCGGGTGCTTGAACATCAATCACTCTATTGTCGGACAGCACTGCCTTAGGTTTTCTTATTTCTGCGCAGAAACACTCCATCATGCGTTTTGATACTATTCTTGTGGTTGCCTTTCTCAAGGGATACAGTTTCACAAATTTTGTGAACGAGTCGAAAACCACAAATATGACTGTCAATCCCCCTCGTCCTCTCGGAAGAGCCGCGAAGACAGTGGAATTTGATAACAACACATTTACAACTCCGATTACTCAAGCAGCAGTTAATAAAGTTCCACCACCACCACCATCATCATCAGTTGAAACTGCTGCAACTGCTGTACTTACAGCAGGAGTAGAAGCAGCAGATACAGCAGCAACACACAGTTGGATCTTCAGACCCTGAGGACTATGAAATACTGCAGGATGAGCCTGAAGCTGTTCCTTAGCAGTATGTGAATAAGGACCTACCCCAACTGGGGAAAGTTAATTTCAACACTCCCATACTTCAGCGGAAATTGAATGGTTTTCAGACTGACAAAGAGGAATTACATCTCTTAGCATGGTCTAAACCAGGAAGGACTGTACCAAGGGTAATTGAGTTAAGGTTGGTTTATTTGTCTGAAACACTGTCCACTCCAAACCAGTTGCTCCAACCTCAACCTTATAATCAGCTGTGGTGAAAATAAATGGTCACACCCAAGAGACTTCTATCTACCTTCCAATGCGTCAGTCGTTTACAACAATCTGGCAAACAATTTGTGGCAACCTACTCAACCATCTTTCATTTTGGGAAATTTCAACACCCACGGACTCTGAGCAGCCGGTGGTGATAATGACCTTCATGGAAGTAACCACTTACCCATATGGTTGAACTGAGAGTTCGGATGTGTGAGAGGAAACACCCGATGTGAATGGAGAAACAACAGTACATATCAGCTGTTCTTCTGTCATTCACTTTTACCACAGCAGCGTAGCAACACACAGGATAATGTGAATCACTTTACAGAAGTATTCATCATGTGGCTGATGTTCCCATATTGAAATTAATGCCCCTGCAGGAGCCTGGCATACAAATGACAGGTATGGATTTGATGAACCCTCGATATCCAAGCTAGAAACTTGTGAGTGCTGTATGTTTCCCACACCATAAACACCTTACATGCTCAATGACAACCGTAGGGAGTGACGGTGGAACATTGTGTGTCTTGGTGAGCAGGAATTTTAGTTTCAATGCCTGGATCACAAGGACAAATAAAAATTCCTTCAACCTTAAGGTGAGTAATGTGCCGAAGAGAGGAATGTGTGATGAGGTATACCACTTACAAGCATCAGGGCACCAGCCGCATCTTGGTTGTAATAATATTGATGGCATGATGTGGGAACTAATGTCACGCAACTTATAGTTCCTCTGGACTTGTGAGACCAAAATCAGTAACAAAAAAACTTTCCATTACCTGCGGTTCAGGTTGGACCAAAAATTGAAGAAGACAGTCAGCATTGATAGCCTGCCAAAGCAGCCAAAGAAAAAAGTAATAGGAAGTGTTTTCTTTGGTAAAAGCTTTCATTATTATGGAAAGAAAGGAGGGGATCTATGAGAAGATATCCACCTTTTATATTTATAAGTGATTTATAGGGACCTTCAAATTAACTAGAAAGCTAAGGATAAGGATGCAGTTTCTGATAACATCTACCAGTATGTAAACTACTTAAGAAGATCAGTGAGTTTGCAGTAAGTTGCAAATCCCCATTAGTCCCTAAATATTAACAGATGCATGATCATTTTCCTCAATATAATAGACTTTGGGACAGATGAACTAATCAGAGAGTGGAACGCAAAGAAAGTGATTGAGGTTTGGTAAATTTCACAGAAGGTAAATGGCAGTTTTGAAAAGACTGCCACCTTCGAACTGACTTTTGACACTCCTACGTTGTAGCCATATTATTTCTTTGTCAGGAAATAAAATGATGCTACTCAGAAATCCATTGCAGACATGAGTGTGAGCTTAATGTGGTCTTGTGAAAATAAATGCGGTGCTAAATCTGTTAAGGTCAAAACACCAATGACTATGGACATTTGGAGCAACACATCTGCAACCTTGACCACACCAGCAGCAGTTAATAAGGCTTCACTATCAGCAGCAGCAGCATTATCATCATCGGCTGCAACTGCTATGACTGTTGTACTTACAAATAGGTTGAAGCCACCGATCTGGTATAAATAACAATGCCCAAAATACCTACATACTAGGGATATTCACTAAACATCAATGCATCGTATCCATTCAGTGTTTATCGTATGATACATTGGATTGATTCGATGTTTTGACAAAGAATTTTTCTGTTCAATGCATCAATTGTTTTTTAGTAAAAACATTGTATCAATAAAAAAACTAACTGGCTAATAATGACAAAAACAATACAAATAAATGTTAAGATTACTATATTTATTCAAGATTAAATTATTTAAATTTGAAGTAGCGGTCATTAACAGGTTGTGACACCTTTGACCAACTAGTGGGATATAATAACGGTGAGATGAATTTTTCTTGCATTTGGCTATCCTGCTGGTATGAGTGCTGTGACTCAAAATAAGATTTAATTACTCTAAAATAACTAATGAGGCAAAGTTTAGTTTGCTCTTGTATGATGATTATACATATTGCCTGTATCTTAAATCATTCAGCTTTAGATCCTTTCGCATACAGAGCCATGAGAAACATGTTTCCTGCTACGGCAATGTCGTCTTAATGTGCATGAGGGTATTTGAAAGCATCAATAACTGGTAGCAAGTCATTGTTCTTCTGCAGGACTTTGAGAAATTTTAATTTACCCTGACTGAAGAAAGAAGTGGTGTCACAATCACTCATCACACGCAGGAACAATATATGGTCTGATATGGTTTTTTCAGTAAGACGAGGATTGTAAATGGTCTGAGATACCTTTCCTTTTCCTGGTTTCCTTCCCCAACCACTGTCATAGATTCATTCTAAGAGACCAACTTTAGAGCTATTGTGATAATCAGGATATCAGCATCTGCCACTGCTTGTTGTGAAACATTTTTTTACTCCTCAAATTTTTCCATTATCATATTTATCAACCTGCTTTTGGAGTTTTCAAGGAAACTGCTGTGTGACAGTGGGCATCATTGATTCACTAAATTATATCGCAGCACTTTGTTTTATTTGTGCTCTGCTCAATCTTTCTATACTTTCATGAGATTTGTCAGTGTAGCCATAAAAAATGACAGTGGCATTTGGTTTATAGTATGACTTAATATATGCGACATAACTGCTTCAAATTTCTGCATATATTTGGTCGTGGTGCCATATGACCCGATGTAACAAGAACCCTCCATCAATAACATATTTTATATTACTCAAGTCTGCCTGTTCAGTTGACACAAAAGCCCCGTATAAGCTCGATTTTGTTCCTTTCCTCATTCCATGCTCATCAAAAAGAGAGAGAGTGTATAGGGGCTAAGTTCATAAATGCAGAAACTCTCTCAGCTCTTTGAAAGTTTCACGATGGTCATTCATTGAAAAAGTGTGATTGGATTGATAACTACAGCCCTGTCTTCTATCTGAATAAAGCTATTCATGATCGCAAGAGGTTGCACTCTTTAAATTCGTTTGAACTTTACAGCATGAAAATCACCACCAACAATGTGATGTATACCTTTCATGCCCATCTCGGGGCAGAGGTAACAGTCAATGTGGCAACAGGGGTTTTTTTCCCGGGCTTAGAAAATTCCTAGATCTCCCACTGGTGGAGAGAGGCAGATGAGTGTGTACATGTCTTCTCATCAGTGCTGCCTCATTTACAGCATTAAATAATAATGAATGAATTATTCTGTGATAACTTATAGAAAGTATAAATGTGCCATATGTCATGTAAGAACATCAAGATATTGAATAAGCATGTTAGATATAATAGCAGGATAGGTGATTACAGCCCCACAATTAGGCCTCGGAATTGAACGCATAAACATCAAGCTTTTTTTTTTTTTTTTTTTAAATGATGTTTAGGAAAAATTAAAAACTAGGCTACATTATGTTCAACTTAAAACTAGGAGAAATTTACTAATAATGACAGCCTTTGATGATAAATTTGAGTTTTGGAGTGGAATAAGTGGTTTTTTGCAGAAATAGACAAATATGCCAATTTTCGACTAGCACTTGAGCCCAAATGCTTCTTCCAAGAAAAAAAATGTAATGGTGAAATTTTTAGAAAATTTTATGTACTTCCTTTTTGAATATGGAGGTTATTTACGAAAAGTTGATGGATTTAGAATTATGAGCAAAAAACTGAGATTTTTGGTTCTTTTTTTCATTTTTTCAGTGTTCCACCACGAAATTTTGTTAGCAAACCTCAGATTCGGATTCAGCACCCCAAAAAAAACGTATAGAATGGAAGAAGTCAAAACTACCCACAACTTTCCAGGTAGGGGCCCTTTTGAGCACCTCTAGACTGTACTATACAGCTACAGCACTACACTGCTGGTATAGTGTTACTTTGTGTTCACATGGACCAAATGAAATACTAGCTGTGTTCAATTGAAAATGGTGAATATCAAACTATTGTCACATTTTCTCTTGGTGATTTTAGAGAAAAATGAAACGACATTTGTTGACGAATAATATTAGTTTGTAGTTGTTGAGCTAAAAAAAATTAGAATAAAAGTATTCGATGGTGAAAAAACATCGATGTTGTTAAGCGATGCATCAAAAAAAAAAAAATGTAGGGTTTCCATGTTTTACATTGAATAAAAGACAAATGAGACAAATGTACTTTCTAAGTGGACACCCCTGGTACATACGGTAGAAAAATTTGAGATAAAGCTCAGGTCTGATGTTCCGGAAAAGAGACCTGTCAAAATTTGTGGGGTTCTTCTCATTGCCTCCTAGGCTACCCAATGGAAGGGAGAAGAGAAAGAGGTGAACCAAAAATAAAGAGCTATGTGTCTTTGGTAAGTCAGAGGTACCTATAAGTTCCTCAGACCCTGAAGACATTGATATGCTGCAGGACAAACTAAACCCAGTTAGTCAGCAGTCCGTGTATGATTGGTGGTTCCTTTACAGCTACCATTCCTACTACTGCGTCTTTCATTGTGCTTGTTTTGGCTATATCTGGCTGTTCCTTTTACAGCCAGTTAGAGATTTTTTTGTTATAACCTTTTTTTGTTTTAATCTGGTTGGCTTTTTTTTTTTTACAGCCAATTAATGTTTTAGGTTTTTGTGCACCATTTAAAATCAATGTTTTAGAATTTTACATCATTTTGCTTTGTGTATTGCTGACCCAAGAGATCACTCCAGACCAAGAGGAAGACCACCAGACTGATGGGACAAGGACATACGCAGGGTTGTTGCAGTTAACTGACAGAGGACCGCACAAGATCGTGTGACTTGGAGAAGACTGCTCAAGTTATATCTAAAAAAAATCATGACTTTAAGAAGCCACATCAGAAAATGATTGGACTGGCTGATAATTATTGCTGATCTTTACAGTCAGCCATGCAGATGGTACTTTAGATTCTTTTTAAACTACTTTTTCATTCTGGTTTGTTGTTAGAGCAATAACAATCACGATGTTGACACACTCTAAAGCCCATTAACAATAACAAAGGAAAGAATTCCCATACACTGGTGGAACGACAGTCAGTGCCATAGATGGTTGTTGCGTCACTTTGCAACCTGACAATGTTGCAGCATTCCGAATTGCAAGAGCTAATGCTAATCATATAATTAAGGTGGGCAAAAATAATCCATGGTAGAACATTGTGAGCACCATAAAACACATCACCAAATTATTTAGTCTATCCGCTGTATATCTGAAAGGTGCTCTTGATCACCAGTATCTGGATTACTGGATCAGGGCATGTAATTTATAATAAACAAGGAAAGATGCAACTGTTGGCAGAGTCCTAAGGGTCAGGCAAGAAAGAGCTGCTACAGAAAAGGAATCTTTATGCTTCATTCCATCGCATATGGTACTGAACGGCAGCCTCTTTACCACTTGGGAGTTGGAGTCTGCTCTGCACTGTGCTAAAGACACCACTCCAGGTCCTGATCTGATACAGTAGCAGATGCTGAGGCATCTTACCAAGATGCTTGAGAGTACCTTCCAGATTTATTTTAAATATATTTGCGTCGAAGGTTACTTCCCTGACTTGTGGAAAGAAGCAAAGTTAATCTCTCTGTTAAAACTGGGGAAGAACAAAATGTTACCAGGTAGCTATTGTACCATAGCCACAACGAGCTACACTGGAAAGAAACTAGAACAAATGGTAAACTGCTGCCTAGGCTGGTGTCGCAAATTCGAAAATCTTCTGAGTCGCTTTTTAGCGTGGATTCAGGAAGTTCCGTTCCTCTTAGACAACCTGATCCTACAGGAAACATTGAAACTGGATGCATTCGTTTTTATTTTTATGTAAACAAGACCCAGAATACCACCTGGTTACATGCAATTTTAAAACAGATTCCAGTGTGAGGATTTAGTGCAAATATGCCCGTCTTTTTACAATTGGTTTATCACAGCATTGCTTCTGGTACTGAGCTGGTTGTGAAGTATCATATCTTTTTATATAGGAAAATGATGTTTCTTAAGGATCAGTTTGTTTAAAATAAAGGACAGAGCATTTTGACAGTTTTAAGTGTTACTCTTTTTGCTTTTATGCTCTGAAAATGTTCAGTAACAACAATTTTATTTTATTTTAGGAAATGATTATCCAGAAGTTTTAGATAAAGTGAAATTCTCACCAATGGCATGGACCCATGATAACAAAGGAATATTTTATGGTGTAAGTACTTTATTTTGCCAGTCATACACTATTTTTAGTTAATTTTAGAGATCATTAGTAACAGAAACGTTCTGATTTAGAGATATCCTGATCAAGTGGGCAAAACAGATGGCTCAGAAACAGTGAGCAACCAACATCAGAAACTGTATTATCATGTTGTTGGAACACCACAGTCTGAAGATGTGTTAGTAGTAGAATTTCCAGATGAGCCACTCTGGAGGATGTAAGTAGGATCAGAGTTCATACAGCTTTCATTTTTTTCTTCTTTGTGTGCGACCTGTGGTATTTCACCATTATGTTTTCCAACACTTTTGACTTGGAGATCTAGAAATTTTTGAAGATTGTTTCTTATGTTGGTACAAAATCACTATTAACAACAAACTTGTGTTTTTTTTTAATTTACATGTTAATATTTAGTTTTCTTTATCTTCCTCTTCTTTTTTCCCAACACCATTAATTCTAAATTTTATTTTTTGCATATATCAAATTTGTGTTTTAGTCTGTTAGTTGATTTTGTTCAAGCTGGTTAATCACCTCTGAGAGCTGAAGATTTATTTCAAAGTACTCTTCTAGGTGACTGGAAGAAAGAAGTGGTACATGTAAAATTTGTCATCTAATATTAAATTTATCTACTGTTTCTAGGCAATTTGTTGATTACTTTTTTATAGTAATTAAAAAGATTGATTGCTATTAGTAAAATGTGTCTGTGTAAATATAGGTGGCATTTGCTTCTTCCAATTTTTCAGTAAGCATATGTAATGGGTTTTGAAATAAACAAAGCATTATTGCAGCCTGAGACATCTGACTTAGTTTCTCCCAGAAACCATTTTTCTCTTCTCCAAGAGGTTCTCTACTATGTTTTGTAGAAAGAGCATTAATATTTGCATCTAGAATTTAGCAAGTTGGTGCTACTGTGGTTATCAGCATTTTTCAGGTCATATCTTGAACAATTATATCACCTTAGTCTCACCTTATTCATCAACGCCCATTTATCAAAAGTAGTGTTCTGAAATGTTATCTTCATGGGTGTACTGCCAGATGGCATCAAGAAAACATAATGTTTTGACAGCTGGCTCTGCTATCTTCATCAGATGTTGCATGGCTTGTGGTAGCTGTAAGCCTGGTTTACTGTCTAGACTGGAAGCCATGTGACAGCTGCTGAAGACAGCAGAGTCTGTGCAGAGCCGGATTAAAGCAGCACGGGGCCTGTAGCAAATGTGAAGATGGGGTAGTGGTAAAGAAAAAAGGTCACCCATCTGGCCTGACAGGGAGGCCCCCGAGAATCCTAGGTGCCCCCCCCCAGAAGTCGTGGGGCCCCCAGAAAGCACGGGGCCCATAGCATTTGCTAACTCTTGCTAAGTGGCTAATCCGGTACTGAGTCTGAGTTTTCATGAAACCATCCAGCTGGACACCAGTGATATGCTGGTAAACTTATACATGAAGTATTCTCAGTTTGAAAAGTATTCCACCATACTGGAATACCATTTATTTTTCTACCTATCCAGGGCCTTTTCCAGTACTTTT
This sequence comes from Vandiemenella viatica, assembly GCA_031002005.1. Classification (NCBI taxonomy): domain Eukaryota; kingdom Metazoa; phylum Arthropoda; class Insecta; order Orthoptera; family Morabidae; genus Vandiemenella; species Vandiemenella viatica. The sequence continues at coordinate 348,392,992 of JARYHS010013630.1, forward strand.
AGTGCTACACAGTTGGTGCTGGTATTTTCATTCACATCTACATTTTTCTATTCATCAGTTTCCTTGGTATTAAACCACAGGTTTCTGTATTTTTCCATACTTGATCTTCTGTTACACTAACACAATTTTCTTCTCAATTAAAGGTTTCAATATTTTATATGCATTCTCTTAGATACATAATTTTCAGTGCTACTGTTGTATATTTCCCAGCATTTTGATGGTTCTTGGTGAAAGTTTTTGCCCTGTTTCTTTTTTTGCTGTATACAGTTTCATTTTCTACTTTTCTTTTTCTTAGTATGTTGTCTTAAGATTTTTTTTTTTTTTAAAAAAAGTTATTTCAGTTTCCTGACTCCATATTTTTAAATCCATTCTTGCTGTGGTTTTTCCTTCTTTTTCCAATAGCATTGTTGCACTATATTTTGCTGTGCTATATTCTGTTGGTTATTTCAGTATGTAATGAAATAACCTTTACAGATATATCTGACACTCTTCCCTCTCAGCAGATGTGTTTTGAAGGCTTTTTATTTCTCACCACCATTTTCATATTGTTGTTAGTCCGTTTTTCCTTGCAACATCCCCTCCCCACCTTTCCACTTCCATGAAAGTTAATGCTTCACAAATCTGGTCCAGAATTTATCTGCAGATTATGTGTATAAATTGAAAAGTTACTTTGGTAGTAGTTGTTACCAAGCATCTAAATGGAGCTTGTTATAACACATCTGAGATATGGTATGGCAAAGAAATGTATGGGGGGAGGGGGGGAGGAGATATTACAATTCCGGAATTGTAATGCTTTGCATTGTGTACTTGTAGTACCAAGTTGTGCCACCAGAGGGCTGGTGTGTGACCACTGCCGAGTCATTCTGCCAAGTGACATAATCTGACTGTAACTACTGTGGTTTTTCTGGCAGTTCTTTGCATGTGTGTACAGTGCTGATGTGACACGAAAAGAAGGCTGATTCTCACGAACAACGTGCGACTGTGAAGTTTTGTTTTTTACTCAGCAAGAATGCAGCAGAAACTGTGGTGATGATGCAAACAGCTTACAAAGAACATGCTCTTATTAAAACTCAGGTGTACGAACTGTTTTCTCGGTTTAAAAAGGGAGAAATTGTCATTGAAGATCAGCCCCACCCACGCTAGTCGCCCTTCAACTGCTCGAAGAGAGGAGAATATTGGTAAGATCTGTAATCTGATCAATGGAGATCAACACAGGACAATCGACCAAGTTGAGGACTTGTTCTCCTGGAGCTCAGTTCAGTGCATATTGAGCATTTGTTTGGGCATGCAAAGAGTGCCAAGACTTTTCACCGGAGATCAAAGGGATCATTGCGTTTGAGGCCTGTCATGAAATGAAAGGTGCATTCAAAAACAATCCAATTTTTTTCCAACAAAATCACACAGGCATGGTGCTATGGTGCAATTCAGACAGTAAACAATAGTCAAGTCAATGGAAGTCAATTGGCTCACCTCGTCCAAAAAAAGCTCGTCAGGTGAAATCGAATGTGAAGATAATGTTGATTTTTTTTTTTGACATCAAAGGGATCAATACACTTAGAACTTGTCCCAAAAAACCAGACATTAAACCAACAATTCTATTTGAAGGTTATGAAAAGGCTGCCCAGAAGTTTGGCGCGAAAACGTCCGGCTTTATGGAATTCTGGTGAGTGGTTCCTGCATCACGTCAATGCCCCTGTCCACATGGCTCCCAGTGTTTGCCAGTTTTTGGCCTCAGTGAAAATTACTTCCTTGACCCACACACCCTATTTGCCAGATTTAGCACCCTCCAGAATTCTTCTTGTTCCCGAGAATGAAAAGGGTCTCGAAAGGGAAGTGTTTTGCCAATGTCAAAGAAGTAAAATGCAATGTCATGAAGGTCTAGCAGGTATGAAAGAGGAAGAAATTATAAGATGCTTCCAACACTGGAATGAACGTTTGGACAAGTACATTAATTGCTAATGGAGTTTACTTTGAAGGAGATTAAGGTTGTATTTGAAAAACAATAAAGTAAATGCTTTCTACAAAGACATTCTGGTTATTTCTGGCCCTCCCTTGCAGGTTTGAATAATTTGTTCAGGAGCTTTTTCTAATGAATATTGTCCTTGGCACAGTGCAGAAAATATGTTGGAAATGTCAAAGGTACTGACGAGACTGCAATTTAAGCTGTTTTGAAGTTGATTATAATTGTGGAATACTTGACCACCCTTTCAGCCTACATCTCAGCTATAGTTCTTGATTGCTTGAGAACAACATGATACTTGTTAGTTTAATCATTTTTTGGATGGAGGTAGAAATGACTTTCTAAAGCATGCAGTGTGATGGATGTGGAACAGATGCTTTACATGATCTAAAGGTGAAATTTCATGTCAACTTTTCATTTCAGATTGCTGCCCTTCAAACAACAGTAGAGCTAAAAAAAAAGGTCTTCAAAATCACAACGCCGATCTCACATTAGGGGGTGGGGTGTGGCTGGTGGTGAGCAGTCCTACCAAATCTCAACACAGGGAGGGGATTCCAGATTTAAGAAAAAATGCCTCACATAATGGAAACCCCCTAACAGAGTTCTGATTTACAATGATACAGGGCCGGATTAACGCAGCACGGGCCCCGTAGCAAATTTGAAGAAGAGGCCCTTGGTTTTCGCCGTCTGGGGAATTGTGGAACTAAAATAAAAAGGTCATCCTTCTAGCCTGACGGGGTGGCTCCAGGAGACTCCTAGGCGTGGGGCCCCTAGGAGCGTGAGGACCCCCAGAAGGCGCAAGGCCCGTAGCATTTGCTAACTCCTGCTACGTGGCTAATCTGGTACTGCAATGATAGGTTATAACATTCTTACAGGGTAACATTGTTTTTTGGGTTCTCGCTGTGCTTTTACATTAAATTAAATAATTTCCCAATCTCTCCACCTGAAGTGTGTTCTTGCTTTAAAATTTTATATTACTATCTTTCTCACACCATGCGAAAGAAAATTTTGAAATTCATGAAGGTAGGTTTTAAAAAGAGCCTCAATTTCACTCAGGCTTTTTATACACCCATCACAATTTCTTGGGTATCAGCCCTTGTGGACCATGAGAAACGTTGACCTGTGTTTAGGCATCCATTGTGTAATTGAAAGGGAGTGGGGACTTGTGCCCTATCTGTTATAGAACTGGTTTTGTCAGATTTGGAGTATTTACTCTTTAGGAGGACAGTTATGTCGCCATCTGTCTGTGAAATGTTCCACAAATAAACCATCTAGTGTCTCAGTTAGTAGTACCTTTGTGCAGCCACAATATTAGTTTTGAGTGATGACTGGTATTTTGGGTTCTACCTCCAAACAGGATACTACAGTAAGGAAATCCCTTGAAATCATATTGTTTTTGATGGATTGTGTCATATTATTAACTGAATCCATGAAATTCAAGGATTGTACTGTTTTCTCATGTAATCCATGCCTTGGAAGAAAAACCAATCCTTAATAAACAGATGGGGTTCTTAATTTAATTTTGACTTTATTTAAATTATTTCAAAATATTCTTTGCATAAAGGAGCTAGTTAGGCGTCATCAGAAGAAATGATGTGGGTGCTCTAATGCATATATTGGTGATTAGGTCTGGTGGAATATTGGGTGCAGAATTTGCTGTAATGTAGAGGACTATTACAATAGATTAGCACTTTATTTCAGTCATAACAGAATGGGAAAGTTTTTGTTCATAGGTAAGTTAATCAGAGATTCGAAAAGGTTTTTATGAGGTATCTTGCACATCTGTGGTAGGGGTTGCTGAACAATTACCCTCCTACAGTGAAACCATTTTAAGTAATTTGATGTGTTGGTTAGTTACCATTAGAACATACGCTCCATCACAATTAATATTAATAAGTCTGTTTGAAGTATTGTGAATTGTTCAGAAAGATCACTTTCAATGCAACTACTACTAAAATTGCTTGTTTGACAATGTGCAGAGTTGACTTTTTTGCTGTGTGTCCCCAAAGAAAAGATTTTCATTTATACTCCATTTGTAAAGACCTACAATTCATTGTGCATAGGGAAAATCTAAGCGTTTTATGTACTGTGTAAGAGAAAACTTACTGAATTCCTAGTCATAGAACATATACAGATACTTTGTGCCACCCCCAATATTTCTATCATCACAAAGGTCTATGTTTCTTCAAGCTTTAACATGCTAAATGTTTGAGAGTTTATGGTTTGAGCTGACATAACTGTGCCAGTTCCTTATCTAAAATGGCTGTGCATTTTGAGATGAGCAAAGGAGAGCATAAAACTAAGGATCTATCTATTGTTGGGATTTTCTTTTCACTGTAGGAATTTTGTGTCACTTCCACTACACTTTAAGAGATGCAGCCCATGAGCACTGTCACCTTCTCCAACATCCATAGAGGACAGTGTTGCTGGAACATTGATGGGTGACATTGCATAAGAGCTGTTTGGTCTACTTCAGTTTTCCTCAAATAATCACAGTGGAACATTATTTAAACCCCGCAGGGGCCTGGTACGCAAGTGCCAGGTACGGGTTTGGCGAACCCGCGGTGCCCGAGCTGGAAACTTGTGAGCGCCGCAACTTTCCCACACCGTAAACTCCTACCATGCTTCAACGACCACCGTAGGGCGTGGCGGTGGAACGTTGTGTGCCTAGGAGAATGGGGATCTTGGCTTCATCGCCCGGATCGCGAGGATGGTAGAAACCTCTATAAAAAACCCCTCAACCTCAAGGTCAGCCACGTGCCGAGGAGGTGAATGGGTGGAGAGGGAATTCACTCGCTAACGTGCAACCTCAGGGGCACCTGCGCACCCCTGTTGTATGAGCATTCCTTCTTATACTGGTTTTTCTCGTGGGACCAAAAATTAAGCCTCACCAAAAAACCAAAGAACCCTGCGGTACGGGTGTGCCGCAGGCAAATAAAAATACACCCAATTCCAAGAAGCGGGTCAGGGTTGATAGCCCTCCCGCTTCGGAAGGTAAATGTAACGGGAAAGTCTGTTCGATCCAGAACGCTTTCGTTGTGATGCAGAGAGTAGAGGGGACATTTGAAAAAGTGTCCCCCTTTTATATAAATAAAGGTTTGGAAGGGTTAGTTGGTACCCTAAAATCAGTTAAAAAGCTGAGGAACGGGACGCTGCTGCTGGAAACATCCACCAGTAGGCAGGCATCCCAGCTCCTTAACTGTGAGAAGCTCGGGGAGTTCGCCGTTAAAAGCGAACTCCATAAATCCCTAAATTGTTCGAAAGGCGTGGTCACCTGCCGTGACATTATGGACTTAGGAACCGAGGAACTCGTTAAGGAGTGGGAGGATCAGCAAGTGGTCGAGGTGCGTCAGATTACATGGAGGGTAAATGGCAGTCTGGAAAAGACTGCCACCTTCGTCCTGACGTTTGACACTCCAGTGTTGCCCAAGTGTATTAAAGCTGGATACATTAATCTGAACGTCCGTCCGTATGTTCCGGACCCAATGCGCTGCTTCCAGTGCCAGAGGTTCGGACATACGATGGCGTCATGCAAGGGCAACCCCACCTGTGGTAGATGCGGCAAGGGGGCACACGAACCAGGTGTCACTTGCACACTCCCACAGGTGTGCGTCAACTGCTCCGGGTCGCACCCTGCCTGGAGTAGGGAGTGTCAAGTGTATCTTGAAGAGCGCAAGATACAGGAGTTGAAGACCAAAGAGCGGATACCTTATATAGAGGCAAAGAAGAAGGCGAAAGCGCTCGCCGCTCCAATATTCGGAACAAGCTTTCCCCAGATGGTCTCGACTCCCATCAGGAAAGAAAGTGTTGCTACGCAGACATCCTTTGCAGACATGGGCACAAGCACTATGTGCTCATGTCAGTGCAAGTGTGGTGCAAAACCCACGAAGGTCATAACACCCAAGACCGCGGATGTCGCTAGCAACACATCTGCAACCTCGACCTGTCCAGCAGCAGAAATAAAGTCTTCCACCAGCAATCAGATTAACGGCACCTCCTATTCCACCACGAGCTACTGAAATGGTAGCGATACCATTTGCTAGCGGTGGAAATACAGGTGACCAAAAGATCCGAGGTATAAAGTTTAGACAGACTGATCCGACCCAGTTTGTTAAGTCCCCCTCTTCTTCTCCTCCCAGACCGCCCACCGACAGGGAGAGTAAGGGGAAGAGGCAGAGGAAGAAGAAGAAAAAGGACGGGGAGGATTTTGAGGAGTCCTCTGGGTCAGAGATGTCTGTCTCCGCCTCCGGGCAAGAAGAAACGGAAATGCTGGTGGACGAGACTGGTCCCGTTCCTCAGCAGGAAGTGGCCGAAGACCCACCCGAACCGGGGCGGGTGAGGTTAAATAGGTAAGGATGGCTCCCATACTTCAGTGGAACATCAATGGATTTACAGCTCACAAAGACGAGTTACACCTCTTAGCACGGTCTGATCCTTTGTGTCTCTGTCTACAAGAGACACATTTCAGACCATCACACCAACCTGTGCTAAGAGGATATGACGTGTACCGTAAGGACGATACTGAGGGTGATCGAGCGAAGGGTGGAGTGGCAGTGTTTGTCCGAAACACTGTCCACTCCGAACCTGTAGCTCTCACCTCTGATTTACAAGCAGTGGCAGTGAGGATTTATGGTCCCACTCAACTCACAGTATGCTCTATTTATCTACCACCTAACACGCCCATCAGTTATGACGACATGTCTAACATCTTGCGGCAGCTTACTCGGCCATTCCTCCTTTTAGGAGATTTCAACGCACATAGTGCGCTGTGGGGCTCAAACGCCGATTGCCCCCAAGGCCGAATGGTTGGTAGATTAATAGAGCAAGAGGAAATATGTGTCCTCAATACTGGTGCAATGACACATTTTACCACTGCTTCCGGATCGTCCTCTGCCATTGACCTTTCATTGTGCTCCCCCTCAATCGCGGACTCCGTGCATTGGGAGGTGGATCGTGACCTTCATGGAAGCGACCACTTCCCAATATGGATGCACGTAGAGTTTGAGCGTGGAGGAGGCAATAACCGACGCAAATGGAATGTCAGCAAAGCCGACTGGCAACTCTACCGCCGCTCCATTACTCTAAAGGAGTATAACAGTCTTGACGAGAAGGTGAATCACCTTACACAGGCGGTTCACCAGGCAGCTGACGTTTCCATGCCGAAAAGCTCCGGAACGCTGCGAAGGATGCACGTCCCCTGGTGGAACGACGAATGTCGTTCCGCCATTCAGGGTCGCAGACGAGCGTTGCGGCGTTTCAGGTTGTACCCTACATCCGACAACCTGGCAGCGTTCCGTATAGCCAGAGCTAAGGTGCGTCGTGTTATTAAGGAGAGCAAGAAAAGGTCATGGCAGAACTTTGTGAGCACCATAAATCGTTCCACACCTTCGTCGAAAGTATGGGAGTCTATCCGCCGTATATCTGGAAGGTACTCCCGTCCACCAGTATCTGGGTTACTGGATCACGGAAGTATAATTACCGACGAACGAAGCATAGCGCAGCTGATGGCGGAGAATTTCGCCGCCATCACATCGACTGCTAATTTTGACCCTCGGTTTCAGCGACGAAGAGTCGCTGCCGAGAGGCGCCCGCTGTGCTTCGATTCGTCGAATACAGAGGCCTACAACTGCCCATTTACATCTTGGGAGCTGGAGTCAGCACTAAACAGCGCAAACGACACTGCTCCAGGGCCTGATCTGATCCAGTACCAGATGCTGAGGCATCTTAGTAAAGATGCTAAGGAGTACCTTTTAGATATTTTTAATCAGATATGGACCGAAGGACACTTCCCCGACTCGTGGAAAGAAGCAACGCTTATCCCTATTTTAAAGCCTGGTAAGGACAAATTGCTGCCAGGTAGCTATCGTAGCATCGCCCTTACAAGCTGCGTGGGTAAGACACTGGAGAGGATGGTCAATCGCCGCCTCGTCTGGTGTCTTGAATCCCGAAATCTGCTGAGCCGCTTTCAGTGTGGATTCAGGAAGTTCCGTTCCACCTTGGACAACCTGATCCTCCTGGAGGCGGCAATACAGGATGCGTTCATCTGCAGCCAACACCTTGTGGGTGTTTTTTTCGACCTTGAAAAGGCCTATGATACTACCTGGCGGCATTTGATTTTAAAACAGTTACATGAATGGGGTTTTAGGGGAAACCTACCCCGTTTTTTAAAATCATTTTTATCTGGTCGTTGCTTCCGGTACCGAGTCGGCAGTGAAGTGTTTGATCTTTTTATTCAGGAAAACGGTGTCCCTCAGGGGTCAGTTTTAAGCGTTACACTTTTTGCCATTGCTATTAATAGCATAGCAGCCGTTATAAGGAGTCCCCTACGGTACTCCTTATATGTGGATGACTTTTTAATTTTTATTGTATCGTCCAGCCTGAGAAGCGCTGAGCGGCAGTTGCAGCTCGCGTTGAACAGGCTGGACGAATGGTCAGTGCACACCGGTTTTCGTTTCTCCGCTGAGAAAACCCGGTGTGTACTTTTTACTCGCAGCAGAAGTCTTTTACCAGAGCCTCACCTTACCCTGAGGAACACCGTATTAAGTTTTACTGAATCAGTTCGGTTTCTGGGCCTCATTTTAGACAACAGATTAACCTGGCTACCACATCTCAAAGATGTGAAAGCCAGAGCCTCAAAAGCTCTAAATGTTTTAAAATGTCTGTGTGGCAGGTCATGGGGTGCTGATCGCTCCTGCCTGCTACAATTTTACAGAGCCTTTGTACGGTCGCGGCTGGAATACGGTTGTATTGTGTATGGTTCGGCACGGGACAGCTATCTCCGTATATTGGATAGTGTCCACCATGCTGGAATTCGGCTCGCCACGGGTGCATATCGCACTAGTCCTATTGTCAGCATTTGTGCTGACTCGGGCGAGCCGCCGCTTACCATCCGCCGGCAACTCCTCATGGTGCGACACTACCTGCACGTTGCCATAACACCTGGCAGTCCCGTGCACGACATAGTGCTCCATCCCAACTACGAGCGGCTCTATACCAACCGGTATAGAGCCACTAAACCGTTCAGCTACCGTACAAAGGCTATTTTAGAACAATACGGATTAGAGCTTCCCTCTTTTTATCACCAGGGTTGGAGTAAATCTCCTCCCTGGCTTTTAGAGAGGCCCAGAATTATTTTAGACCTGTCTCGGTACAACAAAGTTTGTACCGTTGACAGTGTTTTTAATAATGTTTTTAGAGACATTCTAAATGAGCATCACACTTTTACCCCGGTGTATACGGATGGGTCTAAGCAGGCTAACGGAGTTGGCTGCTCCGTCGTGTTCCCTCGAGCGACTTACACATATAAACTTGACGGCAGGTGCAGCGTTTTTACTGCCGAGTGCTACGCCGTGCTAAAGTCACTCCAGCATATGAAAGTAAACCGCGAAAAGTGTTTCATCATATGCTGTGATTCCCTGAGCTGTGTTCAGGCCATAGGAAATATGTATCCAGCAGATCGTCTAGTCCAGGACATCCAGGACGCCCTCCTTTTCCTCCAATCTCGTGGAAAGGAGGTATTATTCTGCTGGGTACCGGGCCATGTGGGAATCAGGGGGAACGAGGCAGCTGATGTAGCTGCCAAGTTAGCCTGCGACAAGGTCAGAACCGACTTTGAACCGGTCCCAAAGTCAGACCTTGCCTCGGCGGCGAAGAGATTTGTTTTTGATGTTTGGCAGAGGCAGTGGCTGGAAGTTGAGCATAACAAGCTCCAGCTGGTCAAACCGACCGTTCAGCCGTGGAGCAGCTCCTTCCAGCGGGCGAGGAGGGATGATGTTCTCCTTACTCGCCTCCGCATAGGGCACTGTCCTCTGACACATGGTTTCCTTCTCCGCCGAGAGGACCCTCCGGAGTGTGATGCTTGTGGCGTACCTTTGACGGTACGCCACATTTTAACCGAATTTGTATTGTTTTTAGACTTAAGGGCAGACGTCGGCTTAGCCAACGATCTGTCCCTTATTTTAAACGATGACCGTGACAACGTGGCTAAGGTTTTAAAGTTTTGCAGCTTGGCCGGTCTTGTCCCAAAAATTTTGGGCAGATCGGCCTAGGTTTTAGATTGGATTGGTGGTCATTTACAACCACCAATCCAAGTACTGATTTTACTTGTGACACTGCTTATATGGCTGGCCCTTTTACAGCCAACCAGTTAACTCGTTTTTTTAACTGGTTGGCCTTTCTACAGCCAACCAGTTTTTGTATGTAATTTTATATTTCATATTCTAGTCTGACTTTTATATTTTATGTTGCCGTCTGTGTGGCCGATCTCTTTACAGTCGGCCACGCAGACGGTTTTTTTAGTTAGTATGTTAGTATTTTATTGTGCTGTCTCTGTGGCCGACCCCTTTACAGTCGGCCACACAGACGGCAATTTTGCCACGTTGTCACGCTTGGTTTTTGTTAGGGCGCTAATGACCCCGCTGTCGACACGCCCTAAAGCAACAACAACAACAACAACATTATTTAAAAACTGATCCTGTCTAATTATTAGACACATCCATTTATTTCATAGCACATTGATCTTATGACCAAGTTTACTACAGTGAAGATGGTTGCAGTTAGATTTGTTTTCAATAATGTTTCAGGTTGTAGGGCATTTTAAATTTCTTTTTGATATGAAAAAGTTGAAAAGTTTGTAATTAATGATATGCATTTATTATTTTAGTGGTGCTGAAGTAAGTGACTGTGGTCAGTGGTTGATAATTACTCCACAGAGAGATTGCAGGGATAATTTATTGTTTTTCTGCAACCTTAAAGAATTAGAAGATGGTAAAATAACTGGTAAATTAGAACTCACACAAGTTGTGTTCAAATTTGAAGCAGACTACGAGGTACGTTTCTAAACTTTTATCTTTCATTGTCGATTCCCATGTTGGTAGTTACCCTGTTTCTGACAATGCTGTATTCGTGTTTCAGTATGTTACAAATGAAGGATCAGAGTGTATTTTCCGGACTAACAAAGATGCCTCAAATTATCGCCTAATTAAAATAGATTTTATGAATCCTTCCCAAGAAAATTGGAAAACACTAATAAAAGAACATCCAAAGGATGTCCTTGATTGGGCAAGTGCAGTGAATAATGATAAACTGGTTATCTGTTATATCCATGATGTGAAGGTCAGTGCAATAATTATTTAGGTTCAAATACAAATTTTAACAATACATTAACATAGTTATGGAAGTAATTTGAAAAATCACATGAACATTTTTTTGTGCTGCAACAAATCTTTTGTAAACAGGTTATGAATTTTAGATAGTGATAAGGATGAAAAATATCAAACAGATTGTCACTTAAGAAGTGCAGTAGGAAATGGTTTGTTTTTAAAGGCAAATATTACTTATTTCTTGTTAGTATTACTGAAAGTATTTTTTAAAGTACTTGCCTTCTTATTGTTGTCTGTGTTTTAGCGTTACAGTTCAGTTATAGTGGCGTGTCTTGTTTTAACTCTTAGCATTAATCTGTCACTATCCCATCTGTATAATAAACATTATTGTAGGTCCCCAATTAGGAGACAGACTAAATAAAGGACCTTTAAAATGGTACAGATATTCATATTTGATATTGATCTATAATAATTGATGTTTTGATGATAATGATAGGTCTATATAAAAATATCAAGATACTAGCTTTTGCCTTTTTCTTTGTAATTTTGAACCAGAGAATCCATCAATTGTTGCTGATCATTATTTATGTATTTCCCTCATGTGCCATTAGCATTACTGACAATGGAGGGTGGTATTTTGCTTTTGCTTTACATCTCGTCGATGATGTTGTCATTAGAGACTGGAAAAGACGGGGTGGGGGGGGGAGCAAGGAATTGGAAGGAATTCAGCCATTGCCTTTAGAGAAACCATCCTAGCATTCACCTGGAGTTATTTGGGGAAACTGGGAAAAAACTAAAAATCTGGATGGCCAGATAAGGATTTGAATCAGTGCCCTCCCAAATTCAAGGCCAGAGCATTACCACTCACCCACCATGCTCAGTATCTATGGAGGTTTAAACATAGAATAACCAATACTTATGTAATGAACCAGTATATGGTGTTATGATAGAGTGATATAATTTCTTTGTTATTTTTTTTTTTTGCTCCATCTCAACTTAAGATAGCACTTTGAAGTAAATCTCAGATTTTCAGCCCTCCTCAAGGTTTCAAACTATGAAAACTCCCTCTTTGAAGTCAATATGTTATCCATATTATAGGAATAGGGGTTTAATGTTCAGAACATATTTTAATTTTATGCAACAGTGCCAAATGGCTCAGTGAATGGGACATACTCTCAGATTTTAAGTAAGAATCCAATGCTTCACACTGTGAAAATCCTTTTAAAATTGGCTTAATAGTTTTCAAGTTATGCCAGACTATGGTACATGTAAAGAAAGTTTGAATTTCGGGACATATTTCTATGTGCTGTGGCAGTGTCAGGTGACTTAGAGTCTGAAGATGTATCTTATATTTCAAGTCCGACCCAAAGATTTAAAATTGTGAAAACCCCATAAGAATCTGTATACGGTTCATTTATAGATTTGTATATTGGAATGTAAAGTGCATATCATAGATGTTTGGAGGTAGTGGTTTGGTGAAAGTGCAGCCTGGATGACAATGGTAAGTGACATCCAATTTTACTGCATAAGACATGAAGAATTTAATTTTTAATAATACTTATCTTAGATCATGGTTGTGGGGTGCAAACACATAAAACAGACAAAGCACAAATGACAAGTGAATTTTCAGGCTTTAGTCTTTTGTCAACTAGAAAACAGAACATTGTGGAGGGTGATTGTTGTGGGAGACTGGCTCATAGAGTGACTGTTGGCCAGAGATTGGTTTTGTTATTTAATAATGCTTGGGTATTAGCTTTAAATCGCTCCCATTCTACCTGTCCTCTGTTTGAATTTATCCCACCATGTTCCCTTTAACTAACAGTAGCTCTGTGAGTCAGTCTCCCAAAACATCCACCCTCCACAATGTTCTCTAGTTGACTAAGGGCTAAAACCCAAAAATTCCTGTCACTTGTGTTTTGTCTGTTTCATGTGTTCATACTCAACAATCATATGAGAATTAAGCTTTTCCTGGCATATAGATGAAATGAATAATTCTCGGGTTTTCTGCTAGTTAGTTTCCTTATTTAACTCATTACACGTCGTTTCGGCAGCAACCTCTGCTGCCTTCGTCAGGTAAGCTGTTTTAACAAAGCTAAAATGTGACTGCGCGAGCGAGTCCTGGCTTCTATAAGTAGCCTGCTGCTGGAGAGACTTCCCACTGCTCTCCCATTGGTCGGTGCTCTCCGGTAGCGGGCTACTTATAGAAGCCAGGACTCATTCGCGCAGTCACATTTAAGCTTCGTTATGACAGCTTATCTGACGAAGGCAGCGGCGGTTGCTGCCGAAACATTGTGTAATGAGTTAAATAAAGAAATTAACCGTCAGAAAACCCGAGAATTATTCATTTCAACAATCATCATGTAATGTAGTGATGGTTCATTTAGCCATCCTAATTTTTTTGTATATGCTCTATCAATGAGGTTGATTTACAGCTGCAGTATGTTTACATATCCTATGAGGAATGTGAATTCTAAGTTTTATAAAATTCACCCGACTGTTTCCAGAATGTGAAGCTTGGAATCATTTAAACAACTGATGATAAAGCAGTAAGCATTGTAGGAAATGCTGGTAAATTACCTTTTCTCTGACAATAATCTTTATCTATGCTTATACTGGTGTAGGATGGGCTTCTCTACTCAACGATAGTTTTATTATTAGGCTAGCAAAATACTTGCTGTGTGAAGCTATTAGAATTACTGAATATTGCTTTCTAGTAATTTTACAGTCAAAGTGTCAGCATCAGTAGTTAATTTGTACGGAAATTATGCTTAGAAAGGATTAGAAAATAAGAAAAATTAGAATTTACAGGAAAGTGTGACGGAAAAGAGGACATGAAGAAGAGAAAAATATGGTGGGTCCAGTACTTTATTGAAAGAGTTGAAGCATGAAGATCTTAAAGCCTATCGGAATATTTTCAGATTAACGAAGTGTGCTTGGTGCAAGCACATGGTCATCTCCACCCTCTAGTATATTAACATGTACTTCTGAAGAAGACCATCTTAAGAAGGTCGAAACCAGTCAAGACTAATTAGCCTGACTGATGCAACTGGTTGGCTATATTTTACATCTATCAACTATTATTAATGTTGAATGTGTTGCCTGTTATTTGATAATAATTGTAATAATACTGACAAAATTTGAATTTGTTTAATGTCAGTCATGGTTCCAGTTTACCGTCAGATAAATTTTAATATTTTCAATGAAAACTAACATATTTACATGAATAGTAGCATCAAAACATTCTAGAGTCTTATGTTTACAATTAACATCTGGTACATATTGTATTGTACCATTATAATTAAGCCCTGGATTCTTAGGTTCAAACCTATTTTGTTCACAACCTAATATTCTTGAAATTATAATTTTCTGTTTCGTCTTTGGTATAAACTAATAATATTCATAAATTTAATAGGTCCTAAAAGTACCTAATTTTATGTTATGACCTAAAATGACCTAATTCGGTTTTCAGAACCTATTTCAATGTACTGATCCAGTCTAACTGTAATTTTGTTACTTAAAAGAAATGACCGACTGGATTAGCTCAGTGGTACAGGCCATGGGCCAGTAATTTGGACTCGGGAGACGCTCTGGATTTGAACCACCATCGGCAGTTCTGAAATGGTATTCTGTGGTTTTCCTTTTCACCTCCAGGCAATTGCCGAAAGAGTGCCTTATAAACAGGCTACAACTGCTTCTTTTCCCCCTTTCCTTCTCAAAAATTTTGTTTCCTTCTTCTACATCGATCCAAATTAATGTCACCTGGGCAATCCGGCCAGTCACCATCCCTTGTTGTATCTATTACTACGTGAATCCTAAGCTCCTAGACGCTGCAAATGTAAGCTGTATAAGAATGATCCCTTGCAGAGTCCGAGGGTGAAGCTGAACTTGGAGGGTAAATGGACTGCGTTTATGTGTAAAACAAATAGATTTATTTTAAAATTGTAATAACTATTCACCACAATATTAAATGATGTGTTTTAACCTCTTTGTTGACGATAACATTGAGAAAAGCTGTAACAATGCGGTGCAGCAACTTCACATTATTACAAAGGCTTACATTTAGTAGAAACAAATCGACAAAGCAAGTTTTAAACATAGCATGTTAAATGTTAACAGTCTCAGGAACTCAAACAGTTTCTGAGAAATTAACAGCTGTATACTATCATTGTTCAGTGGTAACACGGGAATTAAAACATTGTGTAGGCATACAAATTTTTAGTTACTTTATTAAAAGCCATCATGCCTAAACAGAAATCCTCAAGAAGTAGTCTCCATTGAGAATGGATTGGTACGGATAAGAACTTTTCTGCAGATGGGAAAATTATATATTGCCAAGCATGCGTAAAACCAGTGACTTTAATTTGTTTTATATACATATGTCTTTTATAATTTAAAAAAATAAATTAGATTTGACTTGTTTTCATTGCTAATGTAACATAAAGTGTTAGAGTCTAGACTGCTGGATGAAATTTTATGATATTAACTGGGTATTATCCGGGGTGTTTTATTCAGGTGGACTATTTTATTTTTGCCATCTATATAGGCGCCTGCAAAAAAACGATCCCATGTACTACAGCATCAGAATTCAGCAACTCATTTGGCAAATGGAGAAATGCTTCCAAACAGAAGCAGAGTTTCATTACAAGTACAAAGCTGCGTACAGAAGATTCATTTAACCTGCGTCTACGTGAAACTCTCACTGCTGCTAATATACCTGTTGCAACCCTCCAGACTGCAGTCCTGAAAACCTTTTTGGAAGAATTTTGTAACAGAAAAATACCAGATGAACCTGCTTTAAGAAAGAACTACTTGCTTCGTCTGTATGAGAAAACCATTGAAGAAATCGGGTGGACATTGCTGACCACTTTATCTGGTTAAGTGTAGATGAGACGACAGATGCCTGCGGCAGATACATAGTCAGCGTTGTTGTGGGAAAACTCGCATGTGAGGAACCTAGTATACCCCATGTCATTATGTGCAGAGAATTTCCAACGACAAACCACTCTACTGTGGCAATTGCTGTAAGGGATGCATTAAAGGTGTTGTGGTTAGATCCAGAACACGAGGATAAGTTGCGGTTGTTGGTGACAGACAGTGCAGCTTATATGATAAAAGCAGGGGAGTGTTTGAAGGAATTCCATCCCCGAATAGTGCATGTCAGCTGCCTAGCTCATGGGCTTCACCGGGTAGTTGAAAAAATTCGGGAACAGCACCCTGTAGTTAACGAGATAATTTCTTCAGTGAAGAAAATATTCCAAGTCAAGTAGTTACTTTCAGGGAAAAGCTTCCATCAATACCCCTCCCTCCCGAGCCAGCAGTGACACGATGAGGGATCTGGCTCTCAGTCACATTATATTATGCAGAAAACTATGAGAGCATAACGGAGGTCATCGATGCATTGGATTAAAGTGAAGCTATTGCTACAGGAAATGCAAAGAAAGCGTTGCACTCAGTACCACTGTACAGGAGAGGCAAATTGTTACAACCTAGAATTTTCAGTCAAGAAGTTGGAAGGAGATGCTCTACCATTGACAGAAGCACTTCAAATCATCCAAGAAGTGAGGGGCAAAGTGGCTCCTGGACCAGTTGGGTTGTCTGTAGCTAAGAAGCTGGAGGCTGTATTAGTGCACAGTCCAGATTTCAAGAGGCTGTGTTCTCTCTGGACTAAGGGAACAAGAAATACTGCCTTGGAATTCTAAGAAAATCGCTGATATGAAGTTTGCACCTCTCACATCATGTGATGTGGAGTGTAGTTTTTCAGCATTCAGTAGGATTTTGATGCAAGAGAAAATCTGTCAAAATATTTCATTGTTCAGTGTCATATTAGAAGTTTTAAATGAGTGGTTTACAATCCAAAATAAAGACAATTTTTTTGAATATAATAGTGGTTTATGTCACATGTTTTAATGTGAATGAGCAATGTCATGTTTGAAGTTTTTAAGAACAACTTGGCAATAAAGTTACAATGTTTTCAACACTATGGCAGTGTATATTGCATGTTTTAAATTTTATTTTCCTTAAAAGTGTGTAAATTCCTAAATCAAAATTTTAAGAACCTATAAAAGCCTAAAACATGAATTGAATAAACCTAAATTTGGTTTTTTAGATCCTAAAAATCTGTGGCTTAGTTATAATACAATACATCTGACAGCACCTTTTGAATTCCTGTGGGATCACAGATTTAAAACTGGAAGCGAACTATTTAAAGTTAATTGCATATGTCCAGATTCTTAATATTTAATAACGAAATGAGTAATAACATTACTGTAGGCTGGATGATACACTACACCATCAACCTACAGGCACATATGGAAATAAAAGAAATGGGATGTGACTACTTTTATTGCTGTTTACCTATTACTCTAATGTTACCAACACTATCACATATTGTGGTCTCACACTCCTACTACAAAACCCTCAGAAAACGATCATTAAGATAACCTTAAATGAAAAGCGTGCTCTTTGATGCTGACTGGTAGTGTATTTATTGAATAGGCTATTGTAGGAACAATGTTGCCCTATCTTTAAATCCTGGAAATTCCAGATTTTTGCCTGCCCATTGAAATCTGAGAGGTTCTAAAAAAAGTTCTCCTGATAGCTTATAATTGCTTACAGCATTATACAGCATGAGCAGAGTATATACATTTTTAATATTCTCTCTGCATACCATCTTTGCGGACTGTTAATGGCCCATGGACCATAGGTTGAGAAACAGTACCATAGATTATTTACATAAAACGATTTACAATAATAATAATAATAATGATGATGGAAGACAACAACAACAACAGTAATTACAAATTAACTGTGAAACTGATATAAAATAGATATCTTAATTACTACATTTTGTATACAATTTTTACAGGTTTTAGCTATATTTTCAAGCCCATTCTTTTCCCAACAGCAAACATCTTAGGTTTTTTCAGTTTCAGTAGTCCAAAATGATTATTTTACAGAATAAATTGGGTTATCGTGCAGATAACCTTTTATTTCTCAGACATAATTTGTGTGTGTGTGTGTGTGTGTGTGTGTGTGTGAGAGAGAGAGAGAGAGAGAGAGAGAGAGAGAGAGACAGGTAACTCTGTGTAGACAGTACACAAAATAGCATTCATCACTGTATAAATGAAAATGAATTTTATTTTTTCCAGATGCAATTTTTATTCTATGCAGTGTGAAGTTACAAGTGTTATTACAGTTTATCCCACTTAAAGTACAATCATTCTGTTTAAATTGATTTTTAATGGAAAGATTCATAACTTAATTATTCTGCATTATGGTTAAATAATTTGCAATGAAAACTAATCAGTTTCTTTGTTTAACAGAGTGTGCTTCAACTTCATGACTTGGCTACTGGAAATTTACTGAAAGTATTTCCATTGGATGTAGGTACTGTAACTGGTTATTCAGGAAAAAAGAAACATTCTGAAATGTTTTACCAGTTTACATCGTTCTTAACACCAGGAATTATTTACCATTGTGATTTAACTAAAAATCAGCTGGAACCAACAGTAAGAAAACCATTTGTTGTACCAGAAATGTACTTATTGTATAATATAACCAAGTTGACTCACTTTCTCATATTTATTCCAGGTATTTAGAGAGATAAAACTGCAGGGTTTTGATTCTAGTCCATATGAAACAAAACAGATTTTTTTTTCAAGCAAAGATGGTACAAGAGTTCCAATGTTTATTGTCCATAGAAAGGTAATTTCTTGTACTTTTCCCCAAACTTTTGTTGTAAGAAGGAAAAGTAAATTTCAACTTCTATTTTCTTTGACTAAGTTATTATAGTTAGATTGTTCAGATATTGAAAATTTAACTTTCCACTGTTCTTCTTTTATGTAGTTAATGTAAATAGTTTTTTCTCAGGGCCTTGTGAAAGATGGAACGAACCCTTGTTTACTGTATGGATATGGCGGTTTTAATGTTAGTATACAGCCAACATTTAGCGTAACTAGACTTGTATTTATTCAGCACTTTGGAGGTATTTTGGCTGTTGCTAATATACGAGGAGGAGGGTGAGTGTACCTGTTATGGCTATTTTTGATAAATGGAGTTCAATGCTTTCGAAAACTGCATTTTGAAATTAAATTTCTCTTTTTAAGAGAGTATGGTGAAGCTTGGCACAATGCTGGTCGGCTGTTCAACAAACAGAATGTGTTCGACGATTTTCAGTGTGCTGCTGAATACCTCATTGAGGAGAAGTATACTTCAAGAAGTAAACTTACTATTCAAGGAGGTTCAAATGGTGGGCTCCTTGTTGCGGCATGCATAAACCAGAGACCAGAATTGTTTGGTGCTGCGATTGCCCAAGTTGGTGTACTTGACATGCTGCGGTTTCATAAGTTTACTATTGGGTATGCCTGGGTATCAGATTATGGGAGCTCTGATGACAAGAAACACTTTGAAAATCTCATTAAATATTCACCTCTACACAATGTGAAGGTTCCTGAAGGAGATGCGACACAGGTAAATTAAAAAAGAATGTATTTTTTAATGTAAAAAATATATAGTATTAGATTACATTTTCAGGTTAATAGTGTCATATAACCTTAATTTTGCTAATAGATAATCAAAATTAGTTAAGAGCTGCAAGCTCATAAGAATCCAACAACAAAATATGTTTAAAAGCATTTTCCTGTATTCTTGTAATAGGAGTAAATAGTAAAGTTCGATCACAATGATGGTCAACATTGGCTATATAAGGAGAATATCTTGTTTTAGAATAGAATTCTCTCCCTTCTTGTACAGAGATGCAGTAGGTGACCACGATTCAAACGAGGTTTATAAAATAGTACTAAAGAGTTATTTGAGATTGAAGTTGAATAATAACATGTGGTCTAAAAAACTACAAAAATACTCTCTTAATTCTACAGCTCCAAGTTTTTAAGTTACAGTAAAGATTCATAGCTTGAAAGATGCTGAAAAATTTGAACTATATTATATCAGAATTTAGAATCGGTACATAAAGCGTAATTAACCTTTTTCAAAGAAAAAGTTATGATTTTTTAAGAAGTATAAGATTTGTACGCTGCGGAATTCAGCTAGTTACAGACTTCAGAGTATGTTTAAAATAGTTTTTTCTATGTATACCGAGTGATTTTTGTAAAAAATTAGGTAATAGTTTTGCCACATAGAGGAAAATTTTAAATTTAAACGAGAAAATGGTGGGATGATGTCATAAAAACTGGATTTCAGATTTTAAAGGAAAGAAGGAAAACAATATTAAGGAGTATAGATAGCAGATAGAAAACATCACTGTCATATAGAAAATTGGATTCTGTAACGTTTGACATGCATTTCAATTCTTTTGTTGCAGTACCCTTGGAGATAAAGAATATCTAAAGTTTTCAGTTAAGATACAATAACAGTTTTCATTAAGGAATATAATTTAAGCAAGCTCTATAATATATAAAAACTTAGAGGAGGATCGGTAGATTATATTAAAGTAAGAATTAACACGTTAGCTAAAAAACTTTTTAAATGAGAGAAAATTTTAGGTTTGGGAAATTTAGAAATTTTTTATAGACAAACGGCGGTATTTGGGGGAAAATATTAAGGAATTGATTTAACATTCAGACTCAGTGATACCATCCTCAAAATCTTCAAGAAGATCGGAGAGATAAGAAGGTTTTGCATTGCACAATATCCTGATGTCTTGTGCGACCTATTTGGGTCACTTATAAAAGAGATGGGGTGGCCATGTTGGGGACAGTCATTCGGAAACTTTGGTAGAGTGAGTTGGTGGCTGTGCTGAGTAGCTTTGCATGCCATGCGTTGGTAGGAGGAAAAACTTAGACAGAAGTAATGTAGCTCATCAGCCATTGTTCTGACGGCTCCAACATATAGTGGAAACGTGACTTTGCTCTTTATGAAATATAACTTAGTTTAGTTTCTTGCTATCTGAATCATGGTTTAAATCTGTAATCTATAATATCGGAGTAGAATTTTGATGCTTTAAAATTTTGATACTGATGATGTACAGTGTTGTGAAGAATATACAATTAAACATTCGGTAAAAGTCTACAGTGAAAGTTATTTAAGAATCTACCTTCATATCCTTAGGATTTACAGCGGATTGGCAATCAAAAGACAGTGAACCATTGGGCAATATGCACCGCTCCCGGTGTAATGTTTGTCATATCAATACTTTAAAGAGTGATGTGGTGAAACTTTTATTTAACCTAATAGAATTTGAAAGCTTTGTAGATTTATAATAAAATTACTCAGTTATTGCTGAGTTAAGTTTACAGTCAAGACTTCATTCCTTATATTGTGACTGTGACAAAGTAAACTAGCAGTGTATGTGAAGTGTGCAACATAGTTTCTCAATTGAATTTATTTGTGAGAAGTTTAGAAAAGAAAATTAGGCTGGTGTTTCATTTCCGTTTCTTTCTCAAATAATGACAAACATATATAATGATTTGTATTTAATCTGTTTATATATATCATAGATACATTCACAGCAGATCTATAAATTAAAACTTAGCTTTCTGCCACGTTAATGGGGTTCATGAAAAAAAATATTTCAATAAGCTGCTATTTTAGTAATTCACATTTTTAAATCTTTCAGACTTCTCTCTCTAGATCATCCAGTTGCTCAATAGTGTCTGTACTTTTATGGTTAAGAAATAAAATCACCTAATCATATGACTCATATGTTGTGAGTGATTGATGAAAACTACATCAGTTAGTTTTGCTGAAATATGTCCATTTATCCTAGTAATGGTATAATTATGGACACTGGTAATCCTACTATTTCACACTAGAGATATCTGTGAATAGTTTATTGTAATTGGAGGTTTTTCAAATGTTCGGATATTGATTTTATTGCAACTTGATTTTTTTTTACCCTGTTTTTGGAACACCTTCAGGTATGGCATTTTATTTGTTATTACATGACATGATACCTACCATTGTGGCTGAATAGTGGTATGACCACAATCCGTGCCTCATAAACTGTTTGTTACAATAACAAAACAACCCCATAAACATTTAAATAAAGCTTTTGGTTTTAAAGACAGTGAAAAGATTCATCAAAAAACCTTATAAAAGATATCTTTGTGTTTAGTAATTATTGGCACAATTAGGGGGTGTCCATCAATTACTCCCTAAGGTCAATTAGGGAGGGGGAGGGGGGAGGAGTGACAGAAATCTCATGTCATATTTTTACTTCCTGGAAGAACAGCAGATCTAAAAAAAAGGTCTCCAAGATACAAAGTCGTTAGTGGGGATCTCACCTATTTGGGGGACCAAAAGGGGAGGTCTGGATTTTCACGTTCTTAATAGTGGTAAAACTTGCCAATTTAGATGTGTGTTGGATCTTAATTTATACCATAGAAATGCAGGAATGGCCGGAACTTCAAAGAAACAGAACAAGAACTTCAGCATTTTGAATCTATACAAATATAACTTGAAAAAAAAATCCTGTGTAATTTCAATGCATAAAGCAAATGTATGCATACACACATTTGATAATCACTTTTTCCATCTTGTATCACAGTATTGGTATTGTCTCTTAGCAGATTAACTGTAAATGCATGTAAGAATAAAGCAATTGTGCTTTTTGGTTCTTCTTATTAGCTGAATCTGAGTTAAGATTTCATTTTCCAGTATCCAGCTACCCTGTTGTTAACAGCTGACCATGATGACCGAGTAGTTCCTCTTCATTCTTTGAAGTTTATTGCTACACTTCATCACACATTGATGGATCAGAAGAAACAGGTGAGATAATAAAATGTTTTACACAGGAATGTGGTCTTTTTGGAAGTTGATCCACAGTTTTGGCTGCTGATCTGTCTGATAAGAATTCTGTACTTTTCCCCCCACTTTTGGTATAGGTTGGTTAATTGACCCACAAAAATTTTGTGGTAAACTGTTTTCAAAACAATCTGTTCCTGATCCTGTTTCCAGTTTTCTTTCAACGTTTGTTGGGAAAATCATGTTGATATATACTTGCCCCAGATATATCATAATTACAGCACCTCGCTTTCTTGAACACTTTTTTTCCACATTCAGAAATCATTTATTTGCTCTTTAATGCTAAGATTAATGATGGAAATAACAACAACCTTTAAATTATTTTCTGGAAATTAAATGTTGTATTTGTTCATTTGCATTTGATGTTTATAGTGGTGGCAATATTTTTGGAGAGGTTTGGCTTTTTTATCAATGTGATTTCAGTTTAAATCAAACAAAATGATTTGCTGTCTCTGCTTGCAAACATCAACAAAATCTATGCTATTATAAATCTGCGAGCTGCTGTAAGAGGCAATGGCGTACCTAGGGTGGGGCATGTAGGGCACGTTCCCTGGGCGCCGCCGAAAGGGAGGCGCAAAATTTAATTAAAAATCAAAATAAACCAACAATATAGTTCATAATCAAACATGGCTGATAAGCTTTCCTAAACCAGCGACAGGGAGTAAGTAAACAACGAATCGTTTAAGTTTTTAGTAATCGGAACGCGATTGGAAGGTATATTGCGTGCTCTGTTCAGAAGCCCTTGAATGGACCAATAGTAGCGGCCTCTGCCCCACGCCTAATCTGGCAAGTTTTTATGTAGGGATATAAGACAGCCATACATTCTGCATTAGCTAATTGCTGATATGATTGGCGTGGCGCAGTTGTGCATTTTATTTGCATTGCATTTGTCGGGAGCGATCATCAAGCTACTCGATATAATAAGTTAAATTACAGTCAAGGACAGCGCTTTGAAAAAAATATTTGAAATTTTAGGGTAAGTACCAACATACACTAAATTACTGAAATTATATTTACTACAGTAGGTAATACGCGCAATATAAACATTCGTAAGTGACAAGATCTCAAATCGAACTGTATCTATTTACAATGAAATGCATTGGAATACCGTAATAATTAATAACATAAGTACACAACACGTGAAAACCTAAACATAGTTAGTAGGTACACTAAAACACATTTTATGTGGCATACCGACCGATGCAGGTACCTGAGCTTAGCATTTTAAGACGCTTTTATTAGCTTAGTAAATACTTAATTATATACAAGTTAAGCTAGGTAACTATGAAACTAACTTTGAGGCAAATCTGGCAGCTCAGTTTTCACTCACTTCTAAATATTGTATTAGGTTGAAAAATTTGGAATCTTCTATGAGTCTGGTGACAACACAGTGTTATGAAATTATATTCGGAAACCTTCGAAACAAAAAAAAAAAAACGATACAATACAGCCCAAGCTCTATGCAGTTTACTGTCGTGGAGAGCAGGTGACAACACAATCCCCTTTCTTTTATTTAAAAAACAACCTATATTTATTTATTTATTTTAGTTTTTTTTTCAAAACCCTCACTCATTTTGCAATAATATCAACACAATACGAAATAATTGTTATCAATGAAACAAGAGAGTGGAGATGAGGAATGGGAAAAACTAAAATTGCAGGAGGAAGTAGCACAAAAATCCAGTAAGTACTTCAAGAAGTCTACTACTGGAAGTTCATGTTCTAAGGAGTTGCCTACATCAACATGTACAATAAAATTCAAGGTATCCAACACTAATCAAGCACAAGATGAGGAGGATGTAACTTTAGATAATTTTGATTGTGACGAGATTAAGAACAGTGAGGGTACTATTTCAAAGGCTACTGAAGAATTTGAAGAAAACATTAGCAATTTAGAAGGAGAAAAGCTTGGTGGATGATGTTAAAAAAAAAAAAAATCATGCCAGATGTAAAAATACAACATGATATTGGAATTCTACAATTTGATAAGATTACCGGGAAATCATTTCTGACAGATGGCTTGAAAACAGAAATAATTGAAATGGCTTCAAAATACTTTAAAAATACTGAAAGTCCTTTCCTACCTACAAAAGTTGTTTAAGAATACACCAGGAAATCGCGGTGGAGAAGTGACTCGCTCATGGCTAGTCTATTCCCTGTCTGCTTTTTGCATCTGTTGTCTTAACTTTTCACAATTAGATAATCTATTAGAGCACGAAGATGAATTTGCCCACTGGAAGGTACATGAATGACTCACTTTCCATTAATATGTGAAGAATAATGGTGAGTGCTTCACCCAATGGGAAAAAACTGAAAGAAAATTTGCAGTAAATATAGGGATTGTTATCGCCGAACTTCGACCTAGATCGAGACAGAAAAACAAAAATGGCGTAACGTATTAAAGATGATCCTTCACTGAATCGAATTTCTTATCATTCAAAATCTTGTATTATGAGATCACAGAGTACATGCGATGGATCCAGATCCCATAACGATGGTAATTTTCTTGGATTAACAAAGCTTCTGGACATATTTGACCCCGTCATGACTAACCATCCTACTCAAGTTAAAAGTCATCCTAGAACCCCATATTACTTTTCACCTCATGTTAAAATGAGTTCATTCATGTGATGTTGACCACTGTTCACCAAATTTTATTGTGAAACATTCGAAAATCAAAATACTACGTTCTCATGTTTGACTTTACTCCTGCTCATGCACATTGTGAGCAGATGTCACAAGTATTGAGATACGTAGAAGTGAATTTTGAAAGAAATCAGTCCGATTTAGGGAGTCTTTTCTCGGTTTCATCCAGATGAGTCGAAAGGATGCTGGAAGATTAGTGGTTGAAATCCTTAAGCAGCTAGAAAAAGACGGTATGGATATACAGGATTGTCGTTCACAATGTTGTGACAATGCTGCTGTGATGGCTGGGCACCAAACTGACGTTCACGAAATAATAATCTGGCGATATTTATGAATTTCGGTAAATTCAATTTGGAAATCAAACAGGATACTATAACGTTTTTCTGAACTACTGAAACTATTTATTTATTATTTACTCGTTCCACTCTGCGCTGGGAAAAACTCGGGCACTCCATGCCTGTGGTTGTAAAGTCAGAGTCTGGTATAAGATGTAGTTCAAAGTTGAAGAAATAAAGCCAGTTAGCAAAAATATTGAAGATATGCCGAATGTTCTCCAAGACACGACAGACGATGGCAATCAAATTAATGAAACAAGAAATGAGCAGGACTTCTAAATAATAGCATGTTATCCTACGATTTTTTGAATTTGTTAGGATATTGGAATAATGTATTCGATTCTATTGAGCGTGTTAATAGCGGCTCCAGGATCATAGCATGAATTTTCATGATGCTTCCTTGGGTATAAAAGCCTTCCTACACCATTTTAACTAATGAAGGGAGAGGCTGGTTAATGAGGCTCTCGAGAAAGGTTTCAATCTTTGCCAGGAATGAATTGTATACCTAGTGATTGTAAGACGTCAAAGGCGAAAAAAGACGTATGGCTGGAGAGAATATGAAGAACTGCTAAGGAATAATTAAAATGAGTTATGAACGGATCGCTGGATCATATTGTGTGTGAAATGAGTGAAAGGTTCAGTCGTCTGCATGAAACAGACGCCAGATTTGTATTTCTCCAAGATATTAAATACTGTGTTTTAGCGCTGATGATTGCGACCATTTAAAGAAGAAGTCTAAACAATTTTGAGATTTCTATGGCTGTGATGCTAACAGAGGACAGTTATATGAAGAAATATTGAATGTTTGAATGTTAATATTGCCAAGAAAAAACGTAAACATGAAATGATCTGAAGAAATTCTTGAATTCATTGTTCAGTACGTAGATGAGAGCGTCTTTTAGAATCTGTGCGTATCAGTTCATATTATGGCTACGATTGCAATAGCCATCACAAGTTGCGGTCGATCTTTCAGTACGAGTAAGCTAAAACTAAATACTGTCGTACTGGGTTATACGACATGGCTTTGTCCAGTGTTGAGCGAGAAGACACCGAAGAAACAGATTTCGAAAATGTTATTAATCCATTTGCATCCCAGAAGGCAAGGAAGGTGCAATTTTAAGTTTAATACTATTAAACAGTTTACTTCTAAAACAGAAAGTAAATGTTTCTTGTAAGATTTATGATTTTTTATTTAGTGCATCTATTTATTTTATATTTAAATAATTTACGAAAAGGCGCAATTTAAATGTTTGCCCTAGGCGCCATTTCTAATTGGTACGCCCCTGGTAAGAGGACAGGGTTTTGTCCCTATATAGTGATTTCAATGGGGTTGAGAGAATATACATAAGAACAGCAGATGATGACATAGTTAAACAGTAAATGTTTTGGAGAAATGGCAGATTTTGAGATTTAGAGAAATAAGTCACTAGAATAAGTTGTTTGGGAAATATATTAAAGGAAGAGGAAATTTAGCAGTGTGGTATAATTCCTGAGTAACATTTGGTGGGAGAGTAATGAGTTAATTAAAATTATTAAAATATGTGAATTAAATTAGAGCTTTTGAGAGTATACCGTGTTATTTGTGGGAATTGACAAATGAAAAGTGTTGTTATAAATAGGAGGAGTATTTGATGTTAATTTGGAGAAATTCTAAGCATTTTTAAGAAAAGCTGAAAATAGTAGAATATTTACTGTAATTTGGAACATCAAGTGTTTTATAACTCCAACAGCTGCCATTGCGAAGTATTATATATTTGTTATGGTCATTCGAAGTGTTATTCTTTTGCTGCTATATATCAGCAGTTCTTCGGAACTTGTTCGCCAACTTTTATGAATGGCAGACATTTTTAATTTGGTGTTAATTTTCAAAATGCTTTGTTGTTCTGTAAAGTTTCATATTGCAAAAAAGCTAGAAGTAGACATAAAAAAAAGTAGTTAAATAAAAAATACATTCCTTAACTACCATTTTAGACAATAATCAAACAACCCTATAACATCTGTAAATTTTGGTAATTTTTTCTAATGTTGAAACTTTTGCAAGGGCAGCTTTGGCACAGTAACAAAACAGTTGAACTTATAGTTTACTGAAAACTTATGAGGCAGATTATATTTTCTCTAAATGATGTTTCATAAGAAAGGTGAAAAGTAAATTTTTCAGTACCAAACAAAGTTAACTGAGATATGTTTAATGGCATTGTTCCCTTATATTTCCTCCCAGTGTTTGATTTGTTGAAATTAGAACATCAATCAAGGATTAAAGTGAAAACGGCTATAAATCTGATTTGAACTGAATAGTTATTAAATCAGATAGGTCAGTAAGGTGGTGGCCTTAGATTGCTAATTCTTCTAACAGTGGTGCAAATTAAAAAAAAATTAAAAGAATTCAATAAAATTGAGAATATGAAATAGATACATTGTAGATGAAGTTAAATACACAGTTTTAAATATCCACTGATAAATCCTTCATGGAGAACATCATCCAAAAAACTGCTGTAGTCTCCCAAGTTTGTCAGACTGGCAGAAGAGCATGTTAAACTGTTTGACTGCTTGGGGTTACTGCAAAATATGGGAGCTAATCAAAAAGTAAGTTACACATCCAAGTAATGGCCATTTATAAAACCACATGGGCAACACACACCACATAGGCAACACAGCTGTGACAACATACATTGTAAGTTCACTTTTCCACATAGTTCCCAAGAGACTGTAAACATTTCTCGGAATGGTCAACCAATTTTTCGATTCCAGATGTGTAGAAATCACCTCTAGTACTATGTAACCACCTGCAGACAGCTGCTTTCACCTTCTCATCATTTTAGAAACATTGAACCGGTTGTGTAAGGCAATTAAAGAAAAGCAGCAGGGAAAATTGAGTGCCAGTGTGATTTTGTTGCATGATAACGCAACAACTCACATGGCCCACCAAACCTCCGAAACTAGACCACCCTTTAAATGGTTTTGATTATAGATATATGACAAGCATGTCAAAATATTTCTGCTTAAGCCTTTGCAGTTCTGGGACAGAAGGAAACGAAATTCACAGAAGCTAAAAAAATGTGCAATATGATATATAATATGAGACTAAATAAAATGCTTCTACTCTAATGTTGATACCAGTCACTTTTCACATTGATTTTAACCAGAAAAATGACTTTACCTAAAGTTTTCTCTCTTCTTGAGGCAACATTGGTACGTAAACAGAGGAATCTTTCTGCATGAAAAATAGTCATAATTTGGTTTTTGTAGTACCACTGTTTAAAAGAGGAAGGGCAGAACTAACCAAATTACTCACTTTGTTTTGTTAAATTGGCATAGTTCTCTCTAAATTCCCAAAAAGTCTAGAAAGTGTGTCTAGTTTACGGTACATGAATATAGAAATTGTTTCAAGAAAGCATTATTATAAATGGTTTTGTACTTAATTTTGTTGGAGAAAGTCAATAATCGGCTAATTAAGATGACAATGGATGATGGACAGAGAGGTTTGAGTAGTTGTATAAAACGAGGCAAGGCAGCTAGTCTTTCTCTGGAAATTCTTGCAATACAGTTCGTGTCAGGTAGTAGTGGAAATTCAGCATCCATTTTTGGTTTCAAAAAATATTCAAACCATTATTTTGTTGATATACAGTGTGTTAATGTGATGAAGAACTTTTATCTAGTGTGTGTTAACTTCTTTACTACTCAAACTGTTATTTCCATTGTTTGAGCTTCTGGTTGCAACTTGCAATCTGAGGATTTGTATGTAAAGTACCAAGTCATTCATTTCAGGTTGTGTTGATAGAAATGTTTCTGTGCTTTAAAGAACCTTTTTGCATTCAAAACTTATATATATATATCATTTTATTGTTAGAAAGAACCATTTCATTACTTCATTCTAGAACTTATTTAACAATCTAGCAGTTAATTTCTTCAGTTTCATCACTGAGTGGCAGACATTCAACGAACTAAACAACTTTGTAACTGATAGGTGAACAATGTTTAAGAAGCACATACAACAACTTTCTCACTACACAGCCTCTGTGGAAGCATGACACAAATACACCAACACTAATATGGTTAGGGTTTTATACATTTTAAAAGCTTGTGGTATAGCTTAAAAGCTATGGTATATCTTATGACTATGTGACTGAGGAATGGAAGAAGAAATAATAATTCATAGAAAGAAAAGATAGGTGCAACATATCACACTGCATCTTAGATAAATACTCTTTTACTAGATACCAATCAAAAATAATGCTACAACACAGATAAACATTCCACCCTTCGCAGTCTGTGAATATAGTTTTTTGCCCACCTAACTTTGGGTATGTATATTGTTAGTGTTCTGAAATATAGTATGTTAAAACAGAATGCATTAAAATTAACGGAATATGTTAATCAAACAACTACACTTTAATACGCAATAAAATTTTGATATTTGATTTATTGTAAACATTTTTGTGCTTAATGTTGATACTATAACTTAATATTGTGTTGTTTTGTTTATCGTTTGTTCCATATCTGTATTTAAAATATGATTTTTTTTAAGTTAACTATTAAGAAAATTATACATTATGCATTACACATAAAATTTTTTTGTTATAATATCAGATATAATCCCAACCATAGTTTATGTTTAGTGATATTTTTTTTCAATTTTCTGTAATGTGTTAGAATGCTCATAAAGTGTTAATCAGACTGCTACTACAAAGATTAACAGCCCGAAAAGCACAGCAAAATTGTGGAATTTATGGTAAAGGTTACAATGATACTACATTACAGAACATTTGTGCTTTGCTACTAGAAGGGAAAAAAATGCAAAATGCAAAATCATTACCATTCCTACCAAAGTCCATGTGGCTAAAGCAGCAGTCAGAAGCTAGATAGGGTATTATTTTATATGAGGTTTGTTCCATATCCACATTTAAAAATATGACTTTTTTACTTAACTATTACAGAAATGATATATTATGTCCTAACCAAACTTTATGCTTCATGAAAATAATAGTTAATAGTATATGCATTTTTAAAGTAAAACAATCATCTCTATATATTGATATGGATAATTTTTAACATGTTTTAATTTCTTAGATTATATTGTATCAAAATATATGGAAAACAAAAAACAAATTTTTTGGACATCAGAATGAAGGTAACTAAAAGAAAGAAATTTTCTTAGATGACATTTTCTTTTTCGCTTCTCCATGACATTTGGTACCAAACCAGAAAAATGCTGAAGCATTCCTACAGACAACAACACCCACGTGTATGAAGCAGTGGGCAAATGTTAGTGCATTGATAACAATGAAGAGCTTAGTTCATAAATATTTTAGTCTTCTATCATTGTATTATCTAGTAACATATATCTATGTGGCACATTTATCCTTCTTTTTTAAGTTTTGTATTCAAACCAAAATGGATGAGTTGGAAACTGACAACTGCGTGTGCTACTCCAGTGATGATTCGAATATTCTGTTATGAAATGTCTATAAACTATGTGGCTCTGTCATAGCAGTAGGGTGTAGTTGGCTAGGAAGGGGAGAGGGGAGGGTGTCTGAACCTTACCTCTACTAGCATTCATTCTTCTCTGCAATCTTATTATTACAAGGATCACCTTTTAAGTTTTTACAAAAACATCGGAAAAAAAAAAAATTGGTACAAATCGTAAGATTTATACACTTTTGCATATGTTCGAAGCAATTCTTGAAACATTTTTTTCACTCAGATTTTGTTAAGTCTAAATCATGGTTTTGGAAGGATTCAACAGCTTCTTGAGGTGATGAAAATCAGTGTCCACACATTTTTTGTTTGACATTCGGGAAAAAAAAGAATTCATTACATCTTAAATCAGGTGATAACGAGCAATTAGGCATTCATTTGATGTTTTTTTTTTCTCCGTCAAATTTTCAATTGTTTGATGTTCTGTGTCAAGATGAAGAATGATATGACATTTTAGGTTGTCTTTCCTGATTCATCAATGACTTCTGTGTGTACCATTCAGCATTAACTGTTCTTCAATTTTCTAAAGCAGGGTTTCTCAAAGGGGAGTTCGTGAAACCCTAGAAGTTTGCTGGTTGGTAGTAGATGGTTCACGCCTAGATTTACATTATGGCCTGTGAATGGTTGTCTCAAGCATTTAACATGCACAATGGTGAATTGAGATTGGAACGTAGTGACAGATCTAGGAACTTTCTGAGATGGAGCGAAGACTCTTCGCTGCCCCTATTATCCATTTATTATCACCAGTAGTGGAGCTAAAAAAAATCACTTGCCCACACCCCAGAAGTTGCCCTATTTTTTTAAAGGGGTTCGCCATTGCCTGTGAAATTATATAGGGGTATGTGGAGCTATAAGTTTGAGAAACCCTGCTCTAAAGCAATGGTCACGATATGTCCAGTATAACCAAAGAAAAAGGTGACCATTTTCTTGAAAGTGCTCAATGAACGAATCATATTTGTTGGATTCGGTTCACCATGGAACTCCCAAACGGTTGATTGTTATTTAATAAACGGAGGTTGTGGATAATTTTCCTCAGTTGCTGATAATATTGATAAATACTGTGAAAGCAATTGGATGTTTGTTCATTTATTAACTTTATGAACATGTGTCACTTCTTTTGCAGAAGCTTCTTCAGTGGTTTCTCCTGTTAATTGCATATATATGTTACAATATTGTTACATTGTTGCATTTTATACATTGGATTTATTATATAAATTATAATCTACCTACATTTTTCATGCTCCATTCTCAGCAGCAGTAATTTTGTTTCCTTTTGAATCCGAATTCATTTTCAGCTTGTTATTCCCCTAGTAACTAGCACAACACGGTATATTTATTACAAATTCCCAGCCCATTTTGTTTAATTCTAACTATGTAATGCTATGTGATTGCGTTTTGTTTTTCTAGTCTTGTCTTCCATTCGTTTGGTGTGTGGCGACTTTTTTTTTTTTTTTTTTTTTTTTTTCAAAATGCAAATGTTTGTGTTAATTTATGATTTTGTGTGTCTTTGTTTAATGATATCTAGCTTGTGTTGATGGTTTTGCCCTTAATTTTATTTTTGGTAATGTGTATAGAATCTGGTGTGTCAGGTTTGTGTATTCGTTAATTATAGGTTTCCCTCCTGTTAGTGAATTCTGTAAGTGATAGTTCTCCTGGAATGTTAGAGTTTGTGGCTTATTGTTGTTTCTGGTGAGTATTTGCATGTCAATATTAGTTAGTTTGTGGCAGTGTTCCTGTAAGTGTTCTGCATATGTATTATGGTTATTGTAGTTTAGTGCTCTTAAGTGTTCCTTGTACCTTGTTTTGAATTTTGTTGTGTAGTTTCCAGCTTGTACACATATGTCAAAGTCTTGTACCCTGTTAGGGTGTTTTAAACAGATTTTACATTTCCTGGGTCGATTTTTTTTGAGCATTTCCTTACACCAGTTGATCCTTTTTTTTAAAAAAAGCTTCAATTGAATTTTACGGAATACATTGGGAACAGGTCTTTTTCAATGTTCATACAAATTCAAATGTATGTTTGATATGCCTAAGGATGCCTTTATCTCACAGGAAGTCATATGCCGGTCTTCTTCAATCATGCTGTGCTCACCGCGATGTTTTTTGAACAACTGATTTCCATCAACCTTCAGAAAATTCATCGCTGATGGAAGCACAACCACGACTAAAATCTGCAAGCCAATTGTTAACAGTTTTTTATGATGGTGATTGATTACCAAAAGTTGAACTAATTGGTTTGAGGCATTGTTATTTAGTCAGGTCTTTACTAGAATAGTAAAAAAACCTTTACATAAAATTTCCATTTTTCACAACAAATTTTGTTTTCTACACGCTCACAGTAAACAAACTGCTTAACCAGTTTTTGAACTACCAATGTTTTAGCAATGAAAAAGAACAAATTTTACAATGATATAAATGTCACATCTCAATTGTGCCATCTAGTCATTAATAAAACTTATAAGGTGAGACTTGTATAATTTCATGCTAATTGTATTTTCATACATTTTCTTTATTTACTGTTTTCCTGCCTGGTCTCATCTTTGCCTTATCCGTTTAATTTATCTTCTGATTCCCTTAATGCAGAACAGATGTAGCATTATGAATTCTGGTATGCACTTTTATTTCTCAGTGAATTCTACATGTACCACAATAACAGAATCAAGAACAGAGAACATAAAAATATTTCATTTTCCTAGACAGCAACACTGGTACAGTAAGCATGTATTAGTATATGTGCTATCAAATTCATCAACGTTAACTGTATCATTTGCAACCTAATATCAGATAAACCCATCTATTTCAAAATTAAAGAAATTGGTTGCTGCAGAATGATGAGCCTGGTATAATCATATGAATTAATTCATGGATTGGTTAGCTTAAAGTTCAGTCTCTCAGAGAAATGCAAAAACCCTTAAACTTTTAATTGTACCAGTGGATTACATATTTTTTCCATATTTTTCTTTGTATTTAGTTTTAGTGAGGAATTTTTAATTATTTGTGGTGATTTACTGCTGAAAAATTGTGCAGCCATGTTGAGGATAGTGTTTTATATAGTTTCTCAACACAAAGTTTTATAATTTGTTTTATTGAGATATATTATTTTTGTTTTACTGGAAACAATACAATTTTCAGTTCACACCCATATATTTAGAGAAAGGTGGGGGAGGGGCATTTCAAGATGTGTGTTCACCCCCTCCCCTTCCCCAGAGGAAAACATTTCTAAACTCAGATTTTACTCTACTATATCATATTATAAAATCATAAAAATTGCAAGGAATGCTATTGGGGAACCTTCCGTTTCTGGTGGAATGTCTGCTATGTAACTGGAGTAAACACAAAAATTTATTTGTAAGCCTTGGAACTCTTTAATCTTTTCTATCATATCATCCTATCTGAAAAGTTACCTCTCTTGAGTCAGATGATGTATCGAAAAACCTGAAATCAGCGTATACAGGTCTATACCAAAAGTAGTAGGACTGATTTTTTAATTTTTTATTTATTGAAGATATCTTTACAATTCCTTAATCCTCTTCGAAATAGCACCCTTAGGCAGCTACACACCAAAAATTACGCTGCTGCCATTGGCCGTACGCCTTCTGGAAGTCAGATTCGGGGACGCTGTTGAGAGACCTCGTCGATGCTGCTTGAACGTCCTGGATTGAGTCAAACCGCTGTCCCTTCAGCTGCCTTTTCATCCGTGGGAATAAAAAAAAAAAGTCAGTTGGAGCCAGATTGGGACTGTAGGTGGGGTGCAGCAACGTTGCAATGCCGAATCGGGCCAACAGTTTCCTTCCACATCCTCCTGTCCAACGAAGGCCCGCATGAGCAAATCAAAGATCAAGACAATGCTGATCGTGTTTTCTGACCATCGTGGGGTGATTCATAAGGAGTTCGTTTCCCCTGGGGACACTGTCAGTTCGAACTTTTACGTGCAAGTGCCAGCCCGCCTGCGAGACCGAGTGAATCGCGTCCGACCAGTCTTCTCCGCCAACTGGACACTGCATCACGACAATGCGCCGTGCCAAGGCGTGCCGTCATGAGGCAATTGTTGGCCCGAATTGACATTTCCGAATTGCTGCACCCCGCCTACAGTCCTGATTTGGCTCCATCTGATTTTTCTTACTCACACGGATGAAAAAGCAGCTGAAGGAACAGCGGTTTGACTCAATGCAGGACGTTAAAGCAGCATCGACGAGGGCTCTCAACAGCGTCCCTGAAACTGACTTCCAGAAGGCGTACGGCCAATGTCAGCAGCGTAATTTTTGGTGTGTAGCTGCCTAAGGGTGCTATTTCGAAGAGGATTAAGGAATTGTAAAGATATCTTCAATAAAAAAAATCAGTCCTACTACTTTTGGTATATACCATGTACTTCAAATTTTCCTAAGTAAAACCATCTGAAACATCTTCAGATTGCATGAGTTGAAACTTATTGACAACAAGAGTTCCAGCTTCTTTGTGATTCCACACTATTCTGGAACTGTTGATTTCTTTCTCCCTTGTTATGTATATTTCTCTTCATCAGTTCAGTTATGTCTTAATTGCAGACATTAGAATAGGTAAAAATTGTGATGGAGAAATGGAAAAAAGAGTTTATTTTTATGGCATTGTTTTTCATTTGATTGTTTCGTAGTAAACATATAGTTTACTTGTCACTACCAACTAACCTTTTATTTCCTATCAGTTGCTGAATTTTTACCTATCTTAAACTCATATAAAATGTAGCACTGAATACTATCTCTTTTTTTTTAAAGACGAATCCTCTCTTAGTACGCATTGAAACAAAAGCTGGTCATGGAGGAGGGAAACCAACAGCAAAATTGGTAACTAATTTCACTTATATAATTAAATGCAATATAAAGATTTGTTATAAAATTTTCTGAAATGGTTCTCTCCTTTCCAGATAGAGGAAAGCACAGACATTTTATGCTTTCTAGTGCAAGCACTCGGATTGGAATTCAGAAAATGAGAGAAGAAATTACCTGATTAATACTTCAAAACAATTAAAGAAAAATCATACCGAATTTAATGTGTCAGGGAACTATATGTCTCTGCTTTATTTGAAGTTCCGAACTGAAGGCTATTATAACTGAAAAATGGATGCTTATTTTGTTTTATTTTGAAAAAGAGAGGAATTGACGGAAGCTGTGCCTCCTTGTGTGAAATTTTATGTTCTAATTTAATGTGAAAATTAATGTGTAATGACGAGTTGGCTGTCAATTATGTACTTAATCATTGCTAGAGGAGCTCATTTTCTTGAGTAACTGTGAAAAGTGTTTAACAAGATTTTTGGTGCTAATTAAAACAGTTGTGATTTAAGTACGTGACTAATATGCAGACAATGCTGTAAATTGTACGCAATACAAATTAACTGGTTCTGTGTCATATATATTTTCATTGTTTGTTTACTACAAAAGAAACTTTTCTAAATATTGGAGATTATCATTCCTTTGAAGTACACCTAATCTTTTTAAATGTTATCTATTGTATGTTACTTTATAGTTTTATCATCCCAGGGAATGGAATTTGAACAAATTTACATGTAATTTTGTTTATTGAATACCCTTCTTTATAGGGTTGAATGTTTTTCTAAGAGGATTAGGTGTTTTCAAAACATTAATCTTTCTTATGATTATTTTTACAGTTTCACAACTATACCATTATATATATTTCTTGGCAACAATTAATATTAATATTTTTTCTTGAGAAATCAATTCCTGGGTCAAGTCACTACTCACTTAGTTAATTTCTTTAAAAAAATTACTGCTTTATTTGGAAGATTTACATTTTTGCATTGTTTGATAGATCAGCCTGCAAATATTTAGCAGTCTCCATAGAATGAAACCTTTCCCGTACATGACTGTTAATGAAAACCATGTGAGAAATGTGGTAAATCTTCATTATAGGTCTTTTTAGCATCATTTTAAGTTTCATTGAAATCAGATGCATTTCAAATACGAGGGTTGTTCCATAAGTAATGCAACACATTTTTTCCCCCTGAAACGGGTTGTTCTATTCAGCACTCAAAGACACCTTGTTATTTCTCAATCTTTTAGTTACACAACACTATTTTTCAACGTAATCTCCATTCAATGCTACGGCTTTACGCCACCTTGAAATGAGGGCCTGTATGCCTCCACGGTACCATTACACTGGTCGATGCCAAAGCTAATGCCGTACTGCATCAATAACTTCTTCATCATCCGCTTAGTGCGTCCTTCATTGGGCCAAACATATGGAAATCCGACGGTGCAAGATCGGGCTGTAGGGTGGATGAAGAAGAACAGTCCACTGAAGTTTTGTGAGCTCCTATCGGGTGCAAAGACTTGTGTGAGGTCTTGCGTTGTCATGAAGAAGGAGACGTTTGTTCTGATTTCTGTGCCTACGAACATGCTGAAGCCATTTCTTCATTTTTCGAAGAGTAGCACAATACATCTGAGAGTTGTTTGTTTGACCATGGGGAAGAACATCGACCAGAATAACCCCTTCAGTGTCCCAGAAGACTGTAGTCACGACTTTACCAGCTGATGGTATTGCTTTAAACTTTTTCTTGGTAGGGGAGGGGGAGTGGCACCACTCCATTGATTGCAGTTTTGTTTCAGTTACGAAGTGAAGAACCCATGTTTCATCGCCTGTAACAATGTTTGACAAGAAATTGTCACCCTCAACCTCATGACGAGCAAGCAGTTCTGCACAGATGTTTCTACTTTGTGCTTTATGGTATTCGGTTAGACATCGAGGGACCCAGCTGGAACAAACCTTTGAATATCTCAACTGGTGAACAAATGTGACAGCACTACCAACAGAGATGTCAAGTTGAGCACTGAGTTGTTTGATGGTGATCCGTCGATCGTCTCGAATGAGTCTTTGCACATTCTGACATTGCAGGAGTCACAGCTGTGCATGGCCGGCTAGCACACGGGAGATCAGAGAGTACTGCTAGACCTTGCGGCGATGACGACACATGCTTGCCCAACGACTCGCCATGCTTATGTCCACTGCCACATCACCGTAGACATTATGCAATCGTCTATGAATTTCTGAGCTGCGCTGGTTTTCCACCAAAAGAAACTCAATCACTGCCCTTTGTTTGAAACGCACATCCATTATAGACGCCATTCTAACAGCTCCATATAGTGCTGTCACCTGTTGGAAGTCAATGAAACTATACGAGACGAAGTGGGAATGTTTGAAAATATTCGACAAAAAATGTCCGGTTTTTTGAACCAAAATTGGTCGAGAAAAAAAATTTGTTGCTTTACTTATTGAACAACCCTCGTATATTAATATAAATAATGTTATTTCTCATTTTGGGCGAATGTTTGTTGTTTAGCAGAAAACAGAAAGTACATATTAATCAGAAAGGTATGTTTTTGAAGAGTATGTTTACAATTCCTACCTCTTTGTGCTGAGATGTAGCTTTGTTTCTTGTTCCCTATATTCGTAAAGTAGTTGGTGATACTGCTTGATATACTTCTTATTTATGTATCAAAATACAGTGAAACATTGGTGAACATACATGGATGCTACAGTTATAAAGTAACATTGAATTAATTCTATATAGTATACTTGTTTAATGCATGTTTACAGTCTCATTTGATAACTTCAAACTAACATCACCTCTCCATCAATTCTGTCTCCTCTTTTCTGTATATATTATAAAGAACAATGCTTGGTCAATGTTATTTTTCTATTATTGTATCTATTCCCTTTTTAATAATAGTGACAATGAAATTGCGGTTAGCCAATGAAAATAAGGAAGGAGACTTTCTTATTTTTATTTTCGATTTAGTATTTTTGTTATTTTATAGTTATTGAAAAGCATTTCAGTTAGTCTTAGAAACGATATAATTTATGCTTTATATTTAAAGAAAGTTTTTGATGAAAACCTGATTCAAAGATTCAGCTTAGATTATATCTAGTCTTCCTGGAAGTGTTTCAGATTGCTCTTAATCATAAGAAAATGCCAAATAAACTGTTAACATATTGTTTGGCAGTATGTTCTCCTTC
Source organism: Vandiemenella viatica (assembly GCA_031002005.1). Classification (NCBI taxonomy): domain Eukaryota; kingdom Metazoa; phylum Arthropoda; class Insecta; order Orthoptera; family Morabidae; genus Vandiemenella; species Vandiemenella viatica. The sequence goes on from JARYHS010013630.1 coordinate 348,432,276, forward strand.
AGTATAGAATGTCTACCAGGAATGGGATTGAGACAAAATAGTAAGGAACCCAGTGATACATTTTTGTGAGGGAGGAAGTTTGTTGAAAGAGAGGGGTAAGGGGAGGGTGAATTGATGTTGAGGTACAAAATGAAAAATGAAAAATATGACAGGAGGACACGAAAGAAAGCTGATTTAAAAATTATCAGTTAATGCAGGGAATGGTGGTTCACCAGTGTTTTGTTTGAATGTAGAGAACTACACTATCACACTGAGTTGGTGCTAGAATTTCTAAAAATGGTATTTATGGTTTTTACTTTTTTTCCCCACTTTTGCCAAGAGTATAGAGTGCCATTTTAATAACATATCCAACATGCAATTGGAATCAAAAAAATATTATCTTTGATAGTTGTGCAATTATTTTGTGGTAAAATTTTGGTACCTAATGTGAAATATTTTTCTTGGCAGCTAAAATTATACACACACAGCAAAGTGTAATGTGCAGCAGAAACAACACTATCGTGATTAAAATTATAAGTTACATTAAAATATTGAAATGCATTAACATTTCATATCCTACCTTCCAGGCAGTTCTCGCCATTCATACAACTTAAGTTGTAAGCATTATACAACAAATGCCTGGAACAGTTCTGTAAATATTGGTTTCAAAAGTGCTGTAACTCTTTTAAGTATTATCTGGAACTTAATTTCTGAGCTCTTTATATAAATGTTACAAGACTATCCTTTTGAGGAAGTCTTGTAAACATTTAAATGTAATAACTAATTGTTACCATTACCTTGATTTGAATAACTTGTGTATCTACATATATTGCCGATTGATCTGACTATTAATATAATTTTTCAGACATTCTGCTCTAGCAAGAGAGTAAGATGACTATGTAATGTTGCAGGTTGTTCAGTATTTTTTGAAAAAAATGTTATGATGGTTCTTAAAAGAATTTTGATACTAAATTTTTTTCATTTTGTAAGATTGACTATTAAGAAACAAATAAACCAAGCACTTGTAGCAATTTTCATATATTATTGTAGTGTCATTTGAAGTATGTGTTGGTTTTTCTATGAAAGGAGCTTCCTCAAATATTGTGTTGATTACTAATTCAGCATCCCTTAGGCAATGGCACTAGATATAGACTAAGGCTTTGAAAAAGGTAAGGCAAACTGAATGGTTAACACAATCGTAGAAAGTAGAGAAAAAAATCTCATAGTTAGTCCACATTAGGCCCGTTTACACGTATGCGCCAAACTGCCAGTTTGGAACGGCGCTCCGAACTGCCACACCAGAGTGTGAGGTTGGAGCATCACTCCGGGAATATGTGATGAAAAGTGGTTAACACTCCAGGCACGTACACCAGGACTGCAGGTTGGAGAATATGCGCCAAAATGACCGTTATTGCGTGGAGTGTGGACTTAAATATTTAATGAAATTGCAATGGAGCGCATGCTCCTGTGTCAATTTCCCTACCACATATATTCTCCCTTCCCTGCACCCACCTACATTTGCCCTCGGCAAATTTTAACTTAAAATTCTTTCAGTGTTTGGTGAATCATTCATCATTTCCGTTCAGGCCCGTAACTACCGCCGGGGCACTGCCCCGGGGCCTCAGAGCCCGAGGGGCCCCAAACTGGTGGTTAAAAAAATTATTGCATTTTAATATCTAATATAACTTCCCATAAAATAACCAGCACCTAGCTAAAACTTAATAATAATAAAAAAAATCCATCAAAGTGCTAGAGTAAATGTTTTTGCGTGTCCGTTCATATACTTCTTACGCTTCGCATGCAAAAGTAAATCTAAGAGCAGACAGCAAAATGTCGAGTAGAATGTGTCACGTCGCGCCAGGTGCCCGCCGGTTGATAAGGGAGCGTGCATAAACCACGTAGCACCATTTTGGCCTTCTGTGAGCCCGTCCCCTCCCACGTAGCCCTAAGTGGCTTTTGCCTCTACAACCCCCCCCCCCCCCACGTTAGACGTATCTTTTTTCCCTTTTGATACCAGAAGACATTTTGTACTGTTTTCTCTTGTCAGACGATTGTAAATTACATAAAGAGATAATTAACTGAGGGAAATAAATATTCACATGCTGTTGTGTGTTCTGTTCTTCATTTCAACTATGAAAAATTATATGAATGGGAAAGCTACGTGGCCTGGCTTGGAACCCCCCTCCTCCCACGTAGCCCAGCGTAACTTTCCAGCCAACCCTTCCCCCCCTCCTAGTCCTGGACCGAGCCACGTAGTTTGTGCACGCTCCCTAAGTGCAGGCTGGGACGTGCAGTGAGCTAGTGACAAAAGAATGAAAGAACCTTCTGGCGAAAAGTTCTTGAAACAATCCTAAATGTTACTTTAACACTTGCAACATGTAATCTCGCATTTGGTGGATCTAGTGAAAAGTTACAATGTGGCAACAAAGGAAACTTTCTCTCGATAGTTCAGCTCTTGTCAAAATATGACCCAGTGCTGCAAGAATTGATTCAGCGTCCGCAAGGGACTGTGAATAACCTCAGTCCTAAAATTCAGAATGAACTTATAAAGCTATTAGCCTTAGAAATAAAAAATTAAATTACCGTTGAGCTTCAAAACTGCTTGTTTTTTTCATTGATTTTAGATACCACTCTGGACATTGCTATAGTTGATCAGTTAAGTGAAGTTTACAGGTATGTCAAAATAGTTAATGACGAAGAAGGGACAAATATTGATATCAAAATATTTGAAACTTTTGTATCCTTTAGAGAGGTAAAAGTTCAATCTGCCCAAGGTCTTGCAGAAGAAATACATACTTCATTGGAGAAAAACTTCGTGGACGAGGGTACGACGGGACTCCAGCCATGAGTGAGGCATACAACACAGCGTATTGAAGAAAAGTCCCACACGCATACTTTGTGCACTACGCTGCACATAACCTTAATTTATTATTAAAGGATGCTGTGGAAGGAAACCGAGTGGTCTGCCAGTTTTTTGAAACCATTCAAAGTATTGCATTTTTGGTCACGGTATTTTGCTGGCAAGACTTGAAGTCAGTGTACGTCATCGAGGCTCAGACTGATTCACTGAATTCGAAAGAGACACTGAAAACTTTAATCTAACTCACTGGGCTAGTAGGCATGAGGCAGTGTATGCACTGAAACACAGGTTTTGTGACGTGTTGAAAAGCCTTACCCGCATAACTATAATTTCGAAAACGGATAACTGTTATTTATTTGACTAATACATTTCGCATTACGTTTCTCCGAGTTTTTAATAAACTTCATTGTTTCTTACGATCTGCCAAAAAAATTCCTAGGTTATGGTTTAACCTAGTCCTTGTAACTGATAGAGATAAAATAGCGTAAATATTGAATCCCCTTTTCCTTATATGAATTTCTGCGACTAGTTGTAAATAAACGAAAAGCAAGATGATGGAACGAATGTAAAATGGTGGCTGTTGATTGGCGAGTGAAGGCTGGCACGTGACCATTCTCTAGCCAATAGCAATAGTAGCTATAGACGACGTACGCAGACTCCAGATTAGCATTTTGTATAAGAGGATTGGGTAATTTATTGTTAAGGATAACCGAAATACGTGGAAAATTTGAAGAACTTTTTTCTGATGCATCAGATGTTTGTAGTCGATTGGGAATAAACAAAGAATTTCGCCAGAACAGACTAAGGAAAGCGAAAAAACACTTTAATGAGTTGAGTGAAGACGAGAGATTAATAGACCCAAAATCTTGTTTCCGAATCACTGTGTTCTATCCAATGGTAGACACACTTTGTACTCAACTTGATCGCCTTTTTGAAGGGATGAAAGCTGTTGACACTTATCAAGTAATAAAACCTGATTTTTTAGCCAATGCAAGTGATATTCACAAAAATCAGTTGATTTCGTTAATAAGTTTCTAAATGATGTGAGTCCAGCCTTTCCTTCACAATTGTGTTCAGTGAAAAATTCGTTTCAAAACAAACTGGAAAAAATTAAATTGCTAATTATATAATAGTCGACCACAATTCGCTTTCATCAAGCTAAGAAAATGTTTGCACAGCGTGCATCATATATTTGACTTTTCTTGTGACAGTATCTGAGGCTGAACGGTCCTTTTCTAAGCTTAAATTGATCAAAAATTATTTTAGAAGTACAATGGCTCAAGAAAGACTCAGTAGCTTATCTTTGCTTTCAATTGAGAATGATGGAGCTCAACATATTAACTTTGATAAAGTAACATGAATTCGTTTCTTTGAAAATTACGAAACAAATGTTTAAGAAACAATCAAATGTAGCTAATCTTTAATCTTTTCAATCCACTACTTTCCAAGCATCAGTTCCTGATTCCTTGTCTTTAAGCAAACTATGCATTTTAAGTAACTTAATTTATATCTATTGTAAATATATTTTTAATCTACCTTAAACTTTTATTTAGAAAAGTCATGTTTTAAATAATCAATTAAAAGTTTTCCAATAGTTTAATCTTATTAAAAATACCGTTTTAAGTTTTTTTTATGTTAACAACAGTGTAGCAAATATTTTACCAAGTATTTTTAATATGTGATCTTATAAATTTTTCATAATACACTCTTTTTAGAAATTGTACTTTTGTAAATATTTTGCTTTTGTGTTATTCGCATTATTCTTTTTACAACCATACGCTCTGAATATTTAATTTCCAAAACTTGTATCATAAAAATAATCCTTTTAATTAATAATTTGTTAATTGTATAACCTAGATAAATACTTAAACATTTGGCTTGGTTAACCTTTTGTAGCTAGTTTTGTTACCATTGCATGGACAATAGATAGAAACCAATTTTTGGCGAACTGGAAAAAACTCCCATACATATAAAAAGAAAGAAATATTGAGGGGCCTCACTATGAAGTTTTGCCCCGGGGCCTCCAAGTTTATAGTTACAGCCCTGTTTCCGTTGGTAATTTATTCCAATCCCTGACACCCTTACCTAAAAAAAAAATCTTCCCACCCCACCTTGTGCCTGAAATCGAGTGCCAGCTTGTGGTCATGGTCATCTTTTCCCTTCCATGCACTAGTTTTCATATCTACACTTAATATCTTTGCATGTCTCATCACCAATATAGGACTTGTACACTCCTATGATCCTCTTCACCCTCCTCCTGTCTTGCAATGAATCCCATTCCAGCTATTTTATGATATCTGTAACTGATTGCATTCTGTGGTAATTTCCAGATACAAATCTAGCAGCCGTTTATTGCACCCTCTCCAACTCCTGTATTTGATACTCAAGATGTAGATCCCGTACTACACTACCATATTCAAGCAATGGTCTGACCAAAGTTTTGTTACCCAATTCCTTTACTTCTCTCGTATATCCTCTCATCACTCTCTCCAACAAGTGCAGAATTTTGAAACCTTTCCCTACTACCCTCCCCAGTTAAGGTTGTTATCAAATGTAATGCCAAGATATTTACATTTCAAGTGTTCAACAAGCAATTCTTGCCCCCATCTTATAATCATAACCAACCTTTAGTTTTTTTATTTGTGTATCTAATAAGCTGACTCTTTGCATTTATCTTCATCCCATGTTTACCAACCCAACTAGATATACTGTTCAGATCACCCTGCAGCTGTTTAGTCCTCTACCCTTTTGATCTTTTTATATAGTATTATATCATGTGCAAACAATCGAATTTATGACAGTAAACAAGCATCACAATATCATTAGAATAATGAATAGGAATGGTCCCAATGCACTACCCTGTGGCATTCCCATTTTTACTTCCACTTCTTTTGACATTGCATTTCCTACCCTAACTTTCTGTTTTCTACCTTTTTAAAAATTCTTCTATTCAGCAAATCACTTTCCCATTCACTCCAATAGTTTTACCTTATTTACTTCAATTTTATGGCTCACTCTGTCAAAAGCCTTTGCTACACTATCAATTTGGCCTCCCTTGTCCGGTTGGAAAGTTTGTAGACGGTCCAGCATGCATCATTCGTTTTCAGGTCGTTGTTGTTACTGTCAGTTGAGCTTGTGTTTATAAGTGTATTTAAAATGTCCTCCAAAAGAAAGGAGAGAAACAGAGCAATATTATGTGTTGCTTTACTTATTTTTTTTGGTACATAAAGAATTAAACGTATATGGGTGAAAAGATGGCGGCAGAACAGAGATCTATATGGACACATGCCCCTTTTGAGAGAGCTACGGAAAATGAACCAGATGATTTAAAAAATTATCCTCGAATGGACAATTCAACACTTGACTACATTTTAATGTTAGTATCTCGATAAATATCAAAACAAGACAGTCATGAGCAGTGGCATAGCTACGTGGAAAAGGGGGGGGGGACCGCCCCGGGTTTCATTCTTTTGGGTGTGACACCCGAATTTCATGAAATGAATTTATCGAAAATACTGTGATAAAAAGGAAAAAAACTATTTTTTGTTAAACTTCTCGTGGCCTTTGTTACTAAATCGCTACTACGTTTATTGTTTTAAATATATAAACATAATATATATTTAAGTTGATCTAACGCTTTTTCAGATGCAATCCAGTACGGTTTCATTACAGTAGAGTTCAATTATTGGCAATACTGCGTGCTTATACAAAGATCGTCGTTCTGTGGCTCCAACAATCACAGGAAATCGTCATACTTGCCGTCCGTTAATGTTGTTTGATTTTGTAGAAGGGGCATTGGGTATAATGTAAGTTTTCTTGGGCAATTAATATATGAAATTAGAAAGTTTTGAAATTAAAGGCTAGATTTCTAAAATTTATAAAATCAAGAGAAAAGGATGGTTAAATTGTCATTTCTCGTAATTATTTAAAGAAAATCTTGTATTTTCTTCCGAATCCGAACAGTTCTTCCAGTTTATTTCGGAACACGTATAGTCTAGGCTTTCATTTCAATTGTCCAGCCATGAACTAAGCTCAGCCGTTTTACATGTTGCACAGAATTTTTTGTTTTACTTGTTTATAATTCAATTAGCATTTAGACTAAGTACCTTGAAGTATTTCTTACGGTTCGTATTTTTGAATTTATCATCTGACAAAAATTCTTAACGTGTCGAAAATTGATGTGCCTAACTTATCTGTCAAATGATTATTAAAAATAATAGAAAATACTTCTGTGTGCTCATGAATATGATTTTGAACGCTAATTGTTGATTGTTCAATCAATAAAATCCAAAACCTGCTAAAAATTTGACGTAAAACTTTTAATCTTTAAGAAAATTAAAGAACAAACATTTTTTCATTAAAATTACGTTATTGCTCACATAACATAAGTTTTTCGTATTTTTTACTAAGACCGTACGTACAAATATATATATTATTATCTCCGTGATACTGATGGATAACGCTTTATTTAGCCGTTTGAATCAAAAAGTGAAATATGCCTCGAGAAATTCGAACATCTAGAAGGAAACGTAGATTTTAAGAAAGTAAAGCAAAAGAAACTAAAATTGATGTGGTTTAAAGCCTATCTATGTCCTTCTTCCAAATATGTTACAAAACCGATTATAGCCAAAAGCCATCATAAGAAAATGATTCTCAACGTGAAGCAAGGAATAAATAAGATGTCTTCACGAAGCAAAAAATATGCTAAATATACGATCTACAGTAGGCCTATGTTGTCACACTCACACTGGAGTACACTTGTTCTTGATACCCTTCTCATAGAGATCATTAAAAAGGAAGCGATTATTTCCAAATCAGGGGACGCACTGTATATAGTGAAGGGTTTTAAATAGAAGATAGTTGTCGAAAACCTTCAACAGAATGGTCTTTAAAGAGAGACCTAGCGGTTGAAAAAATTCTGCTATCGCGGATCGCTCTCCCATTTGGTGGCTATAATACTAAAACGAGATCTTCTTTTGTGGCTGGATTTCAGAAGTGATGGAAACTAAACCCTAAACTGACAGACCGTGAAACTACAAAAGAACATCTTGAAAAGTGCAAAACTTTAGGAATAAAGCCTAAAATTCCACAAAACAATACATGATGTAGGCTTGCAATTAACTGATACAGAAAAGCAGAAGTGGAAGGATCTTTTATTTAGATGAATAGAAGTAACTTTGTTGCTGGCTAAACAAAACCAAGCATTTCGTGAACACAATGAAGGACATGGTTCTCCAAATGACTGCAATTTCCTAGAACTGATCCAACTAATTTCAAAATATAATGTGTTTATAGAGCATATCTTGGACTTCGAACATAATAAATATCTGCCGCCAGATACACAAAATGAATTCGTTAGTGTCCTATCAAACCAGGTAAAATTTAAACTCTTTAATGAAATTATATCGGTAAAATATTTCGATATTATGTTTGACAGAACACCCGACATTTCACACATTCATCAAATGTGTGAATTAATTCGTTTTGTAAAAACTGGTAACAGAAAAATGGTAAAAGTAAGTATTCCTTGTTTTTTTTCTAAGAAATGGAAAGAAAGCCTTTGATATTAGGAATGAAATTTTTTAGAAGTTTTATAATGATGGTTCAGATTATGTAGTGTGTCGTTCTAATGGTTATGACTATGCAGCTACTATCGGAGACGTACGTGGAGTATTAAGCCAAAAAACATAAAACCGTTTCATTTGAATATACTGATCACAGTGGCGAATATAGAATATATTTTCGGGAGGGGCAAGATTAATGCAAGGTTAGGTTAAGTAATTTTAAGTAGACACTCCATGATACTTTGTATCAGTTTTGCTGCTCATATTCAGAGTGTAATTTGCGCTGAATGCCCCTTTTACTTTACCGAGATCACGTTTCTTTATTGTTCACATTAAATCATAAAAAATATATCTATTTTTAACCGACTTCAAAAAAAGGAGGAGATTCTCAATTCGTCTGTATTTTTTGTATGTATGTTCAGCGATATCTTCGCCAATTTTAAACCGATTTAAATGAATTTTTTTTTAGTGGATAGGGTATACCTTCAAAGTGGTCCCATATGAATTTCATTGAGACATCACCCCTTCCACCCCTTAATTTTTATACAAATCCATATTTTTTATTCAATCTCGATGAAACTTTGGACATATATAGCCAAAAATAAAGAGAAAAACACTGTCAACTTTTGGTTTAAAAAAACTGAACCCCTCTCCCCCTATCCACTTCGTTAATTTTTGCCAATTTTCTTTATTCAAAGCTACAGTTGACACCATTTAACTGATCTCCATTAAAGTTGGCATTTACATGTAGTTTTTTATGGAGAAAGTTTCTGACCAAAAAAAATAAAAATAAAAAACCACCCCTTTACACCCCTTAATTTTATAGAAACCTACATTTCATATCTGATTTTTATAGAACTTTGCCCATGTATACTCTAAAACAAAGAGAAAAATCCTGTCAACATTCGGTTTTGCCAATGCTCAACCCTTTTCCCTCCTTCAACCCCATTAACTTTTGTCAATGTTCTTTATAAAAAGCTACAGTCGCGATCGTTTGACCGATTATAATGAAAGTTGATGCTTATTTGTATTTTTTTCACGAAGAAGGTGTCTGACCAAAAGATCTAAAAATCGCCCCCTCTCCCCATTAAACCGCTTAATTTTTATACACAGCCACAGTTTTTATCCGGTTTAGACAGAACTTAACAAATTTTTACTATAAAACAAAGAGAAAAATAATGCCAACTCTTGGTTTGCAAAAACTGAACCACTCTCCCCGTTTCCACCCTCTTGATTTTTGTCAGTTTCTTTTTAGAAAGCTGCAGTCGACACCATTTGAACGATCTTTATGAAAGTTGGTGCATATATATGTAATTTTTTATGGAAAAGATTTCTGACCAAAAAATCAAAAAAACTACCCTCGCTTCCCTTCCCTTAATATTTGTAGAAAACCCACATTTTAATCCGATTCGGTGAAACTTCACATGCATATACTTTAAAACAAATAGAAAAAGAAAAATAGTGTCCACATAACTTTCACAAAAACACAAACCCTATCCCCCTTTCTACCCCTTTAATTACTGTCAATGTTCTTTATACAAAGCTACCATTTCTTCCTGATTTTGAAGGATGTATGCACATGTATACTGCAAAACAAAGAGAAAAATACTGTCTACATTTGGCTTCGAGAGTCCAAACTCCGCTCCTTCCTTTCCATCCTTTAATCTACAGTTTCTATCCGATTCTGAAGGAAATTTACACACGTATACTTTAAAACATACAGAACAATTGTGTTTAAATTAGGTTGCAGAAGCCCAACCCCTCTTCCCTTCTACCCCACCCATCCTAATTTATAGATACCCACAGTTTTATCAGATTTCCATGGAACACTGCACATGTTACTTAAAAACAAAGAGAAACATAGTGTCTACATTCTGTTTACAAAACCCTACCACTCACTCCCTTACCCAATTTAATTTTTGCAAATGTTCTTTACACAAAGCTACAGTTTTTATCTGGTTTCGATGGAACTTTGCACATGTATACTTTAAAACAAAGAGAAAAATACTGCCCACACTAGCTTTACAAAAACCAAACTACTATTCGTCTCCACACCCCTTAATTGTTTTTTATACATACCTACAGTTTTATCTGATATCAATAGAAATTTACACAAGTATACTTTAAATCAATCAGAAAAGGCAGTCTACATTTAATATACAAAAGCCCAATCCCTCTTTCCCTTTACTCTTCCCCCTTTTAATTTTCAATGTTCTTTACAAAAATCCATAGTTTTAAATCCCTTCAAAATCAATCAGGCTATTTTTAAATCAGAGCATAATATTTATAAAATAAATGTGTCATAATGTCTCAACATGTACTTAAGTTTTCAACTTGGATCCCCAGCTTTCACGTTGTGAAAACCAATTAAAAATCTATATTTTCTGTGTGATGCCGGAGTAAACAGAGACAGATTTCTGTAAGGTATTAATGCCCAGATGTTAAATGTTTCGGTTATCGATCAGCGGCTTTAACAGATGTTATGATACGATCGAAACATAGCCTGGACCAATATGTAATCTGACATTCCTTAACACATCACCCAATTGTTGTGGTATATAAAGACAGAATTTTTCTTTGAAAGCAAGCGCTTTAAACCCTGAGCTACAAGGAAGTTCGCAAAATGGGAACTGCTGCGGCATATTGAAAGTACAAAACAAACTATAATACCACTAAAAATTTGAAAATAAAATAATTTTTTTAAAAAAACATAAAAACCGCCTTAGAAAAAAAGCACTAAAAATTTTAAAATAACTTTATACCTTGTTTAGGAGAAATTAAATCTAAATGGACAATATTTGACATTACTGTCATTGAAATTTTTACATAAATTATTTATTTTTGGAGTCGGTGCCAGTGAAAGCAAGAAAAACAAAAAGATAAAAACAATAATGAACAACAATAATATATAAAAAATCGTGTTACTGCTTACCTACAATTAATGGTAGAAACATGTTTCAACAAAACTGAAACATACAGATGATACGCCGATTTTATACTAACTGTAAATTGTTTATTGCATGATGCAGCCTACTAACTGACACTGTAGCGCCAGAGATATGCCTGGATGACCAATAAGGCCGAGCGACAGATTAAAATACAGTTAATTTATTTCCCTAAGCTGTCTCCCGCAATAACGACATGCTGTAAAATATTGGGAATTTTTGTTCATATTCCCCATTTCTCCTTTAACACCAAAAGATGTTCAGTAATTCGATCTTCGCGATTTGACTGCACTGACTCCAAAAATAACTAATTAATGTAAAAATGTCAATAACAGTAATGTAAAATATTGTCCATTTAGATTTACTTTTTTCTAAGCAAGGTATAAAGTTAAAATTTTTGGTGTGCTTTGTTTGAAGGCGCTTTTTATGTTTTTTGAAACAATAATTTTATTGCTAGTGCTATTCTGCCTTTAACATCATTCTTCCTTCGACCATCAGTTGTAATTTTGCTTCCCAAATCACTTCCTTCTCCTATTGCATGTGACCCTATTTTTATATTTAATCTACTATTATTGGTATCACTGCTGCTACATTTCATCACTTCTGTCTTGCTTTCGTTTATATTTAGTCCAAAATCTTCCTTCAGTATTTTGTTCATGATATTCAGTAACTTGTCAATATCCTCAACCTGTTCCGCTAACAAGACAATAGGCCCGTTTACACGTACGCGCCAAACTGGCGGTTTGGAACGGCGCTCCGGACTGCCGCGCCGGAGCGTGAGGTTGGACCGTCGCTCCTGGAGCGTGCGACGAATAATGGTCAACACTCCAGTCGCGCGCGCCAGGACTGCGGGTTGGAGCGTACGCGCCAAAAATGACCGTTATCCCGTGGCGCGTGGACTTTCCGCCGGGTTGGAAAGTTTTGTAGACGGTCCAGCTTGCAACATTCGGTTTTCAGGTCGTTGTTGTCTTTGTTAGTTGTGCTTGTGTTTATAAGTGTTTTTAAAATATCCTCCAAAAGAAATGACATAAACTGAGGAATATGAGAGCTGCTTTACTTTTTTTTTTGGGTACAGAAAGAATTAAATAAACATAGTGTGCCATCTTTCCGCCCATATGGCGAAAAGATGGCACAAAACTAGAGATCTGTATGGACACATGCCTCTTTAGTGAGAGCAACGGGAAAATAAATGAACCAGATGATTTAAAAATTTGTGTACGAAACGACAGTTCCATATATAACTACATTTTAATAATAATAATATTTCATTAAATTGCAATGGAGCGCACGTTCCTGCGGTAATTTCCCTACACAACTATCTTCCCCCTTTCCTGAACCCACCTACATTTGCCCTCTACAAATTTTAACTTTAAATTCTTTCAACGTTTTTGGTAAATTGTTAATCATTTCCCTTTGTAGCTTATTCCAATACCTGACACCTTTACCTAAAAAGGTGAAGTTAAAATTATTATCTCCACAAATATCAAAACAAGACACAGTCATGAGGAAGAACATCACTACAGAGTAATGTTAGCCTCCTACTCTTCGTTTTTTGGCAACTGGAATATCCCTCCAAGATTTGAAATTGATTGCATATATTTTTCTCAGTTCTTTTCGAATTGCCGCCGAGTTTCTTGAATCCTTTCAGTGACGAAATCTTTGTTTTCACTTTCACATACATTTATCCTGCTGAATTCTACTAACTAATCATATTTAAGATTTTTTAAATTTTTATTTTTGTAGTCATTTGATTTAACCTTCCACAAACAGAATTTTTTTATAAAGTTCTATAAATCCTTCCAAATTATCTCTTGACCACATTTTTCAAGATTTAGATTTTTATCTGTTAAAGCAGGGTAATGTTAAATAAAGTCACCCAGAAATTCGAACCAACAACGAACTTGCACTGACGCATCAAGACTGCAGACCGACAATACACGTGTAAACACAAGGCCCTGTTAGACCTGCGCGCTAGATGTGCGCATTCGGAGCGCGCGCCAGGCCTCTCTGATCACCTAGCATTTATTTACACGTAAAGGATTGATGCGCGCGCCTGGAGCGTACGCTCCAAAACCGTCGGAAAAACCGTGCGTGTAAACGGGCCTAAATGTCACCAGCAAATCGTAGCACAGCTGGCACCGACTCCAAAAATAACTAATTTATGTAAAAATTTCAATGACAGTAATGTAAAATATTGTCCATTTAGATTTACTTTCTCCTAAACAAGGTATAAAGTTATTTTAAAATTTTTAGTGCTTTTTTTTTTAAGGCGGTTTTTATGTTTTTTTAAACAATTTTTTTTTTTAGTAGAATCTTTGTATTGAAATATAAACTCTTCACTGATTCTAAACATCAGTTTCTTTGAGGGATTTCCCAGAGGAACTTTATTTATCAAAAGCATTCAAATTTAAAGTGTATGGGTAGTTTATATGCTTACCTCTTCTATATAATTATATTTAATTTACTTGTGATGGAGCGCTTTGTATATCATCTGAATAGGAATGTCCTATCTTAAACCCATACTGAATTTCCGGTAATTTGGTTGCGGTCTATACCTGATTACCCTAGTTTGGATTTTATTCCCGACATTCAAAATATTTATTCCTCTATAAATGTTTGTGTTGGTTCTGCCTCCTTTCATTCAGATTATAGTTGCTTTTTACCACATTTCAGGTATTTTGCCTTTAAAACGGCACATGTTTATTAGATGTAAAAGCCATTACTTCAGTAAACATTCCCTCATATTTGAGTAATGGGGTACTTGACACTAACTATAAAACCATGAAACCTTAATTTACACTGATAGAGTAAGTTGTTAGGATACCGAAAATCAACTTCATTTTTTGGATAGGAGTTAAAAACATACTATTTTTAATAAAATAAAAATGCAAAAAGACAGCTGTTAGTCACGTGACACGAAACACCAATCGGAGCGCATGACGTCAGTTGTTGGGTCGCGCCAGTTTAGCGGCCATGTATTCTCATGCGGAGAACATCTTTCCGTCGCTTATTTAAGTTTGTTAAGGTTTCAGTGCTGGCTGTAAAACATTTGTTGTTCTTATACTCGCAATGGAAGTTGGTTTTATCAAGGCAAATAGCTCTAATTTGCCCAGAATTGACGTGATGATGCTGGGAGTGTTTTTGCATCAAACACCGATTTCTGATCACCAGAATTCCGGAATGTCAAAACGTCCAAGTAAATACTTACTTGTTATATGTTATACATAATACCATATTACGATAAAACGTTAGAATATAAGGTATTTTAGAAGCGTGTGTGTTAGTGGTGCGTTTTACTTAATACAGATTGGTAATTTGCGATTTTAATCAACAGGTCTACATTTCGAGTAATTTCGAGTATTTCATTGTAGTATCTTTTAAAATGTGTTTAATATGACTGTTGCTTCGCAGAATCATGTGCAGTATTTAATTGTTAGTATAATTACTATTTTAAAAAATCCTTGAGTGATTTCTACAACTATTTTTTGCCGCGCTGGGTTAGTTAAAGTTAAGTCTGTTCACATTCGTTCGACGCTATTTTTTCGGCAGTAATGTTGTGAATATAATGCTTTTTCTTTCTATATTAGAGGTTATACAAGTTTTTGTATAGCTAGAAAAATATTTTGATCATGTTTTCTAAGAAAGTCGTAAACTATCGTCCTATTCAGGTCGAAATATTTTTCGATATTCGTTGAAGCGGGGATTCTACGATAATCGTGATAGATTCTTAAGTAACGTGACAAATTGATTGTAAGGAATAACATTTTTGATATCTCGCTTAGTTCTCGAGATATACTATCTCAAAAGTGGTTAGGTCGAAATGCGGCCTCGACCAGAAGAAAAATTTCTCCAAATCTAAATTCGATAATGGATTCTTCAGTAACTCGAAGACAGAAATCAAAAGTAAAGACTAATTTTTTTGATTCATTAGTACTTTTGATACTGATCCCATTATATGATACTCCATATAGTTTTCCAAACCGTTCGGCAACTATATCAATAAAAAAAAAATTGATGCATTTACAACGAACCGCATTTTAACCTCCAGGGTCGTAATTTATTTACCGGTAATAATTTAAGTTTATCATAGCACAAAATATTGACGTACATAGCTTATTAAACATAATAAAATATTAAGCACAAACTTTCGTCAAAATGTTCTTCACAAAAATATATTGAGGGTGTTGTAGACACATAAGCCGGATAGCGTCGTGCAAGCATTAACCACTTTTTCCAACTACTTCGTTGCGTGGAACGGAAACAAACAATTTGTTTGGTGCATTAATGGTCGTGTTTACACACAGAGGCACCACACACCATTTGTAAACTCTAGAACAGATTTTATTAATAAAATAAGCATACCGCCTGTATGTTTACAATGGCACGAGCCAACAACTGACGTCACAAGAGACCAACTGACAGCTGGGAGCGTTTTGGCGCCAATATTCAAATCATCGCATAAAAATGCAAAATTTTGCTATTTTCGGTTCGTTATTTCAAGAAATAATATTTTTTTTGTTTATAGTAGATGACCAGCTACAATACTGACTACTTTCCCAAAATTAGTCAAGTACCCCATTCTGCAGCCGTTCTGTCTTGCAGCATGGAAAGGCCAACGGAAACAAGCGTCACCTTTTAGTGAGCATCTTGTTACTAGCATTAAGTTGCTTCGGCTGGCTTGACTCAGAAAAACAAACTGCTTTTCTTAACGCTAATAGTTACCTCAAAATAAAGATTTATGGCACACCAAGTGCTTGCTTTGCTCAACGTGAATGTAGTAAACTTATATGGTTTTTCGTTTTGGAGATCTTTAATGCAGGCTATTATTTCTTCGAGTAAGAAGGGGATACGAATGGTAGATATTCCACTGGCGGTGTTTCGAATACTCTATGTTTCTGTGGTCTGGTTCTGTTGCTGGTGAACAATATTACCAGGAGTAATATTATATAACTGCTTAGCTTGACAAGAGTAGTGTAATAGTTTTTTAAGAGTTGTCCAAGCCTTAGGCTATTGTGTGTCATATCAATTTTTAAAATTAGATCAAGTCATGTTTTTGTTCTGGATGTTTCAATTGCTTGCTTTAGAAATTCCTAGCATTTTCTGGTTGCCTTGTAGAATGGGTCTTCCTCAAGCAGGTGACATTATTGTGCTTGACTGCAGTTCAGGGATGTAGTTCGTGCTGTAATTTCGGGGAATACACTGGCGTGAGCCTTTTTGTGTAATTTTCACAAACTGTTCGTAATTCGTGGATCTGGTACTAATTGTGTTATCTACTTACGAATGATATCTCTAAAAAGACCCATTATGACCTTTTATGTTGAGTAGAAGGTGGTTCTTGCACATATGGTTGATGAGGTTACTGACAAACAAGAGGGCAGGACTATGACCTCTTTACCAACAGATATTGAAGAAATATTCGGATTGATCAGTTTGTGAATCAGAGTCATATAGCTGGTTTCTGCCAATAGTTCTAACGCCAAGCCATTAGTATTATTACTAGCTCCAGTGAATATGATGACTGTTGAAGTCTACGGTAACAATCCTGTTCGATTGGTTTGAAAGTTTTATGGTGGGTTAAACTGGAAGACAGTTGCAGGTGATTTTTACACTGATGTGATTTTATATTTGTCTGTTTCACCTGCAATATTTGTGTTCAGAATCTGTCAAGCAGGCGGTTTTGATAACTATATTTGGCTTGAAGAAGTTAGCACTCTCATATTTGAGGTGCGGTAGATCCACTATCGCATCTGTTTTTATAAAATTTGTAAACATATACAAAGAGGATTTTAATTGAATAAATTTTAAAAAATTTAAGGGATAATGAAAGAATTTAATTATTCAATTCTGTTTTCCTCTTTTGTAGTAAATTTCCGAAACTAAATATATTTTGAAAATAGGCAGAAAAAAATCTTTCAAACCATTGTCTCCTAAATTCATCAGCGTTGCAAATGTAGAAAATCTAAAGTTGTGGTAAACATTATCTATTTTAATTTGTTCATGAACTGTCATCATGAAGGGACATTACTCCTTTAAATGTTTGAATGAAACAATTATCACACATGACCCTAATCTCAGTCCCGTAAATATTCGAAAACACTTTAGCCAGCAAAATCCTAGTTACTATCGACACCGTCACTGAGGCTGCTATCAGGAGCCAGAGTGATGCGGCGCGTGCGGACTCTCCGTATTGATTGTTAGCAATGAGCCTCTTGTCACAGGGACAATAGAGTCCTGACAGCCATGTGGAACTTCATCAATATCATATTCGTGTAAGCAACAAACTAAACATCTCTAGCGTCAGGGAAGCATTTAAACATGTGGCAAAATTTTTCAGATGCATGTCATCTTATCTTTCTAAATTTTTTGTTTGGTTTGCTAACATACTCCATTATATTACATCCTACTTGCTTGTTAGTCCAATAAAAATTCAAGTCCATTGAAATTATTTAATGAATAACATTTTTTGCTATAGTTCTCTCAACCACTCTGATGCAATTCCTCATCTCTTAGGAACCTTAGCTATTACCTTCACCTTGGCATACACATTAAACCTGCATTGATGAGCCAAAAAATTATGACCACCTGCTTAATAGTGCGCTGGTTCACATTTTCAACACAATACAGCAGCGATTAGGTGTTGCATGGATTCAAAAGTCTCTGATAGGTTTCCGGAGGTATCTGGCACCAGATGTCTATGCAGAGGTCACACAGTCCTATGGCGTCTCAGATGTGTTCTATCGGGATAAAATCAGTCGAATTTGATGGCCAAGACATCAACATGATCCCCAAGCTACCGTAGCACGAGTCTCGCATTGTGACACGGACAGTAATCTTGCTGAATCCTGCTGAAGAAGCCATCGCCGTAAAAGATATGAAGCATGAAGGATGCAGGTGATTGACAGCTATCATGGTTCCTTCGATCACCGTTACAGGTCTCATGGAAGGCCAGGTGAATGTCCGCTATCGTATAATATTACCCTTCCCCCCTCCCCACCCCCGTTCCAACGGCCTGTATGCGTGGCGCGGTGCACATTTTGAACAGCCATTTGTCTTGAAGACGGCGTATCCGGACACAACCATAGTCACGATGAAGCAAGAAACGTGATTCATCTGAGCAGATGATGTAATCTCGACCATTTTGTGCCTACAGCAAGCTATACGAGAAAAGGTAGGGGTCGTCTACTGCGGAGGCTCATCTTAATGCGCTGTGTGTTCGGAATCACGTGTGCTCTGGCGTCAGATCTGCCACAGATTGTCCCCTATTGTGCTTTACAGAGCGGGAATGCCTCCACAACCTCCACGTCCTGTGATCAGAGGCGGACGTCCACCACCTTCTACTCATGATTTCATCGACCTTCTACCATTATACACAGCTGCTGACCACAGTAGCATACAAACAGCTGACAAACCGAGATGCTCGTTTCCATTTACCGAGCCATGCAATGTTTGCATGATTTTGGGAAAATTATATCTTACCTCGACATTCAAACTATTGGTACGTATCATATTTTTATCAAGCTTGAACGAATTCCCAATTTTGTTACTTCCTTTTTATTGTTGTCCCCAGTCTTTCGACTGGTTTGATGCAATCCTCCATCCCTTCCTATCTTGTGCTAACCTCTTAATCTCTACATACCCCTTACAACTTACGTCCTCAATTATCTGCTTCATATACTCTAATCTCTGCCTTCCTCTATAGATCTCACTTTCGATTGTTACCTCCACTAACAAGTTAACCAATCCAGCATGTCTCAAAATATGACCTACCAGCCTGTTTCTTCTTTCTGTAAACTTCTTCCACAAACTTCTTTCCTCACCCATCATTTCCAAAACTCGTTCATTTCGTACTTCGTCTGTCCACCTAATTTTCAGCATTGAACTGTAGCACCATATTTCAAATGCTACAATTTTTTTTTTTTTTTTGTATTCCTAAAGTCCATGTTTCGCTAGCATAAAGTGTTGTGCTCCACACATAGAATTTTAAAAAGTTCTTTCTAAGTCCTAGATCAATATTTGAAACTAAAAGATTTCTCTTTTTCATGAAGGCTGTTGTCGCTAGTGCTGTTCTGCTTTTAACAAGGTCCTGCTTCGGCCAACGGTTGTAATTTTGCTTCCCAAGTAACAGAATTCACTTAATTCTCCTATTGCATCCATTCCTATTATTGTGTTTAATCTACTGTGATTGGTGTCATTTCTGCTACATTTCATCACTTTTGTTTTGATTTGATTTATATTCAGTCCAAAATGTACCATCAGTATTTTGTTCATGCCATTCAGTAACTTCTCAATATCCTCAGCCAGTTCTGCTAACAAGACAGTGTCGTCAGCAAATCTTTTTTTTGTTTTTTGTTTTTTTGTTTTTGCTGTCGTCAGTCTTTCGACTGGTTTGATGCAATCCTCCATCCCTTCCTATCCTGTGCTAACCTCTTCATTTCTACATACCCCTTACAACCCACGTCCTCAATTATCTGCTTATATATTCTAATCTCTGTCTTCCTCTATAGTTCTTACCTTCGATTGTTCCCTCCACTAACAAATTTATCAATCCAGCATGTCTCAAAATATGACCTACCAGCCTGTCTCTTCTTTCCGTAAGCTTCTTCCACAAACTTCTTTTCTCACCTAAGCAAATCTTAGCATACTGATTTCTTCTCCCTGAAAACTTATGCCACATGTAAATGCTTCTTTTATTTCCTTTATTGCTTCTTCTACATACAAGCTGAATATTAACGGGGATAGACTACAACCTTGTCTCACACGCTTTTTAACTAATACATGTCTGTCATGGTTCTCTACTTTTATTATAGCCACTTGATTCTTATATAGTTTATAAAGTATTCTTCTATCTCGATATTTTAGACCTGACTTCTTTAAAATTTTGAACATCTTGTCCCAACCAACATTATCAAAAGTTTTTTCTAAATCAACAAACGCCATAGAAGTATCTTTGTTTATCTTGATCCGCCCTTCAAGTATTAATCTTAAAGACTGAATTGTTTCTCTTGTACCGCGGTTTATCCTAAATCCAAACTGATCTTCGCATACTATCTCTTCTACATTAATTCTTCAATTTCAGTGTATATTTTCTCTATTTCTTTTTCATCTTGCTGTGATGTTGGCATATACCAGTACACTTGTACTAGCGTGGTTGGGGCAAGCATAGTTTCTAACCTCATCTAAATAATCCCGAAACTGAACTGTTCACAATAACTCACCCATTTCCCTACTCCCTCAATCATTACAAAACCTACACCAATAACTCCACTGACAGCTTTTGTGCTAATTATTCTGTGTTCCCCAGGCCACAAATCCTGTGCATCCTTCCATTTAATCTCACTAATCCCAACAACATCTAACTTAAGTTGTTCCATCTCCATTTTTAAGTTTTCTAACCTACCTGCCCTATTCAGACTTCTAACATTCCACGCTCCGACTGGTAGAATGTTTCTATCCATTCTGATGATTCCTCCCTGAGCAGTCCCCACCCGGAGATCCGACTGGGGGACTATTTTACTTCCGGAATATTTTACTCAGGTAGAAGCCATCATGATATATACAATTTGAGAGGACTATCTGTCCTCGGGATACCCTTCAGGTCTTTAATGCAATGGTTTCCCGTTGCCTTCTGCATCACCATTCCGTTGATCATTTCTGATTCATCCACCTTTAGGGGCAGTTTCCAACCCTTAGGGCAAGAGGGTGCCCGTTACCTCTCCCCGCTCTTCCGCCCTGCTTTAGGAAGCCGTTGGCAAGCAGTGGGTGACTCCTTATACCGGGAATCTTTCAGTCGCCAGAGCCTCATCCGTGCAAACAGGGTGCACCACGTGAAGGAGAGGTTTGGCTGGAAGAGGCTAATATAGTCTCCCAAACTCTTACACCCCCTATATATACTATATAAGTCGATAACTATTAACTAAAAAGAGTTTTCGTATTCGATACTACAAGGTTAAAACAATTACCTACAGTTGTTTATTCTTACAGAGAGTATCTTCACAGTTGTTATACGTCAGCTACTTAATTTATTTTCGATGGAAGACGCGTCCGGGTGACAATTACCCTACACATTCAATTTTTTTCTCTTTCTTTTACCCCCCTACTTTTGCCCTCTACGAATGTTAATTTTAAATTTTTACAGCGTTTTTGTTAACTTTTTCATTATTTACCTTGGTAATTTATTCTATTCCTTGACTCCCTTACCTGGAAAAGAAAATTTTCCCACGTCCTTATGGCTAAAATCGAGTCCCAAGTTGTGGTCATAGTTATCTTTTCCCTTCCATGCTTAAATACGTGTTGATTGATTGAATCCTTTTCAGTCATGGGTTTGAGTCCAACACCCTACTGAGTTTGCTTTTAACTTTATCTCCAATATCATCAGGGACGGCATGTAATGAAGAAATTTTGTTGTGACGCAATTGAATAGATTCGTGAAGGGTCGCACTGCGAGTTTCCAGACACTTAATAACCTTCGAAAATGACGAACAGTGTACATGGATGAAATTGATATCTCGATATACAGTATCCCAGTCAAATGCGCACTTTGCTTTACGAACACACGCAATACGATTATCATCATCAATAGTTGTGACTACATCTTTCACTTGATGGAAGTTTTCCTGGTAGCAGAGCACTGCAGACACCCAAATTCCCTATCTAGCGAGAACAGGTTCCTGTGGCAGACGAACCTCAGGCAAACGATCCTTATAAAACTGTACATGAGCTGGTGCTTTTAGGAACACTTTTTTCCCGCTTGAAATTACTTTGTTAATAGCAGTACTATGGTTGGTTTTCTCTAACATTTTGCATGAAAGTAAATGAGGTTTTCGGACTCTTCTTGACATAATTTTTCCACTTTGAAGTTCGTTGCGTATCGGCCAAACAAATCAATTGTTTCATCTACCGATATTCACACCCAGTTCCCTCCCATGTCAGATCGGATTGAATTTAGGACAGAAGCGTGTAGAGAAAGTATATAATTTTTCGTAAGAGTGGTTTCATCCGGTATCTTTTGAGTAACGCAATACTTTTGAAGAAATGGCCGTAGATTAGGGTTATTTAATTTATGCAGCGGGAGGTTGCTGGATACAAAATCCTTACAAAGGTCAACAGAAAATGTACTGATTTCAGACCGTGATGTCACCTGAGTTAAAAGTAGCTGTTGCGTGTTCCTTCTCTTTTTTTTTTGATCTGAAATTTACAGCTATTTTAGAATGCTGTTCAAGTTGATTTTCTCGCATTTTTTTTTTTTCCTTCTCACATGTGTGACTGTACACAACATCATGTTACTAGTATATTCACTATTGCCTGAAATCCACTGCTTAATTAAAAATTATCTTTTGCACTTTTCTTTAGGCATTTTTGCAGCCAGCACTCCTGTCGACACAAACATTGAGAAGCTACTGCTTTGGGAAAGGAATGTACACTAGAGAACCCTGAGGTCTGGAAGCCATGAATCTATTCTCAGGCAAGTTGGCTCGTGCCGCAATTAGGGGAATGGTCGGACAAAGCATTATAAAGAGAACCGCTGCAATTCGCGGTAGTTGTTGCAAAGGAAAACCCCTCCTAAACCTATCACTGCACGAATTTGGATCAGGTAGAAAGTTCTCTACCTGTGAATGTGGGTATAAGAATAACCCTCCAAAAATTTACCCAAAAATTTTTAGACTTATTGCGGTGCCCAGGGATGATCATCATAAAGATACACTAGACTTTTCGGTTTCTTCAGAAATATCATATATTCGGTCATGAGATGAAATAAATGCCGAAATATGCACATATCCTTAGAATATGCAATAAGCCTCAAAATATGCATCTGCATATGCACATATGATTTTTAGAAAAATCCGGGCCCTGCTCGTGACTAATGTACGCCTGGTACACTACAACCACTCTCTTAATCCTTCTTCTGTCTTCATTGCAGCTCCTTTCTCATATCAGATACTGATGCTAAAAAAAACTGTAAACTCGGTTTGGCTAGAAAGTAGGAATGGTCCGCTTCGTGGCAGGGACGGGAACTTGTGAAGACTAACCACAGATTGTTAGCACTATCAGTAGTACAACAGTGAAACCTTGATATCAATTATAAATAAATATCCAGGACATAATTTAGTAATTAGATGATATGCTAAAGAGATGTAGGATAAATAAAAATATATAAAAAATATCATATTATACATGAAGCTTTACCCTTGTATTTTCATATGTATCTACGGACAATTTCATATCAAAAGATTGCATTCATTTCTGATAATCTAGGGGATTATTGATTTTACAGAATTTTACTTAATATGTTAAAAACGGAAAGTATTCTATCTCCTTGCATACTTGCCGGTAATCTCGGGAAAAAAATTAAACATTAATTTTGTGAAATTCATCAACCGGCATGATATATGAATAAATTAAATAATTCTGTAATCACAATCGGGGCTTTCAATTTATGTAGCCAAGTTTTTGAGAACTTTAGTTATGAAAACGAAGATTATGATAGATTAGCAGCTAGGTAACGAGATGAAGGGTTATCGATGAACATACGACATATCAACAATTATCGTCTGGATGCTTTCAAGATTCGAGAAATGGAACTAACATCAAGACCAAGATTTTACTTCGATATAGCAGTATTTCTTTCATCGTAAGAGTTTCTTTTCTGATTATTTGATAGCTCCTCTGTTCCCAAAAGAATTGCTCGTTCTGGAGCATGTAGGTGAAGTGTACACCAGGGAACAACGTAATTTGTATCTGTGTGCCCGAAAACATATATTCACCGGCTAATTGTTCAACAGCGGCTTAACTAATTACCCCTCGACCCGAGGATGTAATTACCGTGTAGCTGTTTATCTTTATAGCGGTAATGTATCAGCTCTTTATTGCGGCAATTATCGTAAAATAAAAGTTTAAACAGTATGCTGTTTGGCCAGGGGTCAGTCCCTTACTAGCCCACAGCACAGATAGCGGGGTCATTCGGCGACTCTTACAGAACCGTCTTTAGGCATGATAAGAAACAGTCTGACCTGTGTCCATATGGCAAGAGATGGGAGAGTAGATGCTGGGTGGTTGAACGGTGCACGTTGGTATCGTCTCCTGTTGTTATATATAGGCATCAAACCTGTTAAAGAAAAATACCAACATTTTGGTTTGCCAGGCGGTAACTGATTTCCTCACAAAGAAGTCTATCTAAGAAATGGCAGGAAACTCTACAAAAGAACGTGTTACTTCTGCGAAGGTTTCAGCACGTTAGTCCATAAAAATATCCGGCTTCGATAGGACGAATATATCCAATTGGTGATAGTCAACAAATGATGTCCCTCTCCATGACACCCTTGAATCATTCATTTATCTGATCAAGATATAGAATTGATTTCCATATGGGTTCACTGATTAGCAAATTTAAACAAGGAAACGAACCACTAGTTATTAGATAACCCCACGTTCAGTTACCTGTTAGGGTCTCCTTGTTCTTTCCAATCTGCAAGGTCCTGTCATCAAATATAAAAAGCGATCGATCGTTTCAGTACCTTTACCAACTTCAAAAGTAACGTACGAGAATACTAACAGCTTACTTATTGATGCACTATAAAATTTCCAACAATAATGATCAGTTTGTTGTTTTGACTCACATGCAGTCAGAGAAAATTAGGTCTATATCTCATTAATTAATACGGGTCATATTTTTTATAAGGTACCAACAGGTACGGGAAACAATGGTAGTAAAAAAATTATTGTTAGCCTAAAAACATAGCAGGTCCTACGCCATTTTTTTTCAACGTTGACTAGCTTACTGATTCATACAGCGGCTCCAGTCCGCTCTTGTTGCATTTAAAACTAATAATTTGAAACTGAAACTATACTGTTTACGATTAAGTGATGATTGTTCGCGGTTTTCACCAACAAGCACGCGATATGACTCTCTAGCACCGAGCCATTGTTGAAATTAACATTTAAAAATTAATTAATTACAAAAATATTCATAAGAGTAACGTTGATCAAAAAGAAATAGCAATAAAAAAGTCTCATTTTAAACAGTACTAACAATGGATATACAGGGCGTTCGCCGGGAAACGCAACCCACTGTTAGCGCTACAAGGAAGAAACTGCTCGCGGCGAGCGAGCGTTCAGCTCCCGGCATTGTTCGACCGTCGGCCGCGGACTATTTCATAATAATTACGCTTCATAAACTTGTATGTGCTAAGCATTTAAATGTGACGTAATTCATTAGCTTACCTTATAAAAGATGCTGGAAGTGTTGACCCTCTTGTGTAATGCACATTTCACATCTTCTGAACATATTTCGAGACACACGCTGCCCTAACTGACTTAATGATTTTTTGGGTGACTGTTCTAGTCGAAAAGCGATATCGTCAATTTTCTCCTCTGTGAGAATACGGTTGACCGACAGTCTCTTTTTGTTAAAAAAAATGAACCCGTTTCTCTTACTTTTTTAACCAGACGCAGAATTGTTGATTTAGCTGGCAGTAAAGCGCCAGGATATTCGCGACGAAATTTACTGCGACACTTTTTAAACGACTTCTTCTTCACATATGCAAACTGTAACGTACCATAATTTTACTCACACTCAAACATGGTACAGATTAGTAAGAGTATGAAGCCCCAAACCAGCCAAACCGCAAAGAAACGTTTATTCACAACACTGATTAATAAGAGACTGAAGTCACAAACTAGCTACAATGCAAAGAAACCGTTCTTAACAATGTAAGGGTCACTGCACTGCACTGTTGGGGCAGCGGAGGTGTTAAACAGTGCGGTGATTCACGGTGCCGCGTGGCGGAAACTGCTGGCACCGCTGTCCGAGCAAGTTGCCGACGGCAACAGACTGGGAGGGTTGCGTTTTCCGGCGAATGCCCTGTATAATAGCTCACGGGAAAATTAAATAGGATGTGCTACAACAAGTATAGAAAAATGGGAAAAACCGTACACAGTAATGAAAAATCCCCAAACTAATTTTTATATATATATAAAAAAGAACTATTTAGTGCAACATCATTAAAGATTTGTTTGTTTACTAAGCGATCGCACGATAAGTTTTAGATTTGTATATGAACAGTTGTTACACGCTCAGCATCTCTAAAAAGCATAAGGGCTTCAGAAAAAGAAAGAATATAGATGTTTTTTTTTAGGATATTAAATTTTATCCTTAAGGCCAAGATTCTAGCACCTTACTTCATTACGACATTCATGGTAGCAGAAAATGAAATTGTTATTGAAAATCACACAAGAATCACAAGATTTATCTCGTTATTTATTGTGGAAACCAGCTTCATGGGTAAATCTGCTTTAGTTGTTTAGTCTGGAATGTGAATAATTAAAACGATGGAAGCAGCATCTGAGGTAACTGTTGCTAGTGAAACATTCACATTTATTCTGAGATATGACCAATATAGGTGGATAGTGCAGATTTTTAAAAACATTTAACATCCCGTCCAGGTTTCTCTAAATAACAGAAGGCGTACGTGCTCTATATCTCTTTTATTCTTGTCTTCAGAAACAGAAGTTTTTCATTTAACTTAACGTCAACGTTGATATAATAATGTGAACGTTAAGGATAACAATGTAATGGCTCCTGTTTTTAAGCAGATTCCTGATGAACAGAGAGCAGCGAAACCCTGCATCTCGCACGCGCAGGTCAGTAAGAAGCCATGTAGTTAGGTCGCCATTGTGTTCGTCAGTCCGTTGATTACAAAGCCTCTCCGCAGCTGAGACCGAGCCAGTCTATGTTTCCTCTGACTTATTTGTCCGATGGACCAAGGATTCCGGAAAAAGAAAATATTGCAGCAGCCGGACTGTTTTCATTCTTATAGAAAATTTAAAAGCTCCAGAGAAGTTCTTAAGCGGACAGTTCGTCTAAAATGTAACACAAAATAATACTTTCACATTTTCATAAATATTAAGCTAAAGGATATCAGTTATTCATATACAGTTTTTACTCACTGCATGTTTTCTGAATGAAAATGGTAGAATTTAGCACTACTTGTTTAAAATGATTTTACCTTCTCCATAAACAAAGAGAATTATTTTATGTGAGAAGAACTAAAAATACACTATCAACACTGTGAAAGGGAGTCTTCTTCAAAATAGAAATCTTTGAAACACTCACAAAGCAGTAAAAAAAAAAAAAAAATATCTTTGCAAGTCATATTTGTATTAATCCAACTCCTTTCAGGAGGACTGAACTGTGAGGATATGACAACGAAGAAAAACGGAATCATTTGGAACGCGATGATACAGAAGTATGTTGAAAAAGTTAACGTGACAGATAAAGTACCAACTGTAATGGTATGGAGTGGTGTGACGATTTATATTGCTTAACGACATCACTTTCCCCAAATTTTACTACATTGAAGTCTTATTTAACCTAAAACCTTTACGTAATCCTTGCTACTTTCTATATATTAACTTTAGATACGTCGACTCAACATGGGCGAGGAAGCACAAAAATAAACACTGTATGCGTATCGGCGAGTAGAAATGGAGTCACTTCGTATCTGCAGGTGAGTTTTTATATAGAGCTCAATAACTATGTTATAGGATGGTAACTGTCTAAAGCTGAGTTTCCAACTTTTTTTAAACCTGAGGTCCAGTAAATTGTCAAAAATAATGCTGTGGAGCAACAAGTCATACCAGTGTAATCTTTTTTACCTTTTTGTATATTATTAACATCTTTTATTGTATCATAATCACATAATAAATCTAAAAGCATGTTTTGATTCCCTAAGGAAGCATAGTTACGAAACTGAAAGTGAATTATTAAAAGATAATTAAATATTGGCCAGACTCCTAATATTTAGTAACCAAATGAACAACAAATTTACTGACCTAAACAGCAAAATAAAAGAAAATAAACAAGACCAGACATCTTTTATTATTTTTGTTTACTTCACCACTCTTACGTTACCTACCTTAGAATGTACCGCCGTCTCTCAAGTCTCACACCAACTACAACACTCTAATGCCGCATTTACACTCTCGCCTCGCGTCTCGCCTCGCGCCTCGTGCACGAGCGCTGACACGAACTGCCGTTTACACTCTCGCGAGAATTCATTCATGGATGACTAGTGGGCTTGCCAGCTTTCGTGGTGGGCTGTGGGGGTTTGATCCAATAGTTAAACGCTTTCGTTATTTTTTTTAAAAAATAATTGACTTTTTAAGGTTTTTTAAATAGATTTAATGATTTATTTATAATCGTTTCTCGGGAACAAACCGAATAATATTATTATTGATGCACAATATTACTCGGTTTGTTTCCCGAGAAACGTTTATAAATAAACATCGCAGAGAAAAATTGCATTCATTTAAAGATTTAATTATGTTGATTTGCACCTTAAAGAAGCTAATAAAACTCTTATAGGTTACCAAAATGTTCTGTTTTTCATTATTTATTTAAAACTTTTAACTACTGCGTTAAAATCTATTAAGAAGAAAATTTCAATAGTTTCCTGAATTATTATCTATAAACGATAATAACTCCAGAGGATATTGACAGATTCAGTAGCCACCTCAACTAACTTTAGACATGGAAAAACGATTTGTAGATATTTTGAAATTCGATGTGTATGACTGGATGAAAAATCCTTCTACCGCAAATATTGAAGAAGCTGTTAGAACTTGACAGGAAGAAGGTTTAGAAATCGTAAACATAAATTCGATAGTGATGGATATGAAAACCTGGGGCAAAATAATAAAAAAAACACCTGTCATATCAAAATGTATGACAACTGATATTCAGTTTAATGAAACCTTTTCCTTCATATCTCATGTAATCAAGCATTTGTGCTGTTAATCATATTAGCGCCAAAGAAAGAAACCGAAAGAGGAGACCTTTGTTTGTTCCTTGCAAAATTGACCAAGATATCCAGTCTTTATTTTATCAGAATCTGCCTTAGGAATCTCATTAATAAATCAAATAATAAATCTAATTTCACCTAACTTCGTCCTTTTATATACGCAAAGTATAAATAAAAAGACAGATTTAACAACAGTGAGTAGTTTTATAAAGGCTTATTGTGCCAAACGTAGCGAAAGTGAGACAAAGTATTTGGCAAACTATTATTATGGGCTTTAACTAGCTGTACGTCTGTTTCAGAAGGTATACTTTGATACAAAAGTGGGCGGTAGGTAAAAAGGTTCACTACCTCTGCTGTAAACAATGTGCTCGCGCCTTTGACTCGCGTCAAGAAACCGCCACTGAGGCGAGCGGCACTCGCGAGCTTAGACGAGGCGAGGCGAGACTATGCGAGTGCACCGTTTACACTCTCGCGTTCGCGGTGTCTCGCCTCGCCTCGTCTAAGCTCGCGCGAGAGTGTAACAAACTGCGCTCTTTTTGACGCAAACTGAAAATTAATAGACTATCTTGGTAACAATGCTGCCGTATCCTCATATCCTGGAAATACTAGATTTTTGCCTGGCCAAATAATATACGTGGCTTTTAAAAAAGTTGACCATATGGCTTATTCATGTTTATAGCCTTATACAGTAAGAAGATGGTCTCTTAGTTTTTAATAATCTGCCTGCGGACCACATGTACAATCTTCGCAGACCACGGGTTGAGAAACACTTATCTAAAATATTATTGAGTGGGCTTAATTTACAACAAATACTAACAACTAGGTACTAACACTGAAACAAGATGTTAATGAAAGGCTCGCTGAATGAAAGACTGTGTGGGTTTTTAACCCTATAGTGTTGGAAGATTAAAAGGACAACAAGAAGTCCTGTGAACAGATTTTGGTGTAAAATCTAACATACATATTGTCCTTTCTTCCCTAAATACAATACATTCATTTTCCATGGATCCTAATCAGCGGCGGTCCTAGCAAGTTTCTCAGGTGGTGCGAGATCTCATTGTGGTGCCCCAATTGAGCAATCGCTTATTCGTGATAAATGTGTCCATATAGATAGACTGAAGATAACATACAGTTTTTACATCTTACTAATATCATAAATATAAAAGTTTGTTTTCTTGGATGTTTTTACTGTTTCACGTCGAAACGACTGAACTGCTTAGGATAAATTTGGAATGAGGTATTGGCCACCTACTTTTTATCCCAAATAGCAGTTCCCGCGGGATTCGGATACGAATATGTATATGTATATGAAAACTTTATGAATTCCACTCGAGCAAAGCCGCAGGCAAAGGA
This sequence comes from Vandiemenella viatica, assembly GCA_031002005.1. NCBI lineage: Eukaryota > Metazoa > Arthropoda > Insecta > Orthoptera > Morabidae > Vandiemenella > Vandiemenella viatica. Next base: position 348,462,772 of record JARYHS010013630.1, read on the forward strand.
TAGTCTTTATATATGATAATAACTCAAACCTCGGACAGATTAGTAGGCCTCTAGGATAGCAGCGGTATGAATGAGAAGCAACAGTAAAAAGGAATCCTATGAGAAGATTTATTTAAGCTACTGTGGCGAACACAATGCTCGCTTCACTTACACGTCAAATTCACAGTTTTTAATATATTTTTTTAAATATATAAAAATAGAAAATATATGAAAATAAAAATTCCCACTTTTAATACCGAAAAATAAGTTTTACCAAAATTTTGCCAGAACCCTCACAGACTAGTGTTTAAACAGGTCAAATGCATGTATTTTTTTAGCCAGATAATACCATTTTCAACAAGCATTTTTAATTGTTTTTGCCCCACTCTGAAGCTAATTCTGGCTACTCCCTTGGGAAAATTGTGCAAATAGAGTGACCAACGCATTCTCAATTGTATCGATCATATGCTAAAACACGTTAATTGTAAACAGTTCTTCTGGATCTGTTGCTATCTCATTTACGGCTCATACTAAATAAAAATCTTTACTTTCTTCCGCATCTGACTGTGTAAATAATATGAAATGTTCCAGTCTGAGAATCAATTTCTCTAGCTGTATGTTATCAGAGCCGGTACTCTTTCTCAAATTCCGAGCTGTTTTTCAACAACTATGAAGAGTTTGATAAATCTACTTTCAGTCTGCATAGCCTTTGTAATGTTTACTTGAAACAATGTATTCACCACTGTAATTATGAACACAAATTGCTTCATGATCTGGCTGAGTGACAAGGCATCTGTTGCTGCAACTGAATAATTCGTTTAAGAAGGGCGTCATGAACTGAAGAGTAGTGATAACAAACTGTAGCGATGCTAGAAACTCTATTCTTGAAACGTGTTTCGCAAATTGTTTGGCAATAGTGCTTAAATACCACTTCCCATCGCTTTGTTGACTGAGAGAATAAAACAAATATTCTTCTAAAAAATCTGGACAAGGAAACCAATTTAACTGATGTTTTGAGGACACTTTCAATTGCCAAATTTAATGACAGTTACATGGATTAAAAAATGCTCGAATATACTGGTTCAGAATTTTACTTTGGACACATTTGTTTCCACCTACCAAATTGGATCCATTGTCATATCTTTGGTCTAGACAATCGTTTATATCCAAATCAAACTTTTGCAAAATATCAATGAAAAACAGGGGCAGCGAATCCAGCTCCTAGGTCCCAAAGAACCACTTTCCGGATTGTAAACACATCGAAATACTCACGCACTTAGACTTCGGCTTCATTAGTGTCAACAAAATCAATGTCAAAGAAAATTGTTCGACATGACTTACATCAAGAGTTCAATTTAGTATGACGAAAAAATATTTAGATGACCCAACAAAGTCAAAATTTTATTACGAACTTCATTCGTTTTGAACAAAATTGCCAATATAATAAGAAATTAGTTTCGTTATGAGCAATACAGCGCAGATGATCCATCATCGCCGGATCGTATTTTCGTAGCAGTTGCAATATACCCAGGCAATAGAAGTATTTAGTATTTCAGATCCAAAACTTCCTTTGAACAAAACGACAGTCATTAGAGGATAGCAACTTACTGTGATTATTCACATTGAAGTTATTTAATGGAATCGACGCTTCTATCGAACTGAGCATGGCATGACTGTGATCTGTGGAAGTTTCGTGAGTTTGAGACGCTCTGGTAAGTAACTACAGTCATCGAATCCTTCTTTTCGCAAATAAAATGAGACCTTCTGTGAATAAACACCATGTAACAATATGCTTTATCTGCAGATTTAGATTAAACAAACTATCTACTTTTATATGTTTCTCCATTTGGTGTTACTCTTTGAAAATGCATATTTGAAAAATGACGTCGATGATTTTTTATTTTTTCGTTGCTCGAATAATTATTTTATCTCTGCCAGCAGAGTCAATGAGCGACAATTTTGAAATATCGTCATAATTTGTACTTTGAAAAGGCGACGGTGGTGGTATGTCTTGCATTCCCATTTGTAATCTTTTGAACAGCAGACGACGTTCCACCCATAGATAAATCTTCTCGCACATGCTGCTGCTCTCTTATCATGAGCCTCGTCTGAATAACGTCCATTAAAGTTTTCTTCCATCTCGTGTTGAACTAGTTTTGGTGACGACGATTCAGATGACTTCTAAAATAAATTTGCTAGAAATTTTGAAGCTTTCTCAGCTTCGTCTTGGTTTTGTTTTCTTTTTAAGTATTGTGCGCCATAAGGATTTTTTTTTTTTTTTAAAGGTTATCGACATGTCTGTAAAAGACAGATAAGCTTTATAAATATTTACGAAACCACCAACGTTAATTGTAATCACCGAAGATCTAATATGGTAGAAAGAGATAAATAGGTTGAATCTCGTCCCATGCACACGTACCCGCATGCATGAACTTCAAGACTACAGCCGAAAAGGCAGAAAGTGGGGTGCGGGAGGCGCGACGCGGCATCGGAGGGTGCTAACTTTGGAACGAGTTGTGATTTTCATGATTCGAGTAACTCGAACTGACTCGAGTAACAACTCCAATTTACTCAATTCTATGATGAGATACGACTACGTATTAAGCTGAAATTCTTACTTTTATAAACTCTTCTGGATGATGTGTGTTGAAATAATATATGAACAGCAAGTTGGATTATTAAAGAATTTATTTTTCATTTTTGCGCAGACGATCTTTTGCTCCAGTTTCGGCGCCCCCCCATATGACGGCGCCCGGTGCGGTCGCACCGCTCGCACCGCCCTAGGCCGCCCCTGATCCTAATATAAGAGATTGGTTTCGTAGGATTGGGAAAGTTGTTAATTTACAGATAAACTATTGTATCACATAACAGATATATACACCAAAAGATGTAAAGTCACAGCATAATATATACATTAATTATATCGACTACATTTACATACATTAATTATTTTGTAGATACTTTAGAAATAAATTCTTCGATGGAGTAGAAGGTTGTCAATTAAATATTTTTTCAATATTTTCCTAAATTTAATCACATAACCTGTTAAACATTTAAGATGTGTTGGGAGCTTATTGAAAATATATATCCATGAATACCGGACCATTTTTTGAACAAATTACAGTGACTTTTTAATCCTTGTGAAGATCATTTTTACTTCTAGTGCCATAATTGTATATTTTACTACCTGTTTCAAAAGAGCATAATTTGTGTCTAAAAATGACATTAATGTGTATATATACTCGGCCACCAATGTCAACATACCTAACTTCTTGAACAACTCTCTGCGCGAACTTCTACTCGTACTGGTAACCCCTCACATAATTCTTATTACTCGCTTTTGGCCCTGAATACTTAGACTTTATGAGATAGAATTGCCCTAGAGTATTATTGCATATGACATAAAGGAGTGAAAACAAGCAAAATAAACTATTTTAGTTATACAGATATCACCTATTGCTGACATTTTACGAACTGTAAATGTGACTGCACTCAATCGCTTCAGTAGTCAGAGACATGCACTCTCCAATTTAAATTATGATCAATATGTAAACCAAGAAATTTCACACTCTCTACCTCTTGAATGGACTGAATTTTATGTCTATGTTTGGTCGTAATCTGCGTGAAATTCTGCACTGGATATTTTGGGTTATCAAAATTTAAGGACAAGGCATCAGCTGTAAACCATTTATTTATAAGGTCAAAGATATAATTTGAAATATGTTTGGTAGAGAAATCCGGAGTATTTTTAATTCCTATGCTTGTGTCATCTGCAAAATGGAATTTTTTTTAAGTTTTTAGATGTAACACAGGGTATAGATATTAAAAACAACTGTGGCCCCATTATATGATCTTGAGGTACTCCACATCAGATAAACCACTACTCAGGAAACAGTTAACCAAGCGACGCAGCGTTAAAATGTTGCAGTGAAACTTTTTGTTTTATATTTAAAATGTAAGAACTAAGCCATTAATTAACAATGCCATCTAAACCATAATACTTTAATGTTTGTATCAGAACTTAAAGATAAACACAATCAAATTTCCTTAAACAGGTCACAGAAAAGTCCTACAGGCATTATTTTATCATTTATTCCTTCTAAAATATTGTTCTGTTCATTTACCCTTTTGAAATCCAAATTTTGAATTAGTTAGATTATTTTTATTTTTAGATGTTGGTAAACTCTGTTATACATTGCTTTCTCAAAAATTTTGCAGAAGGCTGTACGTAACGAAATAGGACGGTAATTGGATACAATTGAGTTATCCCCCTTTTTATAGAGTGGTTTAGCTACATCACACTAAAGCCTTTTTGAGAAGGTACTCTCAAGTAAAGATATATTAAGAAGATAACCTAATACGAGGTGTGTTCAAACAATAACGGGAGTTATCATTTTTTTAACTGCTTATAACGTCTCTTAACAGCGAGGTTTTTAGAGACGGGAAAGGATGGGGGGCAAGGAATGGGAAGGAATTCGGCCATGGCCTATTGAAGGAAGCATCCCGTCATTTGCCTGGAGTGATTTGGGAAACCATGGAAAACCCAAATCTGGATGCCCGGACGGGGATTCGAACCGCCGTCCTCCCGAATATTTTTTGTTTTTTGTTTTTTTTTGGATGTTATCCCTACAAAATAGTCGCCATAAGATATTATACACATATACCAGTGCTTCTTCCAATCCAAAAAAAACTTCTGGAACTCGACCTTTTGGATTGCTTTGAGCTCATTCAGCGATGCACTTTTAATCTCATCTATGCTTGTAATACGACGTTCCTAAAACAGAAAAAAGTCACAAGGGGCCATGTCTGGCGAATATGGAGCCTGGGGCACCATTACAGTGATCTGTTTTATTATTATTATTTGTCAAAAATTCACGAACAATCAAAAGCCATCAAATTCGGGCATTTTATTCGGATTGCTTCTCGCAAACAGCGTTGAACTTGACGGTAGTATTCCTTACTGATCGTTTGACCTTGTGATCCACGATTTGTACAAATGAAAAATCGCCGACTGTATCAAAATACTTGTTATCCTATTAACAGATGGCAAGAGACTAAACAGCCAATATAGCTCAAGATGTGTAGATACTTTTAAGACACGTTTGCCAACACAACAACGAAAAAATCGCGCCAATTGGCCTAATATACCCTGTGAAATTTAAAAATTGCCGTTACTTTTTAAACACACATTGTATATTACCTAATTCTGAGGAGCACAGTTTAATTAATCTGCTGAAAATCACATCATAATCACTTGAATATTTACTCTTAAGAGAAATGTTAACTTCTCTTGTTTCTTCTAGAGTAGCTAAATTTACAGACATAAAGTCAAATTTTTTCTTGAAAGCCTGTGTTGACAAAATCTATACTGCGAATCACTGAGCTACTGGTAGTCAACTTACCAGCAATAGATAAAAATTGAAAAATGGTATATTTTAATAATGCTATAATAAATTAACATAATCAATTTATCAACATTTGGTACGGATAATGTGATGAATAAACATTGTTGTTCGCTAATGACCCCGCTGTCGACGCGCCCTAAAGCAATAAAAATAATAACATTGTTGTTAGAATAGAATCTTCTTTCTTATTGATTCGAATGGGCCAACTTACAACCACCCTGGTTCAACTGTTGAGCCTTGACCTTCGCTCAGTACTGTCGCATCTAGTGTAACTCGTTAATTCCTTTGTACAGAGGGAACCTTTCTTCAGAAGTATATTTTTATTTTTTACTTTTTAGTATTATTATTGCTATACATATAATATCTATACACGTAATAACACTGTAAAACTGAAGAAAATATATACAATAAAGATGTTTTTGATAACAAATATGACATTTTTATTGAACTATAGAAAAGGAATCAACTGGTTTTATAATTTATGTCTGTCTCTCTGCTTGGATGAACGGGTTTTAACGTAAAAACCATTGATCGGATGTTCATTAGCTTTTGAATAATGCACTGTCGCTAGGTCTGTTTCATGTTGATGTGAAGACGAAAAGCTGAGGAATTTAAGATAAAAGTCCCCATAGATTAGTACACATTTTTCGCTGAACGCGATTCACAAGAGAACTACTGAACTGCCGATCGGATTTACTTAATTCTCGCAGTCAAAATATTTATTTCAGGCATCGTATTATTCCAAGGATCTTTTAAAATAGTAAAATGGTGCGTCAGAGTAAGGCTCCTCCATTACGGTTCAGCTGACCAGAAGAAATAGAGTGGCGTAAAAAAAAAAAAAAAAAAAAAAAATAGCCCTCAGGTCAGATGGGGGGCCCTTGATCGAGGGGGCCCCGGTGCACTGCACCGCCTAGCCCTATGGTAGCTACGCCCCTCCCCAGGAGCAGACATAGACTCTGACCATAATTTGATAGTAATGGAGTGTAGGCTGAGATTCAAGCGAATAAGGAAGCAGTATAAGTAGAACAGACTGGAAGTGAATAAACTGAAACAATATAGTACGACAGAAAAATTTGCAGAAATGCTAGAGTTAGGTCTAAGAAGTAACTCTGAAAGGAGTTCAACCGAGGACAAATCGAATGCATTAAAGTCCGAAATAATAAAAGCTGGTAAAGAAACATTAGGCTTTAGGGAAGTAGCCCGATAACCTCATATTACGGAAGAAATTTTGGATCTGATGGAACAGAGAAGGAGGTACAAAAATTCTCAGGATGAAGCAGGAAGAGAGCAATACAGGCAATGACTCATATTGTATGTGTGTCCATTAACCATAACATGTTTCACATCCCAGAGGTCCTTCCTCAGCAGGGATCCATGAAACAAGATTGATAAATAAAAATAAAAAATAATAATTTAGAAATAAAATAAACAGGAAATGCAAAAGCAAAATGGCTAGTAGAAAAGTGTGAAGAAGTAGAAATAGTCGTAGGTAAAGTAGATGTTGTATATAGGGACATCAAACAGAATTTTGGAGAAATGAAGAAAAGAGGTGTGAACATTAATGCTGCAAATGGTAAACCTCTATTAAGCTCAGACGATAGAGCTAACCGAAGAAAGCAATACATTGAGAAACTGTATGATGGGAACGACTTGAACAATAGCGTAATGGAAAAGGAAGGCGATATAGACAGTGATGACTGAGGAGATCCTGTTTTGAAGACAGAATTTAATAGAGCTCTGAATGACTTGAAAGCAAATAAGTCAGTTGGAATTGATGATATCAATGCAGAACTTCTAAAATACCAAGGAGAAGAAGGACTCGAAAGATTATTCAACTGATATCAAAAAGTTATGAAACAGGAGTAATTCCAACTGATTTTAATAAAAATATCATCTTCAAACTTCCGAAGAAAGCACAAGCTGACAAATGTGAGAATTATCGCACAATTAGTCTAATATCAACGTGTTTCAAAATTACTGACCAGAATAATATACAGAAGAATGCAAAGGGTAGTAGAAGAGATAGTAGGTGAAGATCAGTTTGGGTTTAGGAAAAATCGCGGTACAAGGGAAGAATTTCTGTTTTTTTTGATTAATACTTGAAGGACGGATCAAGAAATACAAAGATAATTTTTTGGTGCTTGTTGATTTATAAAAACCCCTTTGGTAATATTAGGTGGGACAAGATATTCAAAATTTTAAAGAAGTCATGTCAAAAGTATCGATATTGAAGAATACTTTATTAACTATATAAGAATCAATTGGCTATTATAAAAATAGAGAATCATGAGAGACATGCATCAATTAAAAAGGGAGTAAGACAAAGTTGTAGTCTGTCCCCGCTAATATTCAACTGTTATGTAGAAGAAGCAATAAAGAAAGTCAAAGAAAAATTTTCAGGTGGCATAAATGATCAGAGAGAAAAAATCAGTATGCTACGATTTGCTGATGATATTGTCTTGTTTGCAGAAAGGGCTGAGCATATTTGGAAGTTACTGAATGGCATGAACAAAATAATGAAGGAAGATTTTTAGACTGAATATAAATCAAAGCAAGACAAAAGTGATGAAATGTAGCAGAAATGATACCAATCACAGTAGATTAAATATAAAAATTGGATCGGATGCAATAGGAGAAGTAAGTGAATTATGCTACTTGGGAAGCACAATTACAATCTATGGCCGAAGCAGGAATGATGTTAAAAGCAAAAAAGCACTAGCAAAAAGAGCCTTCATGAAAAAGAGAAATCTTTTAGTTTCAAATATTGACCAAGGAATTTGAAAGAAGTTTTTAAAACCCTATGTGTAGCGAAACATGGACTTTAGGAATACCGGAAAAAAAGAAAATTGAAGCATTTGAAATGTGGTGCTGCAGAAGAATGCTGAAAATTAAATGGACAGACAAAGTAACAAATCAACGTGTTTTGGAAATGATGGGCGAGGAAAGAAGTTTGTGGAAGAAGCTTACAGAAAAAAGAGACTGGCTGGTAGGGAATAGTCAAAAGTAAGATCTGTAGAGGAAGACAGAAATTAGAATATATGAAGCAGATAATTGAGGACGTGGGTTGTAAGGGGTATATAGAGATGAAGAGGTTAACTGAAGATAGGAAGGGATGGAAGATTGCATCAAACCATTCGAAAGATTGGTTACAGAAAAAAAAAATTGCAAGGAGAGCATAAGTGCGATCTTGAATGAGTTAGGTTGTGGAAATCTGGAAATCCAAAGACGTTGCTTTCGGCAGAAGCCAATTGAAAAGTTCATTACAGATCTGTTTTAGGTGACAGCAAACGCATATACGAGGCATGTTTTTTAAGTAAGTACCGTTTTTAAATAAAAAAAGACGTGCAAATATATATCAATAATTTTATTTTTACAAGAAAGCCTATACCTTACTCTACTTTTCTACATACGAGGCGCGTCCAGAAAGTAAGTTCCGTTTCAATTTATCTCCGCTGCAGCGCTGCGATTGCAGTTCGGCACATGCGCTGTAGACGGTGTGTATCAAGGGGAAGAACGTGTGCCATTTGGAGATCGCTGTCAGTTACGTACGCTTTGTTGTGCTTGTTTGAAATGTCGGCTTTGATTGAAAATCCCGCCGCCTGTGAAATCAGGTCTGTGATTCGGTTTCTGAATGCGAGGAAAGTGAAACCAAGTGAAATTTATCGGCAAATTTGCGATGTTTACGGACCAAATGCGATGAGTGATTCGATGGTGAGAAGATGGGTCCGACAGTTCAATGGCGGGAGTAGTGATGTGCACGATGAAGAACGAAGTGGGCGTCCACCTTTGGTTACAGAAGACTTTCATCTGTTCTTACATCTCAAGTCTTTCCTTGGCGGTCATCACTTCACCAATGACGACGAGCTGAAAGAAACTGTTTCCAACTGGTTGAAGACACAGGTGGCAGATTTCTATGAAGAAGGTATACAAAACCTGGTGCCACGCTATGACAAATGCCTGCAAAATTTCTGCAGTTATGTGGAAACGTAGTTTAAGAGTTGTAGAATTTTGTGCAATAAAAATTTCTTCTGTATCTGTGTACAATTTCATTTATTACCAAACGGAACTTACTTTCTGGACGCGCCTCGTAATTCCCTTCGATGTTGAGGCACTTGTCATAAGGTAGTACCAGTTTTTGAAAACCTCCTCATAGAAGTCTGCCGCCTGACTTGTTAACCACTGCATCACAACTGTTTTGACTTCGTTATCGTCTTCAAGACGCTGACCGCCCAGGTGTTTCTTCAAGTGCAGGAACAGATGGTAATCACTGGGCGCCAGATCAGGGCTGTACGGAGGATGATCTAGAGTTTCCCATTGAAAAGATGTGGTGAGATCTTTGGTCTGATTAGCCACATGTGAACGGGCATTGTCATGCAGCAAAACGATGCCCTTGCTCAACTTGCCACGTCTTTTGCTCTGGATTGAACGGCGCAGATTGTTCAATGTCTCACATTAAGCTGCTGCATTGATTGTCTCATTACGAGGCAGAAATTCCACAAGCAATACTCCTTTTCTGTCCCAAAAAACTGTGCACATGATTTTCCGGGCAGAAATTGTTTGCTTGAACTTCCCTTTTTTGGTGAATCTGAATGCCGCCATTCCATGGATTGTTGCTTTGATTCAGGTGTGACGTAGGTCACCCATGTCTCATCGCCCGTAACAATTTAGTTAAAGAAATCATCACCATCGTTGTGGTACCGCTCAAGGAAAGTCAATGCACTGCCTAAACGTTTGATTTTGTGCACATCCGTTAACATTTTCGGTACCCAACGTGAGCACAATTTTCGGTAATTCAAATGCTCGGTTGCAATGCCATACAAAACACTACGAGAAACAATAGGAAAGTCATCACACAAGGAGGAAATCGTAAAGCGTCTGTTTTCTCTCACCTTATTGTCCACTTTCTGAACCAAACTTTCATTAACGACCGAAGGACGCCCACTCCGTTGTTCATCATGCACATTTGTGCGGCCATCTTTAAATGCTCTCACCCACTTTCTCACCATTCCATCACTCATAATGTTTTGTCCGTGAACTGCACAGATCTCACAATGAATATCGATCGGTTTTAGGCCTTTAGCACAAAGAAATCTTATAACAGCCCGTACTTCACAGTCGGCGGGACTCACGATTATCGGAGGCATCTTAAACACTCAGTGAACAACGTAAACAAGGAAGAATTAGACTGTGCGAAGGCAAGAGATACAGGTACCCAGTGCGCATGAGCGGAACGCCGACCGTAGTGTTGCAGCCACGGTGTGAAAATACGGTACTTACTTAAAAAATACGCCTCGTACTACCATCTAACAATTACTGAGAAAATTAGGTAAGAGAAATCAGAGCCAAAACCGATTCTTTTCTATACCGGTACTTATTTTCCCATGAATGATTAGCAAATGGAATAGGAAGTATTTCGAACGACAAAACATAGAATCAGTCAGGAGTATGTTCCTCAAAATAGTCCATGGACGCCTCCTTTCATATCCCCTTCCAAGGAATAACGATTACACATTAGGATAGGTGCAACCCAATTTTAATAATTCGCGGATTAATAATGATAGTAATAGTGACCTGATTTTTTTCCATCCTTGGTTTTCCGCAATCACACCAAACGAATACCGGGATAATTCCTTTAAAAGACCGTGAGTGAAGTCCTTCCCGTCTCTTTTCCCAATCCCTTCCCTTGAGGCGGAAAGAGATTCTGATGCCCATAGGCTACCCAGGGGCTTCAGAAACCTCTGCTAAAAAAAATTTTTTTTTTTATTTCTCGATGTCGATATGTTAACTGTGAGATCATCGGTTTAATCCCTACATCAAAACTCCTCGTATACGAGGTTGCGGGTAGCAGGTGGTTGTAAATATATTTTACTATATGTTGAGATAGTCCCTACCCGTTTTCAATACCTTTAAGTCCCCTCAGACTAAACAGAAATTCTTCAAATTTTGCAGAACAAATGATTATGGTCAAATACAAATATGATTCCCAGATCAATGATGCGGTGATGGCCTTTGACACTAAAAACTTATTTTTGTTCCCTAAAAACCTAATTTTCCCACTTCTGGGCTCTGTGTAATTCATTTTTTATTTGTATAGACCTTAAGAAGTCCAAAATTTATCAATGAAAAAAAAAAAAAAACAGATCAGATCTGGTCACTACCTTGAAATAGTACCATAGAAACTCATTTTTGACACTAAAAACGCCCCTACTTGATTATTGCTAAAGTGTTGAGTGGATCTGATAAGAGTAATGTGGTTAGTCCACGCATAATCGTGTTATCACTTTTTTTGAATTTACTCAGCTTTATTATACACAGTCTAAAGACTGAAAGTTGGGCACGTGGTTGAGGACACTTGTTAAATTCTTTGCGGAAAGAAAATATGGTTATTTAAGATAATCAATAATCATGCCATTTACTGAAAAAAATTATTTCAGATGTGTGAATGGAGACTTTCCCGTCGTACTGTCCAACCAGAGAGGGTTACATTGCATTATTTCACTATATTTTCTCAAGAGCTGAACGGTGAACTGTAATGCGATAATCTGTCATTTCGACTGGGAGCGTGCTTCATGCCTGAGGTGCTTCGTGTCGCTCTAACGTGAAAACCAGCTAATCTTACCGGGAGACGAGTTTCACTGAAACGCTTTGCCGTCTGACAAGAGCCGCGGTTAGTAACACATCGAAAACTTAACGGACTCGTGGAGCTGCTCTGAGGGTGCAGGCACATGCCCAGTAGCGCGTGTCGCAGTGGAAACGAATCAATGAGAACAAGTTTTTAGCAGGAATGGTAACAATTATTATTGACAATTCTCTTCAGGAAGAAGTGTGGAAATCATCTAAAAAAAACCTGTATTAATTTTTTAACTAACGTCCATGGTGGTATTTTTTAAAAGTATTTAAACCTCCTTTTAGGAGGTGCCTTAAACGCGGTCATGCATTAGAGCTGATCACATTTCAAACCTGATTAGTTTTTCAATCAATATAAGTTTTCTGTATCTTTATTTTAAGAAGTTTGTTAACGTAAGCCATGGTATTATCCATCACCATGATCAGAAGTATTTTTTAAGCATTTCGATACTAAGGTCCAAGACCCTAAAGAACGTTGCATAACTGCACATTCGCCAATGTCCAGCTGGAAATAACCAAGAACAAGATTGTATTCATCAGTGAATTAGTTAATCGTAATGCACAAATAAATCTCAGTTTAAAGGATGTAATGAAATGGTTAATGAATATTCTCTGTTCCACAGTAAAGAATAGTAATTCATCTCACAGAAGACGGGTATTATAAAGAGAGAGAGAAAAAAACTTATCAAACACAGCAAATTCTTCACTTCTATACCTGCTTGTATTGACACTTGTTGCCGTAGCCATGAAAAATAACTCAGTGATCGGGAACACTGAAATATACGAGGAAGTAAAAATCATGGATACTAGTGTTAGTCTGAGGTCAAAAAAACCTTAAGGGCTCTATCAATTGCGTTACAAGTATCCATTGCTCCTATACCCATAACACGGAGTATCATGCACGCAGTCGGATTTTTATGTACCATGAAGATATTTTCGAAATGAAAACTGAAACATTAACAATTGAGATTGAAAGCAACTCTCGGTCTTATTGATTCATGTAAACAATCGATAAACACGAATCCACAAGGTATTAACAGCGCATCTAGATGATTATTATACCTCACAGCAATTGCAATATCCATCTGGATCATTAGAGCACAAAAATAATTCAGACATTTACGACTTTTTCATGTTTAGTTCAACTACCTTAAATTTTAGGAGAAAAATAATTTTCCTCACACAACAAAGTCCAGCTACAAAAACATGAAATATAACATGACAGTAAACAAAAAAGAAACTAAGTACATGTTGGTATTCTGGAAAAATCAATGTTGGAACAATCATTATTTACTGCTAACAACCAATGATGTTCTGTCTGGTAATCAGTGAGATATAGTTGCCAACCACAAATTAAACACAATCCATTTTCAAGAAAGTGGCCCATAAGGACAGTGTCCGATGGTTGATTCATTATCACACAAGCAACCTGCAGCAGAATTTTAAGGGCACTTATGGAATTAGTTCTGGCAACTGCATTTTTCAGCCTACGTCGCACATAAGGTAGTAGGAAAAGGTTTCAAACTCTTACTTATTGGCGAGAGTGTTGAGAGAATTGGGTTACAAAACTTGATCAGGCCATTGCTTGCATATGGTGGTGTGATATGGGACACATATTTTAGGTATCAAATTCAAGAGTTGGAGGGGGTGCAAAGAAGGGTTGATACATATGTCTCTGGAAATTACTGCAGAACACAATCAGTAACCGATATGATAAAGGAGCAGGAATGGGATTCATTAGAAGACAGGAGGGGAGCGAAGAGAGTCATTGGAGTGTACAAGGTATATTGATAATGAGGCGGGGAAAGATATTGGTAGAAAAATTAAGAGATGTGCATGGAAGGGAAAAGATGACCATGAGCACAAGCGGGCACTCGATTTCAGGCATAAGGGTGTGGGTAAATTTTCTTTTATAGGTAAAACGGTCAGGGATGAGGATAAATTACCACGGGAATTTATGAATAATTAGCAAAAAAGTCTGAATATTCGTAGAGGGCAAAAGTAAGCGGGTACAAAAAAGGAAAAAAATGGATGTGTTGGGAAATTGCGCTCCATTCAAAAATAAAAAAATAAATTAAAATAAAAGTTTCTGAAATCAAACAATGTATTATATCTTCAATATAGGTTTTACGTCTCGTATACGTCGAGATTATTAAAGGCACGAGAGATCCAGGATTCACCTGAAATGATTTTGGGAAACCATGGAAAACTGAAATCTGGACCGCTGGATTGGGATTCGAACCAGTGTCTTCCAGAAAGTGAGATCAGAGTGTTACCGCTAACACACACGCTTGGTCAATACAAAAGAAACATTATTGTGTCGGTAGGGGAAATAGTGTTACTGTTTATAATTCCTCTAAGAAAATATAAGTACCATTTCGCAGTCGAATATTACATGAGATACATATCATAAATCACGTGGATATTGTATTATCTTATTAATAGAGTAAGCCAAAACGTAATTAAATTGCTTGAAATATATAAGCTACGATTTAGTATTGCATCAAGACAACATCTGTAAGAAGACGTTCTGCAGAAAATTCATGCGGAACGTGTACAGTTTGAAGTTTGTGGAAAGGAATCCAGGGATAGAGTTGATGTCACCGTCAACTGAAAAAACAACGCTTGCCGTCTCGTCTCGCCCTACTTGCTTCTCACCACAGAGAAAGCGGCCGGGAGGACAGTATAAGAGGCGGATTGGTATCAGTACCGACAGAGCATCACCTGAATCTGCAACATGAGGTTCTTGGTGATAGCGACGCTTGTGGCGACGCTGGCAGCGCTGGTGGCTTGTCGCTCGGTGCATCCTCTCGATCAGGATTCAGACAGCGTGCAGCGAGAAGCAGTTGAGCACGGAGCGGGCGAGTACGTGGATTTCGGCGCCCACACTGGTCACCACGGCGCCTTCGGCTGGTACGCCGACTTCCCCGTCATCACGCACGCTCACTAATCCACTTTAACAAAATGTGTTGTGCCTGGAGACTGGATTCACCTCAATAGTTCGGCCAACTTTCGGCGAGTCTCGATAATGCCCGAAGTGTTACTTACACTGATTGACTAACCAGGAAATTTCAAATGAATAACTGCAGTAAATTTTTTTGTGCTTAAATTGATATAAGGAAGTGTAAATTTTAAATAAATAATTGAATTCGATTATACTTGCACTAATATGTTTACAATAAAGAGTAAATGCGATGCCAACTAAAACACAATTGTTTGTTGTGTATCAGAGATGAAAATTATAATGCGGGGCAAAGTTATAAAAAGATATAATGTGATGTTCACTTTAATTTATATGTTGTTTCTGTTTATTTACGACAACTAGATGCAGAAATTCATGCAAGGACAAGAGCATCCGATGTTTAGGATTTATTTACTGAAACCCAATACAACATAACCTAGTTTTTTTGACAGAAGATAACGAATAGGGAAGGGAATTAAAATTCACAGATAGTTTACACTAAACGTAGGTAATCACGAAATATATTATTCAAATTAACAATAGTTATATATCAGTCAAATAAATAGTAGTTAGTCATTTTTGAAATTATACTTTACTTATAAATTTTTCATGACAATTTAAATATCCGTCATTAAAAATCAGATGCAGTTATTTAAAAATATCCTACCCAAATACTCCAAGAATCTAATCAGAGAAAGTTTGCTCACATCACGAATAATATCATTAAAAACGATAATGATTAATCGTTATTCATGTTTCTTTAGAATCTTAAACAGAGCAAATTCTTACTACCACCAAAGGTGATAAACTGGTACAATATATTTTCTTACAAAAGACTGCAAAGAAAGGTGTTGATTGTAACTTTCTTCGGCACACCTAATGTATACAGGAATCGGTTACATATTAATCCACCAATGTTTTATGTTTTGGCGTTTTATTTTCTTGACTTATTTCTCCAATAATTTCCTTTTATTTTTCGATTTTATGTGAAGTAAATATATTTCAGATTCAAAGAGTACAAAAAAAATAAAAGAGTTGTTCCTCGTTCTGGTATCAGTGAATTTTGGTTTCTTGATTACTCTAATTAATAAGGCGTAGAGAACTGACTTCAAATTTCTTAAGTGTCATCATGAATCTAAATAAGCGATTATATGCTTGTTATGTCAAACGTGTGAGATACTGGTATACCCGAAACCTAATTAATTAAGACGCCAGATATCCATAAAAAATACATCGTCTTGAAAAATCTTGATCTCTATTGCAGATATTCTCAAGTGTGGTAAAAAATAAAAAAACTGAGCTAATTGAACCTTAAAGCATCTAATAACGTCCATCAAATTTCCTTTTTTTTATGGCTTTACGCCTCGTAGACGTCGAGGTAATTAGAGACGGGAAAGTATTAGAGACAAGGAACGAGTTGGAATTCGACAACGGCCTTTTGAAGGAACCATCCCGGCTTTCCATTTCGGGAAATCATGGAAAACCGAAACCTGGATGACCGGACGAGAATTCAAACTTGTCTCCTACAGATTGGGAGGCCAGCGTTACCGCCCACGCACCACACTTGGCATCAAATTTCCATTGGGCAATAATAGTTTACATATGATCGAAAATTCTGGAGACTCGTAGAGGTGATGTGTTAGAACAGATGGCCTTTAACCGAAAAACCTTTAAAAATAAATTGCAGAAAATGCTCCAAAATCGAGGTATTAGTAATATATTAGTTCTAAACGTACTTGAAATTACATATAAAACATAAAAACTCACCTTACTCTATTATTGATTACCAAACAATAATGGAAAACCAGAAACACATCTTATTGAAAGATTCGCTGAAGAATCGTTACATTAATGTAATGACAAAAAATGTAATGTAATGTAATGACATTAATGTAATGGATTTGGGAAGAGGAAACAATTCTGTTATGATACAGACTCTACTAAATTGCATCGATCCACTTCTAAGGAAAAGCGCAATATTGAAACTACGTGACTTCCTAAGCTTTTTGTCTGGCGCTTTGGATCAGCAATGTTACAACTTGCTGAGTGAAATGTTAACGAAGTACGGAGAAACTGGAACTCTTTAATAATGTTTGCACACTGAAAAATTTGTCCACTGATATTAATAGTGGAGAAAAATGAAGTTAGGGAAGTATACAGCTTTATCAACGCAAAAATTCACTTGCTCTTAAAAGAAAGTGTGGAAGAACTTCGAGAAATTAAGTATGAAAATTAACAGTATTAGGCCCATCGTCACCACGCAGACTGCAACCTCGGCTTCGCACCGCCAGGTTGTCTTCATATCCAATTTCCTCCAAATCCTCTTCCTCAGCCACGAGAAGCTGATACTCGGAAGTGTGGTTCGGTAATCCCCACCTAATGCCGACTGAGAAGCGCCCGATCCATTCACTCACTTCACGGCTGATACAGCAAAACGCCACAAATTCACACATAAACATTAGACTGAATCACTTTTGTCTTTTTTCTCTGATTTTGTTGTTGCTTAGTTCTAACCTTGTGGCCAGTGCCTACTTTTATTAATGAGCCCAGTGGGTGAGTGTTTAAGGCCCGGGAGGACGAGGATTCGATCCCCTGCCCGGCCATCTTGATTTCTGTTTTCCAAGGATTACCAAAATCACTCAGCACAAGTGCTGGCATTGTTGCTACCTAAGGCCACGGCCGATTTCCTTTGCATTGCTTCTCCCAGCTCTAATGATCGCGACGAGACCTAAGGATAGAAAAAAATTTCTGTTACCATAAACAGATTTTCGTAGCCAATACAGTCAAAAAAATTTCGCACAATGTTGAGACTAGGACCCATCTTCCTACTTATCCCTATTGTATTTCACAGTATCACTAACA
Organism: Vandiemenella viatica; assembly: GCA_031002005.1. NCBI lineage: Eukaryota > Metazoa > Arthropoda > Insecta > Orthoptera > Morabidae > Vandiemenella > Vandiemenella viatica. The sequence continues at coordinate 348,480,607 of JARYHS010013630.1, forward strand.
CTGCTGAAATTTCTCTGCAGCAAAAGTTTTTCACTGTCTGCGGACATTGAGACGTAAATCTTGTGTGTGTGTGTGTTGTGTGTGTTTTTGTTTTAGTAGTATTGCAGTTTTTAAGATGTTAATTATTTTAACAGTTCTGGCTGGGATTGAAGAATATACAGCAATCTAAACTCCTCGAACAACTAATTTTGTGATTGGCTGGGCTGAGAATCGAACTATGATCCTCCCTAATGCCAGGCCCCAACGATATTTCTCACAATATTTGATATGTCGCTTTTTCAAGTGAAGTACGAGAGAACGAATACTACGAAGCCTTAACCTTTTACTGTTGAAGTTTAAGTTTTTTTCATTTTATTTTTTTTACAAAATAACAAAAACTGTAACATGATTATTAAAAAAAGAATGTTGTAATACTTGTTTCTCCTTCATAATATTCTTCTCGTCTTGGTGAATATCAAAGTAAGATAACCTAAAAAGATTGCACACTGGCAAAAAAATAATATTTTGTCGACCTAAGTAAAAAGAAAGATATATATAAATATGTAAGCATATTTTTTTTTTTTGATTTGTAACTTTTCGGCTTGTTGTAGATATGTTTTGAAGTAACAATCCTATCATTCGCCTATAATGGTTTTGGGGAACCATGGGAAATCGAAATCTGAGTGGTTGGGAAGAGAATTGAGCATGCATCTTCCCAAATGTGAAGCCCTGTAAAATTATTTCAGATTTGTTTAATGCAGGAAATTTAATGATTTGCTGTCACTGGTTTATTAACTGAAGAAGACTGGATGAATATCATAGCATCACAAAATTTCGAGTAGCAGATTTTATTCCTTCGAATTTTATTATTATTTTTAGGTATTAAAGAAAAATTTCTTCCACTGATCTGCAAGAAGGAGCTGCTATCGTTAATAACAGTGGAGTTCAGGGACGGGTTAGATAAGATCAAATGATGATAGTTCTCGGATGAAAGTAGGCGTTAATGGTTTAGCAAAATAATCAAATCGATAAATTTCATTCTTTCACTTTTATAATTAATAATAAACGCTAAATTCATATCTTCCAAAAACCTTTGTCCAAAAAAATTACATTTTTTTCCGAGGTTGCTGCATCTGGCTGACCCGTGGCAGTCTTCCCGTCGGTCGGTACGGGGGTAGCCCAGGGGAAATGTGCCGGCTTCCCAGGGAAACATACTGATTCCCTGACTACAAAACCCGTCTCTGGCCAAGGGAGATAACAGATTTTCTTCCCCTTTTCTCTTTGGGCAGATGGTATTCAATGGACGTTTTTCAGAGTAGAATGTAAAATTTTTGCTTTGTGAAATGGTTATCCGCAATATATGTTGCTTACTATTGTCCAGTCAATAACGTTTATGTGAAACTAATACTTTTCTGTCTTTCTTTTATTTTTTAAAAAGTTTCTACTTTTTCCTATTTCAGTGTTACATAATACGTGCGTAATACTTCGTTATTTAATTTTTTCTATGTTGAGTCATATAACTACAAAACAATGAAAACAAAGCAATGAAAACAGATAAAATATTCTTAGGTTTTCAGTTTGGCTTCAGTTTAATTGAATGGGGAGCAAATGCGAGATTTTAATATTCGTTGGTTGCACAGGAGCTCGCTCTTATTATATAAAATGGTTAATTGATCTTCTAAAGAGGATATTATTTTACTCTTACGAATGAAGATGAAAATGAGAAATCTGCAGAAGTCACTGGCACCGTCTTAGAACAATGCTAAAGGTGACATCATAATTTCTGACCACTGGGGACAACTACTCAACAATAACCCGCCACTCACGTAACGTTTCAGCGAAATGTGATCTTACAGATACGATACAGTGGTTCCTCCATGGAATCAAAGATGACACTTCTGTTCCACTTCTGTTCACTAGGAGCTACATATGTAAAATGGATAAATCATAGTGAGATCACATTATGAATAGAGAAAGAAGACATGAGTTAACATTCCACTTGCTCTAGAAAGTACTCTGGAAAGGCCTTTCAACTCTACTTTTGCTTATCGAGAGGGTTCAATGTTTGGTGCAGCCTATGCAGATTTCACTTTTACATGGTTCCCCAAAATAACTCAAGGCGAATGGTGGGATGGTTCCTTCAAAAGGACCGAAGTTCTTGATATTTGTTGCCTCTAATTATTGCCGGCTTTAATGACCACGACGAGCTGTAAATATAGTTGAGAGAAAATAATATTCAGTTGTCTGATGCTTGCCAATTGTTTCATAACTTTAAAAAAACCTTTCATCAATCAAAATAATTTCTAAAATAACGTAATAGATCACAAAATAAAAAACTCTACGAAACTCAGTAGTTTTGCAAATTCGATGGGTTTCTTTTGCTAACGATGACTAGTTGCAAGGATCCTTGTTTCCAAGATCACGAAGTGTGTATCTTCAAGCAACACTAAAATCTAGCTGTTGTTCTGATATATCTCGATTTCCGGACTGGGTCGTCATCTGGACATTCATAGTTATCATGTTCTTATCCATTTCCAGGTTCCACAGGCCTTGCTGGGTCGTCGTAAGCGCCCCTGCGGTTTGAAGAGGTTGATTTGGTCACACCTCTGGTGATGACAGTGGACACCTTGGTGTTCCCGGGACTCGAAGTGCTTCCATTCACACGTTATAACTATCACAGCGCACTCGAGTGACAATTGTCAACTGCAGCAGACCTACAAGCTATTTTCTTTGCCGGGATCCTTGTTAAGTATGGAACAGAAAACAACGAGAGAGAGTGTCAATCATTATCGCAGCAACACGACATGTCCTCGGAAAGAAACTTAACAAGACGGCACAGATGTAAAACTAGAAGTCACCTTGCAAAGTTCGTAATTGCTCTCACAACGAATACGCGCAACAATACTGAATGACCGGAACGCGATAATCGAATATTCGGTATTACCCATGCAGCAGATAACTGTTCTATCTCACCCATTTCAATAGTAACTTGGGTCGGATACATCTTTCCCAGAGTATGAGGAAGTTCTTACACCTGTAAGCGCATGTCGTCCCAACTCAAATATTAGTCGTCTCCGTAGTGTGAATCTCCGAGGGATTCGCTGAATTCGGTTTTGTTGTCTAAACTAGTGAGGATGTGAATGAGCTGCGTTCTTTTCTGCGTGAATAACTCGAACAATGTTAGCCGAGTCCTCATGAGCGCAACAGTGTTTGCGGTGTCCTGAGATACTGGCTGCTTGGTTATTGCAGGTAACAATGAACGGAGAAAGGATCTGGGTGTAGGTTCCACGCTCCATCTCGGTAAGATAAAGACGACGGAGAGCAACACAAGTCCATCCTTCTTGGAAGCCTGCCGATGAATGATGCCTGCCCATCCTTTTTTGTGATTCTACGGCTTTTTTTGCGCTGCCCCGCTAGGTCGGTAACTTTGCTATAGTTTTTTGTTTTTTTTTTTTTTTTTTTTTTTTTTTTTTTTTGTATACTCATTTAGTTTTTGGCGAACAAAACCAGGGCTGTGATCGTCGGTGACGACCTTAATTATAAAACCCCATTGGGGTTCGAGTGTTTGGAATTCTGGCTGGATTCATAATGTTTCACTTATTATGCCTAGAGGCACTTTGTTCTTGTTCTGGGTACTAAGGTTGCAACGTTCCAAGGCTGCTCTTTCAATTTCTTTATTAAGGGCCCGCGTTATTGGAAGGGTTGGGGGGTGGTTAAGCGGGACAAATAACGCTTACCCCGGGCCCAAGAATCCCAGCGCCGGCCATGTCTGTATTTCTTTATTTTGATTTTGTTATGTATATTAGTTGTTTGATGTTGTATTTCGGATTCGACATGGAGGTTGTTGGTTTTTGTATATCTTGGAGCGGAGTCCATTACCCTAAGGTACCGGTTTTGTAGGGGCTGTAGGTGTTGGAGATTCGTTTTGAAGGTTGTAGCGGTATGTGCCGGTTGGGAGGTAAGGGTGAAAACCTTTTACTTCTTTTTGTAATTCAAAGAAACCCTAGGCTGCTAATTTATTGGGTACTCATAATGGCGTACAAGCGAGGCTTATTTATCGTTAACATTGACACATTGAAATATGATAAAAAGAACTATGCAAAGCCTCTTCTTACAATTGCCAACATATTAACAAATAAACAAAGCATTAAAACACAACCACTTTTAAAATTATTCTTGTAACAAACTCCCAATGTTAATTGGCAAGCAAGAAAGCTTCACACTTGATTTTTTTAAATGAAAGTTCCCTTCACAATGATCGGGAACCATAAATCAAATACAGTATTGACATTAACTGTATCCGATCTCAAATGCCGGGCGCCAGGATAATTTAAATTATCCACCAAGTGTGGCTTTAAGAAAGTCTGCCCCAGCTAGCTCGATAATCATTCAGTGGTCGTTACAGGGCTGTACCCAATGACCGATTAAAAGTACCACACTGCACTTGTAGAATTCTTACCGTGACGGCGATGTATTTCCCGCGACGGCGGAATTACTATAGCCCCTTGGCTATAGCGGACAATGCAACACGTCCGTCAGCAAGCGTACTAGATGCGTGCACAGCGACCTCACTGTACAAGACACGCTTATTGACCCTCAGGTTCGATGCAAAGACGGAGCGATCTCCAGCTTCGGAAGATCCGCTCCTTCCAGTCTGAAGGCTCGGAGTAAAGTCCCCTCCAGCGTCCGCCGGAAAAAGCCTCCTCCCGTCGCTCGTGGTTTACATAGAGCAAAAATACACCGGCATTACCAAATGCAAAGGAAAGTCTCTCTCGATTGGTCCTGCCGTTCTCAAGCTCCTCCTTCCGGCTGTCACGATAGGCGAACATTGTCTTTCTCGATTCGTGCGCACTCGGGATAGCCTCGGACTTATTCGTCACCTATGACCTCCAAACTGCCCGTTCCGAGACCTGGTGTTTGGATACGATCATTCACCCCAGTGTACAGTTTCCCCGGATCCAAGGGATTATACGCTTGACCAAATGCGTGAGAAAGGGTTGCTGGTGTCCATTGTCCCTGGCAGCCGCCGGCCTGTCGCTACAATCTGGCGCGTCTGGCTCAGGTCCCACAAACACTGACCATCCTCTCCCTAAACTTCCTTTCTTATTCTTTTTATATATAAAAATATGCAAAATATTATATATATAAATGTACGGAATGACCCATATTTGGTCATTCTGTTACAAGGTAGTATCCCATACTTAGCACCTGTAGAATATGCACGGTCTATGTACTGCTGCTTTTTGTAACCTTAGTTTTGTGTTGATTGTCAACTCTCTGGTGTACAGCACAGGGAAGAGGTTTAGCACCACGGCCAGGCCTTGTTTCTATTTTACACTTATCGTCTGAAGAGTAGTTTCTTGTCTAGGATTACTCCGAAGTATTTGTGCTCGTGCATTATTTTTATTTTACCCTAAGGATAGGTTACTTTTGTGAAATAGACGGCGGCACATTTTGTAGGATTAATTCTGATTTGGTTTTTGTGACACTATTCGCCGGAACTGTCTAGCCATCTTCGGAGATGCTGGATGTTTAATTGATGTCGCCTTCCTGTCGTGTACAGCGTGGTGTCACCCGCGTACTTGGCCTGCTTGACGTATGGTGTTGTTGGAGCATCGTATGTATATATATTGAATATTTTAGAAGCGATCACGGAGTCCTGTGGTATCCCGGCTGGTATATGATGTTTGGATGAGTTCTGACCGTCACTGGTGACGTAAAACTTTCTTTTCTCTAGGTAGCTTGCAATTAGCTGAATGCGGCAAAGGTGGATCTGTGTCTGCGTTCTCAGTTTGACTATGAGATTGGCATGACACACTTTGTGGTATGCTTTCTCAATGTCCATGAAAACTGACGCCTTGGATTTAGAGTAGTTCAGGCCTATGATTATTTGTTCTGTTAAGCGCAGGATCTGGCTTGTGCTTGCCACCCGACTTTGAAAGACAAATCGCTCTATCCTTATCGTCTTTTCCATCTCTAGGCTCGTGTTTATTTTCTTGAGGATCACTCTTTAGAAAAGTTTGGAGGCGGAGTGGAAGATGCTAATAGAACAATAGTTTCCCGGTAGCCTGTGCTTTCTCCCTCTTTTTGCGATCGTGGTGATCATTTCGAGTTTCCACACGCCTGGGAAATGTTTCTGCAGAAGCATGCATTGATGATGCACGTGAGAAGGACCATTTCTTTGGTCGCCAGATGTTTTAAATTTGAATTCTCTATTTTGTCGTCGCCTGGTGATTTTCTCGTTGCTAGCTTGCTTATTATGCTTCATTGCTCCCGGTGTTGTTAATTCTGGATATTTTTCGGGTGGTGATGTTTTTTGTTAGCTCGCTCATATTTTATGCAGTTTGTTCTTCCTCTTCCGTCAGCTCATAAGTTGTTTCAACATGCTGGGTGGCGAATGGTTCCGCCAGCACTTCATATTCTACAACTGATGAGAAGCAGGGTCCTGTAGGGCTGGTTATGGGTATGTTGGCTTCCCTGTGTTACCTGGAGCCAGTACAAGCTGCCAGGCGTCTCTGTGTTGATTTCCATCTTCTGCTCCCATATTTCTATATGTTTTTCGCGTAGACGTTCTCTTAGCTGAAGTGAGAGGCGTCTGTATCTTCATTTATCTCTTGGATCTCGAAAGCGTTGCCAAAGCTTTCGGAACCTTTTTGTCTGGCTGGAATTTCTGCGAGTTCGGGTGGCAGGTCTTCGTTTCTGGTTGTTACGAGGATGGTTGTCACGGGGTCTCTTTTGTCTTCTTCTTCCACCACTTGGTTGAAGTGCTTCATGGCCTGCTCGATTCTGTTCGTCGAATGTTGTTCTGATGCGGTTTTGGATGTATCTACGGAACGGGTCCCGTTCCATTTGTTTGATTTTTCCTTTCATTGGTGTAGTGTTGGATCCAGTTCCTGATTGTGAACAGGACCGGTAGGTCGTCTGATTTAGTATTGACAGTTGTATCTGGTGATTTATGTTCTTAGTTATTGCTATGTCCAGTAAGTCTGGTCGATGTCTCCTGTCGTTTAGAATGTACGTCGGGTCAGCCAGTCACAGTACTTGGACGTTGCATCGTTCTGTCAGTTGTAGCAGTATTTCTTCTTTTCTGTTGTTAGCTCAGGAGTTCCACTTCCACGCGTAGTGCATTGAGTTTATGTAGCATCCGACTACCGCCTCGTCGCTCGCCGAGGAGTTTGTCCAAGTCATGCTGCAATAGATTTCTATTGGGTGACAGGTATGTTGCTGCTATTGTTACGTGGCCCTACTGTGAGTGTAATGACTGGCCCCTGGTTTTTCCAACCGTTACAAACCGTGTTGTTCGTCTGGTTGCTGTATTGCAGTTGTTTCTCCTTATTGTTGCAGTATGCCGCATTGAGCTCGTACTTTTGGCTCCGGAAACATTGCTGGTGCGTTAGGCTCAGGGGTTTTTAGGTCCTTTCAAAATCGTCGTAAACCATGGGTAATATGTACGCAGCTGTAGTGGATGCTTTCATTCTGGAGCTTTTAGATAACCGCCATTAGGTCGGATGTACAGAACAAGAAAATCTCTCCCTAGCCTGTTCTTGCCAGCAAAATATGAATAGCCCTATGTAGAGCCGCATCTTAACAGACAGGCTGCCTCTGTTGCTGTGTGGTTCGAAATTATAGGAAACACTAGCACGTCTTCGGGGACTGGGCCAGAACTCGGTCGTGACGTTGTATCTGGTGATTCCGCAGTGACAGAATGTGGCTTATGACGTCAGCAGATCAACTAACGGCTTAACACTTTCCGATTCTGTTAGCTGGATTATTACTCTTATTGGGCTGCGATCTTATTCGCGGGATATAGTTGGTCATGACCGAGCATGGTGGGTGAACAGTTAACGTTCTGGCCTCGCATTCGGGAGGACGGCGGTTAGAATCCCCAACCGGCATCCCGATTTGGGTTTTCCACGGTCTCCCCAAATCACTCCAGGTGAATGCCGGGATGCTTCCTTCAAAAGGCCATGGCCGAATTCCTTCCCGTTCCTTGTACTCAGTCCAATCCCTCCTTTCACTTCGTCTTATAGCGAATTTATATAATTACGTTATAAAAAAAATGATAAAATCACTGAAATCTCTCAATAAATACAATTTTACCAATAAAATAAGTACTTTAGTCAACAAGTCTCACTATTACTATTATATTTAGTAAGATTCATAAGTTCCTATCATATTATAGATAAATACCTATTGAAATTACCCCTGTCCACAATAAATTATAAAAACAAACGTTGATCATATAAAATCATATTTTTTAATTGTCCCGATTTGTAACCCCGAATCCCGATTTTTTTGACCTTCTGTCCCGATTTTTAACAACCTGGACCTGGTAACACTAGGCGAGACTTCCCTATGGCATGGCATGCTGCGCGATCCGAACACTAATGTTTAACTCCCTCGTTCAACCCATGCTCTGAACTATATGCACTTTTCTTATCTTTTCTGGAACATTCTCGAAGAGAGGCCATTCTTCCGACATTCTTATTCGGTAGCCTCCCTCGAGTAATTCTTTTTTTTTCAGGCTTACAGACTTCCAGGCTTAACGTTGCAATAATAAAAATTAATTACTTGCAACAATATCGTTTTCCTTAGCTTCATACGCCCTATTCTTGTGGTATTTCGATCTGGCGGTAGGATTTCGATTTGCTGCACATTACCTCTCTACCATGCCTGGACCTACCTGTATAGTTGGACGTTGAAGCCAAACAACGCACTGTTCTAGCGTTCACATATGAACAAATCCAAACCCGTGAAAATTCCTTGTCGAAACAGTGTTCGAATCCATAAGCATGAATATTCACCGAGTTACCAAACCACTCGGTAAGGACTTTCAGAACACAATGAAGTGATTATAGATTTTGCATTAATTCCTTTCCTTCTGGCCAGATACGAGCCAGTGAAAATTCATTCCATCGCTCGTATTTTCATTTAAACACTCAGTAACATGTCTAATATTCAAGATGCGTGGACCAGTAAGGATTCTGGGAAGCATTAACGGTGATCGCACACTCGTGGTAACGTGGCCAACCGCTGGAAACAGCTTGAGCAGCATGTTCCTAAGAGAAACGTGACGCGGACTGAGAGAGAGATCAGCAAGTTCAGTGACCTGGCGATATACATGCCACAGATACTTGGCTACCAGCTCATTCACTTGGGAGGTGAACGGCGACTTCACACACTAACATGCAAAAAATAACACGTCCCCAGAGAGTCTCATCAAGCTGAAAATCTGCTATTATAGGACGACATTCAATAAATTTATATGGACAGTGACAAACTAACACTGTCTGTGCTGTCACGCTCTCGTGTAGGCCAAAAAGCGCCTTGACTTCTTTCCAAGGCAGAAAATATTAATGATGAGTCATGCGTAGCCAGCAACAATGACGGCGCGACGTGTTTGGTATGACAACAGCTGCTGCGCCTACCCCGACGGACGCCGAAGACATACTGCTTAACAGGTAAAACTGGAAATTAGCATGAACGAACTGCACCTGGGGCTCGATAAAACCATAATACCATTTTATATTGAAATTGTTTAACCCGAAACCAGAGGCCAATGATAGTCACTGCGCTTTAACGACGCTAGTCCACGAAGAGAGTTGTATCTCTCGTAGTGTGGTTATTCGTATCCACACAGCGTTCTCGTTCAACCCTTGCGTAATGTTATTTTCCTTTTTGTTTTTGTTTAGCACAACAATGGCAATCGTTTGATAACTTGACACAGGGATACTTCATTGGTGATTGGTTTTCAGAGGGATAGCCCACTGAAATTCGTGGCATCTGTCCCCTAGTTTCAATACGACTGAAGAACAGCGTGTTGCGTTGACTTCTATTAACCAGACTCTTCCGTTCGTTCTGAATTTTTTGTATGTATCCTTTAAATGTTTGTTTGCTGTACTCAACAGCCCTGAGCCCATGTGTTGTGGTGAAAGTCTTTAGTTTTCCATCTTTATTTCTTCTAGGAGCACATTAAATGAATTAAAATTTTTGTACTACTATCGAACTTGAGTCGTAGTCTACTTATTTCTTCTGTCGCTTGCAATATCTCGATCCCTTGAAGCTAAAGTTTTATTCTTAGCTTTTCTTTAAATGTTTGACGAATAGGATGAATAAGTTTAATGAGGAATGAAAAAGGGAATTTCCTCTTTTCTTTATAAAACAACGGTAATAACATTGTTTTTGAACAAAATTTTCAAAGAAATTTTTAATTCTCATCCGTGTTATTACTGTGTTCACTATTTGTTATTTTTCAGGGTTACTTGTTACACCGAGCGTGGTGGTGTAACGGATAGCGTTCTGGCCTCGCATTCGGGAGGACGGCGGTTCGAATCCCCGTCCGGGCATCCAGATTTGGGTTTTCCATGGTTTCCCCAAATCACTCCAGGTGAATGCCGGGATGCTTCCTTCAAAAAGGCCATGGCCGAATTCCTTCCCATTCCTTGCCCCCATCCTTTCCCGTCTCTAAAGACCACGTTGTTAAAAAGGGACGTTAAACTGTTACAAAAAAAAAAAAAAAAAAAAAAAAAAATACTTGTTACACGTATAAGAGATTCATTACGTAAACATCAGAAAACAGATAAGTCCATGATTTAAATACATATGTGCAAGACATAACTGTAGTCTACGTTGAGACTCTCATGAAAGTAGGTTTACGCTATCCGGATGTTTCATCCACTTTAATAAAATGCGTTGTACTGTGCCTAGAATCTGGACTCACCTCAATGGCTCGACGACCTGCGGTGAGTCTTGATAATGCCGACGTGTTAGTTACATTAACTGCCACCACAGCGTTGCTTAGCTAACCACGAAATTTCAAATAAAAAACTACATTGATTTTATTTGCACTTGTATTGTTAAAAGGAAGTTTAAATTTCAAATAAATACTAAAATTTGATTCTATTTGCACTGGTTAAAAGATGCCACCTGAAATCCAATAGTCTGTTGTTTAGCAGAAAAAAAATATATAGTTTGAGGCGGAGATATAAAAAAATAAATTTGACTTTCGTTTAAATTTATATGTTGCCTTTTGTTATTTACGATGACTAGATGCAGAAATTCCTGTAAAGAGAAGAGCATCCGATGTTTTTGCTGTATCCTCTGTACCAGTTACTGGAATCAAGTGACAAAATAATCTAGGATGATTATTAACACTCAGAGAGAGTTTACACGAAATGTTGATAACCAAGAAATATAAAAATCAAATAAATACGTAATAGTTATTCATTTTTGAAACTATACTTTGCTTAGAAATTTTTCATAAGAAAAAAATTTATATTATCCGAAACCAAATGTAGAAATTTAAAAACATCTCAGCCAAATAGTCCGAGAATCTAATCAAATAAAGTTTACTCACATGATGAAAAATATCTGTAAAAAGATAATGATTAATAGCTGTTCGTTTTTGTTTAGAAAATTTCATTTTTGAGAGGCATTTAAACTAGTAACTCCATATTTTACACCAGGAATTAGAGCCAAATTAACAGTTTAGTATAAAACAGAACAGAAACAAAACGTATCAATGTTTCGCTCCTTTGGATAAAATCCATCTGTTTCGTAACTTGTAAAAATGACTGCTTCAGAAAGATATGAACGAGACGAGTTCTGTGCTCAACAAAGGCGACCAGACTCCACTCAATTCTCCCAAACAAGAGCCGTAGAAGCGTCCAAGAATCACGTCCGGAAAGCAAACAAGAACACAAACTGTGTCCAGCCTGGAGGGAGGAGTGGGTCTGCCAGCGCGGGACATGCATTAGGCCTGCCCCAGGGCGCAGTTTGCGAGATTTAGCGCCGTTAGGGTGGTCTGCCTGTCGCGGTTGGAAGAACAGCCTCCATAACTCGCGCTGTTAACATTCGTTATTGTCCAGTTGGAGGTAAAAACTTGAAACAGAATGGCTGCAGAAATGCTTCAACTTCTCGTCCACAACTGAGTAATTTACGTGTAAAAATATTTACATGTAAATTTTTAAAATTATTTTTGTACCATAATAACTTCGTATTTAGGGATTTGTATACTATTTGTAAATACTTTGGTATTTTTACCAACGTTTAGTGTGACTTAGAGATCAAATTTTCAGTTTTAATTTAATTGAATGGAATATGTTTCCGGTGGTAATTTCCCTAAACAGCTACAATTCATGATTTTTGAAGTGCATTAATTACCACTTCAACACCCATCCACTTTTTCTTTTAATTTTAAATTCTCTCAGTGTATCAGGTAATTGCTTTGCGTCCTAACTCTTCTTCTTTTTTGCCCACTTCGGCAAAATGGAAAAGTGTTTGGATGCAGCGTAAATCTCGTGAAGATTGTAATTACATCATCATGACGGCTGCGAATACCACAAAATCTTTTATAATTTCCCTTGATAGTTTATTCCAGTCACAGACACTTTTGAATATAAAAGAAACTTTTTCAACTCCCTTATACCTAAAATTATGTGCCTTTGTCGTCATGGTCGTATGTTCTCTTCCACATACTACTAATTCTCGTACAAATGTCCATCCAAGCATCATCGCCAATATATTTCTTATACACTCCGAGAACTGTCTTCGTTCGCCTCTAGAGTTCCAGTGACTCCCAATCCAATTACTAATTGTATCATATCAGTAAGTGATGGATTACAGCAACAGAAATAGTTAACTACATATGCTACCGTATTATATGCAGGTAGTTAATACGGTCCAGCATGGGCGTAGCGAGAGGGCGAAAGGGTGGGGCGCTTGCCTTACCTGGCTCCTTTTTAGTCAAGCGAAAAATATACGAAAATAAATACCCAAGTCTAATGTTTAATTTACTTTTGAAACTGACGCGAGGCGCAGTAGATTCGATGAATGTACCGCACGCGAATTATTATAACATCATTTTGTAGTTTCTGGGTCTGTTACATATAATGATGTGGTTCATTGGCTCAGACGTTCGTTTACAATGGCTTCATCTCAAAATATTGAATTAAAAAAAAAAAAAAAAAACCGTCATCGGCCACTCATTTTTCTCTTGCCTCCTGATCGGTGCTGCTCTGCCTCGCTCCGTCAGTTTGGAGCAGTGGCCGGTCTGTCTTTTTTTTTTTTTTTTTTTTTTTTTTTTTTTTTTTTTTTTAACAGTTTAACGTCCCTTTTTAACAACGTGGTCTTTAGAGACGGGAAAGGATGGGGGCAAGGAATGGGAAGGAATTCGGCCATGGCCTTTAGAAGGAAGCATCCCGGCATTCACCTGGAGTGATTTGGGGAAACCATGGAAAACCCAAATCTGGATGCCCGGACGGGGATTCGAACCGCCGTCCTCCCGAATGCGATGCCAGAACGCTATCCGTTACACCACCACGCTCGGTGCCAGGTCTGTCGTATTTGTAGACGAAAACGACAGTCTCCAGACTTGATGACCAACTTTTTTTTTTTACTTATGGCTTTACACTTCGTCGACGGCTAAGGTCATTAGAGGTGAGATGGGACTGGGACAAGGAACGGGAAGGATTTCGGCCATGGCATTTTTGAAGGAAGCATCCTGGAATCGCCTGGAGTGATATGGGTAAACCATGGAAAATCTAAATCTGGATGCCCGGACGGGGATTCGAACCCGCGTCTTGCCGAATGCGAGGCCAGAGCGTTAACCGTTCACCCACCACGCTCGGTGAAATTGGTTTTAACTGCTTTCGCATGCTTGATTATTCCAGCTCTTAGACCAAATTATATTAATCTGGGATAATTTCATTTCAGCTGCCGTGTTTGAAACCGGTACTGATTCAATGAAAGTAAATATTCGGATTCAGAGGTCTCATAAAATTGTTTTAATGCTAGAACTCATTTGGCATATTATGAGAAATGACTATAAAGTTTTAGGATGAAATACTCCAGTTAAAATTTACTCATACACATTTACACTCTTATGCAAAATGTGTGCAGGACATGCCGCTGATATAATTTGATTATTACTATGGTGCAGTAAATGGAAAAACTGAATTGCGGCACCTAAAATTCACATCTGCATAGAAACTAGTAAGATGTTTACGTCAATACTGGGCTCCTTGAGACGTGTCACTAAATTTTTATATGTGGCTGATGGAACTTCATTCGCGTCTTCATAAAACTCAAGTTATTGAGTTTCTGGTTGGGCTGTAAAATCTTACCTTCAGCAAAAATTTTATGTACTACCGTAATCGGAGGCTTCAGTGGCAACAGTATAGTTACAATGTATCATTTTGAATAGTTTCCATCGCTTCTTGAGTAGATGCCGAACCTAAATCATTACGAGTATGTGCAATATCAATAGCCTTTGTTCTTCCAAGTGACAATTTCTCGGCAATTTTAGAATCATTGTGCAAAGTTTTGATTCACAACAGAATGAGGAGTGCTTGACCAAGTGATATGTCTTTGTAACTTTAGTAGCTATCACTTCTGGATTTTTGGGTGCTCATCTGATCGCTGTTAAAAATATTTTCAATGATTTTGTTAAACTGACACTCCCTTATTTTTTTCTTGTTTTTATTACATTCCTGGAGTTTTGCTTTGAAATTTTTGCCACCATGAAATTGTTTTTCGAACAATGTGCAGGTTAGTGGAATCAGTTGCACCATAAGCCGTGAACAGCACTGTTGGTTGGTTGCGATGCGTCTGACGTGGACACGCGATTTAATTTTTTGGCACAAGTGATGGGTTTTTATTATTTAGCTAAAAAGTTGGGACATTTGGCTTCCCGATCGAGGGTAAATCGGGACGCGTGCCCAGACCCCTGAAAATCGGAACGTCCCGTGAAAATCGTGACATCTGGCAACGCTAGTCTCGCCTGATCCTTCCGCTTATCGTCTCGGCTTCGATGGCAACCCAGCTATCAGATACGACTTGAGTTTTGAAATCTGTACGATTGATAGACTAGTTTGATGCGTGGAATTTAGCATTGGCGATGTATCCAACACTACCATTCCTTCGCTCCTTGGTCGAATCAGCCTGGACGTGGAACGACAACAGTTATAATCACGTTACTGGCTGATATTATGGCTGAACACAATTTGGCCTCCGCAAGAATCATCCGCACTTCCTGACGGCGTGCAGGTAGTGATCTGCTCCTCGAGAATGCTGTGGTAGCTCAGAAGATCGCCAACTTCAAACGAAGGCAATAAAGTAGAAATCCAATGAAGATACAGAACATTCAGTTCCAGAAGGAATTACGAAGAACAATGAATTATTTAAGAAGAAACTTAAATGGACAACCTCTTTGAAGAAGTACTCGGAGAGCAATAAAACGAATGAAATTCAATTTTTTGCCCTAAGAAATGGTAGTAGGATCATCGCAGACTGTTTCAAATGAAATCGTACTACGGTTTCGTACTAAATAAGAAAAGTTATCGGCCATCACTTACAATATCAGCATTAGAAGAAGCGATGGATATTTCCCGTCCATCTAAAACGTTGTCCGAAATTGCAGCCATAGCAGCCCTTCCGATGACAGCAACTCCCGCCGGTCGAGGCCCACTTCCTGAGCAGTTACAATGAACTATACCAGACGGTAAGGACTTGCCTTCAAGGAAGTCTGAATAGTAAGAGAACGGGCCAATTGTATAGCATAAACTACCCGATGCATTAGTTTTTTTCTTTTATTTCGTAATTTTAACTGTAGTGGCGTGGTGGCAGTGACATAATACTGAATTTATTTATTGTCTGGTTAGATTACGTGTCAGTTGTGGTCAAATAGTTGCCAGGGTTAGTTACTAGCAGTCAGTTAGTTGGCTGTGCTTCCATAAAATCATTTTCTTAAATCCTTTCGCTGCGGAAAATTATGGTGAGAAATCACTATTGCTTACTTGTTCGTATTCTGTTAACTAATTTTGTATTTTCGGTCATTACCTTACTATTGAAGTACATGCTATATTAGTGGAAAACGCGCAACTTCTATGCGCTGTAATTCGAGTGTAAAATTATCTGTTTTGGTATTTCTTAATTTAGTAATCCTTCAAAAGGATGTTACATGTACAGTTATATGCAGACCTAGGTTAAGTTAGCCGATTTGCACACCTAATTAACTGTTTTGTTAATGGAAGCGGTTGCAGGAAATATGGAAGGGCTGAACCTAGATAACAGCAACGCTCAAATATTCTGCTGTTTCAAAGCTAGTCCTTATTTCTCGGGCTGAAGAAGGGGATTAGTGTGTGAGATCCGGCTGTTCAATATGTATGCATAGGGAATTGGATAAACTATAACACTGACTGGCCAGGAAGCTGAACTGTAACCATTGTCTAATCGCTTTGGCGTTCTGTCAAAGACTGAATCAGTTTGATTGGCCGCTAGGTCTGAGCAGCTGCGGAGGGGGATCCTAATAGTTCGGTCCTCAAATGTTAAGTGATGGATTCAGTATTTGAAAAGCGGTCATCACGAGCGGTAGAAAAAGGTGGTTAAAAGTAGATACCATTATTGCCATAATTTTTAACAGTAGCAGTTGACAATATTAGGTACAAGATGTTCAAAATTTTAAAGAAGTCGGGTCTAAAATACCGAGACAGAAAAAATTTTATGATCTTTATAAGAATGAAGAAGCTATATTAAATGTAGAGAAACATAAGTGACACGCATCAGTTAAAAAGGGTGTGAGACAAGGTTGTAGTCTATCCCCTTTAATATTCAACTTGTACACAGAAGAAGCAATGAAGAAAGTGAAAGAAAAATTTGAATTTGGCGTAAGTGTTCAAGGAAAAAAAATCAGTATGCTACGATTTGCTGGTGACATTGTTTTGTTAGCGAAACAGGTTGAGGATATTGACAAGTTACTGAATATCATGAACAAAATACTGAAGGAAGATTTTGGACTAAATATAAACGAAAGCAAGACAGAAGTGATGAAATGTAGCAGAAGTGATACCAATAATAGTAGATTAAATATAAAAATAGGGTCACATGCAATAAGAGAAGGAAGTGAATTCTACTATTTGGGAAACAAAATTACAACTGATGGTCGAAGCAAGAATGATGTTAAAAGCAGAATAGCACTAGCAATAAAATTATTGTTTCAAAAAACAAAAAAAGCGCCTTCAAACAAAGCACACCAAAAATTTTAAAATAACTTTATACCTTGCTTAGAATAAAGTAAATCTAAATGGACAACATTTTACATTACTGTTATTGACATTTTTACATTAATTAGTTATTTTTGGAGTCAGTGCAGTCAAATCGCGAAGATCGAATTACTGAACTTTATTTGGTGTTCGAGGGGATACGGAGAGTATCTACAAAAATTCTAAATATTTAACAGCATGTCGCGAGGCAGATAGTGTTACTGCGGGAGACAGCTTACGGAAACAAACTAACAGTATTTCAATCTGTGGCTCTGCCTCTTTAGTCGTCCAGGCATATCTATGGTGCTACAGTGTCAGTGGGTAGGCTGCATCATGCAGCAAACGCTTTACAGTTAGTGTAATATCGGCGTATCATCTGTATGTTTCAGTTTTGTTGAAACATGTTTCTAGTATTATTTGAAGGTAAGTAGTAACATGATTTTTTATTTATTATTGTTATTCAGTATTGTTTTTGTTGCTTTGGCTGCCGCCGACTCCAAAAATAATAGATTAATATTAAAATTTCAATAACAGTAATGTAAAATATTGTCCGTTTATATTTACTTTCTTCTATCCAAGGTATAAAGTAATTTTAAAATTTTTAGTGTGCTTTTTTGAAAAAAATCTTTCTGTATATACCCCAACAACTTCCAGAACGGGATGAATTGGATGCTGTGTTAAGGAATAACAGTTTACATTTTAGTCCAGGCTGTGTTTCGACTTAATCATAACATCTGTTAAAGATGCTGCTCGATAATCAAAACATGTAACATCTGGAAATTAATACATACCACATACACAAATCTGTCTCTGGAATATATCTGTTTGTTCCGGCATCACACAAAAAATACGGATTTTTAATTGGTTGGGATCCAAATTGAAATCTGAAGTACATGTTGAGACATTAGGACACACTTATTTTATGAATACTCTGCCATGACTTAAAAATAGATTAATTGATTTTGACGAGATTTAAAAATGTGGATTTTTGTAAAGGGTATTGGAATTTAAATGTGTATGGGTTAAGTTGAAGAGGGACTGGGCATTTGTACACCAAATGTAGACTGTTTTTTCTGATTGATTTAAATTATATGTGTGTAAATTTCTATTGATATCAGATAAATACTGTAGGTATGAATAAAAAACAATTAATGGGTGTGAAGGCGAAGAGTAGTTTAGTTTTTGTAAAGCTAGTGTGGACAGTATTTTTCTATTTGTTTTTAAGTATACATGTGTAAAGTTCCAACAAAACCAGATAAAAACTGAAGCTTGGTGTAAAGAACGTTTGCAAAAATTAAATGGGGTAAGGAATGAGCGGTTGGGTTTCGTATAAAAATATAGACATGGTGTTTCTTTGTTTTTAAGTATACATGTGCAGTTTTACATCGAAATATGATAAAAACTATGGGTATCTATAAAGAAAATTGGAAATTAGGAGGGGTGGGAGTAGAAGGGAAGAAGTGTTGGGCTTCTGCAACCAAATTTAAACACAATCGTTCTGTATATTTTAAAGTATACGTGTGAAAATTTCCTTCAGAATCGGTTAGAAACTGTAGCTTTGTATATATTAATGGTATGGAAAGGGGGGGAAAGGAATTTGGCTTCTCTAAACCAAATGTGGACCGTATTTTTCTGTTTTTTTTTTTTGAAGTATACATGTGCATACTTCCTTCAGAATCAGATAGAAACTGTAGTTTTGTAAAAGAACATTAACAGTAATTAAAGGGGTAGAAAGGCAGATAGGGTTTGCTTTTTTGTGAAATTAATGTGGACAGTATTTTTCTTTCTCTATTTTTTTAAAAGAATACGCAAGCGAAGCTCCACCGAAATTGGATTAAAATGTGGATTTGTACAAAAATTAAGGTCTGTAAAAGGGGAGCAAGGTTAGTTTTTTGATTTTTTTGGTCAGAAATCTTCACCATAAAAAAATACATATATGTGCCAAATTTCATAAAGATCGGTCAGATCGCGTCGACTGTAGCTTTTTAAAAAGAAAATTGACAAAAATCAAGGGCGTGGAAACGGGGAGAGGTGTTCAGTTTTTGAAAACCAAAAGTTGGCATTACTTTCCTCTTTGTTTTATAGTAAAAGTGTGCTAAGTTCTATCTAAACCGGATAAACGATTTGTGTAAAAATTAAGCGGCTTAATGGGGAGAGGGGTTGGTTTTTTGATTTTTTGGTGAGAAACCTTCTTCGTGATAAAATTCATATAAGCGCCAAATTTCATGGTAATCGGTCAGACGGTGGCGACTGTAGCTTTTTATAAAGAACTTTAAGGGGGTGGAAGGAGGGAGAGGGGTTGAGCTTTTGCAGACCAAATGTTGACAGGATTTTTCTCTTTGTTTTAAAGTATACATGTGCAAAGTTTAATCAAAATCAAATAAGAAATGTAGGTTTCTATCAAATTAAGTGGTGTAAAGGGGGAGATGGGTGGTTTTTAATTTTTAATTTTTGGTCAGATACCTTCTCCATGAAAAATTACATGTATGTGCCAACTTTAGTGGAGATCAGTTGAATGATGTCGACTGTAGCTTGTATAAAGAAAATTGTCAAAAAATTAAGGGGGTGGATAGGGGGAGAGGGTTTCAGTTTTTTCAAACCAAATGTTGACAGTATTTTTCTCTTTTTTTGGATATACATGTCCAAAGTTCCATCGAAATCGGATAAAAAATGTGGGTTTGTATAAAAATTAAGGAGTTAAAATTCAAATGGGACTTGGAGGTACACCATACCACTAAAAAAATCCATTTTAATCGGTTTTTAATTGGGGAAGTTATCGCTGAACATATACACAAAAAAATACAGACGAATTGGGAACCTCCTCCTTTTATTGAAGTCGGTTAAAAAGAGCCTTCGTGAAAAAGAGAAATCTTTTAGTTTCAAACATTGATCTAGGAATTAGAAAGAACTTTTTAAAACTCTATGTGTGGAGCACAGCACTTTATAGCAGCGAGTCATGGACTTTAGGAATACCAGAAAGAAGGAAAATTGAAGCTTTTGAAATGTGATGCTATAGAGGGATGTTGAAAATTAAGTGAACGGATAAAATACGAAACGAATGAGTTTTGGAAAAGATGGAAGAGGAAAGAATTTTGTGGAGGATTCTTACAGAAAGAAGAAATAGGGTGGTAGGTCATATTTTGAGACATGCAGGTTTGATTAACTTGTTAGTGGAAGGAACAGTCGAAGGTAAGAACTGCAGAGGAAGACAGAGATTAGAATATATGAAGCAGATAATTGAGGACGTGGGTTGCAAGGGGAATGCTGAGATGAAAACTTTAATGCAAAATAGGATGGGATGGAGGATTGTATCAAACTAGTCGAAAGACTGATGGTAGCATAAAAAGAAAATACAGGAAGGTCGCGAAGGGGATATTATTGGAGAAAGCAGACGCAGCCATTGTAGTAAAATAGATGTCATTTGCGTTTGCGAAACTGTAGTAGTTATATCACATTTTCTAAGACAAATTTTCTAAGAGGCATTTGTAAATCCACGTAAACCATCTCAATTCAAAAACAAGCGTAAGAGCTTAAGTAATAACAGTTACTCATTAGTAATAACTGTTAGTACAATGAAATTCATTCTTACAGCGCTTGGCTCATCATACATTATGTTATACAGTAGCTCAGTGGTTAAGGCGCTTGCTTTCAAAACATTCACTGCTCCGGTCGCAGGAATTTTGAGAGTTGTGTTTGATCATATGAGCTATGCCAGGACGCTCCGTGGTTCGGAATCCACGTTAAACTGTAGGTCCTAGAGGAAAGGAACTGGCCATCCTACCTCTGACAAAATGGCTTAGTATGCCTCCTTCGGGAGGATCCAACCAACCTTCGGGTTGTGGACTAAGTTAAGTTTATAGTTCCATATGGTGAATTGATTCACGTGGTTAGTCGGTTCGAACCTAGGTGGTACCAGAGATTATCGGCATTCGAAACCTGGTCAACAGAATAAGGGAGGAGGTGGTATTCGATTAAATCACGAGATTGTTTGAAAAAGACCTGGGTCAAACCACAAACCATTCTACCGTGCATATGATTTCAGGATATATGATACTGTTAATGTAATTCAGCAGTCGGTTGTGAACATTAAACGTATTGGCCTCCAAATCTGAATGGGCTCAAGCTGGGCTTCATCCTCTGCGTCATCTTTATATATACGAGGCGCGTCCAGAAAGTAAGTTCCGTTTGGTAATAAAATGAAATTGTACACAGATACAGAAGAAATTTATATTGCACAAAATTCTACAACTCTTAAACTACTTTTCCACATAACTGCCGAAATTTTGCAGGCATTTGTCATAGCATGGCACCAGGTTTTGTATACCTTCTTCATAGAAATCTGCCGCCTGTGTCTTCAACCAATTGGAAACAGTTTCTTTCAGCTCGTCGTCATTGGTGAAGTGATGACCGCCAAGGAAAGACTTGAGATGTAAGAACAGATGAAAGTCTTGCCAGTTCTTCTGTAACCAAAAGTGGACGCCCACTTCGTTCTTCATCGTGCACATCACTACGCCTGCCATTGAACTGTCTGACCCATCTTCTCACCATCGAATCACTCATCGCATTTGGTCCGTAAACATCGCAAATTTGCCGATAAATTTCACTTCATTTCACTTTCCTCGCATTCAGAAACCGAATCACAGACCTGATTTCAAGGCGGCGGGATTTTCAATCAACGCCGACATTTCAAACAAGAACAACAAAGCGTACGTAACTGACAGCGATCTCCAAATGGCGGACGTTCTTCCCCTTGATACACATCGTCTACAGCACATGTGCGGAACTGCAATCGCAGCGCTGCAGCGGAGATAAATTGAAACGGAACTTACTTTCTGGACGCGCCTCGTACAACGCAAACATATTAAACGATAGTCGTCAAAGACATCTACACAGAAAGAACAATACTGAGACACACATCGAGTAAAGAAACTTGCCACCCTAGCCTGTATTTGGTCCTTATGACTTCTCTTGGAGTCTCGCTGTTACCAGAAAGCATAACACCATAGCAGATTAATTAAATAATATCAAATACAGTATTTTTAAATATATTTAGAATACAAGTAAGGCAAGAATGATCTCTTTTACATTTAGAGCTTGAAATGTTAGTGCCCAGCGAGTATTTTAGAGTAGAAATACGCGGTAAAACGTTATCACGTTGGAGGAAAAGCAAACATTAACGATAAATACTTCCGACTCTGCTTCTTTTACGAAAGTTTGTCATTTGATACCCACAGATTTATCTAATTAGGTTGACTTCTTGTGGGTTGACACTGATGCGCGTAATTCAACTGTTTCTGAGCTCCGTTGGCCGAGCGCCTAAGTCGGCTCAGCCGGTGCTGCTTCCGTCATCTGGGCCGCAGTCACGTTTCCAATTACGCCTTGTCCCGTTGTCCTCTGTTGTGTTGACCTTGCCGGATGGGGCGAGAGCGACTGTAACCATGGCGACCATCCAGGCCTGCGCTGCAACCCCTTCGCTACTGCCGCCATTGCTCATCCCTTCAGCAATACATTACAGGCAGTATACAAACTGCTCGCCTTGACGACTTCTTACTGTAAGGATCTTCATTCTGTTTCACCCTCTTGTTGTTATCCACTACTTAAAACTTCATGTCCGATCTTGTAGAATAAATCCATTTTGCAGATTTCAACGGTTCTTCACTTTTAAACCATCATTGTGAAGCTAACCTCTGCTGTCGTACATTTGACTATCATTATTGCCAAATTTATTCTGAGTTAGCCATTTTATGGTACGTAATTAACTGAAACGCCACATAAAGCAAATTAATGATTTTATTGATTGATGTCAACTGGTGTCAGTTTTTTTTGACAACAGTTATGCGTCTCGTTTTAGAGAAATGCCGTTAGTGTTTGTGCTTACGCATTTATACTAATGAGAATTTATTGATAGCGGTTATGAATTCGGTTACTGCGTCAGTTATACATACTGAGGTTGATATGAATGAAGTGAGCATACTATCAATTGGAAAGACGGTGTTAGCCGTAGGACTTGTGTATGACCTCGTATTTGGAGGTCCAGTAGTCATTGGGAGGAAATAATACGTAGAACTAAATAGCTGAGTGGTCTGGTGGCTCAGTAGATAAGGCGTCTGACAGGAGACCGAAATCCCTGTCTAGGTCGGGAGTTTCAAAGGCCCTTAACCAGACCTTCGCCACTGGCTAGGCTTGCTGTGTGATGTGAAATGTGATTGTAATGTCGTCGGTTTGATCCAGGGGGACTTGCAACGTGTTGCAGTGTGATAATGAACAATGCGGGCCCACATTGTTCAGTATTGATCTGATGGGCGTTAATGGAAGGTGGCCCAGAAAGTCCCCTTGCATCAGCGAAACAAACTCTACAATTGTCTCTGTGCTGTAGAGATCTGTTCAGAGATACCTCACCTAGATATGGAATAGATCCATCGTCAACATACTGCGTTTTGCTAGTCTAGAATTGGTCCCACACAATATTCTGCGCTTACCCCATTGCTTTTGCTGCTTCGTAGCAGTGTTCTTAACTGACAGCGAATCAGTTGTTAACCACGAGAATGTAGCCTGTTAGTTTGAATTAAAGTAAAGAGAGATAATTGGATTTATAATGTCTTCTTCTTCTATCGATTTTGACTTAGTGTGGTATAAGTAACAACTAGTTTAATGGTCCGCTTTTTCTTCCATTCCCAGAATTTTTTCATTCTTTCACTGAGGTTCTCCCTCCTTTCTTCAGACAGGTGGTCTTGGCCTTTGTACATTGTTCCTGGAACGACTTGAATTGATGAATTTTAGTTTGAAACTCTCTTCGACTCGCTATCTAATCTGGATGGATCCCGACTTTTAACATATGTTTCCTTGTCTCTCAACCCATTATTAACAATTTTCAATTTACATATGGTCTTACATCTCCTGTAAACATTCATACACTGCGGTGAATTACATCAATTAAAAAATTTGTTTGAAGCTGATAAACATATTCCTCAACATTGGAATAAATCTGAATCAAAAAATCTCAAAGATTTGTCAGGTTTGAGGGAAATTAAAAATAAGATATTAGTAGCACTGAAACGGTGTAAAAATATTAATTCCAACTGCATTTCTGGATCATTGACTAAGGAAACGATTCCTGTACAGTGAAATCAATGGAAAAAGAGACATAAGATCACAATTTCATTTCTTATTTCCAAGATGTCCTCCCTTAACATTTCAGTGTTGATTGCCTTGTTCCTTTTACGTACCGCATTAAGGCGACTAGTTAACGAACGGATTTCTCCCTTCCTTTTACCTTTTTCTACTTCTTCTCACTCCCTTATGCTTGGAACCAAGTACACGGTCATTATCATCTCTTACCTTCCACTTAACACTTGTTACCTTCTTGACACCTTCTGTTATGATAAAACGCTTCATTGAATGCGATATGAATTTAATGGGTAACATGTTGTGTACTGTGTTACGAAAACACTTGCCTGCTGAACTTGATGGAACATATTAACCTAAATTTTTACACTGCCGTTCAGTAGACTACTAGAACTATTTCAGAATATTACCATTAAAGATACGATGATATCAGTATTAAAACAACGATTAATGTATTAATTTTCAGAGTGAAATAATTTAATTATGTAATTCCATAAAATACGTAATTACAATAGGAAATATTTCTAATAGAACAACTATGAAATTGGGAATAAAATGTCTTCTTATCTGGCTAAAGACCTTGAGAACGTAAATTTGATACCTGTTTGGAAAACGTACATTTATTCAAAAAATGTTTGCACTGACGGCTGTTCATCGTAAACGTATAAATTAAATGGGGGACTGCACCACTTTCGGAATCTGCCAGAGACTGGTGCTAACCTGTTGAGGTTTGCATCGGTCGCTTCGTCAGCGTGTCCTCTTCACGTTTTGCGATCATGCATTGCGGAGGGGTCGCTAGAGATTTGATTAAAAATGCCGAAATGTGAAAGGCTGAGCAACTGCTAAATGCTTTCAGCACTGCTAAAATAATATAAAAATTATCGGCACATGGATCATTTCAACCTAAACAGTTTAGTTTTGTTATAGAAATCGTGGTTAGGTTGAAATACGGCCTGGACCAAGTGATAAAAAATTACGAAATTTTGGCTATGCGGCATCCAACACGCAAAGGCGTATTTGTTTACAGTGGAAGCAATCGATTATCTCTGGTTGTTCGTTCCTATGTAAGATGGCGGTCAATACCGTATTACAACTCGGATAAATATTATGTATTTGTCAATTTTGTGCGACTTTTTACAAAGGAGTAGAGCTGAAATGGGATGAAAGCATTACAAGAAAGCATTAAATCAACATTTTAAGAGACGGTTACTGATTTTTTCAACGTTGGCGGCATGTAGCGGCCGTTCGTCATGTCATATTTCGGCATTTTTGATTAGATTCCTGGCGACTTTTCCGGAATGTATGATCGCAAGGTGTGAGGAGGACATGTTGACGAGGCGACTGATGTGGGCTTCGGCGGGTTAGTGCCGGTTTCTGGTGCAGTTCCCATGAAATGCATTCTGCAAAAACAGTAGTAAAATCATCAGCCAAACATACATAACAATATGTAGATTATTAGCAATCGAAAAATGTCTGTTACTTTTTACCGAGAGTGGTGGTGTAACGGTTAGCGTTCTGACCTCGCATTCGGGAGGACGGCGGTTCGAATCCTCGTCCGGGCATCCAGATTTGGGTTTTCCATGGTTTCCCCAAATCACTCCAGGTGAATGCCGGGATGCTTCCTTCAAAAGGCCATAGCCGAATTCCTTCCTATTCTTTGCCCCCATCCTTTCCCGTCTCTAAAGACCTCGCTGTTAAGAGACGTTAAGCAGTTAAAAAAAAATAATTACTTTCTGGTGCAGGAGGAAAATCACAACACACGTCTAAGTTGAAGTAACTTGCCTCCGGTCGTTTTGAAAGTCAGATAACACAGTTCAGCATAAAATTGACGTGATTGCCTCCAGTTAGTCTAATCAAGAATCACATTGGAGTGTCATTCTGGTTGAAGGCGTGGGTGATCAGTTACTGAACTTCACGATAGAAATGTAATTAAAAAATTGGATCGTTGAAGATACCTCGGTGAAAGGCGAAACGCCTTCAAAATCAAATAAGCGTTAACATTTGCGTTAACGTTTTTCATTAAAGTACCTGGGTGACCGATCTTCGCTCGCCATCTTTCGATTTCTGTTCAATATGCAAGATTTTGAGTAAAGTTTGATTAAACTTTTTTTTGAAGGCTTCCTAGGCATTTTTAAGTGCACAGTTCCTTGCAAAGAGAAGTTTAACTAACATCCGTAGGCTTACTGGTAATGAATCCTAAGAGATGAGGTTTGAGCCGTTTCAGAGATACCAAATCCAAGCATTGCTCTCTTTTTTGTAAAATAATGTTACAAACTTGAAAGCAAAACTTTATCTACATATGAAATTTCATCCAAATCGCTAGACCTATTTCTGAGATCGTCTGGTTTACCACCTCATAAATGGATTTTTTTAAAAAAAAATCTATTATTATGTTAAATAGAAATATTAATACTAATCAGGGATTAATTAATGGTGCAAGATTAGTGGTAATTCTCTTAGATGAGCACATAAGTGCTAAATTCATTCCTCCGATAAAACTATGCTCTTACCTCCCATTAATCTCGCATCCCCAACCTTGCGTTTCCAAATTGTAAGAAAACAATTCCCAATGGAAGTAACATTCACTACGAATATTATTAATAAAGCACAATGTCAGTCGCTTCAAAAGGCAGAATTGTATTTATCACGACCTGTTTTTTTTCCGTATGGATACACGTACGTGACTTTTTCACGAGTCTGTAGATTCATTAATATGTATTTTTGTGTTAAAAGACACATATGCTCAAAAAGTCAATGATGATCACATTATAGGCCTAACTGCTAATATTGTTTTCAAAGAACTTTTGTAAAGTAAAAAACATTGAAAAAAAAATCCTGACAAAGCCAATATTTTAAATATTTGCTTTTTAAATGATTTACTATTAAACATGTACTATTTAATGATGTAAGGATTTGGGAGAGACTATACTAGCCTTTTCCAACCAAATGTCAACCTCTCCTTCACGTGGTACACCGTGTTTGCAGGGACGTGGCTCTGGCGACTGAAAGATTCCGGGTATTAGAAGTCACCCACTGCTTCCCAACGGCCTCCGAAAGGAGGGTGGAAGAGCGGGGAGCGGTTCAGGGTACCCTCTTGCCCTTGGGGTTGGAAACAGCCCCTAAAGGCGGATGAATCAGAAATGATCGACGGCATGGAGATACAGAAGGCAACGGGAAACCACTGCATTAAACACCCAAAGGGTATCCCGCCCCGTCTCTAAAGACCTCGCTGTTGAGAGACGTAAAGCAGTTAAAAAAAAGGGTATCTCGAGGACATGTAATCCTCTCAAATTACATATACCATGATGGTTTCTTCCTGGGTAAAATATTCCGGAGGTAAAATAGTCCCCCAATCGGATCTCCGGGTGGGGACTGCTCAGGGAGGAGTCATCAGAATGGATAGAAACATCCTAAGAGTCGGAGCGTGGAATGTTAGAATTCTGAACAGGGCAGGTAGGTTAGAAAATTTAAAAGGGAGATGGAACAACTTAAGTTAGATGTTGTTGGGATTAGTGAGATTAAATGAAAGACGCACAGGATTTCTGGTCTGGGGAACACAGGATAATTAGCATACAAGCTGTCAATGGAGTCACTGGTGCAGGATTTGTAATGAACAAGAAAGTAGGGAAACTGGTGAGTTATTATGAACAGTTTAGTGACAGGATTATTTTGATGCGGTTAGAAACTAAGTCCGTCCCAACCAGATTAGTACAAGTGGGAAGGAATACATTGAGAAACTGTATGTAGGGGATGACTTGAACAATAGTGTAATGGAAAAGGAAGGCGACGTCGACATTGATGACTTAGGACATTCTGTTTTGAGGACAGAATTTAATAAAGCTCTGAATGACTTGAAAGCAAATAAGACAGTTGAAATTGATGAAATCCCCGCAGAACTTCTTAAATCCCTAGGAGAGGAAAGATTCGAAAGATTATTCAAGCTGATATCAAAAAGTTATGAAACAGGAGAAATTCCAACTGATTGTGTAATAAAAATATCATCTTCACACTTCCAAAGAAAGCACAAGACGACAAGGGTGAGAATTATCGCACCATTAGTCTAACACCACATGCTTCAAAGTTACTGCCCAGAATAATATACAGAAGGATGGAAAGGGTAGTAGAAGAGATAGTAGGTGAAGATCAGTTTGGGTTTAGGAGAAATCGCGGTACAAGGGAAGCAATTCTGTCTTTAAGATTAATACTTGAAGGGCGGATCAAGAAAAACAAAGATACTTTTATGGCATTTGTTGATTTAGAGAAAAACTTCTGATAATGTTAGGTGGGAAAAGATGTTCAAAATTTTAAAGAAGATAGGTCTAAAGTATCGAGATAGAAGAATATTCTATAAACTATATAAGAATCAAGTGGCTATAATAAAAGTAGAGAGTCACGAGAGACATGCATCAGTTAAAAAGGGTGTGAGACAAGGTTGTAGTCTATCCCCGTTAATATTCAACTTGTATGTAGAAGAAGCAATGAAGAAAGTCAAAGAAAAATTTCCATGTGGCATAAGTTTTCAGGGAGAAAATATCAGTATGCTACGATTTGCTGGTGGCATTGTCTTGTTAGCAGAGAAGGCTGAGGATGTTGAGAAGTTACTGAATGGCATGAACAAAATACTGAAGGAAGATTTTGGACTGAACATAAATCAAAGGAAGACAAAAGTGATGAAATGTAGCAGAAATGATACCAATACTAGTAGATTAAATATAAAAATAGGATCGGATGCAATAGGAGAAGTAAGTGAGTTCTGTTACTTGGGAAGCAAAATTACAACCGATGGCCGAAGCAGGAATGATGTTAAAAGCAGAATAGAACTAGCTAAAAACGGGCCTTCATGAAAAAGAGAAACCTTTTAGTTTCAAATATTGATCTAGGTATTAGAAAGAACTTTTTAAAACTCTATGTGTGGAGCACAGCATTTTATGGTAGCGAAACATGGACTTTAGGAATACCGGAAAGAAAGAAAACTGAAACATTTGAAATGTGGCGCTAGAGAAGAATGCTGAAAATTAGGTGGACAGATAAAGTAAAAAATGAACGAGTTTTGGAAATGATGGGTGAGAAAAGAAGTTTATGGAAGAAGCTTACAGAAAGAAGAGACAGTCTGGTACGTCATATTTTGAGACATGCTGGATTGGTTAATTTGTTAGTGGATGGAACAGTCGAAGGTAAGAACTGTAGAGGAAGACAGAGATTAGAATATATGAAGCAGATAATTGAGGACGTGCGTTGTAAGGGGTATGTAGAGATGAAGAGGTCAGTACAGTATAGGAAGGGATGGAGAATTGCATCAAACCAGTCTAAAGACTGACGACAGCAAAAAAAAAAAAAAAAAAAAATGCCTCTGCCGTTCCAGTGTGGAGTATCACATTTCTCTGTATCTCGCAATGCTTATCGGTTCTATGTTGCGATCGAATGATTCAGCACAGTCAACATAATCCTCTCGCGTTTTCTTCATATTTCACATTACTAGTAGTTTGTTAACAGCGTGGCCAATATCTTATCGCATTCTGTCATACAATGAATGAGCGATATGATGGTCCATGGAAAAGTCCCTACGTCTTGAAGACACTGCCGAGATGAGCACTGAATTGCGCACAATAAACGGAAAAGAAGCAGCGATATTGTAATCTTGAAGCTTTACACCATATTTTCTTCATACATGAGTTTCGGCAACAAACAGAAGATTTTAGTGATAGATTCCCACAAACACCTATTAATTGCACGCCCGTTACTATTCACTTTGGAGCACTCCTTTCACTTCCAGCCATGTCACTCATCAGTAGCATACTATTGTAATATTCTTCGACGGTGACACCATGCCATTGAAAATAGTTTTGAAGGTCGCGCTGAATTTTTTGAGTAGCGATATGCGGAACATAGATTCCATTAAAATCAGGCCTATATTTCAGCGGTGCTTCGTAACGACCACCCAGGAGTGAATGTTCTTCTATGCAATTTAATAAACAGAAGATAACATTCTTTCAGAATAAAGTAGATCCTAGTTTTCAATTCATTTTTCTCGGTAACAGCTCTTAATTAGTAAATTTGTGTGATCATAACGATCGGTTGACAAAGTTACCAGTTGCGGTACTTTGCGCTTCTGTCGTGGTTGGTGCTTTAGTTAAACATTAAATCTAAACAACGGAGTGTTCTTAGTGTACTTCACATACACAATTAAAGATTTCCTAGATGAGAGTACAGCTTAAGTCCCTTAAAAGTTGCAGATTAGATCGTAATTAGAAACAAGGACCTTCAGTTCTCACCGTGAGTGGTTTGTACATAGCTACAAGATGGCTCCCTAGTTGTTATTGAGTATTCTATAGAACTTGTCTTTTAGGCCATTTGGTTCAAAATTGTTAAACACATATAGCTGAGAATAGATTTATTGATTTAGTTAACGCTCTATCCGTAGTTCATTTCTTATCTTATTTTATTTTAAGTTACTTTACTCACTCTGTATAAATTGCGTATTTCATTAGCTTATTGATAAATTTTTAAGCTTCTGTACTACCCGATCTTTCAGTGAAATAGCTGTGTCAAAACCATAACATCATTTTTGTCACAGTGATTTAAACGCAACAACGCAATCGTTACGCGAATGCGAAATTGCTGCCAAATTGACCACCTCTTGTTAGTAGCTGCAACTCTTAATATAGTTAAATGACAACATGTAAAAAACAAAATAACTAGAAACTCTTCCTCAACGAAGTATTCTTTGAATTATGATTATTGTCGCGTATTCTGCTACAGCCATTTGATAAATGTGCTGGTTTTATGGAAATAAGATATTGCTTCAGCTTTAGTTATACTGTAGAACTCTTAAGATATTAATTCTTACCAGCCATTAAGCCTGGAGGTATAATAATAAGAATAATAAATATGTTATCGATCATAGATCTGGAAGATCAGAGTCAGATAATATCGAGAATTGCGGGTCATAATTATTTAGATTTTTATTTCCTTTCATAAAGGTAACCGACTACTCTGAGAATCCAAGGAACAATTCTAATAATAACTATTTGGAGAAACAGTGCAAATTTAACGCTCATTTGCCGGATCAAGTATGACAAAGAAATGCTAGATTAAAGACTGAAGTTTTCATTAAATTGTGTTATAACTCTTATCAATGTTGGTGCTCATAAGAACTACTTACTCTAAGCGAGGAGTGTGTTACCACCTGTCAAAGGACCATCTCATCTTTATACGAATGAGTTATCAGTTTTACGTTTTCATAATTTCCTGCAATGTTTGAGGAAGTAAGGAATGACTATTGCCGCATTCACCTAGGTAACTACGGAGATCCGCTTGAAGGCGAGATGACGGTTCGTCTGCGCCGAGATTTGGACCCACGTCTATTTTAACTTCTTTTTTCAGTGGGCGAGTGATAACGCTCTGGTCTTACATTCAGGAGGACTAGAGTTTGAATCCCGTCTGGTCATCCAGATTTGCGTTGGTTCCTTAAAAACGACCATGGTCGAATTCCTTTCAGTTTCTTCTTCCAGTCCTTTCCCGCCTCTTATAACTTTGACGTGTACAAGGCGTACAGCTATTTATATATAAATAACTTTCAGTAAGGAAGCATCCTAATGCGGTCAGGCAACCGGCCGGGTATACTATCATTCCAGCGGGAGCAGAGGTTGACAGGTTTTGCGAATAAATGGTAAAATAAACAAACGCCATCCAGCTTATTTCAATACCATCCGCAAGCGTCGTTAAATACTAGTATGCAGCGAATGTTCCCTCCTGCGTTGTACTGAGTCCCCGCAAGAACATCGTCCATGGTATTTTCCTGCCGGGCCACGTCTGTGTTGAAATATATGCCAATAGAAAGGCAGAGAAAATCCAGCTGTCGGTGAGGCAGAGGAGGAAAAAGCCGCGAGGGTAGCGCAAGTGGCGCAGATAAATACAGTGTAGGGTGGGTGGACCGGAGGTGTAGGCAGTAAATATCTTGGCGATCGGCCCCCGGGGCTCAGGGCTCCACTGGGAGAGAGGCAGCACGCAGTACCGTGTCGCACTGCCACGCGGCTGCTACACCCGCCACTGCTTTACCCTGGAGCAGTGTGCACCAGGGCTTACAACGCTCCATAAAGCTATAACGACACCAACTACGACCATGTGAGTCAATCAACTGGCGATTCTAGCAATTTACATCCCTCAAGAATGAACTTTGCCACATCCTGAGTACTGTTTATTTTTATTGAGCCTACGTTACACCAGTTTCAATCTACTAGCTTTTCCCTGCTTCACTCGGCTGTACTATGATATTATTGTTTAATTTTTCTGTATTTCGATATTAATTTTTTTTTGTAACTGCTCCTTTCTTAGACAATGATACATTATTTAATTTTTGAAACTGATGGTTACAAAATTAAATAATTGTTTAAATCTCATATTTTCTATCACCTGTCAGCAAAAGCATAAAAATATAAATTTATGGAATACTTAGTAATTACAGATGTATGCGTTAGCGAAATATTTATAGAACATAACGTACTCAAGAAATCTTCCTTTCATTGCATTGGTGCATTCCTTGTCATGACATTTTTATTGAGTTCAAGAAAATTGATACTGATAAATACATACTTATGTACCTTAATAAACACATATACTAAAATCTCGCCCGATACTGACACTTAAAGGTTTCTGAAAGGACAAGCACACAAACTGGATCAGTTGTTCTCTGTTTATAAACAGAGAGATGTAGCATGCCTAATTCTATAACCCTTTCCAACTTGTAGCATTTTAGTTACGAACTTTCTTTTCTTTCGCTGCAGATCCTGAAAGCACTTAATAAATATCTGGTACTCTGACTATGACTGTCATTGATGTAGGCCAACCCCAATCCACTATCTTTAATCTTTGCCTCAGATGGTTTCCGAAAAAGGTTTTATGGCGCGATTCCATGTTTGCCTTCGCACCAGCTTGTTTAACCGGCTTTGGGATTGCCTCCTCACTGCTAGGATTACTCTATAAACTAAACGTAAATCACTGCGGAATGGGGGTTGTTACCACTCCATATCCTGCCAGGAAACTGTTAACTGCGATGATTTATCGTTGCTTGTGTGTTCGTGAGTGTCATTGCTTGCGCGGATGAATTCTATATCTTTATGTTCACTCTAGTACGTTTTAGATGGAAATGATCAGACCTGATGTGAGCCCACTCTTCTTCCAAAAAACGCAAAGGGACCGCCAAATTTAACATGTCCCTCTGATGAATGACTAACCGACATTAACAGAGTCTTCCTCACTCCATACGCATCGCGGAGACGTTTTGGAAATAACCTAGACGTCTGAGACACAACATGGTGAGTACGAATCATGCACCACTGAATCTCCTATTCTGCTGGTAATTCACAAGTGTAAACTCGAACCAGCTAACCCGTTGGCACGTAGCAGATACCATAAAGGAGTACAGGTCTCTCACTAATACACACCCAACTTAAAAAAGAAATCAATCAATGTAGATTTTCTTCTGGTTCTTCAAAACGCGTGAAGCTCGAAACATTTATTTTTAGGCTGAGTTTGATCTGAATAACAGTTCTTTAAAAAGTGTTTCCGTCGTTTACCGTGCTGTTCCGCTGTAACAACGGCAGCAATTGATTATTCTCCAACAAATATTTCAACCTTTGACTTGTATCCTCGTTACGAAGACATCTAATACAGCTGGCGAAAGAATTTAAGATGCTTTCTTCGCGGAAGATACATCAGTAATAGCGTGTTCACATAACCATTTTTGCATACTTCATGTACGGTTCATTAAGGTCGTGTGGTGTCTCTTTAGCAGCTGTAGTTGTTCCACATAATTAAACAAAGTTGTCCTAAGAATTACATCGACACTAGCTGGTAACTTTCAGCTGCTTTCCAGGTTCCCAATCAGCTCCACTACTCATAGAGTGGGGGGAAAGACTTGGAAATCCTGCACAGTTATATAAAACACGCTGCCACACCTGCGCGCATGACGCCAGGCTCAACAATACCTGCCTCTGAAACGGTATATGAGATCGCGGGACGCGAACATCATAGCGTATATAACCTCTTCCGCTACAACAAAATATTACTGCAGACATTCTTGGAGAAGTAAATGTGAACGAAAAAGAGGTTGTTTTTTAGTGTAATACTATGAACGACTTGCACTTTGTCTGATGGGGATGCGTTCTAACGAAAACGACCGTTACGAAACCAGAGTGCTTTCAAATTGCTATAATTCGTAAACTGACCAAATCTAATAATTTAGATAACAATTTGTAGAGCGAGGATGCCCTTTTCTAATATACATTGCGAAATTCTTCACGTGACTTCAACTTTCTGCTAACTTTATCTGCATCAAGGTCTAAATACGACTTCAATCCGTTAAACGAGAGAGATCTCCTGACTTTATAGCAGTGGTCCGGTAAGTTCTTACAATTGAAATTGAAAGATAGCCGTCATATCTGCAATTTAATACAAAAAAGATTCATTAGTAAAAAAATTGAAACAAATTACAAGCACTTGAACAATAAAACACCTTTACGTAGGGAACGAAAAATGCCTCAGTTACCTAAGCTGTTAGATAAACCAAACGAAAATGTTTGTGGGATACAGATAAAAATACAAACTAAAGACTGAGAAAAAAAGGCTATAAAATTTTGTTGAAAAAATCCATGAAAATTGACAAAATTCAAACGGTGCTGCTAATGACCAGCTGTAGATTCGTAGATTTAGAAGACTTTCACGTGTCCAGTAATTTGGCGCTACTAGAAAGGTCTTCGGTACCTATTACTAAATATGTATATTGTTTTAAAAATGTTTTTAAATGCCAACATCACACCGCACTGCAGGGAAAAACAGAACGTCGTGATTACACAAAATGGTAACGGTACAGTAGGTAACACCAGGCTTAGCAACTAAGCGTCTAAGCTGTAAGGTATTACATTCGGTCACAACAAATTAAGCTTCACAACTTCATGATAAATTAAAAAGTGGTAACAAGGTTAGCCTGGATACGTTAAAACGTGACCACTCTGGACTTGCAATACGCGACTTGACGCATCGGCCACGCTGGTAAAAAAATTTCTACAATTTCCTGTAATCATTTACGCCAATGTTTCATTTTATCTTTTAAAATTTCGCTAGAACTTTCCGACAACACAGTCAAGGCCAACATTTTCCTTGCGATTTATTACTATGTCAGTAATTGTTGCTTTCCATGAATTATTGGTCACTACAATCAGTAAATGAGTTATTCAACATATAATTGAAACCATCCACGTTTGGGGCTGAAATAGATCCGATCAACCTAGAATGGTGGGTGAGCGCCAATACTGTAACCTCGCATTCGATGGGACGTGGTTTCAAAACTCCTTATGGCCATCCAGATTTCTGTTTCCCATGGTTTCCCGAAATCATTTAAGACAAATGCCAGGCCGTTTCCTTCAAAATTCCATCGAAGAATTCTTTTCCGTTCCTTTCCCCTTATAATGACTTCGAAATCTGGTGGGCGTAAAGTCATAAGGGAATTATTTTTAAAAAACCCTATGAACTTCGTATTATGAAATAACGTGACAAAATTTAGTACATTAATTGTTTAAACTGACGGTAGCTTTATCTTTAGTTACAACAACATTAGGGAGGACGCGGGTTCGAATCCCTGTCCGGGCATCCAGATTTGGGTTTTCTATGGTTTCCCCAAATCAATCCAGGCGAATGCCGGGATGCTTCCTTCAAAAAGGCCGTGGCCGAATTCCTTCCCTTTCCTTGTCCCCGGTCTCATCCCACCTATAAAAACCTTAGCCGCCGACGAGGCGTAAAGCAGTAAGAAAAAAAATTACAACTATTTTCAGGAAGTTTCCTTCATCCGTTCTCTTAAAACCCGCCTGCAATGATTACGTTATAAGGCAATAAGTTATATGATTTTCACGTGCATAAATAATTTATTATACATGAATTTTAATCAGTGTCTCCTTTGTAGAAGTCTTACGCAGGGGTGAGAAAAGTAACAATCACTTTGTTTCAACAAAAATATGCTTTATTTAATAGTTTTATTATCAACAGAGACACTTTAAAATAGAAATATGCTCGTTTCGACCAGTGCGTTCCTGTTTTATCATCTACAAAGGCTTAATTGAATGGGGGACCCCCGGCGACTGGCAGTTGCACTTTTCCTTTTGTTTTCCCTAACGTGCCAACTTGGCCCCCCACGCCACAGTGATGAAAAAGATAAAAGAGGTTGTGTGGTCGCGCTGGGAGGGCGCGGCTCTGGTTGCTTGGTGCCCGGCGCCTCAATTATTGTGGCCGTGCTAATGGAATGCGCCGACACACACACCTCTCGATCAATAGCGCCCAATGGATACAGGCAGGCTCGCTTGCAGCTATCGGTAGCCTCACACGCGCCTACCATTGCGATCTCCAATTAACTCGCTTGTAATTACCAGCAAACATTTCTAAACGAGTTGTCCCCGAATTAAATGAATTTTCGTTCCAAATTTGAATCATTACTTCTACCTAAGGCAGGTTAACTGTCCCGCAGTATGTGAGACCGTTGGAGTGGCATTGGCGGCGCTTCGTCGACGGCGAGATCATTTGAGCAAGCAGAGGATCGCAGTCAAGGAAGGAAAAGTTAATCGGCCTCGACCATTATGTTGAACCAGATCGGTATCCGCCTGCAACGATTTTTGGAAAATGTGAAAATCGAAATTTGGATGGCAGGGCCGGTGAAAAAATTTGTGATTTCTCGCATAGCCCTTTGGAACGTTTTCGCTCATCCTACACACTAGGTCTTTGCATTCCAATTACGTCTCCGCGCCTAAATAAAGGTGCTTCAGCCGCTTTGCCTTCCAGGGACCTGTCGGCACTGGAATGATATTACGTTGGAGAGATTATGACTGATGTTTGGTTTCGGGATTTCAGTTCCAGCAGTCCAGATCGTAGCCGGTTCACTATATAGTGCTACGTGACGTGTCCCGTATTTCAATAAATTCATATTGAAAGTAGAAAGCTCGTATATAAATTTAAAAAAAAACTATGTATCACTACGAAGGAATCGAAGAAGCAACTATGAAATTGTGTGGCATATGGAAACAAATAAAGAAGCATATATATTTATCACATGACTGGTTTGGCACAGGTTATAAAGTGTTTATCTCGACTATAATTAAATGAAACGACAGTAATAAAGCATATAAAATCATAGAAATATAACTCCTTACAAATACTTGAAGGTCTGAAGCACAGGCAAACAAAGCTAAAGATGGGCGGCGTTTCACTGAGGAGGAAATTCCAGATTTGGGGTTTCCATGGTTTCCTATATCACTCCAGGCAAATGCTGGGATGCTTCCTTCAAAAGGCCATGACCGAATTCCTTCCCATTCCTTGCTCCTCATCCTTTCCCGTCTCTAAAGACCACGCTGTTAAGAGACTTTAAAAAAAAAAAAAAAAAAAAAAAAGGTGGAAATTGGATGATGCGGAGACATGTCGAACGTGGTGGGAGAGTGTTTAGCACTCGGACCTGGCATTTTGGAGGACGCGGTTTCGATCCTCGGTCCGGCCATCCTGACTTCCGTTTTCCATGGTTCCATAAATCACTTCAAGCGATTACTGGGATGGTTGTTTCTGAATTCACAGTCGAATTCCTTATAGTTCTTTGCCCCAATCCTTGCGTAGCTTAAATGATCTTCAAAGAACCTCAAAAAAATTCGACATCGTTTGCTCACAGGCCATGTCAGAAAAAATATGTTTTCGAATATGTCCAACAGTGTAGAAAAAAGTAGCTTCAGCGTGTTAAAAGAATGGAGACAAACAGAATACCACAAAAATGCCTCATGGCTACCTGGAAGATCAGATGAAAGAGCTCTGGCCTCGCATTCGGGAGGACGCGGGTTTGAATCCCTATCCGGCCATCGATATTTGGTTTTTCCGTGATTTCCCAAAATCATTCCTGGCGAATGGCAGGATGGTTCCTTCAATAGGTCATAGCCGAATTCTTTTCCATTCCCTGCCCCCAGTCCCTTCCCGCCTCTAATGACCTCGACGTCGACAAGGCGAAAAGCAAAAAAAAAAAAAAAAAAAAAGAAGAGAGATACGAAATTTGAATTGGTTTAAGCAGAATTTTAATTATGTAGGATCCTAGAGTGCTGTAAGTGAAAAAAAGGCATCCACGAGTTTTCTTGTCAGTTTAATTTCCCCCAAATCTTGCACTAGATATCGGGATTTGAACCGGTACCTTTCGATTATTTAAGCACGTGAACCAATGAATCAGAAGACTACTGCGCATCCTCCATTGTCTACGAGATATGAGTTGAAATCTACTTTTTTCAGAACAAGACAAGAACCTAATAAGGTTATTGGTAACATTGATCTTCGCTGGCGAGTCACCAGTCGTGAATTTTATCTTGTTCTTCGTATATCTTATTACTTGCCAGTAGTTTACTTCCAGAATGATAATTTTTTTATACCGATCAACTGAAATTTACAAGTCTATGCTCTGCCTGCGATTTGATGAAGGGAACATATAAGACTACTACAATCGAAAATTGTGTTAGAATCTCAAAACTATGTATATTAGTAATAACGATTTCACTGATTCCTTAAATACACAGGCTCTCAATTGTGGTAATAGCGATTTTTTTACCCAGAAACTCGTTGACATCAGAGCCATTGTAGCAACATATCTGAAAAAGATACGGAATTTTCCGTAACAACGAAAAATATAATCGCACATTAACAAATAGGATTAGGAATCTACGTGTTCCAGAATTAGAACCGCATACTTTTACTGGTGGTTGATTTTGACAGAGAGGTGTGAAGATTTCAGTAACTGACAAATATAACGTACAATTATTCATTTCATTGTAACAAAATCGTTTTAATCTTGAATCAATATTTTCCCAGACAACCTACTGTTTAATAATCTCCAAGCCTTTGTCTTATCCGAGTTCAACAGTTCAATGGAAAAATGGTTTGTAAAAAAAAAAAAAAAAAAAAAAAAAAAAAAAAAAAAAAAAAAATTCACTTCCGACATTACTTTTTACGATTATAATTCCTTGACTATGTGTGAGTATGAAGAGGGGCAATGTTTTGCTCGTTGCTACATAAAAACGCTGACTCGTGGGCTAATTTTGCTTTGAGACTAATGAATAATTACTTGCTGAATCTACAGGCTTAATATTTTCTTAATTTGATTAATCATCCGCAGAAAATTTTATTTTATTGTATGTTACATTGCTAAACATAATTGTTAAACATAAGTTAATATTTCTTTTTACATCATCTTACTGTTGGCGTTACTACCAGCTGAAATGCGTGATAATTAAGTCTTGCAATAATATCTACAATAATAAAAGCATTTAGTTAAAACTGTTCACTTTTAATGCCTTATGAAGATATACGCTTGTTTAATTAATTACGTTGCGCCGACAGCCCAGATTTATTTACATCGCTTCATGAATGCTCACATTGTGTATCAATACGCCATGTGTATATAGGAACAATTGATTAAATTCTTGGTAAATATTTGTGTCATTTAATCCAAACACCTCATAACTACATATGAGTTCTAACTCGTGTATAAACTTAAATAAAGGCTGTTTGTGAAAATCATAGAATCTTGTATTCCAGCACTAAATTTTATTCTGTTTTGGACTAATATTGGCTTTAATACTGCAAGTGATCATTCAAGTTCTGATTATTTTAAATGATTTCAGTTAACTCTTCTACTATGGTGATATTTTAAACTACTCACTAGAGAATCTGTTAAATCTGTAACACATTGGAGAGATGTGGCAGTAGAGGCTAGTCTTCTCAAGTTACTCTGAACGAGTATAAATAAAGAAATGCCAAGTGCTGGGTCGTCTTAAGAAATTCAAATGAGTAAGTATTGGTTAAAATTGTTGCTGCGTAAAAATTACATACTCTTGCACATTAAGTTATCTGAATTCCATGCAAACATGACGAATCAAGGTATACCACTATAATCCTAACATATGAAGCGAGTTGAGGAGATAACTTAAAGCCGGGAGATTTTCAGTTAATGTTCACGTATGAATACACTAATTGTTTGTGTAATATACCTAATGTTTTTAAAAAGCTAAAAATATAAGAAGTTTTTAAAAGTCGTTAATTGTTAAACGTAAACACGCAAGAAATAGGGATCACATCTACGTTTTGCGAAAAGACGCATCTGTTGCGAGAATTCCAGAAAAAAAACTGCGATAAATTGTAACCCACGTACAGTATTTTGGCTCTAGAGCTAACGAGACTTGTAAACTAGATGCAAGCTATTGAGATGTCCACCGTCTGCTTCCAAGGACTTATGCTTGATTGCTACTTAATTTCTCTCTTCAACTCTCAGCCAGTTAAATAAATCTTTGTCAAAATCACAGAGCGCTTGGGAAATAGTTGCTACGAGTCGGAGTGTAAGAGAATCTTAGACTCTGTGTAAGTCTCTGAGAATTGATGGTGAACGGCAACACTCTGACCTCGTATTCGGGAGGACGCGAGTTCCAATCCCAATCTGGCCATACAAATTTTGGTTTTCCATGGTTTTCAAAAATCACTGAATGTGAATACCTGGGTGGTTCCTTCTAACCACCATGTCCCCATGTTCACATTCCCATTCCCTGCCCTCAGTCCTTTCCCGCGTCTAATGACCTCGACGTCGTAGAAGCGTAAAGCCATAAAAAATTGCAGTATATGCCTCATAAATTAGAGAACATTAAATAACCGGTTAGCTGCCAATCAAGCCTCGCGCAATTTGGCTTCCCTACTCTAATTACCTTAACAGATATCTCTCACGTGGTAGGTCTGTAGGTAGTCGCTTCGCTCAAATATTAATGCTCTTCACGTTTTCAGATTACACAGCGGACTTCGTTCCACGGCTCCCAACACCGCACCAAGCTACCACCTGAACCTCTAGTTCAATAGTTCAGTTACAGTAAAATTTATGATACGTATGTTAGAATGCAATTCATTCTGTATTAAGAGCGCATACAATAAAAATCTACTAATAACCTTTGATAATTTAGCACGCAACTTAGAAGCTATCTTAGATACAAATGTTTCCAATATTTGTCGTTTAAATAAAGGATATATTCAATATTGGGGACAAATTTCAAGTTAGATAAAACCGTTTTTGAAATATACTTGGTAGGAAAGATGGGCTAGAATGGAAAACTGATCGCAGCTCAAACCTTTAATTTTCAAATGAATCAAGCAAAAAAAAAAAAAAATCTTCCTCGTCTACCAAACGAGATCTAGACATACGCATCTCACACTCCAAAATAAAACAAACATATTTTTGACTCCCTTCATTTAACCGCCCAGAATATCTTTTCAGTTTTTTTTAATGTCCTGTGATAACTTGGGTATGTCTTACTTAATGTAATTTAATTAAACTGCGATGGAGGGCATGTTCCGGTCGCAATTTCCCTACACACCGATTCTTCCCCTTTCCTGTACACGACTACGTTTGATCTCTACAAATTACAACTTAAAATTCTTTCAGCGTTTTGTTGTAATTTATTTATCATTTCTCTTGGTAACTTATTCTAATCCCTGACATCCTCATCTACGAATGAAAATCTTCCCACACTCTTGTGCCTGAAATCGACAGCCAGCTTGCGGTCATGGTCATCTCTTTCCTACCAAGCAATACTCTTAATTCTTACACCCATATCTTTCTACGCCTCATCATCAATATACGCCTTGCACACACCCATAACTCTCTTCACCATCTTCCTGTCTTTTAACGAATCCCACTTCTTAGTTCCTTCATGATATCCTCAGGATGAACATCAGATTTTTTAGTCTGCTCAATTCTGTTTCGATAAGCTCGTTCTCCAATTTACATGCTCCCAGTCCTGAATCATTGTCTCTAATGGTATCACTAAACCAGTAACTTGAAATCTCTGCCTTTTTAAAATCCTCATTTGATTCCTAATTGTGAAAGTCATTTAATAACTCTGACTTTTTGATACCCAGTATAATACCCGCCCTCACGTTGGTAGCCATTGTTATAACTGATTACGCGTTAACAGTCGGTGTTATGTCTATAAATATATGTCGCACAAATTTTTATGCAAGAATTAAAAAGATTAACAGAGCGATAGAAAAATAATGTACGCCCTATAGTTAATAGGGGTGTAAGGGTTTGGGAGAGACTAAACTAGTCTTTTCCAACCAAATGTCAACCTCTCCTTCACGTAGTGCACCCTGTTTGCACGGACGAGGCTCTGGCGACTGAAAGATTCCCGGTATAAGGAGTCACCCACTGCTTGCCAACGGCCTCTGAAAACAGGGCGGAAGAGCGGGGAGCGGTTCAGGGCACCCTCTTGCCCTTGGGGTTGGAAACGGCCCCTAAAGGCGGATGAATCAGAAATGATCAACGGCATGGGGATGCAGAAGGCAACGGGAAACCACTGCATTAAAGACCCAAAGGGTATCCCGAGGACATGTAATCCTCTCAAATTACATATATCATGATGGCTTCTTCCTGGGTAAAATATTCCGGAGGTAAAATAGTCCCCCAATCGGATCTCCGGGTGGGGACTGCTCAGGGAGGAGTCATCAGAATGGATAGAAACATTCTACGAGTCGGAGCGTGGAATGTTAGAAGTCTGAATAGGGCAGGTAGGTTAGAAAACTTAAAAAGGGAGATGGAACAACTTAAATTAGATGTTGTTGGGATTAGTGAGATTAAATGGAAGGACGCACAGGATTTCTGGTCTGGGGAACACAGGGTAATTAGCACACAAGCTGTCAATGGAGTCACTGGGGTAGGATTTGTAATGAACAAGAAAGTAGGGAAACGGGTGAGTTATTATGAACAGTTTAGTGACAGGATTATTTTGATGAGGTTAGAAACTAAGTCCGTCCCAACCACATTAGTACAAGTATATATGCCAACGTCACAGGAAGATGACGAAGAAATAGAAAAAATATACGCTGAAATTGAAGAATTAATCCAATATGTGAAAGGGGAGGAAAATCTAATAATCATGGGTGATTGGAATGCAATAGTGGGAGAAGGAAAAGAGGGGAATACTGTAGGAAGTTTTTGTCTAGGAGAAAGAAATGAGCGAGGAAGCAGGTTGCTAGAATTTTGTGAAAGATATAAGCTAGTAGTGGCAAACACTCTGTTTAAGAACCATGCAAGAAGAATATACACCTGGAAACGTCCTGGGGATACAGGCAGATATCAGTTAGATTATATCATGGTCAAACAGAGATTCAGGAATCAAGTTCTAGACTGTAAAGCGTACCCAGGAGCAGACATAGACTCGGACCATAATTTGATAGTGATGAAGTGCAGGCTGAAATTCAAGCGAATAAGGAAGCAGCATAAGCAGAACAGACTGGAAGTGAATAAACTGAAACAATCTAGCACAAGAGAAAAATTTGCAGAAATGGTAGACTTAGGTCTAAGAATTAACTGTGAAAGGAGCTCAACCGAGGATGAATGGAATGCATTAAAGA
Organism: Vandiemenella viatica; assembly: GCA_031002005.1. NCBI lineage: Eukaryota > Metazoa > Arthropoda > Insecta > Orthoptera > Morabidae > Vandiemenella > Vandiemenella viatica. Next base: position 348,524,205 of record JARYHS010013630.1, read on the forward strand.
CCGAAATAATAAAAGCTGGCAAAGAAACCTTAGGCTTTAGGGAACAAGCTGCCCGAAAACCTTGGATCACAGAAGAAATTTTGCAGCTGATCGATCAGAGGAGAAGGTACAAAAATGCTCAGGATGAAGCAGGAAAAGAGCAGTACAGGCAATTTAGAAATCAAATAAATAGGAAATGCAAAATAGCAAAAGAAAAATGGCTACAAGAAAAGTGTGAAGAAGTAGAAAAGGAAATGGTTGCAGGAAAAGTAGATGTTGCATATAGAAAGATCAAACAGAATTTTGGAGAAATGAAGAAAAGAGATATGAACATTAAAGCTGCCGATGGGAAACCTCTTTTAAGGTCAGAAGATAGAGCTAACAGATGGAAGGAATACATTGAGAAACTGTATGTTGGGGACGACTTGAGCAATAGTGTATTGGAAAAGGAAGGCGATGTCGACATTGATGACTTAGGAGATCCTGTTTTGAGGACAGAATTTAATAAAGCTCTGAATGACTTGAAAGCAAATAAGGCAGTTGGAATTGATGAGATCCCTGCAGAACTTCTTAAATCTCTAGGAGAGGAAGGAATCGAAAGATTATTCAAGCTGATATAAAAAAGTTATGAAACAGGAGAAATTCCAACTGATTTTAATAAAAATATCATCTTCACACTTCCAAAGAAAGCACAAGCTGACAAATGTGAGAATTATCGCACAATTAGTCTAACATCACATGCTTCAAAATTACTGACCAGAATAATATACAGAAGGATGGAAAGGGTAGTAGAAGAGATAGTAGGTGAAGATCAGTTTGGGTTTAGGAAAAATCGCGGTACAAGGGAAGCAATTCTGTCTTTAAGATTAATACTTGAAGGGCGGATCAAGAAAAATAAAGATACTTTTATGGCATTTGTTGATTTAGAAAAAGCTTTTGATAATGTTAGGTGGGACAAGATGTTCAAAATTCTAAAGAAGTCAGGTCTAAAGTATCGAGATAGAAGAATCCTCTATAAACTATATAAGAATCAAGTGGCTGTGATAAAAGTAGAGAATCACGAGAGACATGCATCAGTTAAAAAGGGTGTGAGACAAGGATGTAGTCTATCCCCGTTAATATTCAACTTGTATGTAGAAGAAGCAATGAAGAAAGTCAAAGAAAAATTTCCATGTGGCATAAGTTTTCAGGGAAAAAAAAATCAGTATGCTACGATTTGCTGACGACATTGTCTTATTAGCAAGAGGGCTGAGGATATTGAGAAGTTATTGAATGGCATGAACAAAATACTGAAGGAAGATTTTGGACTGAATATAAATCAAAGTAAAACAAAAGTGATGAAATGTAGCAGAAATGACACCAATACTAGCAGATTAAATATAAAAATAGGATCTGATGCAATAGGAGAAGTGAGTGAGTTCTGTTACTTGGGAAGCAAAATTACAAGCGATGGCCGAAGCAGGAATGATGTTAAAAGCAGAATAGCACTAGCAAAAAGAGCCTTCATGAAAAAGAGAAACCGTTTAGTTTCAAATATTGATCTAGGAATTAGAAAGAACTTCTTAAAACTGTATGTGTGGAGCACAGCACTTTACGGTAGCGAAACATGGACTTTAGGAATACCGGAAAGAAAGAAACTTGAAGCATTTGAAATGTGGTGCTAGAGAAGAATGCTGAAAATTAGGTGGACAGACAAAGTAAGAAATGAACGAGTTTTAGAAATGATGGGTGAGAAAAGAAGTTTATGGAAGAAGCTTACAGGAAGAAGAGACAGGCTGGTAGGTCATATTTTGAGACATGCTGGATTGGTTAATTTGTTAGTGGAGGGAACAGTTGAAGGTAAGAACTGCAGAGGTAGACAGAGATTAGAATATATGAAGCAGATAATTGAGGACGTGGATTGTAAGGGGTATGTAGAAATGAAGAGGTTAGCACAGGATAGGAAGGGATGGAGGATTGCATCAAACCAGTCTAAAGACTGACGACAGCAAAAAAAAAAAAAAAAAAAAAAAAAAAAAAAAAAAAAAAAAAAAAAAAAAAAAAAAAAAAAAAATAGTTAATAGTCGAGACTACGTAGAAAAATAGTTTCTTTTTATTTTGCTCTTTAAATCCAACGAAGAGTTTTTGAAGAAAGTCTTGTACATATTTTACATACACTTTTTTTCTGAGTGAGAGGACGGAACCCTCATGGATTCTCCCACCTGTCCGTTTGTTACAAGCCTCGGATCTTCTGAACCCGCAAGCTTAGAAATTTGTGAGTTCGCACTGTTTTAGTTGTTATTAACCTTAATACGGTTTTATTGTAATATTTTGAAAAATCAATGGAAAAGAAAATTGAGATAGGGATTTATTGAAAAGTATGCCCTTTCAATACTATTTATCTGTGATGAAAGCTGGCAACCCGTCGACTCTCCAAATGTTGGATTTTACTTTCTGTTCCATGATTTGTGGAAACTATTGGTGAAAATCAATAAAATATGCATCATCTCCATCTGTTTACGAACATTCTGGCTATTCGATTCTTGGAATGTAGGTAAAAGCGATTTCTATAGATTCATCATTTTTATGATCAACCCGCCTCCTGGGCTTCACGTAGGAGAAATTAAACGAAAGAAGAGGTCTTGTGAGCACTTCTGAGACAGGAGCTAAAACAACTATACATAATGATTTACATTCTATGTACATTCGTATATTATTTTTATTCTCCTTACAAAAATTGTTTTTATCCTTGGTATTAAATCAGTACAACGTTCGAATCTACTATTATTAAATTAATTATGAAACATCACAACTTAAAAAAAATATTTAGATTACTTTACTTCTATTCTTAAACCTCTACTTGATTGATATTTATCCCTGATGTTGATTCATCACAAATTTAATGCCAAACTTTAGTATTCAAATGGGACTAATTTACTACGAACCAAAGATGCGCTGGTCCACGAATGAAGTCAGGGACACTGATAGTATTGAATAAATGTAACGAGATTTGTATCCCTTTACTGATGTTTGAATACTATTGGATTTACTCATTATAGTTGACATACATAGTTAAAGTATCAAAAATTGATATAGGACCTGAAATGACTTCTAAAAGACACCTGTGTACAAGTAATTTGGAATTTTATGGAAATGAAGACGCAAATCCGTAGGCCCACAAAAAGCTATAGTATTCTAAATATTTTGATACTTGTGTGTTATAATAAAGTTATAAAGTGAATGGTGAAGAAAGAAGCTTTTGAAATAATCTTACAAAACTAGAACATTGAAAGTGTCACATATTATTGCACATGGCATTGCTCAAATTGTTAGTAGTGGAGCCGAAGAGAAGAACTAGATAGAAAGATAAAACAGAGGATTGAGGATGTAAGTGGTAATGAGCAGGTTCATACAAACATATTGGAAAAGTTACGAAAGGTTGGAAATGTTTCATCAAAACAGCAAAGAGATTGATGGGAAGCTAAACTTTGTGCATGCAGTACTAGGTACTTGTATTTGCGCTTCTGTTGGTGTTAAATAGTGTACTACATGAGGGTGATGTTAGCCTCACTGAGTTACAGGCAGACAGTGGCTATAATATAATTGCCATCCGGTAACACAATTCGCCGACTGGTAATGCGATGTCAGGTCCTCCGAGCGGCTTGTCGACGTGAATATCGAAAATCAGTCTGATTCGGATCTCTGGCAACACGCAGCCTGCGAGCTCGTTGGTCAGCCCAGTAGGATCTGACCATTGCTTTACTAAACTACAGCAGGCAGTTACGATTAGCAGTCGTTAAAAAGATAGAAACCTATGAGTAATTCCGGATATTCTCATAGTATAACAAGTGTTTTGTATATACTATACGCTTTTTATTAGTTTGACCTGTATGAATGTAACGTAATCTTTACATTTAATTTTCACCTACTTCCAGATGTCGGAATTGTTTGAAATTATGCACATGAATTGAGGACCGATGCCAATACAATAATTCTGATATTCTTATTACTTTGATAGAAACGACAAAAGAGAGCTAGGAATGCGCCTGAAGTACCAACAATGTTTAGATGTAGTTGGCTGCAAAGTAATATTTTGCAGTGGCGAAAGATTCACTAAATGTTCATATCACAGTGAAATACAAATCGATATTAACATTATCTTTACACAGATTGATATGATATTGTATGTAAGTTAATATACAAAATTGCAAAATTGTGGTTGACTAATTAATGCCTGTTCTGGTTTTACAGTAGTATTCATAACCTTTTAAATTCAAATGCTCTTAAAGTCTTTCTAAGAAAACCACTTATATACCAACGTTTTTATTGATTACAATTTCTTACAGTTACTACAACGTCATTTGAGATCTTAAAGTTTCATGTTGTCGATTTCAGTCTAAGTGAATAAAATTATAGCATTAAAAATCTAAAAAACACTCTTTTGTAGCAATGTGAACTAAAAAATTAAAAATAAAATTATAGTTTTAAAAAACTAAAAAACAAGCTTTTCGTAGCAATATTAACTAAAACGTTAAAAATAATTTTTAAATATAAAAATTATGTTCAAAAGCGATAGGATGTCCCACAGTTCAATATAACTTAATCTTTTGAATAAGCTTAAGATAAGAGTAAAGTCATTCATCAAAAATTAACTTTAATGTAAAAAAAAACCGTGGGGTGCTTTTTTATCGCTAGCTATTCGTAAAGGTTGAGTCATTACGAAAAGTAAGTAGAGAGCAAACCACCCGTTTTTTATATTAATGTTAATTTTTGGTCAATGACTTTCTTATCTTAAGTTTAATCAAAAAATTAAGTTATACTGAACTGTGGGACATCCTATCGCTGTTAAACGTAATTCTTATATTTAAAGATTATTTTATTGTACTGTCACGTAACTGACAAGTTAATAATTAAAGAAATAGCAAAAGGTAAAAGCAAAAATTAATTATTTATTTTATTGTCTGTATTTTAGATTTTTTAATTTATGAAAGTACTCTCAATGAAATCCAGTATAAAAGGTTTCTTAGAAGCAGATTGATTAATAACAGTGTTTTAATTTATTGAAAGTAATAAAGCAAAGAATAATAGATATCCACGTTGAATTGCAATTCATGTAGCATCCAAAGACAAGTATGGAATATAAAGCAAGTCATAAGATTTTTTCAAAATAAATTTATCAATTTTTTAATTTGTTTCAAAATATAAATCATATAGTACAAATATTTAATTAAACTTTCTGTAAAATTGCGTCTTATTTTTATAACATGTAACTTAACTTTGCCATTTGTTTAAAACAAGTGTCAGAATTATAACATCTCCATGATGGATTGCTTCCTTGGGTCTGTGTATTGCTTGTAAAGTTGACACATAAATAACTTAGATACGTAGTGTGCAACATAAATTAGAAATTAAACTACATTTTACATTATTCCCTTTTTTCATTTCCTCTTAACCTATGAAACAAAAGGAATGTTTTATTTTCTATTGCACTATTAATCTCTTCTGTATCGAAAATATATTTTGCATAAGAAAACAGTGCTTTCAAAACAAAGTTGCTGTTTTTGCAGTGGTAGGAAGAGAACATTTATCGTTTCGATATTTATAAAGGACGTAGGTATTATTCTCGGCAAACGTAAAATATGGAACAAAGTCTTTTTTCGATTAACGTTATCTTTTTTGTAGCTTAACAAAAAATATTACTCCGGTGTTTTTATATTTAAAGCTTCTTTTGGAGCTTTAACCCAACTACTGCATTTTACAGTTTGCACACAAATTATTAATTACTCAAAGTCTTTGAGCAGCCATCTTCCAATTCAGATACCAGAAGAATTATTTGAATGAAATTGAAACCAAAACTTAACTCCTGCGTTTCAATTATGCTTTTTACTTGACTGAAATATGATAGTTTTTCTATTGCGAATGAATAATCATCTTTATGAATATCACATCGTCCACCCCCTTCATTTCCATTTTTAACGCATGAACTAATGTGACATATCAGTGCACTCCAGGATACACCCCAGTCTTCTATACACATTTCAGTTACGATTTGATACATTCTTCACACAATGTTCGTAGGTTTAAATAATCGGAAGTCAACGTTTTCTTAAACTTCTATAGCCATTGCTAACGGAATATGACAAAACATAAAGAAGTCAGATTTCGTAAATCTTTCTTAGTTATACTTCGAAGGTTATATGCAATATGTACCTACTGCGGTCTGGTGGCTCAGTGGTTAAGGCGTCTGACAGGAGATCGATCGGTCCGGGGTCGAATCTCAGTTCGGATCTTAAAAGTCCTTACTCCGACATTCACTTTGTAATGTGAATTACGCCAGAACGTTCCGTGGCTCGGATTCCCCGTTAAACTGTAGGACTACCGGGGTAGGTTAAGGAAGCTACAATAGGGGCAGACTGCGCAGCCAGTAAAAATCTGCCGTCAGGTAATTACGATCACACGAGCCTTTGCCTTTAATTTGAATGGGTACACTGCATTAAAAATTAATACAATTTACTCTTATAAAATGTTAACAGATTATGTTTCTGTGTTACAAACCAAAGGAGTAATACTAATAAAACGACAGATACTGTTTCCTGCACTTGCTCCCCTTATGTTACTCCAACGTTCTCTGTTTAGTGATATATATATATCGCTACAAGTGCTTTTCAATGATGTTTTATGTTCGCTGCTGGGCTACCTTCTGGCATTCTGACTTAGCAAATTAGCCTGGTGTAATCGTTAAACACATAAAAACGTTAAAACCATACTACTAATGCCACGATAATACCAATTTTTATCCGACGCGAGAATACTAAACCAAGAGCATCATAATTAACAAAAAATGAAGCCACCATATTAGTAATGAAAGTCCGAAAATAATGTTTATTATAGGTGAAGAACGACGATTTCGTTACAAGCTGATTCTATGAAAACGTTCAAAGTCCAGCAAAAATCTCGGATCAACTCTCAATGCAGTTATCACCCTGCGGCTCCAGCATGCTCCACTTGCTGTTGTAGCTTGCAGGTTGGATCACAGGAAACTAGTCTTTCATGCATGCTGTACGTCGTTGAAGCGGCCGCCACGACGTCTCATTACCAACTTCACAAATAACCTCGCTGCTCTGAGACGGCCGCTCCCGTCGGGGAAACATCGTTAGGCAGCAAAAGTGGGCGTGTAAACAGGACGGGCGGGAGAGGCTGATGTTATTTTATTGAAACTCAATAACAGGCGTACCGCCGCGCCGCGCCGCGCGGCCCAGGTAATGCAGAGAGGTCTCAGAAACAGGAAGTCATCCTCCCCACCACCATTACTTCCTGCTCGGAGCCTACACTGTTGGTCCATTTCATTACGGGGTAAAAATCTTTACACAAGAAAACACAGAATATAAATTCATAGTTGGAATATTGTTTCTGTGCCACATGATAAATATACGATTCTTGGTTTTGTTCTTTGTAATCAGGCAGTCTATTACAAAAAACATAGGTACTACTTTGAGTAATGTTTTAAATTTTATTTGGGTTTCCAACTTCAGTATCGCGTCATTGTTCCAGTTTTTGTGGGCTGCGGTAGCGTGGGTTTACGTACCGAGGGTCGCAGGTTCGAGTAAGGTCTCAGCGTTTGGTGATTTAACTAAACATAGTGATGTTTACAACGAGAAATGATGTTTAGATCAAAAAATTATTAACACATTTCTGATATCAACTAGAACAGTTTTCCGCTTGTAGTTTTGATGGAAGTGCAGGATGTCATTCTTAAAATAAAAATTTAGGCTTGTAATATTGCTTTCTCGTATGGGATAATTATCCTATTACTCATTGATCAAAACTCATATGTTTAAAGAGACACGTGAGAATTTCTTTCACAAAATCCAAGATGCTGAAGATGTTTATAAAGTGAGCGATAATCGAATCCTCAGTTTAAAACGAAGTAATAATACTGTAACAATCAATATAAAAAATAATTTGGATTTTGGAGAGCCTACATCGACACACTTAGAGGTATCGAAGATTCTGGTAATGCTAGCCATAAACACACCAACTTCTTTCAGAAGGTCGTTCAATTATAATCCTTCGTGACACCCTATTGTAAAATGAGTCCTAATTGCAACGATTCAAGAAACAAGGTCCACAGATGAATGTGTATTCCAGTATTGGGATTACAAGAGCTTTGTGAGAAAAACCGGCTACTGAGTTATGTAAAATGTCTGTAATTTCGTGTCCGGACAAAACCGCGAAGTGACAAAACCGCGAGGACAAAACCGCGCAGACAGAACCGCGAACGGACAAAACCGCGAACGGACAAAACAGCGAACGGACAAAACCGCGAAACGGACAAATCTACGAGTTATCCCCTCACTTGAATGCTTTCGCAGAAGCTTTTCCGAGAGTAAAACTTACTGGATGTTTCTTCCATTTTAAACAGTGCATTTGGCGAAAAATTCAGGAAATACCGGGATTTCAAGAAAAGTACAATGACAAAGACGACATCACGTTTCAAACAAAGATAAAGAATCTTGCAGCAATTGCCTTTCTTCCTGTTTCAGAAGTCATCTCTGTTTATGAAGAACTCTGTGATAGGGAGTTTGCAGACGAGGAATTCTCTCCACTTTTGGATTACATTGATGATACATGGATTGGACGTATTCTTCGAGGAAATCGACGACGAGAACCACTATTTCCAATCGAAATTTGAAACCAAAACCAGAATGTTAAAAATTCGTTAGAGAGAACCAACAACTCCGTCGAAGGTTGGCACAATGCTTTTCGGTTATTACTTGGATCAAGCCATCCTACAATTTGGAAACTCATAGAACCTTTCAAGAAGCAGCAAAATCTGACGGAGGTTAAATTGGTGCAATATGGAAGGGGAGATAGAAAAATACAGAAAATGACATATGCGAGAGTCATCAAGTCGATTTTCAATTTAGTTAGTGAATATGATTGTAGCGATGCACAGAAATTTCTTTCTGGTATAGTTCATAATTTCGATTATTAGATAGTGTGCTTGCGTATTTTGTTACAATTTATATTAACTTATTAATGGTTTATTGATGTATATTTCGTATAATCCATCTATATTGTATTTTTATTTTCCATAATGTTCATGCTTTTGTGTAATTTTTTAAAATAAAATAAATAATGGGGTGTTACGTAGATCACCTCCTCGTGGTGCACCCAGGGTAACGCTAAGAATCTACGAACTCTTGTGGTTTTATGTATTCCTGGTTTTTCTGTATTCGCGGTTTTGTCCTTTCGCGGTTTTGTCCGTTCGCTGTTTTGTCCGTCGCGGTTTTGTCCGTCGCGGTTTTGTCCGTCGCGGTTTTGTCCGTCGCGGTTTTGTCCTAGAACCAGATATTATCAGTTTCTTCTTTTTCTTTCTTGCTCAGCTAATGAGTAGGTGCATTGACGTTTATTAATGAATAGACTTTGCTCGTGTTTCGGAAATATAGACTTTCCAAATTCAATTGTTGGGAATATAAAGTACTTTGTTTTTTATAGAATTCTCCTGCTTATAATAAATCCGATAACTAAATTACAGGGCTGATTAGGGCTTCGAGATATTCTCTCTAAAGAGACTAAACTTGTTTGGAGACAGGTTGTAGACGAAAACAAAAGTCTGAAAAATTATCGGACATTACCTATATTGCCAAGAGCTGTCTGGTGGCTAAATGGATAAGGCGCTTAATCCCTCTTGGAATTACCCATATCTTTCAATATGTATCTTTTTACCAATGTTGCGATGGTATGACATTTAATGAAACAGTTACTACTTTTTTTGGAGTCGTGTTTGATCATATGAGCTACGCCAGGACGTTCCGTTGTTCGGATTTCAAATTAAACAGTAAGTCCAGCCACGAAAGAGGCGGAATGTGTGGCAAATCCAAACACTGTTACCAGGTCGCAAGACCATACGCATTTACTTTACACAATGGAGAGAGATTTCTTGAACTCCGTAGGGTATGCAACCTTTGTCCTGAAATCGAGTGTTTACAAACATTTGCTATTAAAACTTATTCCCGAATTCCATGTTGCCATTACACGCTAAGTATAGGAAGAAATAAAAACTGTGAAAGTTTTGACAAAGGCCACCTGTGGTTCGAATCACTGTCTGTGCAAGTTTCCGATGCACCCCTGAAAGTCCAGCTAAGAAAAAATTAAAAGATTAGATATGAAAAAACAAAAATCCAACTGAGAATTCTCTCATGTAAGATGGCGTCCATAGAACAACTACCACTGCCCCTGTTGCGAACAGCTAAGGAGATAGACCCACAATCAAAAACAAGGGAGCATGTTTGGTGAAATAATGAGTGCGTTCCACGGATAAAGCAAACATGGTTCACTGGGAAGAGATGGGATTTGTATAAAGTCCATCATAATAGGATACATTCCGAAAAAACATGTTTCAAATATAATCTTCAGGGCGAAACCTCCCTTTGAGGGAAAACAGCTGAAACTGACTGAGATAGGCAAAACTATCAGAGAGTGACGAAATGATTATGAATCAAGGAGAAACGATCAGGATCCTTCAGGCAGAGCCTGTAAAAGTAGAAATGAATGAATATGAGTTAAGAGGTGAGGGGAAAAAGAGTGGTTTAGAACAGGAAACAGGTCGTAGGGCAAGTAAATAGGATGAATGTGTGAGATACTTTATGAATTACATATGTGAAATAGGTTTGACCTATTACCAAAGTCATAAGGGGAAGAACCTCATGTAGCTGTGGGAACAGACAATTATGAGTAGAGGCATGAAAGGAAAAAATAGAAAGAAAAAGGCTCTGTTCCTCGGTAATAACCTCAGGAGAAGTGCAGCACCGCTTCTACAGGATCAGTTAGGCACAGACTATCAAGTCACAAGTTTCTTTTAGACCAAGCACCACATTTGATGAGTTGATATAGGATCATCTGATGGAGATTTAACGGAGAACGACAGGGTAGTGATAGTGTGGTGGTGTTTGTGTAATAAAACTGTTTGAAATCCGAATAATAGTATGGAGTAAGAACTGAGTGAAGCGTTGAATTAAGAACAGCATTTCAGGGAGAACATCATATACATCCTAAATCGCCACGATCGACCATAGTTGATTCCAGCTACGAGGTTGTTAAATGATGAAACTAAGGTGTTTTGGAAAATAACAGTTTTGTCTTTGGTGTTGTGCCGATGGACACCACTTTACGAGATGAGATTTCACTAGGTATGCATGGCTTCACCTAAATAGGAGGAAGGAGAGGTTTGCTGAGTTGTTTGCAAAAACTCTCTTCCAGTTAAGATGCCGTTAGTACTGTACCTTTTTCTAGGTTAGAGGCTACTGGTAAGAAGATAAAAATATGCGACCAAAAGGATACTAAGTGTGATGCACAGTGGGAGGAAACTGATGAAACCGGTCCCAACAAGGAAGACGAAGAGTAGTGCTGAGAATATAACCAGAGCCGTGACAAAACTATAAGAGTGTACTGGATAATATAATAGAGGTTGGAAAATTAATAGGTGTACAAAAACTACAAATTGTTAAATAGTTAGATGGGTGAAGTCGTAGTTAAAGGAATGAATTTTAGGAAATAGGATTTTCTCTGTTTATAAAGTGTTCCGTAGAGTTAGTAAAGGACTTGGTGGAAAGATATCCACCATTACTTTCAAAGACTATTACAGTTTACTGCTGTTTATAAATAATAGTTTTGAGTTACTAGGGGTAGATTTCTGGGATGATACCAAATAAAATATTAGAGTATTGGCTGCTTATCGTTGTGGAACAATGAATGATGATGATGAGGCTCTTGGGAAGAAATTACATTTATAATCGCAGATCAAAGATGAAGGTAGAATGTTTATTGTTGGCGGAGACTTAAATTTATCATGTGTCGACTAGGATGGAAATAAGATTAATAAAACAAGAGATTAATGTAACAGAGGTGTTCAAATACGTTAGTGAGGGAAGGAGACTGTACACAAGTGGCAGAACAGAGCGCAAGGGGGCCAGACATGTAGGATATCTTCCTAATAAACTATGTCACAATTTTGTAGTGTCTCAGGTAACAGAAGGAATAAGTTATTTTTAAGCTTTTCTTATGGATATTGTATGGTTCAGTGAACCAGGTGCAAAATCTGAAGGTGATTACGGGTGCAGTTATGAAAAGGCACATGTGTCTGAATTGAAAAAAAAATTTCAGGGAAAAGTTAATTATGCGGAAGGAGAGTGCCAATAAAGAGATGGGAAGAGTTTAAGGAATTAATGAGGGAAATAATGACTATTCCAGAGCATAAATAAACAAAGTAACAGAACCTACTTATTGTGATAGGGAGGTGTAAAACCTAATGGGACTGATAAGAAGATAACACAACAGAGTTAAGTCAGCAATGTAGTAGAGAACATGTGAAATAATTAAACAAGAAACGAATAGCAGCAAAGAAGGCAGTAGTGAAAGGGAACCACTGAATGCTGTATCAAGAAATTTCTATGACTATGTTAGAAAACTGATTGGAAGGAAAGGTAAAACTATTATGAATAAGGATGGGGAAGAAGTTAGCTATAATGTGAAAAAGGCAGAGATATTAGGTAACAATAAATGAGAATTCAGAGGTCTGTGAATGGCATATTATGGTCAACATAGAATGAAAATAAATGCATAAAAGATTCAGGTTACTGTATATACAAATAAAAAAGTAAAGGTTCCATATAATTTTACTGTGGAGGAGGAATTGCATCTTTGAGACTTCTAATGTTACTCTGTTGCTATAACATTTGATAGAAAACTCAACTGGCATTTGGAACGGAGTGGTTTCAAAAACCGTCATTTACTGGGTAAAGTGATAAGGGAATGTACGAGGAAAGTGAGGAATTAGGTTTGGAAACTTTGTTCAGACGACTGAAATATAGTGGTGTAGCAGTGGACCGACATTTTTGGCATCAAAAACGGGATTGAAAAGTGGGAAAAGGAGGGTAGTTAGATTTGTGGGTGGAAATACAGAATCAGTAACTGATACGATAAAGGAGCTGAATTAATAGTATTCGGTAGAAAGGAGGATGAAGGGAGAGTTTGAAGTGTTCTATAAAAAATAATAAAACTATAACCAGGAGAAAGTATGTACATTTAAGGCATTAAAAATGAGTTTCGCGCACAGTTAATGAGCTATAGAAAAGAAAACAAAAGGGTTTATTTGTGCTATCTGTTTGGATGTACGGGATTTACGAAAAAAGTAATGGTCGTTTCTGGTTGGGTTTAGAATAATATATGTCCCGTGGTTCCGGGAGTAAAGGGTAATATGCTTCATCTCAATACGATGTCGATAAGCTGAGAAAATATACATAAATATCTCAACGACTTAGTATCAATATTTCTTTGAATGTAATTCACGCAGAAACTAATGGTTGGACTGTGATGTGATTTCGAGCAATATGGTCCCGGGGGTCAAATAGGGATGTTTCATTTTGAAGTGACGTGGAAAAGCTGAGTAATTAAGATATTTGTGTTTTCAAATTCTTATGTATTTAAAAGTCAGTTACTTGCACAGTGCACATGTATATAGTAATGCGTACCACCAACATAGTACTTTTCGGAATTGAAATTGACATTCACCTCTTGCACGATTCAGGTTTTGGATACATAAACTATAAATTTTATCTATCTGGTAATATCGCCAGTTTAGTTAACATTGTTTGAATCAGGACATTAGTAACACATGGAATTACTATTATTTTGTTACATCAATACTAAAATATATCAACCACATCCAGCAGAGGTATACATAAAGGCTGTTGTTAGGAAAACGCTACTGACTGTTATATATGTCACTGGATGTTGCTTTTATTATTTTGGTGACAAATTTTAATCATCACTAGTTTAACTCATTTAAGAGAGTGGTAAATCTCATAGAAATTCTCATTGTCTTGGAGACATTCTTAATTCTCGTTGATTGCAAATAATGAGATCAAATCGTCCTTGAAAGTAGCTTCCGAATGTCCGGTCTTCATCTCATAACCCATCCTTTTTTAAATAAATTAAAAATACAACTGAATGAAGTTACGGCTAACAACAATGAAGAATGAAAGTAAGTCGAAACTGTCTCGTAAAGCGCCTGTTGGTAGGCAGCTATTCCCACCGCACAGTATTCCTGTACTGCAGCCGTATTACGCTGTGCGGTGCAAATCAGCGACGTCTATTGTTTCTTTGCGAGCCTATCTGAGCTGCTTAAAGACATCTTCGAGCAAATTTTATAGTTTTAAGGCGAGAATGTATCCACATTCCGTCACTTTTTTATTCTGAGAATAGTCACACTCCTCGCGTGTAGCGGCAGATGATTTGAAACTTTGGTGTATAAAGATAAGGATCAACGCATATTTTCTGTTAAGAGGGACAACTAGCAGCATCATGAAAGCAAGTTTTCTGGTTTAATGTTTTTACTTTTCCGCATGTGTCAGATGCGTTAAGCAGAAACTCTTGAAGCACTGTGATTTTAATCTGTAGGAAGATGCCTCATAATATTTACCTTCATAGAGCGATTTTTTAATATTCGCAATGTGTTTCTCTTCCACTTTTTCTGTGGCATCCAGGCATAAATGATTATTTGATATTGCGTCAGAGTAGATATGGAGTTTTCACATTGCTTCTTGGATCACCTATCAATTTTGAATGTTACCACTAAAAACATTTTTATTTGTTACTAATGTCTATATTAAACTATGAAAAAAATGCCTAATCGATTAAGTACGCCATATAAGGAAAGATAAGTTTATCGCAATATTTATCAGCATATTATAGACAGAAGTTTTTTTGGGTGAGATAATTTAATACATGTGTAGTATAAAATATATCAAAACTGAGCTTTCTGTGGTCCTGATAACTAAGCGACAGAGCTCTAATTCTAAAGTATCAACCATAATTCCATTTATTAATAATAACCATACTGCAAATAAGACATCAGTAGATGGACACAACACTTAATAAAAAACCCACCATACCAGAGGTGACTCAAACTGTAGACATTCGCTATGGGGTGCCAGAACGCTAGACACTCCGTTAGTTTCAATTTGCCGCACATTTTGCGTCTCACATACCCTAACATAATGTGACAATCTGACAGGGTTAACAGGAGCTGAAACAGTGCGACCCAAGAAGTTCACATAGTTCGCACGTAAAATGTTATCTTTGGCTAAGTAGAAAGATTGTTCTTAAAGGACCGCCAAATTTCAATTTCGACTGGTATTCGAACTACGGACTTCTTCATATTAACAGAATACATGACCAATAGCTATCAGATTGCTCTAAGACGTTTTGAGATTACTCAGATCTTTTCTATGTTTTTGTTAACCGGTGACATGACATTTAAACAAGCAGTTACTGTTCATAATATAAATTTAGGAGTTGGCATCCTACGTTTTTGGAATTATAGTGTGTATGAGAAATGTGTTAGAAACGTAAGATAAATAAGACTTATTAGATTATATTCAGTACAAACATTACCATAACAGTAACAGAAACGGCAATTAATGTGATGGATATAAATGAAAAGAAATAACGCAAAGTGTATAGAACAGGCGGAATCTTTTTTTGAATATCCGTTTAAATAAAAAAGAAATGAGGATAAGTTTATTTTTTTTATTTACGTTTCAGAGTGTTTATCTCTATTCACAAACTTTGATTTTTTTATGTGTAACACTTTCATTATGTTACAGCTTACAACAAACGCCTGTGACATACTGCATACGGGATCCCGAGGTGGACTAAACTACAAATTAATGAAAATTCAACAGCTCATTACTGTTATTAACTCAGTTATTGATACAGTTTCTTTTATATTGCTAATTTTTCAATTTTTAATTCGGTTCCTACGGTTTGTAGCTTTCGTTTACATTTATAATTGGTAATCCAGGATTCACTATTTTGCATTATACCTGGTACATACATTACTTTATAAAAATTCATTTGTGTTTCTTTCCTTAATTTCTTCTTCAATTTAATTTTTACTGTTCTACAAATTTACTGAATTTTATTGAAATTGTTTTAAGAACCCCTATCGAAGTTTTAGATAATATCAGAAATGTGATATTTGTTATAAATATTTATTAAAAATTAAATTTTTGACTGAGCAGGATATTTATTATAGTGAATCATTATTTTACTTTTCTTTATACAGATATTTAATTTTGGTTTCAATACGAGTAGGTATGTGGAACTCTGATCTACCTATAAATCTCTAATTCTACCATATGCTTGTACAAGTAAGAAGGCCAGTTGAAAGGTACAGTGAAACTATACCTAAAAATTACAACTTATTTTGGACTAAATAAATTAGATTATGTAGTGAATAAAATGCTTGTTATGTTTAGAAGGTACACTTACACAGAATTATCTACTGATGTCAAAAGACATGTGACCTTTTATTGTGTCACGTTGCTACTATTATGGTTTTAAAAAAAGGATTAAAAGATGTAACTACAGTCAGACAGTTAAAACAAGTATGTTGTTCGCGTATAGTGAAATTTCATACACATAGTTGAGGAACTGAATCAATGGCAGACATTACTGCATTAGGATGGGAACATTAGTGAAAATTCATCATTAAGAACAACATCCAAAACTTGAGACCAACAAAGGTTAAAATTAAGTACACGAATCCATCACGCTACTGAACTGAAAACTAAATATTGGTATTAGTCGTCGTTATTTTACATTACGAACGGACTAAGGCAAAAGTGTAATATGCGATAAATAAACGGTGCTGAAGTATTCATTTCATTGTGTGCGGTGGAAATGTATAAACATTAAATTAGTGAAGAATCAAATGTTGTGAGTTCACTGTTATTACTTGTGTTGCGAAGACAAAACACACATGCTGCACATACTTCTTTAAATCTGTCTCTATTTTCGTAAGCAAATAAAGAATAAACTTACCATATATGAAATACCTAACTGCAGAGTACTCACGTAAAACTATATATATATGTATATATATATATATATTCGGAGTTTCTCTCGGCGTTGAGTCTTCGCGGGTGATTAGCCGAGTGAACAGAGTGTTTCCACACGATATTTCGGAGATCGGTATATGGTATTTGTGTTGCCATCTTCTTCACCAGAATATATATATATATATTTGATTATGGCTTTAGGCCTTGTCAATTCGTCAACGTCGTGGTCATTAGAGGAAGAAAGGAACGGGAAGGAATTCGGCCGTGGCATTTTGAAGGAAGCATCTCGGCATTCTCCTATAGAGATTTTGGGAAATCATGGAGAATCCAATTCTGAATGCCCGGACGTGGATTCGAACACGCGTTCTTCCGAATGTGAGGCCAGAGTGTTATGGTATATGTGTTGCCATCTTCTTCACCAGAATATATATATATATTTGATTATGGCTTGTGTTGCCATCTTCTTCACCAGAATATATATATATATATTTGATTATGGCTTTAGGCCTTGTCAATTCGTCAACGTCGTGGTCATTAGACGAAGAAAGGAACGGGAAGGAATTCGGCCGTGGCATTTTGAAGGAAGCATCTCGGCATTCTCCTATAGAGATTTTGGGAAATCATGGAGAACCCAATTCTGAATGCCCGGACGTGGATTCGAACACGCGTTCTTCCGAATGTGAGGCCAGAGTGTTACCAGTCATACACCACGCTCTATAAAAGTATTAGTATTAGTATGTTGTTAAGCACGGAGTGAGCATCGTTATGAGCCATCGTAAAATAGTATCGTGATGCTCGAATTTCGCAATTTTGTTTTCGGTAATAACGTCGCTCCGTACCTAAAAGCGTATTGCCTTGCTCCGGTATTTTCCAGTTGGCAGGCGGCGCTGTTTTTCCGATACTTGTAATCGCGCGAGGTGAAAGTGCTCTCCGCTGAGCCATCAGGTGGCGAAAATACTGCGGCGTTAATACGGAGCAGCTCTCTCTGTCGACCAAAATAGACTTCTAAGTGCGAAGCGGCAAAAATTGCCTCTCGCTCGCCGCCCATTGGACCGTGACAGCCCCACTCAGGCGGCAGATGGGATCCCGCCCGCGTAATTACCAGCGCCAAACATCTCCACTGCACAACCAACTCGCAAAACAGTCTACTGACTGTGTTACATTTAACGCTGCTTTCGTGGATCAGATATGGAATACGCTGCATGTTTGATTTTAAAACTCAATCTGTCATTCTAAAAGTCTACATTTAAGGAAATGATATCTATGATGGCAACAAAATTTTTAGGCAATTTCACATTTTAATCCGAAAAAGAGTAGGCACTAATGTTATGAATCCATAGGTACCCCAATTAACTCCAGCGAATGTCAGGATAGGCAAAAAAGGCCATGACCGAATTCCATTCCATGCCCCCAATCCATTCTCAGCGTCGACGGGACGTAAACGAACAATGCCTGGTATCTGTTCTAGTTCGCCAACATCCCCTAACAACAATCGTTTGAAAGCTTTTCCGCAATCCCGCGGATTCCACAAAAAATTAAACGGATACTCAATCCGTAAAATGGGGCGAAAACGTGTTTCAGTCTGCGTTACCTGGCCTCCCCATCATCACTTTCCTGCCGACTCGGTCTCTACCAATTTGATTGCCTCGATTGCCAGTACTCTTCAAGATGACATTTGACTCGCGGTAAAAAGTGTGTTTAATCGTTCTTTGTGATTCGTAAATAAATATATTTTCTTCTACATTAAAGAACTTCAGTTTTTTGTATGTATTACTATAATTTGAGTTATGACCCCGTATTTCAAAATTAGCTGCCATATCATACAAAAAAGATAGGATTGGAATTCCAGAATGGTTTGTAATAATGGTTTTACCATAAATTATTTCTGTATCTCATCAGAGTTGAGACGTTTGTTTGTAAAACGTAGTTTTCAACTTCCCATTACTACAAGATGTATGGTCACGAATTTTTCAAATACCGAAAAAGTTGACATGATTGTTCAGTCTGAATATCTCAGGAAATAATGACAATGATTTTGGTTGAGTTTTGATAAGTGGACGCCCCAAAAAATCATCGATATTTGAAAGTTTATGTTCACCGCAAAGAAACACGTTTTAATCTAAGCATGATTAGCATAGAGCATTGCAACAGTTTAGTCAAAGAACGGCTGACAAGCTTTGGTATTTATCGTAAAACCGATGTTATGAGCATAAGATTTGACGGAACACGCGTCATGGGGTAAGTTGTTTATCTTTTACCTTGGTACCTGCAATCGTGTTTTCCACACAGGCCACACAATTGGCAGTTTTCGACGTATTATACACAAAATTAAAAAAAATAAAAAACTACTGAAAGAGAAGTCGAACGCACCGAAAAGACTTCGACTCCGATGTAGGCTAAGAAGACTTGGATGGGACAACTGAAGCACAAAGTTTGAACGTAACACTGGATCATGCACATACTGAAGTGAGTCCCAGATATAATGATCTCAGAAATGTGGAGAAGGTTGTTAAGCTTTTCAAAAATCTTATTTATGGTCATTTCAATCAAACCAACGAGCTAGGAAGCAGAAAGGGATTTCTCGGCCACTGGTTATATATGTACGAATTCCTTGCAAATGAATTGATAGATTGATTGCTTAGTAGACAGATAGATTATTTTTCAAACTGACGTGATTTACTGTAAGGCATGTAATGTGATATAAAACTGAATACATACTATATTAGATTATTTATTTAAAAACTAGAACTGTATTTAAAATTTAAGTGTAAAGCGCAAAATATATTCAAGGAAGGCTAGAATTTTTTTTACTAATGTTATTTTATTGATTAAAATATTGTTAACTGTTAGTTTCAATTATTTAGCATTAAAATTGATTTATTAATTCAATAAACAGATGTCTATTGTTTAATTTGATAAGACTTTAAGAACTGTGCTGGATCCCGCTACACTGAAGACTTGCTTTTTCAAGTGGTTCGGATTCCACGAAAAACTATTGATACCCTATACCTGGTAGGATTACAGACTTACACTGTGGTAGACAAGATAAGAAGTACATTGAAAACTGTCACTCGACAGTTGAGCCCTTCGAGATAATGCGACCGATAAAGCTATATGCATTTACTTTTTTTTAATATAATTCATACAGAAAGTTGTATAAAGAAAGGAAACGAAAAATGTAATCTAGATGGAAAGTGCAGATATAGATGTTTAACATTACGACAACTCTCAGCCAAAATTTATTGCAGTACTCATTGATCGAATACTAATGTAGTAAGTAAATAAATACAACTAACCAATGTAAAAACCAGTGTACCAATCCTGATGAGTTTTATTTCCTGTTGCACCCAGTTGATTGTAGAAACCTTGATATATTTAAGTGTTCTAAACGAGCCCAATTAAAGATATTTCTAATAGCAAAGCGTACTGCATACATATATATATGGCCCGTGATGATAACGTTTACTCATGATATAAGCTGTTTGACTGGAATATCCTCACCGCTTTAGTATTTTGGGTAGCTTTGTAGTAATTTCTTTCGAGAGAAATGAGACCTTTATTCTGGTCGGATGACTTCATTGGGATTTTCTGCACACGGCTGTGATCTTCTCCCGCTGCGGAGCATCATTTCTGTAATGGGTGCTTTTCCTCCAAAATACGTGCGAGTTCGTTCTCTTTCCGTCAGCACTACAAAAGAAAGGTAGAATACGTGTGCAGATAGGAAGCGTGCACTCGAGTGAGTCTGTAAAGATTTGCTTACGTCGGAGCAACGTAATCGCAGATTGTCCAGAAAAATCGTTATTGGATAATACAACCCCTGCTCCAGAAATTCGTAAGAAGATTTTTCTAAAAAGAAATTTATAACGAGATGAGGTTTTTTTTATCATCTTGTTATTTTTCGCATGTTATTTGGTGCGAGGGTAACATTTGTAATCATGTAAAATTTTCTTTTTGAAGTTTTATTCTTGCTTAAAGCATTTTCAAAATATTTGTCTTAATTGTTATTCGTATTTTTACTTTATTTTTAACTAATGCGTACATTCAGCCGATTTTTACGGAGTTTCTTCAGATTTTATGTTTTTTTACTTTTTATAAACATTATAATTTACAATTTTATGCTTTAGAACTTGTTTTGAATACTTGGTGCATGTTTGAGAATTGTTTGATTAATAGACATGCGTAGGAGTGATAAATCTAATTACACGCCGCGAAAGAGAAATTATTGTTTGACAGTAAATTTAACAAAGTTTTAACATAGCTGACGTTAAAATGATATACTTTTGATAAAACTAAATGTTTGTCAGTAAATAAAACCTTACTTGGGCACAATTATGGAAGAAGAGATGTATGGACGAAGAAAAGCAGAAGGAAAAGTGTCAAACAATTACTGTCCGGCTGTAGCTGGATGTATGATGAATGGTTTGTTAGTTTGTACTTCTCGCCAAGTTATGTTATCGTAACCTTTTTTAAATTATTTGAGACTGTAATTTCCTAGTAACAGTTTTGATGGTTCTAGATTAATAAACTACTCTCAAAATCTCTTTCCTGTAGTCGAACCGAATTTACATAGCTGTGAATATTTTCAAGCCATATTTAATTAACAATAGCATGCCTTTTTAACTGCTGAAATTTCATTTGAGATTGTTCGTCATACCGATTTGTAGCAGGAAACTACTTCAGTTTCATGAGAATAATAGTAATGTGCATGTTGCAATGTTCCATTCAAGGATTTACTGTCAGATTATATTACAAAAGTAATCCACTTTGACAGTCCATTCTGCCATCTCTATCAGATTCTGATAATGTTACACGCGGTACAAGCAGCACTGTCAACACCAGATGGACACGGTAGAGCGCTGTATAGTAACGAATCGTTTCTGAAACACCATCTGGCAGTATAAATCGCAATAATTGCAGTAATGATGTAATAAATATACTTTTTTGCTTATGGCTTTAGCTGGAAAAGCACTGGGGACAAATGAAACCGAAAGGAATTCATCCATGGCCTTTTGAAGGAACCATCCAGGCACATTCTCGTAGTTGTAGTTCTTCTTGTCCTTTATGTTACTGTTATGGTTATGAAGACTTCATGTTATGTCCACTTTCAGGGTTTCATTAACAATGATATGGTAAAGAGTGGATAGAGAGTGTAGCTATGTTTACGTACGACGTGAAAACTTTTTGAAAATATGTTTTGTGTTATTCTGTTTGAATAATGCGTATTCTTACAAAACGGGAAGTTGGGACCATCACCACATTTGACTATGGAAAACCGTATAAAAACCTTAATTACTATATCTGGCAGGGAGTAACATGTAACAATTCGTATTATGTTCGCAACTCTCATATCGCGACATAAACCTTGTGTCTTCCTGGTTTCGTTCGGTTGAAAATATTTTAGAGCACTCCATAAATAATTTCACAAATATCTAATAACAACGGTTTTAGCCTCCTTTTGTCTTAAATATCAGTTACTGGTGCAGAATTACAATTATTAGTTCACTAAGTACACTAAATACCTATAGTAACAATAATTTCACAATTATTTGCAGGTTTCCTCTGTTAGCATAAAATTTATTGTTTGGATGATAAAATTCTTTGGAGTTCTGTCCAAATTCTTTTAGTCAACCATGAAAATACGTACGAAATAATAAAAGGTCAGTTGTCTTAGGACGAACGATCTGGTAGCTCAGTGGTTAGGCCGCCATCTAGGGATCGAAAGGTCCGCGGTTCGAATCTCCGCGGGGATTTTTATAGGTCCTTAGCACGATCTTTATCTCTGGCACAGCTTGCTTTCTAATGTGAAGTACGCCAGGAATCTTCCCGTGTTTCGAACTCCTCGTTAAACTGTAGGTGCCCTTTATCTGGTAGAATTACTGGGTTAGGTTAAATAAGGAGAGAAGGAACTGGCCACCCTACCTACAATACCAGACTAAGTATACCTCGTTCGAGAGGATCTTACCATTATTTTTTTAGGAGAGCACATTGTCACATATGTAATATTAACAGAGTAATTATTGATCGCTTTATTGGTTGCAGTAATTTACCCCACTAAACGTAGTTTATTTGAATTTGAGAAGTCATTTTTGACGTGATGATGGGAATTTGTCAGACTTCCGAAGTATGCAGTTGTGAACTGGATGGCTCTGGAACCATATGCTTCAATGCTGCGTCGATCTAGAAGTAATTTTTAGGCAATGGAACCAAAGGCTCAGAGCGAAAAATTGTCGATGAAACACAGTTTGCTTGAACAAAGTAAATATTAATGTAAAATTGGTGTTCTGGATGAAGAAATCGTCGAAGGCCTTCGAAAAGTGTTGTGAAGTACCAAGCTACGAATAAATTAGTAGCTTTCGATTGAAAACTGTGTCTGTACTAACTTTTCAGTCTGCAGAATATAACCACTGACCATATCTCGATCACTTCGTCAACCATGAAGGACATCAGAAATGACCGATCAAACTCCATGCATATTCACGCCAACTTATTTCCGCTGTCAGAGTAACTTCTGTGTTGTTGTTCGAAAGCTGAATTTTGAACTTAGTTAAGGGAATAGTGTCCACACTAAGTCGCGCAAAAGGCGTGTTGCCCTACCTCTCTATTATTGAAGACCGAGCGTGGTGGGTGAACGGTTAACGTTCTGGCCTCGCATTCGGGAGGACGCGGATTCGAATCCCCGTCCGGGCATCCAGATTTGTGTTTTCCATGGTTTCCCCAAATCACTCCAGGTGAATGCCGGAATGCTTCCTTCAAAAAGGCAATGACCGAAATCCTTCCTGTTCTTTTTCCACTCCCATCCCTCCTCGAACGACCTTAGCCGTCGACGAGGCGTTAAGCAGCAGACTTTTATGGAAGCGCAAATTTTACATGTTATTATCTTTACTCTGAATTAAACTCTATGCCACATGTTTGAATGATACATAGAGATCGCCAAGCTTAGCCAGTGCACTTCTGGACTCTTCTCTCGTTTGAGAAGTTACTGGCATCGAATGTGAAGCTTTTGTAATACTTAACTCCTGAAGATCAAATAAATTATATTGTAATTTTCGTAAAACTGGAAAGGTGCATTTTGATTCACAGATAAGCGTTTTTACACACGTCATAGTAAAAATCTAGTTTTGGCGGTTGTATCCATTTAAAAAAAATATCTCCTTTTGGTGTCAATTTAAGTATGATGGTAGTTCAGTATTTGAAAAAATACTACGTGAAAGCAACACGGTTAAGTAACGCGATCTATTCTCGATTTAACGATGTGCTGGCATTATAGATTTACATACAATCATACTCAACAAACACCAAAATGTACCAGTAGATGGGTTGCTAGTATATACTATTCCAGTATATTGTGTTTAAGTACTGATTGAGGCTGTTAAAAAATTATGTGATTCGTATGCGGGATTTGCTGCTGCCGGTAAAAACGGCAGGACAGTCAATCATATATTAAAGTAATAAGAGGCTCTCGTAAGGTTATGCCGTTGCTGATTAAGGAAAATGGTGAATTATCAGAAACAAGAGTAGAGAAAGCAGAAATTTTGAACAATATATTTAAAAAAAGCTTTGACGATAGAAAACTCGGAGGAGATTCCGATATTTAACAATCGTACCGACAAAATTATGAATAATCTAGTTTTTGATGTCGAGGGAATTGCTAAACTGCTTATGAATGTAAAAACCAATAAGGCTCCCAGACCAGGCGTCCACAAGATTCTACTCAAGGTACGCAAAAGAAATTGCACCGTATTTGATGAAATTATATACCGTCTCCTTGGATCGAGGAAAAACAACAGCCGAATGGAAGAGCGCTATCGTAAGTCCAGTGTTTAAAAATGGGAATGTTAATGATCCTCAGAATTATAGGCCGATCTCGTTAACTTTAATATTCTGCAGGATTTTAGAACATTTCATCTATTCAAATGTCATGCGGTTCTTGGATGAAGGTGAGCTTTTATACCCAAATCAACATGGGTTCAGAAAAGACCGATGCTGCAAAACACAACTTGCAATTTTAATTCACGACTTGTGCCGAATTATAGATGAGCAATCCCAGGTTGATTTAGTTCTATTAGATTTTAAAAAAGCCTTCGACACTGTGCCTCACACTAGGTTACTTAGGAAACTTCGTGGTTACGGCATATCTAGACAAATATGCGACTGGATTGCAGACTTTCTGAAGGGCAGAACACAGTGTGTAGTTCTCGACGGTGAGCGATCATCACGTATCGATGTGAGGTCCGGGGTCGCCCAGGGAAGCGTGATAGGGCCTCTGTTGTTTCTCATATACATTAATGATTTATGCGACATTATAGGGGGGATGAAAAGATTATTTGCCGATGATGCTATTATTTATCTTGAAATCAAAACCCAGGACGACTGCGCTTTGTTACAAGACGATATTACGAAAATAATTGCGTGGTGTAAAGATTGGCAGTTGGAGTTAAACGCTAAAAAGTGCCAAGTCATGCGTGTAAGTAAAAAGGTGACACCAGTTAACTATGAATATACGATTAATGGTACTATCCTTAGAACGGTAGATTCCGCTAAATACCTAGGGGTAACAATTTGTAGTAATTTGTCGTGGAAAGAGCATATCAGGAATGTAGTGGGGAAAGCAAATGTATGCTCCGATTTCTAGGTCGTAATTTAAATCAATGCACTCCGGAAGTTAAATCGATTGTATACAAGTCACTAGTACGTCCTCACTTAGAATATTGTCGTTCTATTTGGGGTCCCCATCAAAAGGGGTTAATGGAGGCATTAGAGAAGGTCCAAAGAAGAGCCGCCCGATTCGTGACAGGTATATATAGTCGGAAGGAAAGCGTAAGTGTGATGTTGAAGGAGTTAGGTTGGGAAGACCTGGAACACCGAAGGCGTTGCTCTCGACGGAAGCTAATTGAAAAATTCACGACTGAAGTATTTCGGAATGACAGCCAGCAAATATTGCTACCAGCAACATTCATATCTCGGAATGACCACGAAAATAAGATAAGAGAAATCAGGGCCAGAACCGATTCATTTCTCTACTCATTTTTCCCACGAGCGATTAGGGAATGGAAAAGAAAGGATTTGCCGGGCGAGTAAACTTAAAATCCGACAGGAGTAGCTTTCGATAAAGTACTCCGACCATCCTGATCTGGGTTTTCCATGGTTTTCCCGGATCACTCCAGACGAATGCTGAGATGGTTCCTCAAAATTGCCCATGGGCGCCTCCTGCCATGTCCCGCATATCCCTTCCAAACCATCACCCTTTTCGATAGGTGCAATGCACCCTCCGCCACACACATTTAGTGAATCGCGGAGTAATAATAATAATAATACGCTTGCACCGTGGAAGATACTGCCGACTTTTCGCCCTAACTGCTTCACTAGCGTGGAAACTAATTCTTCTGTCTGCGCAAGCTTGCGATTGCAATGCGCTTGTTATTTCAGGTGGCTGAATCCATACCGTGGCGACTCAGGGCAGGCAGCAGTTTCACAAACAGTTTAGTGTCATTTGGATGAAAGCAATCAGACCGGAGCCTAGAAGAAACAATACTTCTTGTCGCAAATTGACGTCAACACCTCGATATTATTTCACAGCCGCTGGAATTACAACGTCCATTTTATTGGCTATCATGACGATGGAAGTAGCCAAGGACACCAATAATATAGACGTTTCACCGAGTGAAGTGATTTATGGGAAATAAGAGCAGTTAGTTCGCAAAATATCAGTTATTGAAGAGAGCTGCTCTACACAAACTTCTGGTGCAGGACTCCATTGGTAAAACTTAGCTCTCGTACTGTAGGCTACGTGCTGATGGCAAAAATACTTCGACGGTTAGATTCTTGCTGCAGACGTGAACTTGTAGGATACGACGGGACGCAATCAGCTGCTGTAAACACGCCAGCCTGTGAGCAGCGAAAAGGTACCGTATCTTCCGGTCATCGTGTTCATGGAGGCTTATGGTTTTTATGACTCATCTACGCCGAGGTCAATAGAGACGGGAAATGATTGGGGGCAAGGAAAGGGAAGGAATTTGGACATAGCCTTCTAAACGAATCATCCCGGCATTCACTTGGAGTGATTTGAGGAAATCATGGAAAACCAAAATCTGAATGCCCAGACGGTGATTCGATCATCGCGTGATTGGAGAAAAGCGCAGTACCAGTTCTCTGCGAAGGCCCGACAAAGTTTCTCATAGGTATGCGACTGACGTCTTCGTGACCAGCTGACCCTACATCCTCTGCTGTGGTCTTGTTTACATGTCAACATCGTAATTTCCAGCGTACTTCAGATGCATGAATTTATCCACCTTATACATATTTGATAGCCCGCGACTAGGAATCTTGTGACTCACCCTCTAGCCAGACCAGTAAAAGTGCAAATATTAATTTTCAAATAGGAGCTATCTGATTGTGAAAAAAAATAAAATATTCTCAAGCCAATTGCAAAAGTGTTGATAAAGTAAAGTCTTGACATTATTAAAGTCATAATATTTTTTAAGGTGCCTTGCGCCTCCAATTCCAAATGAATTACAGTACAATTTGGCTCTCAAATTTGAACAGAAAGTTCATAAACGAATCAATGATTTACAATTACAAAAAAATATCGGTGTAATTAATTATTTACATGAAAATAAAATAAAATCATTATTGACTCAAAAAGAAATTTTTCATCTATATATGTCTCTTTATATAGTAGGTTTCAATAATCTCTATTTAGAGATCTCATTTACAGAGAGATGGTGGTACAGAAAAATGCCGTTTCACGATGGCATCTGTCCGGTTTATCTCCAATTTGACATATTCTACGCGAATGACTGACACAGTGCGCATTTGCACCTGTCTAGGCAGTTTACCTCTTGTAGAATTAAACAAAAATATTGGTCTCCCCTAAAGTACGGAGATATCAAAATAGTTATTTCCATAAATATGAAATAATTAATGTAAAAATTTACACCTGGTTTCACGTTTATTTTCCACTGCTAATTTAAACAGCAAAGAAGCCTACTATGAGGTTTTTTTTTGTTATGAGTAGAGATATGATACCCCAGGATTTTTACAAATATTTTTGTGTCATAAAATTCTTCCGCTCATTGCATTGTCCACATTAAACTCTGTAATAAAATGATTAAATCTTAATAAAAACTTTAATTAAATTACTTAAGAAGTGAAACTATTATTATGTGCGAAGTAATTTATTGAAGACGAAGGGAAGTTATGGGGACTGCATGCATTCTGATTGTACTACTAATTTCATAATAATCAGTAATGAAAATTGCGTAAAGTAATAAGACGGAAATATTCTAGTATGGTTGCTTCGCAGATTCGAGCGAAACAGTGGGGTGACGAAAAAGCAGTAACCAGATACTGGAGAAAGACACACCTGGGCACAAGTATTCCCAGAACAGAGACTCGAGGGCACTGCACACGCGTGCCACGCGTATGGATCCACTATTTTCATGTTGGAAAGTAGAAAAGTCAACCGGCAAACAGAGATGACCATTAAGAGAGACAGCCAAACTCCAAAAATTGCATAAAGATACTGTCAAGGAATATTTGTATGTCCAATATTGCAGCTGAGGAAGATGGACTCTCTTGGCAATACTAAACGGATACAGAGGCGAACAGTTCCATCTGTTACATTCGTGGAATTCGGGTCGAATAATCACTCGTTGTACGTAAAACATATAAGTTCGAGGCTAATATACCACAGGGTGCGTGAAGGGTAATAATATGATACTAAAGTAATCTAGAGGCAAGCTGTCCATTTCTCATTATCTGTTTTGTTTTACCTATCAATTTCGTAAAATATATTTTTCTCATTGCTGACGTACAACCGAGGCATAAAGTGCGCTTAACTCCAATTAACAAGCTTGCCGTCGTTCATATAACTGTAACATCGGATTTGTGTGTGGGTGTATAAACTGCGAATTGGATATTTTAATATGTTTTGTTGTTCGCGTAAAGTTTATATATCATTTTACCAAGATGCAATAAATTTAATGTAAGGATATTCTATTCGTGTTTTGGTAAACAAACAAATGTTCTACGCCTAAATTTAAGATATTCGCTGTTTCATAGTAATTGATCGTAAAATTTCAGATACAATTGTATTTTCGTAAATGTTATATTTGTCATTTCAGTGCATTGTGATAGTTAATTGAAACATTTAATAATTTACAGTTTAAATTAATATTAAAATGTAATATTTTAATAAATTTCTAATTAATTAATAATTTTTTATTTACGTAATAGCAATAGCTTTTATGTCAGTGGCCTGCCATCGTCGTCGCAGAATTCGTGCTTATTTCAATATCTCTAACAGTTCAGACAGCATACGCTCTATAAGCGCTCTGCTGCCTAACTTTTCTCAGACTTGATCGCTCTGCTGCCACTAGATCAATATTTAACACACCTGCCTCGAGAACATCATTACGTAACAGCCAAAACCATATGAAATTGAGTTTAGTGATAACAGCAGTAATATAGACAGACAAATACCAGTCGAAGACTTTATTTTAAGTTATGCATAAACGTGAAGACTTCATTTTATTCTATGTGTGAATTTAAGTTTTCATTCTAAACCCTTTTTGGCAGACAGAATTCCCGCAGGCTGTATACCAAATAAGTAAAAATATTTCTCTTGCTTCAGTGATTTTAATATTCGTTCACCATAAAGCTTCACTGCGTTTTAAAAGCGGACGACGGTACAAGAATTCATTACTGACTGGAGCCAAAACGTCGTTATACTTCCCATTAAACGTACTCCCACGTTTTCCATTATGAGCCCAATCTATCGGCATGGTAGACCGGTAATCGCATTGTTGCTGGTGTAATGTAGCCGCTTCAATTGGCTGGTTAATCTCGTTATGTGCGGGCTTGATATTATGTTACGGCACGAGGCTGGCTTCTGCCTGCCAAACACTGCCATGAACTACCACCTCTGTTGAGTAGCGGACTCTCCTTGAGCTGTTGTAGCATAGGATATGTATTGGAAAGGAAAGAAGTAATCTGTAAATCTAATTTTAAGTAGACGTAGAAAATAAGTGTCAACAGTTTTGCGCATCAGTTATTAAATACCGCTAAGTCAAACCAGTGAATTTGAAGAAAACAGAAAGTTATTTTAAACCGATGAAAGAAATAACCAGTATTGGAGAAACGTTTTACAGCCTGTGAGGGTCTAACAGACTACTGAAGGCTACTTTTATATTTAAATAATTCAAAACTCAGGAGACGTTAAGCGTCCATACAGTAGCTAAGGTGAATCTTTGGTGGTGTTGTTAGTTACTATCGGTAGCGTAGCAAACAAGATAAAATAAATTCGAGAACGCTACGTGATTACAATTTAGAATTTGTAGAAACTAACGACTTGATTCTGATTGTCTTTTGGACCTATGAACGTTTATATTACGTCAGTGGAAAACAAACTGCTAAAACTCACCTTAGTTGTTGGGAGAAATTCCCTGATATAAGTCTAATACCAGATAATTCAGTTCTCACTCGAGAGCATTATACGACAACCGTGGCGCCGCAGTTTGCTGATGTAATTCGGCGAGATAAAAGAAAGGTAAGGAATTTTTTTTTTTTATATATATATGTATCTCTTTAGTAGGCTACTCCAGAAATTGTATTTTAAAGCTGAAGTGGTTTGGTTTATTTACGGCCTGATCCAGAAGAAAAATTTCTCGAACCCCAAAATTGATGATGGGTTGTTATGTAACAGGACGCGACAAATCGAAAGTGAAGAGTTTTTTTTTTTTTAAATATAAAAAATTGCGACACCACTTGTATTGTCGAATAGCCCTTTTTGCTATTTACGATTGTGAAAGGAGAATAGCATTTGATGTTCACGCAATAATTTTTATAGTAGTTCATCTCATAAACTAACCATTTTTTTTGGAAAAAATGTAAGAAATAGGGAAGTTTATTAAAAACTCAGAGAAAGTTTACACGAAATATGTTGTTCAAATAAAAAATAGTTATTCGTTTTTTATATTTTACTTTACATATAGACTTTCTCCTAACAATAAAAATTTCCGCCATTTAAAATCAAATGAAAAAAAACCCTTAGCAAAATAATCAGAGAATATAATCAGAAAATATTTATTCACACCACGAAAAATATTAATAACAAAAGGTAATAGTTAATCGTTATTCATTTTTCTTTAGAAACTGTTCCAGAAGAAATTCCTACTATCACACCTTTAAATTAGTGCTGTTAAAAGCACCCAACATGACATCCGTCAGCAACATCTGTAGTTAGCTTGCGGGCATTGACTTCGTGCGTTTTCTTAACTACTCACGCCTTTTCACGGTTCGAAGTGGGACGACATGCACGAGACCCGTGGACTGATATTACATGCAACGTTTAGCGTGAAAATATTAGCAAATAAAATTATTTGTTTAACTCGATACCGACTTCAAAAACAGCTGTTAATAATTACAGTGGCAGTTTCTATAATTATTATTATTTTTTTTTTTTACATTAGACTTTATATGGTCTCTAAAACTATTTTTCTATTTTTATTTGGTTTCGTAGTTTTATACCATGCTCGATAATAACATCGTCACACTAACAAACAAATTTTTTTATTGATGAAATATTCTAGTGAAACTAGCCGAGAGAGAACGTTTGTAATGCACGACGTTTGGGCGGTTATAATCTCTACCACTATTCTTATAAATTTTTATTGAATATTATTATTTTATTATTAACTGTACTTTATTTATCCACTCGGACCAGTATAAATGACGTGTCACTGGCCTCCCAGTTGTACGCAGGTGGTCAGTGTGAATTATTAGAGGGTGGAAAGAACTTTCGCTCTGCCCGAATTCGAATTTGTTAGACCCTGCATAGTTAACCCAGAGGAGGAAATCCCATGTTGTCGTCTGACTGCGAAAAGCGTGTTCAGTATGATGAGTGCTAAGAATGAAAAGTGCGAGTTTAGAGTTATTACTAGCTGTAGTCGTTGCCTTCAAGCTGACGTCAACAACTCGAAAAGAGTGGTTAAAATGTCAAACAAAGTATTAACTGGCATCTTGGTGGAAAAAACATGTTTTTCTTCGCTGTTAACCGGAGTATATCAGGTTTCATTGATTATATACGCCAATTTCCTGAAATGATTCCAGAAGAATGCCACGATGGTTCCTTCAAAAGGCCTTAGTTGAATTCCTTCCCGTTACTTACCACCAGACGTTTCCACCTCGACGAGGCATAAAGTCATAAGGAAAATGTTTTTGTGCTAAAAACACTATCGTATAAAAGAATTTGTTGGTTAAATGTAAATGAAATTAAAATTTTTATCTTCAGTGTCTTCGTTCAGATAGTGAAATACCTGCCACACTTGTCGCATCGTATTTATATATGGCCAATCATCTAGATAAGAAGAAATGCAACGTAATTAAAAACATAGTTTTGAACACTTGACGATTGTTTGACGTTAATCTGATAATTTCTAATGATAATGAGACATAAGTTTGATTCTGAAGCTGTCATTTATGGTGCAGATAAATATCGGTTTTTACGCGACACCGCATTATCACAATTTCAAAGTACTGTATCTTATCTTTGAAGTTGTGTCATGCGAGTTTATATTATTGAAATATCCGCCATGATGATTTTTAGCTCGCCAATTTCTTCGAAAAACTATAATACGAACTCTCATCCGTTCTTGTTTCACAAATGGAAACCTTAAGCAATAAAAAAAACTCGTTTTAGAAAAGTATTTCTGTCAAATAGTTGTTTATTTTTTATTTTTATTTTCTGTGGACAAAATCCTTAGCAATTGCAAGAGGTTTTTGTTGCTTGTCTTAAATAATCGCTTGAAAAATACTACTTTCTTTTTTATATTAGTTTATACTTTCTATAAAGAATACTGTATGAACTACACTTCGTCCCAAATGCGGGAATGAACTGTCATTAACTCACTATGTTTCTTTGCTTAAAAATTTCAACGATATATCATATCTAACAACAACTGTCTTCACCAAGAGAAAGTTTACCCTTGATGTCAATACCTACCACAGAAGATGCTAATGCTTCATCTTAGACATTTAAACTTATTTTCTTCATTTTATTATTCCTGCAAGCGGAATACCTTCATTAGTTACTAATTAAAATAATACTTTCGTTCTAAAAATATTTCCATATTTAATTTCGACAAGCTGTTAAGTTAAAAATTGCTTGCAAGTATCAAAGGTTCCTGCCTATCCTTTGTTTTAAGCGAATTTTATCAGACCCAATAGAACCTTCGAATATGGTTGAATGTTACTTAGTCTTGGGTGATATAGTAACTGAGTATTTTCATTACTAGCCAAACAAACTCTTAGAGACATAAAATTGCGTTGACTAATGTCAAATGAAAACAGTATAATTTAACAATTGATTAAAGTAAGAAAAAACCCCAAAAATGGCCTGCAACAATAGTTATGATGACAAGAACTAAAGAGTTAAAGGACATTTTTATAAGCCTTGCAAAGATAGAGACCAACAAATCTTTTCTAAAAGTTAGTACCATGCTTGAATTCTGCATAGCCAGTTTCTACACAAAAACGATTTGCCAAGTCTTCATTTGCCAAAGGGTGGATGTAGAGGTGATTACACTTAACTCGCAGACGAATTCGATGTTGCTGGTATGTCCACGTACTAGCTGCACGTATTGCTGCCTTGTTCCGCCGTTCGGCTGGTTGGCGCCCCAGTTCTGAAACTCCATGTCTGCCAGGCAACCATGAGCAACTTGAAATAGTTTCTTCTAGAAGCAGGGCCGGCGTTAGGGGGTGGGGGGGTAAGCGGGTCAAAAATACCCGGACCCCGCTGGCTGATGGGGGGCCCGATCACCGAATATAGGGGCCCTCAGGCCATGAAGAGAATACGCCCATTGTCGCCTAGCCATTTTGTAGAGCTAAAAAAAAAAAAAAAATTACTAGCGCCGGCCCTGCCTAGAAGTGCGTAGTAGGATGTACGAGCTTTAACAATTAGGATGTAACAAATGTTATCTATCTTCTAAAGAAAATTTAACAGAGCCGTGTCTGAAGAAAAAGAAAAGAATGATATCGACTAAATCTAAAAGCTAAAACAAATGATTTAAGAATTTTCGTCTTTTTGTCCATTTGAACACGTGTCTGTTGTTTCAGAATCACGTAAATCCTACTCAACAGTTTTCGACAGTTTCGAAGCTTTGCGTTTAAATTAAAATCTGAGATATGTATTATCATACTTCATCATCTAGTGGGAAATCTGTTCTGAGCTTTAAAGTTTTAATTGTAATCTGGTATAACTTAGAGATTTCAGATGGAATTTTGATGGGATTTCCACAACTTTAAAGATTGGAATCTGAGATATATCATCACACTACCCATCTGCGAATTGAGCTGAAAATTAAAATCTGATCAAAACGTTAACAACAAATCATATGAAATTATCCCAATGATTTTTTTTATAAGGATGGTGGTGTCTTAAAATCCTATAGTTAGCCTTCGGGTAGGAAAATGTCGTCTGCTGATAGACTGAAGTGAAAAACGTAACTACGAAAGTAATAATGAAATGGAGAAAATTTAATTATAAATAAGAAAAAAGGCCGCGGACAAATGTACCGATAATAGATGGGAAAGAAAATGTGTTAATATCTTCTAACACAACTTCTTTATTGCTTCAGGTATTCGTTAATAATCTAAATATTAAGACATTAAACAAAAATTGTAAACATTCACTCGCGTTTTTGCTTGCAGTCTACTTAGTGTAATTGATACATAGTTTACATCGCGGTATTGTTTCTTTGCGCCTGATTTTTTTTTTTTTTTTTGGGAAAGCAACAAGCTTCAGAAGTATTATTTATTTATACATATAACTCAAAATTAGGATGTGTGTATCGTAAACAGATCCATATTGATTTCGAACAAATTTCGCACAGTTACCTTCTCGACTTGGCGGGTAACAATGGTCACCTGACACGTGATTGTCCTTTCATTAGATTCCACGCCACCCCATTCCCCTCCTCAAATATCTTAGTGCGTGGTGTTTACGATGGGAGTAATGAATGTATCGT
Organism: Vandiemenella viatica; assembly: GCA_031002005.1. NCBI lineage: Eukaryota > Metazoa > Arthropoda > Insecta > Orthoptera > Morabidae > Vandiemenella > Vandiemenella viatica. Next base: position 348,559,090 of record JARYHS010013630.1, read on the forward strand.
AGGAAGGTGAGACAAATTTCATCTTAATCGCATTGAAATTTAGCTTGAAATAAAAATGGCGTGGTTTGTGCAAAAATCTTCGGGTGGAAGCTGTCTATTCTTGGCTGTCATTCAATTTCGGGTAGAAACATGTGGCGCAAAATAAGTGGGTGAAAGCAGTCTTATAGCTCAGTGGTTAAGGTATCTGACTGGGAATCGAAGGTCCCCGGTTCGAATCCCTGTCTCGGAGGGGTTTTCATAGGCCCTTAACCCGATGTTCACCTCTAGCACAGCTTGCTGTGTAAAGTGAAGTACGACAGAATGCATCCGTGGTTCGGATTCCTTGTTAAGGTCCGGTAGGACTTCAGGGTTAGGTTAAGCCGGCTACGACAGGGGCAGAAGGTTACCAAGTCGTTACGTCACACGGAGTTATTATTATTAGTGTATGAAGACAGATAACCGTTAGTACTTAAATAGACTATGTATACCCGATAGTAATTTTATTACTATTAAACAATGACACACATGGAACATCTACACGTTATTGCTGATAATCAAGGAGGAAAACAGATAATGAGCTATATTTATAAGCGATATGCAAATATTCCTGTGCACCGAAATAATTTTGTATGTCTTCAAAGACGTGGATTCGCATGCTATGAAGACGGGCGGAGTTGTGGGCTGTGCCTCCAGACTTTATAAGACGTGACTGTAGTCAATCTGGCCGCCAGAAGTCAAGAACTTGGGTTCGAAAAGCGCGGAGTTAACGTCATGTGTGAGACACCTCATGACAAACAGGAACCACGACCTGCTGATGGAAATCGCAGAACACACGCAAAGTTCTTACATGGCTCTGAGCCAATCCAAATTGTGAATGGAGGAAATTTGAATGTACTAGTTAGGGAAGGAAAGAAAATTACGGAGGTCCAAATTGTTTTCCTTTCTTTCTAATGAATTCTTTAATGCCAAGATGATAAACTGTCGCCATAGAGGCTTTTGGTGGAAGGCTGGATACAGTGATTCATGCCAAGTATCGAGAACGTTGCACAAAACTAGAATTTTGAAGACTTCAAATTGGCGGGGGACGTGGTTGTTAACTGACGACGGAAGAAGACGAGATCAGGCATGATTGTCCAGTGTTTTATAGTAATGGCCAAATTATTCAGTTTGTTTTTGAACTCAGTTTATTAAGTACATACCTACAGCGTAATAATATGTGCTAGTTGATCTAGGGTTGATTTAGTCAGTAGTGTGAAGATTGTAAGACTACAGTTAACAGTGATGGTAAAATAACTATAAACTTACATTGTATAGTGTCTCCGAACATGTAGTCCCTTCCATTGAGAGATCCATGACATTTTAAGATATTCCATTACCACGAGCGTAAACAGTTCTGTTTGAATTTGAGCTGGTTGTGTGTGGCATTACATTTTAAATTATTATGCGTCGTGGAGGCATGATCAGACTAGCGTTGTCTGTATAAGCACATAAAGAGCTCATAAATGTCTCATCATAAAGTATACTACAAATCTCTATGCAAAGTTGTAGAGATGATTGATTTAATAATTTTAGTCAGTAAATGTTAATGATAAATTCTGAATTTTTTGTGTTCCGTAAAAATTTCATGTAACTTCAAGTAATGTATTAATTGAAAATTAATTTTTCTTTATTTGTGTTTATAACCGTAACAGTTTTGTAAGAATGAAGCTTTGCGGCCATCAATCCCATATATTCAAAGTAATTATTTCTCTTATACCCAAATTAGAGGAATTTAATTAGTTTAAATTTTAACATTTAGTTTGAACTCATCGATCTGCTATTAATTACGTACGGTATACTCTATTTTATTATACACCTGAAATTTATTTACATTTCTTAAAAAATAAATCAATTGTACTTACTTTTTGATATTTTTTTCAATATTTCATTATTTCATCTGATCCACATGCACGCAATTGATGACCAAATCATGTTATGTACAGTAACACGAAAACTATTTTGAATCGCTTTGTTATTTTCGTAGCTTCCAAGTACCCAAGTGCTTATCACTTTAAAAAAGGAGATAATAGTAATTTGTAATACACGCTGTATACATTAATGCCTGAATAGAATCAGCACATTTTTTTCAATGGGAGTTTGGTTATTATTAAAAAGAATAACCCTATAAAAAGATGTATTCCCAGTATCTACATAGCAAGAAAGCACCTTTACCTAAGTAAAACGTTTTTAATACCACAAATTGAAACAGGATCACATTAAACCTAAATCTCTTATCTCACGTGGTTAGCTGATGTTACGAGCACTAACCTGAATCTGTGGTGTAATTTACTTCGAGCTCGGAATCTGTGAATCCTGTTCGCTTGGAAGGAAATTAAGAACGACTCCAGCTCGCCTGATTGGTGTCTGGGGTGGTGAGAATTGCTCCAGCTGGCGCGCAGGAGGCCTTAGCGTCCTCGCACGTGAGGTGTTGGCCATGGTGCTGGTAGAAGGGAGTGAGATCAGTCACCTGCGACCACGTGAAGCCGTCGTACTTTGAAGAGATCGGCCGCTCACAGGAGTAAGCGTGCTTGTTGTCACACAACTCGTTGATCACTTGTCCGTCACTGTTCAATAACACGCAACTACCTCCGTCCGCTACAGGGTAGACATTCGCCAATGGCAGGTAGGGTGCCGCAGTACCTGAAAGAACCAAAATGATACGGGTTGTCTTGTATGTTAAGAGTAAAGAAAATGTGTATAGTAGCATTGACCGGCAAACTCCGAAGGGTTGCGATAAAGATAATCGTAAAGCAAGCAACAATTTCGTGAATGATGTAGATATGATTGAGAAATGACTACATACAGCGTTACATGTCAGCTTGTAGGCTTTGTAAGTTCATCTATATAGATGAAAATTAGATTTGAAAATCGGAATATCAGCATACTCATTATAATGTGCATCGACAGAGAAAAATGAATGAAATGAATATAGTTGCGTAAGAGTGAATTTGATGAGAAATGACGGAACTGTATCCGAATAAACAATCTACGAGTGCCAAAATATAATAGGAATCTACTCTTAAGATGAGAGCTGATAGCAAAAAATGACATTAATTTTACGAACACCCATTTTGCCATTGCGCTTCATTCAACTAGAAATATATTTTGCGTTGTGGTAACAATTTGATTCGAGAAAAGCAATGGAGTCATAATAGGGTGTTTACAATTAGGTGAAATAATTACTATCATAACTATTGGTATTTGTTTCAGTTTTTTATTAAAAATTAACAGAATTTCAAAACAAATAGTAATATTAGAAAAGTAATTTCTGCATTTGGATTGAACATATACAGTCGCAGAGATAACGTTGTTTTCATACAGAAGAACTGATGTGCTTCTTCGATTTTTGTGATTGAAAGAAACTTTCTCCCTACTATTTGTTTCGTAGTCAGTATTGGAATTAAATTGAAGCGACCATCTCGATAAGCAGCAGCAATATGTTTCTGAGAACATAGTAGTTCTTTGACATAAATTAGATAATCTCATCTGATCAGTGGCGAGACTTTCGGCCTTGAAGATATCACCTATTCAAAATATCTATTATTGAAGATAATAAGAGTTACGGTTTCCGACGGCTACCATTTACAACGGTAAAAATGGGCATGTTACCTACAGTCGTAGCGTAATCCCGATGTATCTGAAAATATCTCATGCAAAAGAATATGTTTGTAAAAAAGTAAAACTTTAAGCTTTCAATAAGCCAAATGCTATTTGTCAATTCCTTCCTTACGTCCGTGTTTTCTTCTTTTACGACCATAACCTGTTCTTTCAGGATACAAATAAATTGTCTTGAAAAATAGGGGAATGAAATGAAATTTTCACAGGAGTTCAGTCGGATAGCGTCGGATAGGCTAGACAGTATAGTTTGTGATTTTCAGGTAGCAATATCTGATGCAGTAGACCTGGTGAATACAGCAGAGACAGCTGTCGAAACGTTGTCTTTTTACGACTCTATTCTGCTGAACTCCTGTGAAGATTTCATTTCATCAATAGGGTAGACCGGGGCTGATTGGCGTAGGAGGCAGGTTGGCCATTAACTTCTAATTTTCTCTGGAGAGTGTGTGGAAGTGCCACCTGTATACCAAGTGACCTTCATAGCATCAATTGCCAACAAAACAACAGTGCATGTTCTCTATTTGTGAGGGAAGGAGGGATGATTGTCGTAAATTTTACTTAGTAAGTAATTTTTCTAAACTATCTTATTTGTTTTCTATACCATAGGCTACATGGGATAGGCTTAACATGTGTAGCATATTTGATTCATTGAAAAATGAATAATGTATTCGATTGTTAAAACATTCATTGTCAGTATGGTAGATGTAACAAATGTTATAAAAACGTGTTTGGGGCTGGTTGGCCATCTGTGTTTTTGGTTGGTTGGCACATAGCCAAACGTGGGGAAACCGAAGAAACTAAGTGCAAAGAGCAAAATCTATTAATTGATTTAAAGTGAGGAGGAGAGCCTACCTGTGATTTATGCTGATAGCTTTGATGAACGTCTACTTTTACGTGACAGTAACACCAGTGAGCCAGACCCTAGACAACCCGTGGGCAGGAGGTAGGGCTATCTAGCCCAGTTAACATCTCTTTAGAAGATGATAATGGTGAAGTCAAAAGTCGAAGAGATAAAGTAGTATCAGGTCAAGAATTACTGGTAGTGGTCACCAACGATGGTGCTCAGTATACACCACTGGACGAAACTGATCTTCTATTTTAAAAAAAAGTAAAGTGTGGTAAGTTTTGGATGTGGTCTAAAACAGTAGGCGAAATTTGGTGCAAATACGAAAATGTGAGAAAAGCTCGTGAGCCACAACTAATGAATTAAGTTAAAAAAACTGCCTCGTCGACACGAAGCCTATTTGATTTAATTCAAATATTTACGGTTTCTTGTTTCTTTTAGTTTGTCTCAGGCTTGCTTTCTGCCTTCTATTTTCTACTTTTTAAAAAAATTAAAATATATGCATATGAGTTACAATTACCTACTTTTATTTGCTTAAAGCATTTCCACGGACTCCCAACAAACCCCGCGTATGGGGTTGGTTGGCCAACCACGACTTACACTGTTTGTTGATTATTTACAATCATGCAAGTTAATATTCCGATTCTAAAAAAATGTAACCTAATATATGCATATTACAGTGATATATTCAAAATATGGACAGTGTTCACAGAATCAGTGGTAAAAATTAAAATATTAAAGCCTGTGCCAAGCATCTCCGGTCTCCTCTACGGCGGAAAGTTTCCACTCACAAGACCGGGGAAGGTCGGCCGCGGACTCTTAAATTAATTGCAAATAAAAATACTATAAACAAATTACTGTGCTTATTTTAATCTTAAAATTAAACAAGGAACTTCTGCAATCATATTAGTTAAAAGTTAGTAATCATAACAATTTTTATAGCGCATTAAATTAAAAATACTTTGGCCTTAATTTTTTTGGAAATAAAAAAGTTGGCAGGTAATCCCGGACATTGTAATCAGTGGTAGCCCAATCGCTTTTTAGCCTTGCAAAACAATAATGAAGGATATCTGAAGATAAACACAATCTTCATGGGCCCAGTCTTTGCATTCATAACATTGAATCCAGTATTCTTCAAAAGTTTCTACATATATGAAGAATTCTGCCTCTTTTTCTCGATTTTCTTATAAAAGACTGAATATTTTTCTTTGTTTGCAACATCTTTTTAGCACCTTCATCTGTTTTTTTTTGCATTTACTTTTCTGCTCGTCTTTACATCTTTTTCATATGATGAAGATGTTAAAATATATCTATTTTGGGCTTTTCGAGCTCGCGTTAATAAGCGGTTTTTTCCCCCGACGCCTCAGGAAGTGGTGTTAATTAATCTACCATGTTAATTGAAGGCACTGGGTCAGCTGCTTGCAATATACCAAACTCAGTGGAGGGCTTTAACGATGAAGAATTGGCTGCTGAAGACTGATTCGGAATATTTTATTTTGAAGCAACTTGTAGCGCAACATCTGATATCAATGATAGTAAAAATAAAGATTTTAGGGTTGAAAATTGTGAAATTCAAAACAAAAAACAGTGTAGGGCCTCCCCGCCATTTTCGCGTCCGGGAGTAACCGATCGCTATCATGCAATATTTTTAGACACAGCTGTTAAATTCTACGAGAAAAGTTACAGATGCTAGTACAGACTTTTAAGTACTTTAAATTTTTACGCCTTTAAACAATAGACAAGTACACACACGTACTTTTTCTAGTTGATAACCTCCAACGAAGTTTTACAGGAGCGACGAAATATTCCTACCGGGATCAAAACACACATCAGCGTTTAATTCACTCGGCGCCACGCCACCGCGCAGTCGCATTTGTATTTGCACTACAGGACACACATCTACATTTATATAAGTGAGAAAGTTTGGATGTATGTTTGAATGTACTGTCGGCCTTAATCACGCCTTAATAACTTAACAAATCTGAATGAAATTTGCACGAAGTTAGTAAATTGTGTGGGAAGTGACATAGAATAGTTTTTTATCCCGCAAAAGCGAATTGTTTATTTAGAAATTATGATTATAAATTCGCAAAGTCCAAACGTTATTGCAACAATACTTACTGCCTCTCGTGATATGACAGAGTCACCCACAATGAATATAATTAAATAATTTAATTAATATTCAGATTTTCTTTATAATATTCAATTTTGTAAGTTGTAAATATCATAAATAATAGGGATATTGCATAGGTAAATGATTGTATATTTAACCCAGGTGGCCAGAGTTATCATTATTATAATTTTAATTTCTACAAAACTGGCTGCTCAGTAATATAGTGGATATGGGAAGCTAGAACTGCCATTTTCGAACGGTCGAGATCGAGACATTAGCTGGGTCTCCCGACTCGGCGGCGCCGACGCTAACAACAGCGGTGGTCCGTTAGACGGGTGCACTGAACCCACCCCTCTCCGATGCTTGGTCGAGGTCAGGCAAAAGTGCGCGAACGGAGACAGCGAATGCTGGCCGCGATATAAAACACGTGACGACGGACATGTATCGATGACCAATCGTGAACGTTTATAGGGGTTCCCAAATGTTAATTCAAGGGATTCTGTTGCATGTGGCGAGTTGGAGACGACTTTTCCGAGGAAGAAGAGAAGAGGCCATTTTGAGGACACTTGCTGTCGGGACGAGCTACTGTGCAGACGTGTCAGCCGACACGCTCTCGTCCGGTGATCACTGACTGTTTCTGATCACACTCTCTTGCTCTGGGAAGCGAGAAGTTGTATGGCATGCCTGCCATTATCTGGAAGCTGTTGTGGTAACGCGGTCGTATCCACTAACCTGGCTTTCACAGCTGCAGTGGCACTGTGCGTGTCACACTTCATCACGACGATGCATTCATGGTAAAGTACCGAAGCATACGGTCACGATTCAATGGGTTTTTACGAGACTTGCGAGCCCTTAAGCGGCACTGAGATAAGACTCTGCTCCCGTTATAAAAATCACTGAGCTAGCTAATTTTACTTTTCATTGCAATTTCTAAGCATCTTGCTAATTGTAAATTCCAGACGATGCTTTTTAACTTTATATTGCGCCCCTGGGATACTCCTGTTTGTGTTAACTTCAATTTGATGGCCTGTGTTGCCACGTTGATAATATGTTGACTTTGCTATTAGTTGAAATATTTAATTCAGTTTTATGTTTGCTTTTCATCGGCGGATTGTAAACGTCGGGTATTGCTTGTTTTTGTTGTCTTTGAAATACGTTTAACGTAAATTTAACTATTACCCGGCCTTGTAGAAGCCATAAGACTCAATAAATTGGATATGATTTTTGTGTACAATATTCATGGTTCTAGTTTACCTTTTTGCAACCATTTTAAATCATTTCATTTTTATTTTCATATTCTAATAACTCACGTGTAAAGGTATGAAGGTAAGGCAGGTGTTGGAGGTGAGATAATATTAATAATCCATCCGCCCTCCCTTTATGCAATCAACCTTGCCAACGTAGCCTCACTCTAATTCAATTACAGTTGAAACTTAGCTTCGGCAAAAATATAACTAAAGATAACTACTACGTTACATTTATCACTCTGATCTTTCTGTCGTAATTCCTTAAAGAAATATGCTATATGCTACGGCATGGCTAGAGAGATCATGACTTGTGAGTAAATGAATGTAAATCATTACTGACTGGGAGAACTTTCAAGATAGTTCTTCTACCTTAGTACGCTTATGTTATTTCCGCCTTCTAGGTAAAGTACCATTGCTCTTTTACATTGAATCAGAAACACGGAGTGCTAATAACATATCGTACTTTACATTGAAAAAGTTAATGTTGGCAAATGTGAAAGAGAAGACACCCACCAGAGGGGCTACGCGCACAAAGATGCTTTCACACCGGATCGAGACGCTTAGACGATTCCAAATTCCAGTCCTGGACCCCACGTACCGGAGTTCAGATCCGGTTTATAGGCGGTTTTCTGCAATCACCTAGATGAATGCTGGGACGGTCCCCAATCTCTGTCTCATAAGCTACACATTTTACAAACAAAAATACTCTTATCACACACAACACAAGTTTCACACATTTCACAGACAAATGGCACCAGATACCCTCTGCAATCAAAACTGCGACATGCTTAGCAAGCAGGTAGTAGATGAAACCTTTCTTTCAAAACAAGCACAGCCTCGAGAAGAGAAATCAAGCCACTCTATTGGCCTGTACAATGGCTCCAATTTAGCATCACTTCTTTCTTCAATATGGGTACTCTGCACGTGTTCCTCAGTATTTTACCTAGTCTATATTCCTTGAAACCTTGTTTAGGATATTACTGATATATTGTAGAAACAGTTGTGTTCTAAATGTTTACGATAAATCTGATTTCGCGTAACACATAAAAAAAGTCTGTTTTGAGCAAAGCGCAATGCAAACCAATCTCTAACTAGCACCAAATGGCTGTGTGTTTAAAGATAAAATACGCGGAATTACGGTCTGGGAGGCCGCATAGTATAATTCGACCGCTGAGTAAAAGTTTCTATAGGCTGTGCATCGTATCTCTCTAGCTTTTGGACTTACAGTTTACGTGGAATCCTGTTCACAGCGTTCATAACATGCACCAAGCAGTGGCGAAAGGCATCATAATTGTTTATGAAAATTCTATGCCTGACTGAGACACGGATAAGAGACCATGATTGTTCAAAGTGGGCACCTTTATTACGAAAAACCAAATAATTATCTCGCCAGCAAGAATCGTTTGCAGGTGTATTACCATAATGTGTGCCACAGGATCACTTTTTTTTGCTGTCATCTGTCTTTCGACTGGTTTGATGCAATCCTCCATCTCGTCCTATCTTGTGCTAACCTCTTAATGTCTACATATCCCTTACAACCCACGTCCTCAATTATCTGGTTCATATATTATAATCTCTGTCTTCCTCTACAATTATTACATTCGACTGGTCCTTCCAATCCAGCATGTCTCAAAATGTCACCTATCAGCCTGTCTCTTCTTCCATAAAGTTCTTTCCTCACCCATCATTTCAAAAACTCGTTCATTTCATACTTTGTCCTTCCACTTAATTTTCAGCATTCTTCTGTAGCACCACATTTCAAATGCTTCAATCATCTTTCTTTCTGGTATTCCTAAAGTCCACATTTCGCTACCATAAAGTACTGTGCTCCACACATAGATTTTTAAATTTTTTTTTCTATTTCCTAGATCAATATTTGAAAGTAAAAGGTTTCTCTTTTTCATGCTCTTTTCGCTAGTGCTATTCTGCTTTTAACATCATTCCTGCTTCAGCCATCTGTTGTAATTTTGCTTCCCAAGAAGCAGAACTCACTTACTTCTCCTATTCCATCCGATCCTATTTTTATATTTAATCTACTAGTATTGTTATCATTTCTGATACATTTAATAATTTTTATCTTGCTTTGATTTATATTCAGTCCAAAATCATTTTTCAGTATTTTGTTCATGTCATTCAGCAACTTCTCAATATCCTCACCCTGTTCTGCTAACAAGACAATGTCATCAGCAAATCGTAGCATACTGATATTTTCTCTCTGAACACTTACGCCACCTGAAAATTTTTATTTTACTTCCTTTATTTGCTTCTTCTACATATATGTTGAATATTAACGGGGATAGACTACAAACTTGTCTCAAATCCTTTTTAATTGATGCATGTCTCTCATGGTTCTCTACTTTTGTTATAGCTACTTGATTCTTATATAGTTTATAAAGTATCCTCCTATCTTGATATTTTAGACCTGACTTCCTTAAAATTTTGAACATCTTGTCCTACCTAACATTATGAAAAGCTTTTTCTAAATCAACAAACGTCGAAAAGAATCTTTGTTTTTCGTGATTCGCCCTCCAAGAATTAATCTTAAAGTCAGAATTGCTTGCCTCGTACCACGATTTTTCATAAACCCAACTGATCTTCACCTACTATCTCTTCTACTACCCTTTCCATTCTTCTATATATTCTATATATTACGGTCAGTAATAGACTAATTGTGCGATAATTGTCACATTTGTCGGCTTGTGCTTCCTTCGGGAGTGTGAAGATGATATTTTTATTCAAATCAGTTGGAATTTCTTGTGTTTGATAACGTTTTGATATCAGCTTGAATAATCTTTCGATTCCTTCTTCTCTACAGTTGTACAGGGATCTAATTAATTCTAACTGCTTTATTTGCTTTCAAGTCATTCAGAGCTCTGTTCTCAAAACAGTATCTCCTAAATCATCAATGTCCACATGGCCTTCCTTTTCCATTATGCTATTGTTAAAGTTGCCCTGTCATAAAGTTTCTCAATGTGTTCCTGCTATTGATTAGCTCTATCGTCTGAGCTTAAAATAGGTTTCCCATCGACAGCTTTAATGTTTACACCAGTTTTCTTCATTTCTCCAAACTTCTTTTTGATCTTCCTGTATGCTACATCTACTTTACCTATGACCGTTTCCTTTTCTACTTCTTCACACTTTTCTTATTGCCGTTTTTTTTAATTTTCTGCATTTCCTGTTTTTCTGATTTGTAAATTGTCTGTATTGCTCTCTTCCTGCTTAATCCTGAACATTTTTGTGCCTTATCCTCCGATCCATCAGTTTCAAAATAATTTGAAAAATCTTTGTAAGGAACACTTATTTTTTAATGTAGGCTAATATGTGCTGTAGAAAATGCGTTTTTAACTGTCCAGTGGTTTGTGAAATAAAAAATATATCAAATTAAATACAGTTTGTGTTTTTATTTATACTTTACAAAAACAAACACCCAAATTTATTTATTAACATCAAACTTCAATTCATAAATCGTAAGTCACTATGTAGTACATTACTAGCCAAAATGTCCACAAACATTATCGAGGGTGATAATTCTTAATTGCTATATTACTAACATCATCCAATACGAGTAAATTTTTATAAGCAAAGAGTTCACGTTTTAAAAGCTTATAGTCTAAAGATGACCTGGGTTTGTATGTCACTTGAGTCACATAAACATTACTAATATGCACATCAACCAGTTTTTGAACCACAGCCATATGATAGTCACGTAGTACTTTACTAGAAAAAATATCGTCAAACTTCTTACAGTATCTTGCAACTTGGGAGCACCACGTCTTCTTGATGGCCAAGAGACCGGTCACTGCGGTTTGCGCGTCAACCAGGTTTCACCATGTTGATTCTCTAAAGAAGACGCTGCTGGCAGGATCGGTATTAACGAAGAAACACATTGTTTTCACACCCCGACAACTGTTTGACAGAAGACGGTGTGCTCGCCGAGTGTAACTTCTGTCTGGGTGCATGCAGTGTTTAATAAGTCGGATACTACATCCAATACTTGGATCAGCTCGTTCCATTCTTCATACGTTAGTGTAACTTTGTTGTGGCCCACTTTTTCGAGCACCACAACAGGTTCAAATTCGTGTTTAGACGATACACCTATCGTCAAACGTTTTGAAACACCAGCGTTGAGCTAATACACTGAGGACAACAACAATACTGGACGAGGCATGACTGTAGAATGACGCTAGGTCAATTGCCCGAACACGTGTGAGAGTATACATTATAAAAAGGGTTCTACCTCCACGTGGTATAGATTTCTAGGTCAGCGTGGTGAGTATCAGTTACATCAGAGCACCTGCGCGAGGTATCGATTTCAAGGAGGGGAGGCAACTGGAACTGGGGTTAGTGGGGAGGCATAACAAAAGAACAATGGTAGGTGGGTATCAGTTACACCGGAACACCTGCGCGATGCTATTGATTACAAGAAGGTGAGGCAACTGGAACTGCGGTTACTGGGGAAGGCAGGTGACCTAACAATAGAACAATGATAGGGGGTATCAGTTACAAGAAGGAAGGGGGAGGGGGTATGAGTTACACCGGAACTCCTGCGCGGCGTATCGATTAAACTTGGTCCGGGGTTCTAGCCGGCACCCCCAAACTTCTCCTACTCGCTTAACCTCACATGTTTTCTCCGCTCTCCCAAAGCAGCTTACCGAGAACGCACAGTTTTTTGTAGCCAAAGCTCCCGAGTTACTGCTAAATGTAATACTAGGTTCCTGCAATAAAGCTTATTTATGTCATGCCTGCAGACACCAAACGACCTATCCTCCACATTCCACGTGATTCAGAGTAAATCATCAAGTTTCATCGCGTTCGAAATCCAGAAGCAAAATCGCACTTTTATACTTTCACTGTATTAATAAACATTGTGTAAAAAAACATTATTTTGTTATAAGTGCTGAAAGCAATTGAGGTGTATGTCATGAAACAAATTTCATGAGGATATGGTGGCCAACAGCAGGGAAGAAAGCCCAGTAAAAATTAGAGCACTTGAATTTAAAATGGGAAGAACTCGAACTAAAAATTATCCATATACAAGAAAACAGGAAGTGCCAACTACTTAAGAAAATGTGGACAGGATATATGAACTGGTGGAAAAAAACAGAACGTTAATGGTTTGCCAGATTGGGAAGCACCAGATCTTTCAAAACGAACATATGATCACAATCTGACAGACTACTTGGACTTAGAAAGGTTTTCTCCCCTTGACTGTTGAAACGATACAAAGGCAGTGAGCAGGCATGAGTCTACGGAAAATCTAACACTCTTTGAAGCCAGAAAGTTTTGCACTTTATGGGGGTATAATTTTAATTGGTAGTCTGTAAGGATGTCCATGTTGTCAAGTCGAGCGCAAAGCCGTGACCAAATTGCCAGTAAATCATGCGTCCGCCCAACCACGACTGCCGTTGACTTGAATTGCATATAAACCGCTCTTTGTTTTACACGAAAGGCACTTTGTACAATTTCATCGCATTTATCCATCGAGTATAGGAGCGCTGGCCGTAGGCTCTGGCTGAGGGATTGTGCTGCTACGCAGACGGGATTTTTGTAGAGCTCGGATTCCATATTTACATGTCGATTGTTGGGCCATGATTTCAAACCAGAAGCAACAGATAGAAGAAACGACATCGTTCAAACTGTTTCACTGCTAGCTTTGCAAGTTCACATTAATATACGTATACGTATATTTCAGGAAAATATTATATTTGATGTTAGAAAAGCTTGTTGCGTATTAGGTCGAACTATTTAAAAAATCTTTAGAAGCTGGTGGCAGAAAGGATTCGAGGCTTCACCAATGCGATATCTATGGTATCTATGGTGTCAACATCACAGTATGTAAAACAACTAAGAACATTCACTTTATGAAGGTACAAATCAAGTTTAGCAAATGAACTAACTCCCCTAACGTTTGCAGACACATAACACAATTTTACAACTTCCATCATCACAAACAAAAATCGGTGTCTTCATGTTTTTATTTGTTTTAAATGACTAGAAAATTGCCTTTTTGATAATTTTCACACGAAAATAAGATCATAATTCTTGCGTAAACTAATCCACTGGTGAGGCACATTCTGGTTTCGAGTGCATGCTCAAAACATATTAATCTACGCCACATTATTGTAGCTTAACATTTATCCAAGTTGAAAAACAAAACAACACTGTTTACATTGCATGTTTTACTTCCTGGCTGCAACTGGTAACCAAAATGTGGAATATTTATCAGGTGGTATCACTGAGCGAATTACAAGTAACTGTAGAAATGTTTCTTTCTATACTTATACGACGAATCTGATGGATATTTCCTGTAACTGCATAAATATACGCGTTCCGACGATTTCTTGTAACGAAGGCGGGACGAGACGGGACCGGACGAATACTCAACAACACGCCATGGGAATAGGGCCGCCTCTGCTAGCGGGGACGAGACGCAGCTACCCACTCTGTGTCGGTAAACATCACAGGCGTGTGTAGTGTAGCACTGTTGCCATCGGTTTGCAGCAGCGGTGCGCATCCCTTCCGTTGCTGTAAAGTGCTCTGTGCCAAACGACACTAGGCAACGTGGTGGGGAGGTGGCTGCGAGGTAAGCGAGGGCTAACCTCCGGCGCGTGCTCGTCCCTACACTTCGGTGAGGTCCCGTCCCGTCCCGCCATCGTTACAAGACGTCGTGGAGGTCGTACAGACACCCGGCTGTACATTCCTCTGTTCGGAGATCAACTTACACCGTTGGTAACACAAGACACTACAGCAGCTTTCGTCCAGCTGAAAGTATGCTAGAACATTTTCGTGTTACATACACATTACAAACAGCAAACAATAAGCAATGTTATATTTTTCCATTTAGTTAGACAAAATACATATTAAATCTGGAAAAAATATTGAAATAATGTTGATCAAAATGATACATTTAAAAATAAATAAATCACAGTCTGGTAATTATGTAGTTTTGAACAGTACCATAGGTCCTGATCTATCCAGGTTGTACAAATAAGACTATAGTTGGTAAAACCACTCCATTGCATTTGATTAATGCGATATTTAATAACGCGGACAGGTCAATTAACAATGGGCATCATATTTTTTACGAACAATAGTAACACCTACGCTGGTGGGGCCAAAGAATTATTTGCCAAATACTAATATTAAGGTGAAAACCTTTAACAAGTCAGTAAGTGACCATTTTAAACACGCATGTGTTGTTGAAGGCAGTGGTAGGCGACTGGAATAGCATTGGCACGCACCGGTCTCACGTGGAGAGTAAATCAAACTTAGTACTTTCACCGAGCTTGGTGAGTGAGCGTTTAACGCTCTGGCCTCGCATTCGGGAGGACGCCGTTTTGAATCCCCTTCCGGGCATCCAGATTTGGGTTTTACATGGTTTCTCCTAATCACTCCAGGCGAATGCCGGGATGCTTCATTCCAAAGGCCATGGTCGAATTCCTTCCTGTTCCTTGCCCCAGTCACATCTCTCCTCTAATGACCTCGAAACCGACGAGGCGTAAAACCATAAGTTAAAAAAAGTAGTACTTTCAGGTGCTTAATTCTTTCATTAACTTGATCTTCGAAAGTTGTCGAAAAACAAATCACTTATTATGAGCAACGATAATTAGATTTACTCTAAGCTGTGTTATATTGATCAACTATATCCCATGCACAGAATTCATCTTTTTGTTTCACAAGCTACATTGAGTGGTTTCTCGTTGTCCCAGTTATGGCTTTAGTTATTAATTTCACGCGGTTATTGGGCAGGCGACAGAACTTGCGGCAGCTTGTTCAAGGGCTTCAAACTTTTCCTAATTAGGTGCATTAATATTTATGGGACATTACAGGGAAAGTGGAACGCAGAGCAATTACTATGCCGATACTTGTCGAGTGAAGTTAGTCTGAGAGCTGTAGACTAGAGGGACACTGACATCACCCACCTTTCATCAAAGTTCGTCGCATGTGTTACGATGTCTGCATTGTAACAGAGATCTAGATTTTATGTAATCATTCAGCCACGACACGTTGAAACTTTGAGTAATGCTTAAGGGCAATCAGCACACTTCATTAATTAAGAAGAGACTATGAAGATCAACAGCTCATTTTCTACACTTCTCCCCTCATTCGAGGAAGAGAGTAAAATATAAAAATGCTTCAAAGTAGTTAGAGAAAAGAATGGATTAGCGGGATAAAAAGAAGTTACTGTTTCTTTTTTTTTTTAATTGCAGCTCTACAATTTTATGTACTTTCAAGAAAAAATCTAAGGATTTTGATCCCAGGGAGCAACGTATTTCAAGGAGATGTTTCACTGTAGTCATGTAATAATGTTTGCACTTAAGTTATCACATCACCAGTAGGAGTACGTAGTACTGCCTCCTTTATCTAAAAACTATTAATTATCCCAGAAACTAATTAGTCTCTCTAGGATTCATCATAAAAATTCCGTTTTCCAGTATGCTGTTCCCATTACAGATAGCGTCTTATTTGTGCCGCAGAAACAAAGGGAAATAGATGATGCATCCACACTATAACGCCATAGAGACAGTTTGACAGTCTGACACACGTTGAAACTTTCACAATTGTTATAATTTAGCGTTTGACTTTCTTTAAATACGCTGCTCTCATACGCTTTTACACGTATCAGTGTTCTATCTTTGAAAAAAGTAATGTATTTTAAGATAACTTTAATGACGCTTGTGAATTAGTAACTGCTGCACATGAAGCTGATGAATTTCTGCTGATAATGTTTTGTCTACCCCAATTAAAGCAAGCACAAGAAGAAAGCCGTGAAATGGTTATATAACTGAATAATGTGAGAAAAATCAAATAGTTCGAAATACAATTTATTACCCTTGCAAAATTTTGTTTTACTATCATCGTATTAATTTGGTTTGATTTTACTCTTGTGCCGTACAGATTATTGTGCACATGTGATAACAATACGTTGAACGACATCTCAAGCGCCTAGCAACGCTACCGTCCATTACAGTTTAGCTACCACACTGAGGTGTCAAAAGCCAGGGACGCGTCCTAATATCGTGTGGGCCTCATTTTTCCTGACGAAGAGCAGCAATTTGATGCGGCATTGACACAACAAGTCGTATAAAGTCCCAAAAAGAAATATCCAGATATGCTTCCTGTACAGCCGTTCATAATTTCCAAAGTGTTGCCAGTACAAGATAAGCAGGACTGACCTTCCTAGCACGTCCCAGATATTTTCTATTTGATTCATGTCTGACAATCTACATGGCCAAATCATTCGCTGGAATTGCCTAGAATGTACTTGAAACCAATCATTAATGATTTTGGCTATGTGAGATTACGCATTGTCATCCTGGAAAAGTCCATCGTTGTAAGGGATTATAGAGGTCATGAATGACAGCAAATAATCTACGTCTAGCTGAACATAATCATTTTCAAGTGGTCGGTTCATTGTGACAATATTTCCCAGTCCGTTTCATGTAAACACAGCCCATACCAGGGTGGAGCCGCCATCAACTTGCCTCGTGCTTTTGTGGCAACCTGCGTCGTGGGCCTCGTGGTCTCTGCGCCAAACATAGCGCTTACCAACTGGAGTTGTGACTCATCTGACCAGGTATCTTTTTTTACAGTCATCTAGACTGTAACTGATATGTTCACGAGCCCAGGAGAAGTGCTGCATACGATGTAGTTTTGTTAGCAGAGGCATTCGCGTCGGTCTTCTGTTGCCATATACCATAACCGCCAAATTTCGCTGCACTGTCGTCACGGACAAATCTATCGTACATCACAACTTGAGGGTTGCTGTTCTTTGCTCAGTGTTGCCTGACTGTCAAGAATAACACCTCGTTACAGACATCGATGGTTTCGGTCATTAAGTAGACGTGGTCGGATACTGCATTGTCCAAGATCGAGCCCCCAAGCAGGAATAAGACGTGGGCAGTCATACAGTGTTACCAAGGTTTCATACATCGAGCAAAGGACAGCACATCAAAAGTTCGATGCAACCCCTCTGGTGATGGGCACAGCGTATAGGTCTGCGCGCGTACGCGCGAAGCCACTCCTACCTGTGCCAACTTTGGTGGCAACCACGCCGCCTGTTACAGTGCCTGCACGGTTAGGAAGAAGAGTCAGTCTTCCACTAACCGGTGGCATACATCAACGAGAGACACTCGACAAACAGAAGGAACGACGCGCCCAGGTAAACTTTCAGCTATCAATCACAGCTACCCAGAGCACTCTAGCTACCAGATGCCAACCAACGAAGATCACCGAAGCCACCGCAGGACAAGAACAGACCAACCACAAACCTGACGACGCTGTAGCTACGACTACCGAAGTGAGGGTCGAGAAGAACAGTTGGGAAAAATAGTTCAACTGGTGACATAGCTCATCTTGACGATGACATTCTGCAGTTGGTCTTTACAACTCTGTCAGAGGCACTGACCATTTCCGAACTAAAACCGGCGTCAGACACCTCCTACTACGATTCAAGAAGTATAGTCATAATGAAGGTGCACCGGCAGCGAAGTTATTATTTTTTTTTTTAAACAGTTTAACGTCCCTTTTTAACAACGTGGTCTTTAGAGACGGGAAAGGATGGGGGCAAGGAATGGGAAGGAATTCGGCCATGGCCTTTTGAAGGAAGCATCCCGGCATTCACCTGGAGTGATTTGGGGAAACCATGGAAAACCCAAATCTGGATGCCCGGACGGGGATTCGAACCGCCGTCCTCCCGAATGCGAGGCCAGAACGCTATCCGTTACACCACCACGCTCGGTAGCGAAGTTATATCTGAACAGAACTGAGGATGGAGTAAATGCCCCTTAGTATGCTCAAAGGAGCAGCAACTGGCTACGGTGTGTGTCCAAGGCGGGAGGTAATGTCAGAAATTCCACATTCACAGTATTCTCTCGACGTTGTGGTTCGAGGATTATTGATATATATTTGCACGTCTTTTTTTAATTTCAAAACGGTACTTACTTTAAAAAAACCTGCCTCGTATTAGCAGGGGACTGTTGTTTGAAATAAACTCAGGAGGTGAGGTTGACTGGCATTTATTTATGAACTGTACGAGAAGACAAAGTAAGCGATACAATGATCTGATTACAACATTAGTCTGTGATTGAGCGATATAGCTTCTCTATTATTGCAGAGTACATAGATAAAATAGTAACAACAATATGAAGTTTTGCTCTAAGGATACAAAGGGGGAGATTGGTGGTGGTTTGATACTTAGCAAACTTTTCTGATCTACGGGCTAAAAATGCAACTTTTCCAAAAGTACTGCCTCGGACACTTTGCGAGATAGATACTTTTATTTCCTGTATCTTTTTTTCCTGTCGAGGCTTCCTTTTTTGTTGTTCAATATGTCCCGTTAAGCATTCTGGATTAAAACAAAAACTGAAAAACGATAGTCGCTTCGCTGATTTTTAAAACAAACCATTATCTTAACTTATTCATTATACGTTAAATAAATCTTCCCTCGTTTTTCCAACACTTAATATTTATTATACACTTAGTATTGAAACTCTCACAAACTTAAAAAAATTTAATCCAACGATTTTCAAGTCAACATTCTTCTATTTTTACAACCAGTAAACAACATCCATTACAGGTCAGCCAACGTAACCGTCCCACCACATTATTTTACTATTATTTACACAATTCATTTCATCATTCGCTATCTCTACGGTTGTTATCTCACAACTTGGAAGAGAGTGCGTTCTGCGTGGAGTCCCGTAGGGGAGGCTGGCCACTATTGGCTAAATTAATCACGTGTCTGATGCATGGAAGGCTTTGTTTGGCTACTTGAAGATTACTTCTAATATATTCCAAATTCCTATGAGCCCTTTTCCCACGAAAAGAAACGCTGCCATGGTGACCTTCGCTTGTCTTCTCGACTAGCTGAAAAACGAAGTGTCGCATTATTCTCACGGTTAGCGCAACAAAGAAAACGATTTCCTCATTTTAAAGTATTGAGAATAATTACCAAACTATTGGAACTTTACTACAATTTGATGTAACTGGCGGGTGGCACAACTCAGTCAACAGAAGAACTATAAGTTCGTTCTCCTCCAGCGTAGAAAGGCTCCGCTTCAATGCTCATTACTCTACCTTCATGACGTTGCGTCCACACTATATCAAATGACAAGGCATGTCGTGGCAAGGTGGTATTGTGAGGACGAGTGCTAAGTCCTATGCCATGTGGCTTGTCATATCACATGCGAAAAGCGTCGGTTCACTCCAAAGGAAGCCATGCAATTTCTGAGGAGAATAGGTACTGGGGACGTGTCGCCTGATCTTGGGTGACTTTAGTTGACATTCCACCCTAAAGATAGAGTGGACTATTGGGAAAGTTTTTACCGCTAGATGTGATTTGTAGAATAATACAACTATAGTAATAAAAGGCATAATACACCCATGGAAATAGTAATTAGTTTTCTTGTTGAACTTGAAGAATTTAATCGACAAACAATTAATCTAGCTTGACATTTTTCAATAGAGATTTCAAAAACCGCAGTGTGAACACTAAACGTTCACTGGCTGGAATAACTCTTTAAATGATATATCACTCTTGCTGATCTTCGATCCTATAAATTGAGAAGAATCCCCTCAACACCACTCGACATTCGGAAAAAAATTCCGTAGTTCCGTATTCGAGATTGAACTCATCTCCATCGTCCATTAATAAATCATTCATCAATTGACTGCACTGATATCTGTCTCCATCTCAGAGACTGTGACGTATCAAAAACCATCATTTTTTCGTGCTTCACGATGCGATCCACTTTCTGCTATTATTTCTGCAGCGGTGGCAACATGCATATCCTCGTCGGTAAATTTTTAGGCATTGAATGTCATTTCCTATGTGGACGCAGTGTATTTTCAGTGAAGCCATGTTGATTTACCAGATGACTTTGCCACAAGACTTTACCTTACTTTGCCGTATGGTATAGTGTGGACGTGCCTTTATACAGACGAGGTGGTGGAAGGAAACAAAGAACTTTATCTTCCATCTCTTGTACTGATCTCTCCCAGACATTGTGATAAAATTTGGAGTTTACCAAATTATTTCAGTGCTCCCGACAGTTGACTTCTGAATTTGGTAGTTGGAACTGCAAGTGTATTAAGAGTGTACACAGCCACCTGCCGTCCGTTAGCCGTGGTGAGCAGTGCAGATGGGACTTGGGCAGCGCTGTTCCGGGAGCCATTTCAGGCTCCGCTGAACTGGCAAATCGCAGCTAAACGACCGCCCGCACTGCATTCGTACCCAACCAAGGAGATGCGTGCCAATGTCAGTGATCGCTGCAACTACTCCACCTGCAGTACAGCTCCAATGATACAGGCTATCAAATAGATGTAACCCTGTTTATTCTTGAAGAATATGACATCGTTCATAATAGTAGTTGCCCCCTGCAAGGTAAGAAGAAAAAAAAATGTGCATGCCTGGAAGGAATTAACGACATGAAATAATTAATAACCAAGTAAATGAATCGATTTCGAGGTACCAATCCTTTTTTAGTGGATTTATACATCATGTAACGAACCAGTGATAAGAGGATTGAATATTTTCAGACGTTTAATTTATTAACCAAATATTCTGCCAGCACTTTTAATATGCTGTGAAAATAGACAGGGAAATTGGAGAAAACTTCCTGGAAGGTGAAGATGTAGAAAGATCATATGGAAGGGCATACATCGTACAAATGGATCAAATAGAAGATCACTGGCCCATTTTTGATTTTCCTCTGAAGCAAGCTTGAAAACCGTTTTCGGTGGAAACGCTAGGCATTCAGTAATGAACGAAACGACATGAAAATTATTGTACGGCCGTCAAAACATTTCTATGGAACCGTTTTGACGGTTTGGGACATCAGAAAGCATTGACAATGATGCAGGTAGTTGCATTTTGCACCTTCAGTGTAGTTTATACGCTCATTAACCGCATAGTTAACAGGCATTTAATGTTGAACTAAATCCTAAGCATCGAAAGATGGTATTAATGGATTGTTTAAACTTCCTCTGTATAAGAATGCAAACGGAGGATCTGTTGTTAACACTTAATAACCAGCCTGCTCCTACCTGAATAAATAACTTACAAAAATCCTGTTGTGTGTAAAATATTTTTTAAATTACTAAATATAGTACGGTATACGAGGAAATTTCATGGGCCAAGAGTGCTTCCCTACGGAACCTTGTAATAGGTGGTTGCTTCTCACTAACTTACTTATTAAAACTGATGTTTGGAAGTTAATTCCATTAATATGAAAATTTTTATGGACAAGAATCTCAAGTTGTGCGGGATTACAGGTAAATAAACATCATAATTTATTGTGTTTTATGGCGTATACACGTCTGGACACATTTATCTTTATTACAAACATGTTAAAAATTAATGTCAAGCAAGGCCCGAGTTTACAATAAGCGGTTAGCAAATCTTATAATCGTTGCCTTTAACTTTACTTAGTTCAAATGGATAACTATGAAATTGAACAAATGATTAATCAAACACGTACTATAAAACGTGATCTTAAACAATCAAAATTATATACTGGGCGCCATCGGAATGGGAACAATTACCATTCCGAATTTGTTAAACAAATTGCAAGGAATTAGAATAGTCTGTGACCAATGTCCACCTAGTTCAGTTTTAAACAAGGTGCAATCAGCAAAGACCACTTGTCTCCAGAGCGCTTACGGGTTCATTAAACAGTCTCGTGGAACTGGTTTGGATAACACTTTACCGTAGATGATGGTCAGCGGTGAGTGTGTCACATCCAGTCAGAGATGCTGGTCCTCTTCCATCAGCACCTCAAGCGTAGGCGAGCCAGGTCATCTCCAGGTCACGTTCTGCCATCAAGTCCCGTCTTGTAGGTGCTCCTGTCAGCAGGTAATCTCTTGCCCCGCCTCCGTCGTCGAAGACGATACCCATAGACAGAGAAAACCCACATTTTTAAATCATGTCCTCTTGATTCTGCTATGATTGGTAGAAGGAGTGGTCGCTCGCTGAAATCACGTGTCTCCTAACATTAATTTAATTCGTGACCCCAGTTCGCGCTTCTGTCGCGTGGCTCGGAAACGTCCGGCCATATTCGGCCGGTGGTTATTTTCCATCGCCATTCACATAGTCTCTACAATCGTCAGTTCTACTGCGCCTAATGGCAAAAGAGTATCATGTAGTCTCCTGTCATCGCTGTCTGGTCATCGCAGAGGGCTTGTTACTGTTCCAAGTTCTCAGATTAACACATTGTTCACCGACCACTTTACAGATATGATAATCTATAATCGCTCTTCACCGCCCACCACAAGAAAATTTATAGAGCTGAACTAAAGCCCTATCAAATGGGAGACAATGCTCCAACTTAGTATTTGCATACTTACGGATTTGTAAAATATAACTAAATTAAAAATGCAGGCGTTTTCTGGGGAATAGAATATAGCTTATTAAATAACAAGGTTTTTGTTCTAGGTATGACTCATGGTCCGTTTACGGTGTTAAATCATAAATAAATACTTAAATAAAATCAAGACGAGTAAACGGAGGTAAGAGAGGGAAATAATTTATATAGATGAAACCAATTTATAATGATGAGGAATTTAGGATAAAAAAAATTAAAAATTAATGAAGTTTCGTTAGTACGGCGTTCCTTGCAGAGACAATAAGCCAGCCTGCTTGTCATGAGTATTAAGTCCCTCCGATACAGTCCACAACGGAGCTATCTAGATCCCTCAAATTGGACGTGTAATCAGCTTTCCCCGATCGAACGAATTGCTCCGAGTCGTTCCTAATGCTCGCGTCCAATCCAGCAGGCACTTCCACTTGGTGAACAAAACATTCGCTCATAGCATTGTGTGTTCTTTTGCTTTATTTTTAATTTGTTTCTTCGACCAGAGTGTCTTGACATGAAGTTTTTGTAATTCGCTTATATCTGTGCTTTTTCAGAGAAAAGGCAACGGTTTCCACCGTGCAGCCTGTTGCGGCTCATACTGCTGCCTGACGGTGGTGGAGCTGCTCAGTAGCAGAAAGGTGGTACAGTTAGCACCGTGTTCCGATCGCCGTACAGTTCATCTTGTTGTATGATCCTCGAATTGCGGAGAATCGCCGCAATGACCACGTATTATGAATGAAGACGGGTATTTCTGCATTTCTGTGAGGGAATGATATCCTTCAATATTTTTTGTTTTAAATGGTTTTAATAATTTCTTCGTTAGTTAATATTTTGTGAAAATAATTAAGTGGTTTTCATCGACTGAATAGCACATAAATACGTTAGTAGCACCGATTAGGGATTAGATATTCGCTAGTTTTTAGCTGAACTGACAAACACAGAGAAGAAGGATCTAACATATTTTATGTCGTAAATCATGAATGTTAAAAGGATAAACTGATTTAACTGAAATATGCAATCAAAGAATTTTACGATGCTTCAGTGTAATCTGGAAACGAATGTGTGCAATTAAATTAACGAAGAAGTTTTGTATCAGTGAAACATAATTAATTGTATGTACAATAAGTTAAATAAGAGGATAATTCACAGCACCATACAATTGTGTTTTTTTTTCGGATTTTATTCTTGGATGTTCCCATTTCAAGGTAGAACAGAAGACAAACTAGGAATGAAATATTCGCCGGTAAAAAGGAAGATAGTTATTTAAATACGGCTAACCATATACGTCGCGCACAGTGAGATGTTTTTCACTGGGCCCTGCACACATGCTGTTCTAACAGCAATAGGGATGCAGTCTCGTTCGCCAGATGCTTGTAGTAAACGTTTTACAAAAACTATACTACCATGAACTGCATCCACACTTTTGTCAGAAAATACGCAACGCAAGAAATATGTTGCTCGACGTAATTTTGAAAGAAGTTTTCACACCAAAATTTAGATTCTCCACTGTGTGTTTGAATTCTCAGGAATAAAATGCACTTTGTTATAACATGCTTGCGGATGTCGTTTCTTTCCACAACAACCGGAAATTTGCAGTCGTGTATCTGTAAGGTATCAGAGCTAAATTAAGTTTCCGAAAATATTGATCATTGCCTTAGAAAGTAAATTATTACTATTATTTTTTTCATTTTCCTTGTTGTAAAAGAACTTAGTTGACCAGTAAACTGCATCATTAATTTTAATTTGTGGCATGAAATCGTTAACGTGTAGGGAACTAAATTAATCAACGCGATAATTGATAACAGCTCTCATTAACTTAAATAATAGACAAAATTGAAGCTAATAACTTAAGATCAACCACGATATCTGAAAAAATTTTGGCGTATATATCTATAACTATTTTAAATTTTTTTTTTTTTTTTTTTATCTGTTGAATTCCATGAAACTAAAGTATATTCTGAAGTTGTTCAATTATCACGACTAACGGTTGAAATAGATAATTTTGTCAATTCTTTTTAGGTAATAGAATATACTTCAGCAAAGATCTGAAAATAAGAGTAACGGAACCGATTATTTTCTATGATAAATTGGAAAATCGAAAATATTCAGACGACTGTTTATATGAAATTTACGGGTCTACTGGAGATCGCGATTCCCCTACAACAACATACAGTAATATCGTTGGAATACTGCTGTAGTCAGTCGCAAGACCTATTATTCTCAATCAGTAATTCCTTTGTAATACAGCCTGGACCATTATTTTCAAGCACAAATTAGGTTGTAATACAGCCTGGACCATCATGAAACAATTAAATGCACTTCGGAAGAATTTATAGTGGAATCATGCGTTTGACCATTGCAGTATTATGATGACAACTCGTGGTGGAATCGCGATCTCCAGTAATCCCAAATTTACAATATCAAAATATTCTTTTCCAGGGGAAAACTGTTTAATGGATTTTTTTTTAAAAACAACAACAACATACAAGTAAAAGTTGAGAATGAAACTACGTACACAATATTATATTTTCTTTCTGTTGTTGTACGCAGTGGGTGCAATCGTATGGAAGAATTGTTTTCCACAGGGAAGAGGTGTTAAATACCGTACATCGCGCACATAATTGTGACGACACGTATGAGTGCGGAGGACCGAGCTCGGTGGGTGAGAGGAAACGTTCTGGCCTCACATTCAGGATGACGCGGCTTCAAATCCAGGTCCAACCATTCAGATTTCAGGTTTCCATATTTTTCCGAAATTACTCTAGGCAAATGCCTGGAAGGTTCCTTCAAAAGGCTGTTGCTAAATTCCTTCCTATTCCTTGTTACCCACCACCTCCTTCCGATTCTAATGACGTCGACCAACCGTTAAGCCCAAAAAGGGGGACGGGGAAGAATTCTGTTGTCTCTTTGTTGAATGGTAACATGATCTTAGTTTTCCGTCTCTCAAACTGCACGATAGACAACCAGTATAAACGAAATTAAGACGGTTGAAAACAAATGGTTGATTATCACTAGCGTTTCATAGGGTAGATCGGTTTTGATATCTAGAATAGCGGTCTGGTGGCTCAGTTGTTAGGGCGCGTGACTGGGGAACGAAAGATCACCGTTTCGAATCCCGGTCTCGACTGGAACTTTTACGAGCCCTAAAACTGACCTTCAGCTCTGGCAGAGCTTTGCTTTGTTCATGTGAACCACGTTTGCGCTCCGTGGTTCGGATTCCACGTAAAGCTGTAGGTCCCCTCTTCCCCGTAGGATTATCGGGGTAGGGCAGCCACGGCAGAGGCGCATGCGCGGCTAATCGAAACCCTGTCACGCGGTGGCCGAACAATCCTACGGGATCTCCCGGCCAACAATGCCATACGCGTTTATCTTTTTGATGATCAGAGTAGACACATTCATAACATGCAAAAATACGTAAAAACTTGAAATTTACACTACCCCATAGCTGTGTGACAAAGTCTCATGCATTGTCTCTCAATATGTACCGAGAAGTTCGCTCTGATTGTAAGAGGGGTGCCAAAGGTAGGGCGTGTTTCCCGTCGTTTGTGTATGCCGCTGAGAAACAGACGCCTTAGCTACGGAGCGTAATGATGTGGAAGGCAAACAACAAAGTGTGGCTCGAGGCGCTGTACACCTCAAAGCAATCTACAGCCCTCGTCATCCCTGCTGTTCAAGTAGACAAAGGCTGGTGGCGCAGTATACGAGATAGATTCTTTCTTCAGATCCTGCATTTTTGTCTGAATTACATGTGTACAGTAACAACGTTTAAATAGACAGTGGTTGATTTCATTTCTTCTTAAAGTGATTTGACTGTTTATCTAGGTCGGTGGTTCTGATATAGAGTTTTGGAAGAAGTGCCCTCTATACAGATATCATTTTTTATGGTTTCCCGGAAATACTTCAGGTAAATGCCGGGAAGGTTCCTTAATAAAAGCCTCAACACATTATTTTGCCCAATATTTCTTCTGTACGAGCTGCAAATCCCACGAAGTAAAGATAGAAGATTGTTTTTTTAGTATTTTTAGAACTTCGTTCACAATAGCGCTTCGTTTGAGGGACACGGACAATATACTTGATACCAATCAAAAAGACAAGGATATTTTACTTTTATGTAACATATGTGTCACGAGTAAAACCAAACTGAAAGTTTTCATTCCATTTCTTAAGCAACGAAATAATTTTTTGCAATAAAAAAATTAACTGAACAATGGACAATACACGGTCAACCTTGCTGCAGTTCTTTATTGGAACAGTTGCCTGCTTTTTCAGAAAAGTTATTATTAGCGAAAACGTTTGCAGGCCACTGTATTTCATAACGATCATATAGGATGATAATTAAAAATCTAGCATGTTTAACAAATTTGGAGAATTCGACCAGCCAATCTTCTATTTAGGACAACTCAAAAATTGTGTGGCCTCAGCTTACAGGTGTTCAGAGATCGTGGTACTCAATGTTTGTTACTCTAGTCTTACTGAGCAGCAAAATTTGCCTGGTTGGATCTTAATTGGTAACGCTCTGACCTTCCATTCAGGATGATGCAGATTCCCGATTTCGGTTTTTTATGGTTTTCCTAACTCACTCCAGGCGAATTCCGAGACGGTTCCTTCAAAAGACCATGGCTGAATTCCTTACACTTTCTTGCTTCATTCCGTTCCTACATCTAATGACCTCTACGTCTACGAGGCCAAAAGCCATAAGTAAGGGGGGGAAAAATTTACATGTACTGTGTGCATTTTTATGACTAGAGTTCAGATTTTTATGACCAAAAATTAGAGAAATATACATGCAAAAACGGGTAAATGTGACATAAAACTAACGAAATATGACCAAACATGTTCAATTATACCTCATTTAGTTTATCTAGTAGTGTTGCTTTCATGTAGAAACAATTTGTTTCCGTCCACTCACTGCACCGTAGGGTGATTAAATTTTAATTCGTTATGTTGGCATGACTTTATTTTCACATTACTTACTGAAAAGAACTCTTTCGTATGTACTAAAATACTCCCCTCCAATTTCCTTCACCTAACTCAGTAAAATGGTATTTTTTAAGAAATATTGTTTTTTTCGCATGGCGGTTCTCACTGATCGACTGCGGTATTTGTACTGTAATAAGTTTTATTACTACGCAAGACCAGTGCGTATGTGCGCGCTGACGGTCCAGACACATAATCACCACCAAGGGACGCCTATTCTCGAAAAATAAACGACCTTCCACACAAAATCGGTTTTGAAGGGAGTGTGTTGAAAGTGGTAAATCCAGTTAGGTGAGGGGAATCCTCGCAGGTAGTCCGCCTCAGCGAACACACCAATTCACAAAGACAGCAGTTCACCCAAGAAAATTAGGGAACTTCATGCTAACAAGTCTTGAAAGTCAGAGTCGAAGATAACAATGTTGTCCAATTCCTGTATAGAACGTTTGGTGATATGAAGTGGGAGAGAGTAATACCCAATAAAAATCTTATATTTGAAACATGTGATTGTTTTTCTGGAAATTCTGTTCAAATGTAACCCGGGAGACGATTCGATTAGTGATTCAAGAAGGACACTGGAGGGAGTCAGAAGAGAAGCCAGATTTCAACCCCAGAAAGGTGGTCTTACGATTTTCAAACATCACGACGGCTGAGCTGATTGTGTATTACACTATCAGACCTGATGTGTTGATCGTTTTGTAGCGCACATTAGCTTATGCGGCTTATGAAAATCAGATGGGTCGTTGCGCTGCAGTTATATACGGCAACATGCTCATCTTCTGCCGGACACAATGTTGTGCACAAGTCACTACTCGCCCGTACAGCTCACTTCGTAACGCTTTGAGTGGAGGATCCCATCCTCTATCGACTGTATAAAACTGAGCTAATGATATTGCCGAGAGCAAAGAAAACTTTAACTGTAAAGAATGAACATTAATGATCCAGCGTTTGAAATAATATTCGACGTACCCAATAACCCTGCGTGTCTATTATTTAATCTCATATTATTATTTGGAAGTGATCAACTTTTATAAAGTCAAATTAAGTTTTACTCAATTTTAGAATTTACGGCCTCTGTTGGAGGCCAAGGTGTTGATTTTTTAAAATTTTTGATTGTTTGTTGTACTTAACGTTAAATACACCTTTGTCTGCGGGCCATATGTTCTTTTATGAAATAAATATGTCGGGTTACGACCCATGTCTAGATTTTATAGCTGTGCCTTTTTGATTCACACCTCTTTCAGAAAAATTAAATTAATTAAATCAAAATATAATCATAATTATATAAAAATAACCGCAACAAAACCCATCTCATTACAAGACAGGTATATTCTTTTCAATAACTCAGAAATTTTAGCAATTATTCCAATATATTACATATCCCTATTCAATTTTTTTAAAATATTAATCTTTGTGCGCTCTATTAAATTCTATGCTTACTACTGTTTGTCACATATCACCAGCGTGATATTCTTCTTTGTACCCAGCGTACTTCGTTCTGTGTGCCTCCAGTAATAAATTTGTTGCATGTATTCCTCACATCCGTCTTCTCCTACATCTGAGTTTAAAAATGTTTTGTTGTCAAACCATTTCCAATCTTATTTCCAAGACCATAAATTGTGTATGATCTTATCTAGTGTTGTAAAAAAAAAACGGTTTTTTTTCTGGCTTGAAAAAAAAAAAAAAAAAAAAAAATGAAAAAAACTTAGAAAAAAAACATGTTTTTTTTTCTGGGACACGTTTTTTTTCATAACTACTAAATCTCAAATTTGTAAGGTATTTATTGATTAATATGACTGTTTTAGAGTTTATTCTAAGTACTTTTCTTAATTTTTAAATCTAATATACGTATTTTTCTGGTTCAGTAGAAAAAAAAATACGAAAATATTGGCAACATTGACTGAAATTTTCTTTTATGAATGGGGACTTCCCGAAGAGGCTATGTTGCGCGAGAAGGAATCCCCGTTCCCCATTGTTTGGATTGATACTCGCTATTTGAACTAGTGCTCCTAGCCCTACGAATTTATCTGTAGACTTATGGATCTTTTCAAAAAATTAGGAATTTAAAATTTATCTACGTTTTTTTGCCTCTGTTTATTACTTATTGTGCTTTTCTTGTATTCGTATACTTGTTAAACTCTCAGCGTATAGTGATACTAAGTCATTAAATTGTCAGTAATTATGAATCGTTTCCTTGCAACTTTTGGCGTAAACCAACGATTGGAAAGAAATAAAGCTCCTATTTTGTATGATAATAGATTTAAATTCAAACTTAAAAGACCGTAATACAGAACTATCGGCGCAGTCTTTAAGCACAGTGGGTACTTGTATACAATTAAAAATTGCAGTCTCAAAATCTTTTGTGTACAATACAAGAACAACCAGTAAAAGAAAATTGAAACTGCTTCTGAAGTTATGGATATAGAGGAGACAAGAAGAAACAGAAAATTCCGACACCGACTGAACTAGTGATGGTAATGCTGATACTAGTGAATGTGGTACTGACATAGGATGAATAAAATTATGTTAGCTATATAGTTACATTTATGAATTATTATGTAAAACATTATATGATTCAGTAAGATTTAAAACACACTTGTAAAATGTAAGTTCCGTAAATGAAATTATAATTTATCAAATATAATGTTTTCTGAAAAAAAAAACCAAATTTAGAAAAAAACAAGGGTGCTAAGTTTTTTTTCATGTTTTTTTTTCACAAAGCTGAAAAAAAAAACATTTTTTTTTTTTCAATTTGCAACACTAATCTTATCCTTAATGATTCCTCATATAGTAAAATTAGGCGTGATTTACGGAAGTAGTGTAATAGTAAAGACGCACTGGAATAGTATTAATCCGACTTGAAAACACCCATTTGTAATATTAGCAATTGGTTCAATATCTTAAAAAGAACTATTTCGCTCATATCCAACCATGACTAGGTACATTATCTACTGCAAAAAGGAGAACTATGTTTATATGAATTCACATTGGCTGAAAATGAGGCTGCGTGATTTTTGGCATTGATTGTAAATTATGGCTTAAAAATTAATACAAAAATCATAATAGTCCTGTCTGTAATGTAACAGAAACGAGTGGTGATTACTGGGCCCTGTCAGAATGAACAGTCTTGAATAGGGTCTAGTAAACCTGAAGCTGGTAGTTAAAATATTTACACTTTCCTTGAAGTACAGCTTACATAATACAAACCAAATGTAGTATCAGGCTATGGGGGAGCACCTTATAAAATAGATTAAATTATATAAGAAATTCTTAATAATTTACATAATAGAAACCTAATATAGTTTCAGGTTATGGCGGAGCACCTTATAAAACAGTTTGAATTATATAAGAAATTCTTAATAATTTATGATTGGCTCATGTGTTTTTTCCAAAAAAACCTTCAAGAACATATTCGCATGAAAAAGGTTATTTGTTTCGTTATGTTTCACATAAATTATAACCGTTTAAAGGGCTAATTGATTAAGTATTTAAACCTAAATGAAAGTGATGTGATGGACTTATCTACCGAAATGAAGATCACATAAA
This sequence comes from Vandiemenella viatica, assembly GCA_031002005.1. Taxonomy (NCBI): domain Eukaryota; kingdom Metazoa; phylum Arthropoda; class Insecta; order Orthoptera; family Morabidae; genus Vandiemenella; species Vandiemenella viatica. Next base: position 348,590,800 of record JARYHS010013630.1, read on the forward strand.
CTCACTGTTCAATTATGGAACTGTATCTGTAAAAAATATTCATGCATCACATTTTAATTCCATGGTATTATACGCTCAAACGTGAGGAGTCAGTGTAGGTTTTTCATTGCAACGTTGAAGATTTATCACCATTTTAAAAAAATAAATAAAAAAAAAATAAATAAAAATTAATAATAATAATAATAATAAAAAAATAAAAAAATTTCTGAAATGACAAAACCTAACGCACAGTAATAAAGACTAAAACAATTTCGAAGTATTCACTCATAATCTTGGCGCAGATTAGCTTAAAGGTTTCATTTGATTAGGCACAGCGATATGTTTTCTCTACTTTGTCTCCCACACGATTGCACTCACTCCATTTCCATTTTCTACATGGAGGCGCAAGTTGATATTGAATAGCGACAGAGCCCGGCTAATTCGATGATTATCTCTGGGGAGCTGTGGGACCATGACGTAGTACGGGCCTTAAAGGCTTACCGTCTTCCCCCTGCATTGCTGTTGCCATGGTAACGGCAGGCATCCGCCGCCGCCACGAGGAGAACCACCACAAACATTTGTCATGATTTATGCCGTATTTCCCTACCCTTGTTTACGTCTCTGAAGTTGGGGCTGTAACCTTTTTTATTCGTCTCCTAAAAGAAAGTTTTCCTCTAGATTGTGGTTGGGCCAATGGTAACTTTGTAATGTTCTTGGAGCTGCGCCACGAAAACAGGGAAAAAAACACAGTGGTAGAGGATGCAAAATACTGGAGTGTCATGTTATAGGGCTACATTTCTACAAAGAAATTAAAATCTCTCAGACACAGTGTTGCTTTCGAAACAGCAATTCTACTAAATTCTTGAAGGCAGTAATTACTGGATTTTTCAGCAGTTAAAAATTCGATTTTAGAATCCATTTAATATTACATTCTTCATGATCGTTTATACAGATTCATTTCTAGAACCAATATTATGTTTCTATCAAAGAGATTGTATTACAATTTCCGAATGTTTAAAATACAGTAAAAGACATCTTTATGAATTTATGTTTGTTAATAGTAATATTTCGTTATTACATAAGTCGCAGAAGATTACAGAGATGGGGTGTGAGGTCATTTGTTCAGAATTAATCTTGTGTTGTCTTTGCCAAATCTTTTAATATAACTTAGATCAACTACTTCTTTATATTCCACCTCCTCGTTGTCATGATATAATGTTCAGTGAGTACCAGCTTTTTAAAGAGATTTACTTCCCTTTGAAAGAAAAAAAGTTGTATAAAAAACTACTAAATTTTAATGTTAACTTTCTCGTCCAGGTTAGCCAAAAGACCGTCCCGACAATGTCCGGACAAAACCACGAAGTGACAAAGATAGTGTGCTTGTGTATTTTGTTACAATTTATATTAACTTATTAATGGTTTATTGATGTATATTTCGTATAATCCATCTATACTGTATTTTTATTTTCCATAATGTTCAAGCTTTTGTGTAATTTTTTTAAATAAAAAAAATAATGGGGTGTTACGTAGATCACCTCCTCGTGGTGCACCCTGGGTAACGCTAAGAATCTACGAACTCTTGTGGTTTTATGTATTCCTGGTTTTTCTGTATTCGCGATTTTGTCGTTTCGCGGTTTTGTCCGTTCGCTGTTTTGTCCGTTCGTGGTTTCGTCCGTCACGGTTTTGTCCGCCGCGGTTTTGTCCGTCGCGGTTTTGCCCTAGAACCGTCCCGACAGCCAAGAAGCTGTTACTAGAAGGTTTCGTGTTGGCTGGGCTGGATGCTTTGGGTGGAGTTCGAAATCGCGGGTTGTAAATCCGTGTAAAAGGCTAGGAAAACCTGTCCACACCTAAATGAATAGCATTGGAATTTTCAGTACAGGAAGTACGTTCTGCAATATTGAGTCACTAATATTGAGTCACTGAAGATGAACTATTTTAGTACACCCCAGCGGCAGCGTGAGAAAGCTTGCGGAATCTCCCATAACAAAGCGGCTCCTAGTTCCCAGTACTTGGCATGCACGACACCGGTAGACAGGATGACATACAAAGTATGTGTTTTAGTGGGAGTTTCTTCTGTGCTATTATAAATGTTACATTTCCCGTTCAGTTCACAGAGGCGGTTCAAGGTCAGTACTCTCTATCTTCATTCCCCTCTCCTTGCTCAAATATGTGAAGGGAAATTTGCAAATCGCCTACCTAAACACAGCGCTCAGCTCGGACATGTAGGAAGGGATGGGGTGCTGAGGTGAGGGGCGGGGTCAGGGGGATGTGACCTTGAGCCACCAGTTAGGAGTGAATCGGGTATACAGTAGGTTGAGGCAAATGAGAAAATAGACAACTTTGACATGCGACGGGATTGGCTAATTTGTGTCTGAGTAGAACACCCGGCAAAAAAACACAATTTTCCTGCTACGTGAAAACATCTTGCTTTCTTACGCTGATTCGAGATATCGCAACTGGCAACCGCCGATCACACGCAGCTGCACGGCGACGTGGTTATCCAGCTTGTGTGGCGTGCTGCCTCCTCATGCAGAGACACACCATCGCCTGCCTCCTAACGCAGTTGAAATGCTTTGTTGAATCAACACTTCAATACAGTAATCTCGTAGACTATGTGAGATACGTACGTAATAATGATCAACAATTTTCCAACCTTTTGCGCACAGAAACTCTCACTCGCTTCCAAAAGGTTAATGGTTGAGTAAAGTAAAGCTGTTGAGAAGTATAATACCGTCTCCAATATTTTTTTTACCGCCGGAATTTCCTTTTATTAATTAAAAAATCAATTGGCTGTTAAATATCTCACGTCCACTTGTTAATTTTGTAAACCAATATTAATTCATTCTGCAAGACATTTCATATTCATTTGGCACATATAGAAATTGTAATTAAGGCAAAAGCTCGTTTTAGTAATTTGATATCCATTAACGTGCAGTTAGCTGCTTATCTCACCAAGAACCGGAAATTACTGCAGCGTCACACTTCAGTATACATTGATTGATTCTGATCTGATGCGAATGAAGGTTATTACTGACGCTCGAAGCGTTATCTTTGTCCACTATCAGAAACACTTTTTGATTACTGATTTATTGTCAAGAACAAGCTCTAAGGCGGCAAGGAAGAGTGTTATCTATTTTTATTCTATGGCCTTTAATGCTTGAAGTGGCTTAAGTTTGAAGTACTCCATTGTTACCGTCTAATTTCTAACTATACTGGTAATTATCATGCAGTCCTAAAATATTACTGTTGACTTAAGTTTTATCATAACTGCAGTCAATAAAACAAAACTTTCCTCAAGTATGATAATTAAGAAATAAACATTTAGTAGAAAATACAAACGTTTGACTGTGGTGAAGTGAGCATTTTAACGTGTTCTCTGGTGAACGCACATCTCATTTTTAGCTACTTTTTTAAATTGGTTATTTGGTAATATATTTGTTTTATTAATAACACATCTTCGCTACTTCAACGATCGTTACCTTTACGTTAATATACACACGCATCCAGCTGTCTGTACTATGGTGGAGGAATATGAAAATGTAATACTGAGTTCACTTTATTTCTTGATCTTACATTAAAATCAGTTGATATAAAGAGTAACGGAAATTCTTTTTTTGCTAACAGTTTTTCAAAAAAATTAAAAGGCTTTATACTTTGACATCATAGCTATTCGTTTGAAGCTTTTGGGTTATAATAAGGTAGTAATAAAATTATACTGTTACAGAGAGAAAATCGGATTGAAGATAAGTTTCTATTTAGTTTGTTGATCTAACGAAATGCATATTATCCTGTCTTCCTATTACAGATGAAGGACAAAATAATACGAACACCTGCGAAAAAGTATGACGTATTTCATACCTGCAGTACAGCCGCGCCACCTGCAACAGAAGTCTGCCACCTAGTGAGCGTGAAGAGGAAGGTATCAGTCTCTCAACAGCAGTCACCTGCGTTGCATGCGTCTATCGAACTGTCTCCGATAAGTTGAAATGTCAGACCTGTCAGAATTCCAAAGAGGAATGATTGTCGGAGCGCGTTTGAGTGGAGCATCGGTTACGGAAACATCAAACCTTTTGGGGATTTGCAAAGAGTACGGTATCAGCCGTTATGACAGCGTACACGAAAGAGGGTAAGACGGCGTCTTCAAAGCACAACAGTGGCCGAAAGTCAAAGCTTACTGATAGGGATGGATAGATCTTGAAGCGCATTTTTGGCGCGGTCTTTTAGCACTTGTTTTTCTGCATGGTAGAATCAAATCCAATCACTATCTAAGCATCCTAGGGGATCATGTCCATCCTTTTGTCCAGACTGTATTCCCTGGAGAGCGACCGCTTTTTCAAGATGACAACGCCCCTATCCACACTGCTAGGTGTTCGAAGAGCATGACGATGAAGTTGAAATCTTGCCTGGCCCCCTCAGTCACCGGACTTGAATATTATTTAACATTTATGGGAATATTTGTAGTCCAAACTTCGTTCCCGATTTCCTCCTCCATCCAGCCTTTCGGAATTAGAGACCGTCCTGCAGGAGGAATGGCTTAATATACCTTTAAATATTGTCCATGACCTTTATGCATCTATCCCAAGTCGCATTAAATCTCTACTTCAGTCAAAGGGTGGTCCAACCCCCTATTAATAAAGATTTTCCATGATTTCACAGGTGTTCGTTTTATTTGTCCTCCCCCTGTACATTAATAACGTACATTGAATTTGGTTTGTGGTGCACCATGTATGGCAGGTATATCGCACATTGAACATAATTCTGATTAATTTATTCTTTTTATATACTTTTTAAATTACTTTTCTATTTGGGACCTGAGAACATGTTTCAAGATTTTTCAAGGTATACAATATACGGATCGGCTGAAGACCTTAACACACCTTAAAAGTCTTTTCGACGCTTGGAGGGTAGTTTGCAGAGGCGAAATATCACTTTCTGATAAGTGACCGCAGTGTAATAATGGTAAACTAGGCTTAAAGAGGGTTGTCCGGACTTGCAGAAAAAGTAGCTTGGTTGCTCAGAAGTTTATTGGTAGTTGGCTCTAGGGACGCACGGCCTAAGACAACACCTCCTACAAAAATGTTTACGGACAACGCACATACATCATAATCTTCTGTCCTGCAACCACAATTAATTTATTGGCGTCAGGGCACGTTGACCTACCAATACCGGGGTATCAATGTGCTTGTTTCAAAAGTGAATAAGATAGTCTTTACCGAAAACTGTAATCAACACTCGTTTGAGTTTGCAATGAGTTAGGCAGGTATCATTTCAGACCTTAGCACGATAGTATGTAAGTGCATGCGCTATAACACTAGCACTGTTTAATGCAGTTTCGTGCCAACCCATCTACTGAAGAAACCTGTTGAAGCGAGCAACAATGATTTTTTTCTCGACTATGAACAGGTATGAGTGGATTGATCAACAACGTTCTGAAGGTTCTTCCGGGAAAATGTGATGAGTTGCTGGAAAGAAGGAGGCTGCCAGGTTTTGATAGATCGACGCCGAGCCGGCTCGTGGGAGAGGAAACAGCAAACAGAGACGGGGCCAACTGGCCATCTTCCTGTTGTCCGTGTCCCAGAGGAATAACCAGCCTCAACTTACCTTCAAAGGCAGCAAATCAGTGGCGACCATACCATCAGGTGGTTCTGGAAATTGCCTCCACGACTTATCCATCAATCCGACACATTCGCAAGAAGCAACGATCTGATTGCCAGTCAGGTAGCACCAATCAGACATTCGTACCCCAGTCAAGCTTTCGGTAGCGTCCTGCATGCAACTGCGCTTTATATAACAGTCTCATGAATTCTAGTACTGATGTTAATAGTGTATAACACCGAAATAAGGTTCCGTAAATAATATTAAAACATTTCGTTAGGAATTGTAGGATCATTGTGGTATCCCGCACTTACATGATGTACCTAATCATCTACGGTGCCATAAAACAACTGGTATATATACATTTTTAATGATTAATTACTATAATTCTGTTGATATATTATTATAATTATTTCCACCTTCCATACTGTTTTTTATTTGTTTAATATTTAAATATTTGTGCTGAATTTCTAATTGTGTACTCAAGTGTTATCTGCTTGATACCATCAAGACAACTGATGGAATGTTGAAGCAAATAATAATTTAATGATTTTTGTAAGATAGATTTATCGTGCAAACAATTTTTACTGCTCTAGCCTCACATTCGGTAAGAAGCGTGTTCGAATCCCTGCCGAAGCATCCAGATTTGGATTTTCTATGGTTTTCTCAAATCACTCCAGGATGTTTCCTTAAAAAAGACATGGCCGAATTCTTGCCGTTCCTTGTCCCCAGTCCTTTCCCGCCTCTATTCACATTGACGTCGACGAGGCGTAAAACCATAAGAAAAAAGATTTTTTTATTATCATTTTGATATCTGATGCCATTTTCCATAGCTAATTTGCTGATACTATGTTTCTTTTTAGTTTTCTCTGTCAAGAACTTTGTTTTGGCGTAATCATCTACGGTGCCATAAAACAACTGTTAATCTATTACTATAACTATTTACACTTTCCATTATTTTTTTGCTTAATGCATTCTTGTGGGAAAATTTTCTATTCATCCTTCTGCAGAACTAACTAGCAACACTGTAATACTTTTGGCATACAAACTAGCTGCATTCCTGTAGCTTATAATTACGAATTTATTATTTTTAACGCCGATGTAGTAAGAAATTGTTAGCTACCATAAGAATGAGGATTGAAAAACTGTTTTTGTTTGTATCCTTTGATTTAAGCTATTTCTACGACATAGCGGTGTTTTGAGTGCAAAATTTGTTTTAGTATGCTGAATAATATCCAGTCACGGAGGAGGGCTTATTAATTGATTACATTTTCCCTTCCGTTTAAAGCTTTTTGTTTGTGGAAATTTTATTGTACTGTCAGCATGTTGATTTCTTGGGTTGTTAATTGTCAGTTAACAAATATCCGTTTTTATTTGTGTTGATGACTGTTTTCCAGTAGAACTTAGTCAAAGGTGGAATTATTAGTGTTCACACATTGTATCTGTAATAGTTTGGTTGCAATAGACACCAAAAACTCTCTTAAGAGTTATAAAATGTCATAAAGACACAAGGCCCTGACACAATACCACCGGAGAGATTGACTGTAAAATTTCAAAACTGAAGCGAAATTGGCAGCTCGGTATTATGTGAGGTAAAATGTTTCAGATAGTTAGTGACGTTAATTGCCAGTATTCTTGTATTACTTTTACCGTAATTCGTCGAAAACAAAATTGCTGAAACTGGTCCCTATTTGAACACTTTTAGTGTGCTGTAATATTTTCATTGCATCTAAAACCATCACTGCAACGATAACTAAGAAGATTAAAAATGTAACTATACCTCGCAAGAAACATTGAAACAGTTTATAAAATTTGTCACTGGTACACTTTCATTCCAGATCATTTAACGATGATGTCAATTTTCCCTACTTCTTTAAATTAATATGCACAAATGCAAGTGTAACACACCATCCAAAATATCCATTACACGTTTCTTTGCTACTGAGGATGGTCTTATTATTCGAAATATTGTGTAGAATGGGATATAATTCCGTCATTCATTGTCAGCCTTATATGTAAATGCATAGAATTCCCATTCTTATGTAACACAAAGTAGATTTCTTGTGATCTCTTGCTTCTCGACAGAACAGATGGTTGTGAAATAACACCGTGAAAAAAATAAAGGAAAGCTGAATATAAGTAGGAACTTTTCGTGAAGTGAGGTATTTTACTTTTGCTGAATACATCAAACTTGACTGCTGGAGAGACCCACCCCTCGGAGGCACGGTCTGGCGGACGTAAGGTTTAAGCGCACCACTCCCTCGAATAAGCGCCCAAGGGCCATAAAACGCCGAGCCGTAGCGACAGTTCTCGCCGTCGCTCGAAAGGAATAAAAGTGTTTCAGTTTTGTTCTTAGACTGCTGCTCAAGTGGTTCGAACGAGTTTATAGCTCTGAGAGGTACGGCCGCAACACTCCCCACAGCTGTCTGCCGCCTGCAGGCCTTCAGGAGTGCAACTTGGAGAGCCAACTGCACAAGAGTGCAGGGGCTGCCGGGAGGCAGTCCACGGCAAAAACATTCAAACCACGTTCTTCAAGAAAAGACGTCTAATAACTGTAATGTTATTCAGTCAAGAGAAATGTGGCGCTTCTAATTTAAATTAAATGAGTCGAGAGCAAAAAGCAAAGATATCACAATAAATTCTTTATCTATGGGCCATTCATTTTCAACTCCGGTGTCCATTACGGATCCTACTAAAGAACATTTTCAATAATATTAGGTTATTAAAGTTGTAACCCAAATAAAAATATACCTCATAATCCTTGAAAAATATGAAGATAATCTATAAATATAATATTTCAGTAAGTTGTCGTCGCTCACCATTTTCTGCAATCCTGGTATTGTTGCGCAGGTTGTGGTGAAGGTTCGAAGACATTTCCATCGAACTTTATATTTATTAGATGATCGGTGCGAAAATTTCGCAAATAAAATACGATGAATAGTGAGGTTAGTGGTTTGTAACAGGTTGTAAGAAGAACAGCCTTATTCGTAACAATAGTTTATTTGTTTAGTGCAATAGGTACGGAACAAAAACTTACGTTTTACAAAACAGTTAAGAAATTTTTTTGGACGCGTAAAACATATATATGACAAACTTTCACTGACTTTAATGGAATAAACATAGCCTGAACAAAACACACAGCATACATATATATCTCTCTATGATTTGTATGCCTATGGTCATAGTCCATGAACAACTTTCGTGGATAAAATGTTTACGTGTGAACTGTAACAGGAAAATAATTCCGAAAACCTACTTATTGCAAAAAAAAAAAAAAAAAAAAAAAAAAAACCCTGACAACAACACACACAGTTTATTGATATCTCTGTGATATGAGGTGCTGCCACCTCTTGTCCTTGTCGACCCCAGTGAAGTAGTTTATTAATATTTCTGTGACGTGTGCTGCTGCTATCTAGCAGCTTGGCTCTGAACTGTTTCATACGCATAACCTTCATGCTTATTATTTTTGCCCTTTAAGGGTGAAATTCTGAAATATTTCTCTCTGATTTTAGGATGTAACCTATGTGGAGACATTAATCTTTAAAATGATACGTTATTTCTTGATTTCTGTGAGATAATTGGATCGTGACAAAAAAAGGGTTCATTTCTTAAAATATAATTTAGCTAAGCAGAGACCTCAAAAATGGCTCATGGGTTTTGAAAAAAAAAAACAGCTTAAAAACAATACTTTTGCTCTATAAGGGTCGAATTAAGAAAAATTCCTTTCTTAAAATATGATGTGACCAAAGCGGAGAACTTAATCTTTAAAAATATACATCGTTTATCCATTTCGGTTAGGTATGAAGGTAGATAATACATTGTGACAGAAGAATACCTTTTAGAAAAATTATATATGATCTGTCTGTTTTCTTCTTGTATTTCTTCTCTGGACCTGTTTTGTTTCTATTCAGTTGTTCAAAAATTAAGAGTGCTGATCGATGAAGGTTCCGTACGTACCCTGTGGCACTATCAGTGAGTTCTGCGTTCTTTAAGCCGTCCTGTAGAAGGATGCAACGTCTTTTCTCGAAGTATTGTTGTACCTGCAGCTTAGTGCAAGTATGTTGATGGGAACCTTTTTGTAATGTGGAAAAGTTCTTCAAAGAGCCTTGTTCTGACTAGTTTATAGTCTTGTAACGTTGGTCTTGGCCGCATGTTTATACTGTAGCCACAGGAATTTAAGGGTAGGACTTTCTTGTTTACGACGTACCAGTCTATATCTTTATACAATTGGTTGTAAACACATCATCAGAGAAGCAAATTCTGTTTCGATGATTGCGATTGACACAAAATAAACTCGACAAATTTCCGTAGGATTTAAAATATTGTATAGCGCAGGGTCGCAGGACTAAAATTCAGAATCTAGAAGCTTAGAAATAAGTAAAACGTGTCTGTTCGCCTGCATGTGCATTCCGTTGAACTCGATCGATGTGGTTTCGAACAAAGAACAGGCCATTGTCTCAGGAGTAAAATACGGTTTCAGAAATAAAGATGAAAGTGTTCGCAAATCGGTAACCGCTTGAAGGTAAGCTATTTCTTGCAGTCGAAATGTTGATCGGATTACTTTCCAAGGTCGTCATATTACTCAGAATTTAAACTGTTATTCCTCTTCAGCAGAAGCTTAACTCGTTTCTGAGAATCGTGAACTCACCGGATTTCTCACTGTTTTTGCGACATTCTTGACTGTGTGTTGACTGCGAATAGCTGGTTAAATTGACAGTGTAACTTCGGTAGAAGACGAGACTAAATCTTACAACCCTTTTTAACATAAAAAAACAAATGAAAGAAGCTACGGAAAACAGCCAGTTATTAAGTAAAGAACCAAAACTTCGGACAACGTTATACTAAAAAAATTCACGTGATCCAAGACAGAATGTGAATTGGGACAGCCAAGGTAATGACTAAACTTGAGAAAATGAAATGCATTATGTTAATGATAATGCGAGTACAGTCAAATCATAACATAACATGAAGTATCAGTTCGTAATTTAAAATTCCATTGCCTATGTATACTTTTTAAAAAGAAAGGCTTTGATGTTTGTGTATCTTGAATCTAATTATTAACACCTAAATTATCCCAGAGCTCCTCTTTTTAAAGAGTTATTCAGGAAAAAATTATCCAGTCCTTTCATGTTGCTTCTAGAGCAAAGTACCGAAGGACACGTGGAAAAAGTAGAAATCACACTTACCACTATGATAGTACGCAAAAGGCAATGTGTGAGCATGCTGAATTTTGTAGTTCCTGCTTTGTCACCAAGAGCTTGTGTCACTAGAACTTTTTTATAGAATTTCCATCAGTTTCATCAATTTATCATTAATGATTGATGGAAGTGACATCAGGGGAGAGCGAAGGCTGATTCATTACTGTTAGTGGTTTTAGAAAGCGCCTGGAGACACCTGAGACAACAGACGGTGAGGAAAGCCGAGACTGCTTTAAACATATATACTAAAAGAAATTTCTGAGTACTTTGCCTTAATATTCCCCACTAAACGTACTAGTGAAGTCCTTTTCCTTTCAAACTTTTCCTCCAAATATGTTTTCAGTGATTAACTTCTTAATTCTCAGCTCAATCGGTTCCTTCGTAGAGAGACAAGCAGACAGAATTTGTAATCTTATACGGACGTTAATTTCTAGGTTTCTGAAGTTCCACGAAGTTATTTTAACAATCTACGATTAATTCTATGTTACTGATGTTGTCTTGTCTCTTTTATGTGACGCATCATTATGAAGACGATGTATGAAGCAGCAGAAACGCTAGAGTTACGAAACTCCACATTTATGAGCCCTTATTTCAATTATCAATGACTTTACACTGAAGTCCAAAAATTAATGGGATAGAATGATACAAATATCCAAATAACGGTAGCACTTGGAAATAAACGTGTAAATGTGACGTGCAGTGTCAGCGCTTTCATTTGTTCTCTCGTGAGTCGTGTGAAAGATTTTCTCTCGCGAATATAGCTGCTCGATATGAATTAAAAGACTTTGAATGTGGAATGGATGTTAGCGTTATACGCATGGGGCATTCCATTCGCAAATTGCCAGTTAATTCAACATTCCTGAATCCAAAGTATCAAGAATGTGCCGTGAATATGTAGTTTCCCTAAATATCTCCCGCCATGGGCAACGCAGTGGCCGACCACGTTTATTTAATGACCAAGACCAGTGACATTTGCGCTGAGCTTTCAATGTTGACGGACAGGCAACACTTCGTCAAAGAACAGCAAATGTGGGAAATACGACAATCGTGTCCGTACGGACTGCAGCAAAATTTGGTGTTGATGGGATTTTGCAGCAGAAGAGCGACTCGATTGTCTCTGCTAACAAAATGCCATCGGTTAATGCCTCTATACTGGACTCGTGAACATATCGGTTGAATCCCATAGGACTAGTAAAAAGTTGCGTCTTCGGATGAGTCACGATTTCAGTTGGTAAGAGTTGATTGTTGGGCGGAGACACCACGAGGCCATTTATTCAGGTTATCAAGAAGCTGGTAGTTGCTTTATCTTGCTATGGGCTTTGTTTAGATGGTATGAACTTGGACCTCTGGTCACGATATTCCGACAATTGAAGCCATTTATGGCCTGAATGTTCCGAAACTTTTCCACGTCGACAATGCGCCATGTCACCAAGCCAAAATCGTTCACGTTAGGTTTGAGTAACATCCCGGACAATTCCAGCAAATGATTGGGCCACCTAGATCACCAGACTTAAATCCAATCGAAGATATTTGGGACATCAATGAAAGGTCAGCTCGTGCTCAATGTCCTCCACCGGCAACACTTTCGAAATTCTGGATGACTATAGAGGAAGCATAGTATTCAGTCGACTTCCGACGATTTTGTAGGGTCAATGCGACGGAAGGCTCCATACCGTATTACTTATATATCTGTAATCCAACCCTGTAAGTAAGTAACCCACCCTGCTACAAATGAATTTAATTGTGATCCTGAACAAAATCATTTTTACTCGGATCTAAGAACTTTTCACTAGTCAGTGACATAACTATTGAAGAATGTACGGCTGCGGGTACATAACAGTTTCACTTACCCCCTTTCCTCAGCCTTCTGTACGATCTAATTGATAGATGTAAATAATGTTCTGCCCGTGAAATTCAGTGCGAAAATGTCGACATTTATTCTCCTTTGATCCAGTATGTGCTGTGGGAAATTATTCAAATGAAAGGCTCAGCCACCGATAACGGACTATGCTCTCAGTGTTATTTCCCAAGCTTAATCCCTCTGTGTATGTCAAACGTATCGGAGTGATGTATCATTCTTTTTATTTTTCTCTTAACCGATCTCAATGGCGGGGAATCTCTAAGAAACACATTCTGTCTTGGCATACGGTCCTTGGAGATTGTTTTGACGCGCATAGTCGTCAACAGTCTGATCGATACGAAACATTTGTTGTCACTCGACGTTCCTTATTCTATGTTCTCGCTTAATGTTTTACGAAATACTAGTTCATCGTGGAAGTTAGAAATAACATTATTGCTATTGTTGTCAAATTAACAAATCCTTTTTTAAATCACAAGCCGAAAATATTCTTTTTAAGTTGAGGATAAGAAAATTTAATTACCGCACCTGACTCAACGAAAGATTGATTATTTATCTAGCCGGATTATTGCTAAAAGACCAAGGAATGGCAATGTATCTGTGCACTACGTAAACTAGTTTTCGGCGTATCGCTTTGGTTAACTATAGTTACACCTTGCACCCTTGTGCACATATTGGGAAGTAGAGAAGCCATTAAACGAAAGTAGCAATGTACTGTAAATTACACAACTCAATTATTGTAAAAAATATATTAAAAAGTAAGGATATTGTAATGTTTCATTCAAATCAAAAATATTAAAATCAAACGTCTAATCGATGCAAATACATGAAACGAAGCATTTAGCAGATCATTCACAATGGAAATTGCATTTAGCTCAGTTAAAATTAATACAGAGAGAACGGGAGTGTCATATCTGTACAACGTTAATCGTAAAGGACTGGTTTGCAGTACACGCTAAAGAACCTCGAAAAATATTCGTGGGCTTCTCTTCCTGATGAACCTGAATGTTTCCGTTGCATTGAATACATCAGTGGTTTCCAAAGAACACCCATAAAAAAGTTACTAGGCAAGCTGTGATTGAATAATGCCTATTGAGAATGGTGAAAAAAATTAAAAGTGATATTATTTCCTTCACTGATAAAATAAACGTTTTCTATTATGTTCTCAATTAGTAGCCATTATTAATAATATACTATTTAGCGAATGACTTATACCAAAAAAATTTGGAGACAGCTACCAGTTACTTAAAAGATGTAAACCGTCACCAAGTCGGATGCTGCTGGCTGCGAGCGTGCTATTCATTCCTACAGTGACATTAATTAATCTGCGGTGTCGCTTGAAAGAACCCTCCTTGACGCGTCGCTTTCATATGAGCCCCACTACCTGTGACGTCTCTTATGCGCGACCTTGGACAAGTTCTTTGCAGTATTTCTGTGACGCTCTTTTTCGCCGCTCGAGTTCATTACGACCTTATTTCTGTAGGCCTGCCTTGACGTCAAAGGCACACACAGCGATGCTAATACAGGAACCTCGTCGCCTTGTCCCCGCTCCAGGAGCGTGTAATTTGGCTCAGAAAGGATGCGTGTATTTCATCCAGTGTACAACTAGCAAGCTTAGAAGAATGTTCTAAAGTGAAAGGAAGGGATAAATAACTACATATGTTAACTAACATTTGACAATTCATTAGATTTCTGTTGTTTTCCGATTGTATCATATTAGATCAATAAATTCTTGTTTGTGTGTTAACATACTCTGCACATTCTCAGAATTCAGTCTTACCCGAGCCATGTACTATAACAAAGATTCGAAATTCAATATTTCCAGCTCTTTTCTGAGAGTTAATGATAGTATAATAAATGCAGGTAGTGGTTGAGAATGAAAGAAGGTAACGGATTAAACACACTTGCGGTATACAAGAGAACTTAAAAAAGTTTATAGTGCCGAACTAGTTGAAAATCGTCATTCACTTCTTTAAATCAGATCTGCGAAACGTGTGCATCCACACACAGTACGTAATTAACAACTTAATTTATTGTTTTTCATCGTTACATATATGAACACTTTCATCGTAGAAGAAATAATCCAAAATGGCACAAGAATGAAAAATTCTCTGTGTTGAGAATTAATATAATATTCTTCAGTAATTAGCCGTGTGAATAAGATACTTACGAAATTCAGCGATAAAAAAATCACCGTTCCCACATTCTACTGAAGAGATTTTGATCGCTGGGATATCAAATGTAATCACCTTATTTATTTAATGGCTTTCGGCCTTATCGAACATACAGCCAAGTTCATTACATTTTATTTTTCAGCAATTTCCAGTACAGTATAATCACCTTGTTCACTCGCCTATTTGCGGGAGAACATTATATTAATGCAGAATTATTTGAACGTTAATTGATGGTTCTTCTGGCACCACATGGAATACAGAATTTTAGTGCTTTAATTACTTTACTCATGATGAAGACAAATGATACATTGAAAATTCAAATTAAATATCACTAACATCTGATGGTTTGTAATTTTGTATCATTACCTCTTTTATGCAACAGGCCAACTACAGAATGGTGATACTGGCTGCTAAAAGCAGTTTGTTGCAGCCGGTTTTCAGAATAAAGGCTGCAGTTACAGATATTTGTGTTCCAGCAGCAGACACCGCATTAACATTGAACAATGCACCTCACACCGATTGTCCTTAATTTTTCGGTGTTTACATAATAATTTATGCGAAATCGTTAGGTTCCAAGAAGCTCCAAGAAGTTAATAAACCATTGAGTGTACACTGCTAATGTACTGGTGGAGGCGAAATCTAATTAATTTATATCTATGTGAATTAGAGTCTATCCAAAAAGCAAACTACATGCAGTCGCTGCCGAGCCGTCACAAGAGAATTGAAATTTATGTGAATTCTCAGAGCCTTCACCCAGCTAAAATGCCCTCGAACTTGCCAGCGAAAATACTTATATGCCAGATCATTAAATAGGCTAGCGGAACTTCTTCGATACTCCAGAGTGGGCGTTAACGTCAGTATTCAATGATGTGAAATTGTATTGTTTATAAATGTGCCTAACTCTACAAAGCAAATTTTTAAATATAAAAAAAAGCCAATGATAAACATTTTACATCTGTAATCTGATCACTAGCAGTTTATCGCAAGGCCAATGAAACAGCGTAAAAGTTATTGAAACTATCAATGACGACTAGTTATAGGAATCTTATTCCTAAAATGATATTTACACAAGGAAATATTACTGGAAAATAGAGCTTTAATCGAAACGTTTCGTAGAAAACAAGATTATTGTTAAATAGGCTGGTGTATTGTAATGACGTATCATTCAGTTTCAAAAGTTTTCCCGGGACACTGCTGTAACGAAATTTGTTAATTGCTATCACTGTCATAAAGCAAAATGAGGTTGTTTCCCGTCACGTACAAAGCCTATTAACTTGAAACCACAAAATACAATATAGATATTTCAAAACTTCAATAAACGAAGTTGACCTCATATGTTGAGGTATTAAAATATTTGATAAAGATCAACGTCAATGTACTACAGTCACTTCATTGAAGGTATTGAGGCACCAGCTAAACACTAAATGCATCAGGGCTCCTGTAAATCTGTTCGGTTATTGTAAATGAAGTCTAGAATTCACTTGCATGTCCACATGATTTAAACGGAAAATGTATTTCGGAAAGCAATGATGTTTGCTGATGATGCGGTTATTTACAGGGAAGTAAGGAATTTGGCCGATTGTCTAGCAATTCAGCGTGATCTGGATGTTATTTTGGCATGGTGCGCTGAGTGGCAACTCACACTAAATTGTAAAAAGTGTAAGACAATGAGCATAACTAACAAAAAGAATCCAATTGTTCATAAATACGAGGTAAACAATACAGTTATTGATATGGTCGATTCTATGAAATATTTGTGAGTAACAGTACAAAGGAACATGAAATGGGACTTACATATTAATACGTTGGTAGGTAGAGCTAATTCTAGGCTGCGGTTCCTAGGTCGAATTTTGAAAAATTGTAATGAACAAACAAAGGAGATAGCGTACAAATCTCTTGTGCGTCCACATTTGGACTATTGTTGTGCCATTTGGGATCCGTTTCGTAAGGGGCTGATTGAGAGTACAGAGAAAGTACAGAGAAGAGCCGCTCGATTCGTGACCGCTTGCTACAGTCCTTATGAAAGCGTTACAGAACTGATTAGTAAACTAGGCTGGGAGTCTCTGGTAGATAGACGACGCACGTTTCGTATAAACTTATTGGTAACCATGCGTACTCCCACTTTCACTTACGAATGTAGTGAAATACTTCGTCCACCAACTTATTTGGGTCGGCATGACAGGAAAGATAAAATTAGAGAAATAAGGTGCCGCACTGATTCTTATATGAATTCCTTTTTCCTCGTACCATTAGGGATTGGAATGCACAACAAAGAGAATAAGTTTGGTGCTGAGCACCCTCTGCCACCCACAGTTTTGTGATTTGCAGAGTATATATGTAGATGTAGATGTCGAAGAAGTAAGTGAAGTGTTGCTCAAGCTTACCTATCAGATAAAAACGACCAGGACTCTGCCATACCATATACTAAACACTATTCAGCGCTGTAGTTGCAAATAATTTAGGGATTGACATAAGAAACATGTTTGTTTGTGGAGTATTACGATTACACAATTAACGTAAAACATCATCTTTTGTAATTTGCAGATATCGTGGTCCTTTATCGAAGCAAAAATTTTTGGAGGTTACCTTCACAGGTCTGCTTGAAATATAATAACGTTTGATGCTAATGACTACTTTTTTCTATGATGTGCAGTTATTTTGCTGCTAGTGCTACAACTGTGTACTTTGTGCTTATCAATACTGATGAAAGTTTCAAGCAGATAACACAAAAAACGTAACACGGATGCTCAATACTTGAATCGTATGTAATCTACCAGAACTGTATCTAATAATTACATCTCACCACTTCCAGTTCAGGTGCTGCAGTAAGTAGTCAGCTTAGGGACATTTTAAATTTCAGGTTTAAGTGCCCTTGTTGATGATAATTACTTTAAGTTCAATGCCAGCGAAAGTGTTAACAGTGGCTTGATCAAGCTATCGAAGTGTCTTTTGGCAATAATCCAGAACAGTAGTTAGAATGTTACAGAGGTACTTGTGGCATCACTGCGTCAATATATTGACCCTGAATACGTGGAAGGTGACCTCCTGTCGCCACCCTGCTTATTGATCGACGCCAGCGCCGCGAGACACCTCGAGCAACAAGTGTCCACTCGGCGCACCTGTCAGCGCGCACGACAAGCCTGCTGCGCTGAGAATGTTTTCAATCACGAGGCGACTGGGATTCGATAAGATCCCCTCTCTATTCCGCAAAGATGAAGAAAAACCCAAATAATATGAACAAACATATCATCATTATTAGTGTTCTGCCCTAAGGCTGCTCTCCTGTATTTTGCCCTTCTCTTCATGTCCATAATTGTTTCCGTTTTCCTTGATGTTATCTGTAATTTTTTAGCTCCTTCTTCCTCTCACTCTGCTCGAAACAACTAGTCCTTCCAAGTTCCATCCAGTTCTTTTTTTCTGAAAGAAAGAAGAACACAGAAACAATACTTAAGTTATAAATGAATGCAATTTTTCTCGGCGTTGTTTATTTATAAATGTTTCGGCGAAATATTGTGTATCAATAATAATATTACTCGGTTTGTTTCCCGAGAAACATTTATAGATAAATACTTAAGTTTCAACTAAGACAATAGCCACACAAGCATCATGTTATTGCAGTAATCTTGAATTCAATCTTAAGGTTGATTTTGAAGTTTACAAGCGTAAGTTTTATTTTACTCACTTTTAAGTACTTTTCGCCTAGTTGTTACTTACAGTAAAGCGATTGAAGGGTAAACTTCAATCAAAATAAAATCTAAGTGCAGAGTAAATTTTTTAAGCAAAAGTTGGTGATGGGACTTGGAAGGATATTGTTCGAAGAATTAGGAATAGAGCAACGAAGGAAAAAGATAACAATGACCACAAGGTGGCACTCGATTTCATGCAGCAGGGAGTGGAAAAATTTTCTGTTGTGAGTAAGGGTGTCAGGAATTGTAACAAATTACGAAGTAAAATGACGAATAATTTACCTAAAAACGTTGATGGAATTTAAAAATAAAATTCGTAAATCGCAAAAGTAGATGGGGAGGAATTTAACACTCATATTATACACGATATTTAAAAATAAAATAAAATCACTAAGGGAATTGCCACCGGAGCATGAGCTCCATGGCACTTGAATAAATAATCAATAATAAATTTAAAAAAATATTAGATAACTAGAAGACATGTTTATCTAATTTTCTCGATTCATCTGTTAATGCTGTGTGCTGAGAAAATACTGTATTACATGAAAGGTGGCAAACATAATTGTTTTTGATCAATGAGGAACTATTGTAGGAAATTTAGTTATCAGTTTTTAATGTGATTATACTACGAATGATTTTTATCACCTGTTAGTGGAGACTTTGTTTTGTAGGACTGACGCTCTTTATAGACCTACAGGGCGTTCGCCGGGAAACGCAACCCACTGTTAGCGCTACAAGGAAGAAACTGCTCCCGGCAAGCGAGCGGTCAGTTTCCGGCATTGTTCGACCGTCGGCCGCGGACTATTTCATAATAATTACGCTTCATAAACTTCATAAACTTGTGTGCTAAGCATTTAAATGTGACGTAATTCATTAGCTTACCTTATAAAAGATGCTGGAAGTGTTGACCCTCTTGTGTAATGCACATTTCACATCTTCTGAACATATTTCGAGACACACGCTGCCCTAACTGACTTAATGATTTTTTGGGTGACTGTTCTCAGGCCCGCCGCTGGCTGTTTGAGCGCCCGCGTGCAATACCGATTATGCCGCCCCTTGTCTAAAGTACTACAGCCAGTGGTGGATCTCGAAAATTTCCGAACCCGGTCAAAAACCTGTGAGATTGCCACCCCTTTGAGCATTTTTGCCGCCCCCATTGTTGCCATCCCGAGTGACGCCGAAAAAGGTTGCCTGCTACATAATACACTGCAAATTTCGTCGCGGCGACAATGGAGTGGCAACTATCGCGGGGCGGCGACTGTAGATCACTCGTTTTGCCGCCCCCCTCGATGTGCCGCCCGCGTGCGGTGCACGCCTTGCACGCCCGCTTACGGCGGCCCTGACTGTTCTAGTCGAAAAGCGATATCGTCAATTTTCTCCTCTGTGAGAATACGGTTGACCGACAGTCTCTTTTTGTTAAAAAATGAACCCGTATCTCTTACTTTTTTAACCAGACGCAGAATTGTTGATTTAGCTGGCAGTAAAGCGCCAGGAAATTCGCGACGAAATTTACTGCGACACTTTTAAACGACTTCTTCTTCACATATGTATCGTAGAGAAATATTCTTTGTTGCAAACTGTAACGTACCATAATTTTACTCACACTCAAACACGGTACAGATTAATAAGAGTATGAAGCCCCAAACCAGCCAAACCGCAAAGAAACGTTTATTCACAACACTGATTAATAAGAGACTGAAGTCACAAACTATCTACAATGCAAAGAAATCGTTCTTAACAATGTAAGGGTCACTGCACTGCACTGTTGGGGCAGCGGAGGTGTTAAACAGTGCGGTGATTCACGGTGCCGTGTGGCGGAAACTGCTGGCCCGACTGACCGAGAAAGTTGCCGACGGCAACAGACTGGGAGGGTAGCGTTTTCCGGCGAACGCCCTGTATTTCCTATTTCGGAGTTCGAAAGGAATTTGTTTCGGACTTGCAACGTATTTTACCTCGTTAAGCTCTAGTGCTTCCAACGAAACGCATTTGCAATCATAAACTTGTATGATACAAGCTAAAGCGTGTTTTCCTGGTCCCTCTAATTTAAATAGGCTTGTGTAACAATAGTGTTCATAGTCTCAAAATATAAGATAACAGCAATGCAGTTGTCATATGAGAGTGAAGGATTTTCATGTCTACAGTTAGGGCTGAGAAGTGAAATATGATAAGTGTTATTAAGTTCTGCTAGTGAGCGTAACTAACAATGTAGTTATCGTCCGGCTGAGGTCGTGGGCGTTTCCCTCACAACGCCCATGTCGGCTACCGGTTGTCTTGCTTAAAATACGGGAGGGCAATGGCCGACTAGGTCGGTACAGAGTTTTTGAAGCGCATATGTCGTTGTGCGTTCCAGTCTTGCCTCGGATACTCAGCAAGTATGCTTCTGACCACCTGTTGTTTCCTTTATTGCTCACTTAATGACTGGAATTCTTGTTAATTGGCTTTCGGGTTTTGACGTCTGCAATAAAGCTTGGCAGGAAATAATTTAAATACAAATAACGAATAATAAATTTAAGCACTTCTTATTTTATTATTAATTTATAGAATTCGTTTACAGTAATTCGAACATTTGATTGCAATAGATTATTTTTAACACACAGAATTACTTTAATTAGAACAAATAGCATCAAAAATAGTTTTTTTTTCTTTTCGGTCGTGGCGTACAGCCCAGGCTAGTGCGCACAGGCGTCTGGTGTTGACTGTAACGAGTGTAATGTCTAGGGTGCACGCGCAGCACTTGATGGTCACTCTCCTCGTGGCAACAAGTTGAAGACGGTCAGTTGACTGAGGATGGTGGACTCCGTTCACGACCAACTTTTGGCGTGCGAGTTCAACAAACAAGATGGCAACTGACAAGTCGCGTAAGCGGAGTGAAGCAGAAGCATTAAAATCTTTATAACTTCATGAAAGTGAGGACATTCTTTGGAATTTTAAGAATAAAAATTATGAACAAGGATTTTAGAGACTCTGCTATTAAAAAATTGCTTCATAACGATGTCATTTTTTATGTATCAGCAAAAATATTTCACAGAAGCTCTTCAAATTGAGATACAGTTGGTCTTAAATGATGTAACTCTCTACATTTTCACTTGCAGCTTCATTAAAAAAAAGTCGCTGAAGCATTTAAAGCGTTTCTTTTATATATATAAATATACAATCTTTTAACCATTTTCTAGGTTTTTTTGTTATTATTCATATCATTCAACATTATGATCAATAAATTAGCTGCGATGTTAATTCCTTCTAGTAATAAGTACATACTTTGAAGAAGACGTAGGACTAGAGAACTGTCTTGACAATGGACTGTCTTCAAATTATTACTAGAATGCTGGTTCACTCTCTTTTTCCCACCAGCCAGCTGTCGTTCCAGTCAACTCGCATCGTGTAAACGTGGCCTAAGAATGGAAGGACTCGTGCCCGATCCGTGTCAGAACCGGATTTGTCAGATCCGGAGAGTTTACAATACCATATTGGAGGAATGTTGTGTCACCATCTGTCAGCTAAATGTGTAACTATGATGTGTGTGTGGTAAGTTGTCTTTGTGAGACGGAGACTGGGGAATGTCTCAGCATTCGCCTTGATGCCTGCTGGAAATGCAGCCAGGGTGACCGGTACGCGGTAAGCAGGACGCGATCCTGGTTCCTCTCTGACCCGGTGTGGTAGCGCCTTAATGCACGCAGCTACACTTGTATTAATCTATACTTACAATAAAACTGTAGCCAGGATAATTGTATAAATGAGTCGGGGTTCTATTAACAATTTACAGAGAAGTAATCAATTAAAAAAAAATCGTGTCCATCTGTCTGTCTGTCTGCTTTTGGATTATGGTCTGGCCGGTAAAATAGGGTAAGTTTCATTTTGATGAGACGTCGAATAAATGAGAAATTAAAGAAATAATGTCAGTCTTTTGCTGAACGCGAATCACTCAAAGTACTGGCTGGATTTTGATGGGGTTCATTTAATGTCCAGCCCACTGCCTAGCAGGAAAAATAGGGTACGTTTCATTTTGATGTAACTTCGAAAAGATGATAAATTTAAATTACTGGGTAAGTTTTCCGTTGAACGCGACTCACTGACAAAGCACTGATCGAATTTTGATGGCATTTTAATCAATGAACGTCACGTGGTCTGCGGGTAATATATGATTTGAGAAAATCAGACGTTTGGGATAATTTTCAGTTAAACTCAACTATGAGTTAAAATTTGATGAAGTTGCATTTAATTTTCTTTCAGTGTGCCGGCATCATTGAGTTTCTTAGTTCGGGTTATCGACCGTTTACTGTACTGGTCATCAGAGGCGGGAAAGGACTGGGGGCAAAGAATTGGAGGAATTCAGCCACTGTTTTTTTGTTTTTTAAGGAATCATACCGTCATTCAGCTTGATGATCGGACGGGAATTCGAAACCGCGTCCTCCCGAATGCGAGGTCAGAGCGTTACCGCTCACACACCACGCTTAGTCGTTAATATCATTATTTAGTTTATACTGAAAAGTTGATGCCTTCTTGTTATTTATCGCATTTTGTATCTTTTATACTGTGCAAGAACTAGAATTTAGGATCTTGGCTTGGACCTACATCATTATTCCGCAATCCGTACTAATGTGGGTCCTGCGCTAATATTTAAGTCTCTCCAGATTATTCCTCTAACATCATGAGGAAGAACAAGGTTTACAGTCGTCAATTTTGTGTCTGCTACTGTGAAGATAAACCCATATCATGAATATTGCGGTTACAATATGAGGATACTCTCAATAATAGAGTATACATTCGACTGAAAGGTATACTGATAACGACAAAATGGAAATAGCATACAGTACACTGAATTACAAATGACTAACGTCTTTCAGTTTTATAACTTTCTAGAAATGTTTTATTATGAAACTAAAACATTTCTTCAATTGCATGAAACGCACTAAATACGTTACAAATAATAAGAAGCTTCTCTTTCTGGAGTTTTCTGTAGATATTTAAATCTAACAGTTTATTAGAAGCAACCGAAATTACGTCTAGCCTTTAATATCTCGCGTTCCAAACACGGTTCGGCCAACCAGATTTCGGTATTTTCCAGATGGTTCCTTCAAAGGACCGTGGCTTCATTCCTTTTCGTTCCTATCCCTAATCCACGGCCAATTCTACTGGGCTAATCAAAATCATTGCAGCGATTTCTCGATTTTCTTTTGGCTGTACTATTATAGTTACGATGATGGGGTTTGCTGTTACAAGACAAGTGGCTCTCCAAGTTTCGATCCACTAAATTCATTTTTCTCTAGTTGTCCGTAATTTCCTAAACACCAGGATTCCAAACAGATGGATTTTTCGTGCTGGGGATGCTGATCGTCAGCTGATGTCATGGCCTCCTCATTCCCCTGACCTAAACCCCTGCGACTTATTTGTTTGGGGTTTCGTAAAAGACACAGTGTTCGTGCCACCAGTACCAGTTGATCTGCCAGACCTGCGGGTTTGCATCACCAATGCATTTGCTCTCATTGGCAGAGACATGCTGCATCGGATATGAGAAGAACTCGATTATAGACGTGATGTGTGCAGAGACACTAAAGGTGCACATATTGAGCATCTGTAGACACTCAAAAAAACGTTCACAGTTTGTTTATATATCTGTGTAATGTTGTAGGTATATGTCAAATAATATGTAGTAATTTTTTGAAATCACTGCAATCATTTTGACTAGCTCTGTATTAACCTCGACGCCGAAGAGTGGTAAGTAGTAAAAATGGATCTCTGTTTCTCCATAGGTATAGGTATAGGTATGAGTACTTCAACACTTCTTGCATTACCAGTATGTTTCATTCTGTCATTCTTAAATAGTGTCATAGGTGTCAGTGGTTTGTATTATCACGATATAGTGCCCCATAAACTAATTTAGGTGGTCTACATACATGTCATGGTGACACCCTTCGATCCTTAACCCATTGGTAACCGAAGCTCTATGTAACTGATATTTTGTGATTTGTTCTTATTGAAGATCATGATTTATCATAATCGCTCAGTGTTTTAACTATACGTTTCGTGAATAGTGGCTCCAGTAAATGCAAGTAGTTTCGTACTTCCGCCCTGCATGTCAGTTGTCCCATGCGTGAGCAGTCAGAGCTCGCAAACCAGTATCCAATTCTATATCAACGGTTTCTTAGGCCATCAATGATGAACCATGTATCAGAAGTTCCCATGCTTTTTCTAGGCCATCAGTAAGACTCTCGGCTAGTGAAGGTAAGCTTGATAAATGCTCAAAGATAAGGCAACAAACATTATACTATCGACGACTTCACTTAAAGTACCTCCATTTTGTATTGACACTTTGAATGGCACGATGGAGCATAGACTGGCTCGAACCCTCAAATCTTTGCACATTTTTTGTTTTAAGGGCTAAAAAGTCAACGCAATGTCCTCGAATAACAATTTCGAAGATGCGGCATTTTAACGGTATATTCAGCTTCGGGAAAACAAAGTAATTTTGTCCCTCATACGCACTTATTTTCTGACCAAAAATTTCTATTCAGCTACTATTTTACGAAATGATGCGATATCGTCAAGTAATAACTTGCTATAGAATATAGTTTCCTATATGCCTGTCATATAGCGTACTACGCATATATTTTGGATAACATACGCTGTTTGTACACATTTTATTTCGCTAAAAATAAATGCCTTCTCCGTGCATAACTTTTGCGCTGGCTATCCAAAAATTAGCAAGATAGCAGAAAATAGTGCTTACTTTTAGTGTACCCAAGTTTCAAAGATTAATTATGTTAAAAGTACAATAATGCAAATTGTTACACGAATTAAGATGCCTCACTTGTATTGAATGTGTTCTTGTTGGACAGAAAACTCTCTTTGTTGCAGTATACTAATAATTTTTATGGATTTTGCCTACGAGAGAAGTTACATAAATCATTCTTCAACATGTTGGTCATTATTCTTCCTCGGATCTGCGTGGAAAGTTTCGCTGCGTTCCACAGAGGGTTGTGTGGAAAAATATGGGTGCGACGTTACCAAGTGATTTATGTAGTCGGCGAAGAGAGGCAGGTACAAAAGTTCCAGTCCTGTGTCTCGATAACCACACATCACACCCACGAAACAGTGCTTTCGTGTAGCATCAGGTCACAGCCTCACAGTGATATTTAGTTAAAATCATTACTATCAACAGTGTTTAACAGTTATGTTACTTACAGTAAGGTGCACCACCAATTTCGCTGGTTTATCATTCAGTGAAATATGAAGGGATTAACATCATTATTACATTAATGTAGGGTTTCAATCGTTTAATTTATGTGAAAACTATTTAACTCTACAAACTGAAAAATTAAAAGCGTATAGATACCTGATTATTAAAATTCAGAATTCCTGAAATGGTTTTGTTCTGCACACAGCAAACAACTGATATTGTATTTTATGCTCGTCTTCCTTGTTTGTTTTGCAAACTTTGGATTTTTCTCTTGGGGAATTACTTAAAATGTATTATATGGAGTAGGAGTTTCTCCTTTCTTCTGACGTTCTTTATGGCTTAGTAACAGATGTGTACGTATTTATAGTTCTTCAGTAATTGTGCTTAACAAATGAGTAATGCTAACTATTTGTACTGTGTTAAATTACAATTATTTCACCTTTTAACACTCTGAGTTTAGACGGTATACACTGCGGGATTAAGTGCAACAATTCTATTTGAATGAACTCAAATAGTCGGAGGAAGACCCCAGGAAGGATTTGAAGTTATATTGTCTCAATAGCGTGGGAAAATGTAGTGCTGGGTTGTACAGAATGCTGTTCAAACCAGTTTCATCCAGTCTGGTAAACATAACGCGATGCATGATCATCCTGGAACTTCCAGTAGTTACAGCTGAGCATAGCGATGTCCTGAGACGAATCTGTTCGGTTTGACCAGAGGACCCAGATCGCCTTCATGATTATGGAACCATCATGCCTTGCTGACAAGTTTGATCCATGGTATCATGGTGTTAATGTCACACCTGAATCCGGCACTTTTCAACTGGAAACATGTGTCAACGGGCAAAACTACCTTCTTCCAATCGTCTAAGATCCAATGCTCGGGTGAACCGCTGTCCCAGAGGCTGTGTTGTGTGTAGAGGCACCCGACTCGTTCTTCTGCTGTCATATCTCATTAAAACATGGATTGAGCAGACAAATCCTTACTGCCTCGTTGCCTTCCTCAGTGAGAGCACGCTGTGCTGAAAACATCAGCTCATCTGTGGCTTAAGTGACTGCTCTATCCTGTGTGGGATAGTATCATTCATGATTTTCTCGGTACACTAAACACACTGTGGAGCGTGAAATGCTTAATTTCAAAACCACTTCCGAAATGCTATGCCCCATGTGTCGGGCTCCACCTGTGACTTTACGTTTATGTTAATTCTTGTCCTGTAGCCATTGTCACATTTGTAATCGTTTTACAAAGCACACAGGCAGTCATGAGTCTATCTGACTGTCATTTGCTAATTTCGCCTGTACATTTACATTCTGTAATCCAATGACCTCTGGGATATTATGTTCTTCAAGAAAACATCTTTCTTCGGCTACACTTCTTTTAGCTATGTTTTTTTTTTGTTTTTTTTTTGTTTTTTTTTTTAACTCCTCTGTATTGTAAACTTCTATTGTGTAGGCATTGGTTTGTCTGTAATTACAAACAATAAAAAATTTTCACGCGGCGTCCTTGGCCTTAATTTTTATTTGTTCGTATATTTTGTTTTTTTGTTTTTGTTTTATGTGCTACATGAATAAAGTATCGTTTTTCAAAGTGTATATGTTCATTAAGTTTCCTCTTATAAATTTATGTATTCGAAAATTTTCTTGTATCGTGAGCAGAATCTTCCTGTGGTTATTAATTTAGCATGTTCTAGTATATTTCAATTTAAGTACACTTATTATTATAGTTCAGGCTATGTTAAGAAAATGTGGAATGATTATTACTTTTTCGTTTTATGAAATATTCTTTGCAATTTAGTTAAAATTTTCTGTCTGCTCAATGTAGTGTGACATTGTTGGGAAGTTAATGTACGAGAGTAAA